>JALMGJ010000001.1:25212500-25812500 GCA_023362775.1 Charina bottae
TTTATAAAGATTTAAATTCAACATATTTGGAAAAGGAAAAAAAATCCATATTTGTTTTCATATGTCACTCACCCAGGCATATTTTTTATGCATCTCATATGCAATTTTTATTTTTATATGCAATTTTTCTAATTATATCTATTTCGGTATGCAGAGAAATATTTTGAGATGGGTATTTTAAAAACTACATAAATAATATGCTTATTTTGTGATGGATTTTGTTTTGGCAGGTCACTTTTTTTTTAAAGAAAGTATCATATACCTGGGCACAGAGATTTCGCTTCTGTCTGTGCTCCTGCCCTCTGAAGATGCTGGCCACAGATGCCGGCGAAACGTTAGGAACCACAACTTCCAGAACACGGCCACACAGCCCGGAAGACCCACAACAGCCATCAAACTCCGGCCGTGAAAGCCTTCGACAATACATATCATATACCTACTCATTGCACAACCTGGTAAATAATATAGGGACTTCAATTAAATATTTATGCAGTGATTTAACTGTCAAAATACCCAGGGGATTTTAAAACTTCACTTGGATTTTAACCAGTCCTGAATTAGCTCTTTATTCTGAAAATAGGCAGTTTTCCATCGCTAGATATTAACACTTTTGTCCCCAGATATTTTCCTGTCAGATACACTTGTTATATTTCACAGGTTGGAAGAGAAATGTAAACATATTTTGCATTTTATAATCTGTATTCATTTGAATAAATGAATACAAAAACAGAGGAATGTTATATATGCAACAATGCAACAGTGTCCAAAGCTGTTGACACTAAAATGATAACACATGCATGGTAACATCTTAATGCAAATAACGCCATTATGTACTTGCATTGCACTGTCTGACCCAAGTATGTAAGCTGCAGTATTGATGTGATGACCTTGTCCAACGTGGTTCACTATTTGCCCTTCCTGGTATCCATGCTACTTGTGTGAATACAGGTAGTTGTGGTTTAAGTAACAACATACCACAAAGTTCATGTAATCTTTTCTTCCCAATCAGAAGGCAGAGAAACACAGCAATCACACACTGTTCCTCATCATCTGACAGGTGGAATCAGACAGAGTTTGAATAGTGAATAGCTGTCAGTTACAGTACATGTGCTCTAAGGTAAATGTACTGAGTTGTTACAGTGATAAGTCATTGACCCCAATGAAATAAGCATTAAAATCCTATTTGAATCCCTGGACTGATATATCAGACCCATCACATAACATGAATTCCTAATTTATATGGGATACAGTGGGGCAAAAAAGTATTTAGTCAGCCACCAATTGTGCAAGTTCTCCCACTTAAAAAGATGACAGAGGCCTGTAATTGACATCATAGGTAGACCTCAACTATGAGAGACAAAATGAGAAAACAAATCCAGACAATCACATTGTCTGATTCGGAAAGAATTTATTTGCAAATTATGGTGGAAAATAAGTATTTGCTCAATATCAAAAGTTCATCTCAATACTTTGTTATATATCCTTTGTTGGCAATGACAGAGGTCAAACGTTTTCTGTAAGTCTTCACAAGGTTGGCACACACTGTTGCTGGTATGTTGGCCCATTCCTCCATGCAGATCTCCTCTAGAGCAGTGATGTTTTGGGGCTGTCGCTGGGCAACACGGACTTTCAACTCCCTCCAAAGGTTTTCTATGGGGTTGAGATCTGGAGACTGGCTAGGCCACTCCAGGACCTTGCAATGCTTCTTACGAAGCCACTCCTTCGTTGCCCGGGCGGTGTGTTTGGGATCATTGTCATGCTGAAAGACCCAGCCACGTTTCATCTTCAATGCCCTTGCTGATGGAAGGAGGTTTGCACTCAAAATCTCACGGTACATGGCCGCATTCATTCTTTCCTGTACACGGAACAGTCGTCCTGGTCCCTTTGCAGAGAAACAGCCCCAAAGCATGATGTTGCTTCACAGTAGGTATGGTGTTCTTTGGATGCAACTCAGCATTCTCTCTCCTCCAAACACGACGAGTTGTGTTTCTACCAAACAGTTCTACTTTGGTTTCATCTGACCATATGACATTCTCCCAATCCTCTTCTGGATCATCCAAATGCTCTCTAGCAAACTTCAGACGGGCCCGGACATGTACTGGCTTAAGCAGGGGGACACGTCTGGCACTGCAGGATCTGAGTCCCTGGCGGCGTAGTGTGTTACTGATGGTAGCCTTTGTTACGTTGGTCCCAGCTCTCTGCAGGTCATTCACTAGGTCCCCCCGTGTGGTTCTGGGATTTTTGCTCACCGTTCTTGTGATCATTTTGACCCCACGGGGTGAGATCTTGCGTGGAGCCCCAGATCGAGGGAGATTATCAGTGGTCTTGAATGTCTTCCATTTTCTAATTATTGCTCCCACAGTTGATTTCTTCACACCAAGCTGCTTGCCTATTGCAGATTCAGTCTTCCCAGCCTGGTGCAGGTCTACAATTTTGTTTCTGGTGTCCTTCGACAGCTCTTTGGTCTTCACCATAGTGGCATTTGGAGTGTGACTGTTTGAGGTTGTGGACAGGTGACTTTTATACTGATAACAAGTTCAAACAGGTGCCATTCATACAGGTAATGAGTGGAGGACAGAGGAGCCTCTTAAAGAAGAAGTTACAGGTCTGTGAGAGCCAGAAATCTTGCTTGTTTTTAGGTGACCAAATACTTATTTTCCACCATAATTTGCAAATAAATTCTTTCCGAATCAGACAATGTGATTGTCTGGATTTGTTTTCTCATTTTGTCTCTCATAGTTGAGGTCTACCTATGATATCAATTACAGGCCTCTTTTTAAGTGGGAGAACTTGCACAATTGGTGGCTGACTAAATACTTTTTTGCCCCAATGTATGTTAGCACAAACATTTTTTCTGCTACAGGAGGCTATCATTATTTGCAATTCAAAGATATACCAACCCATTCTGGGGGCACCATGATAGGGAAGGATGCTGTACCAAATAAAATTACAAGACTAATGAAGTGTAATTTGAATTTTAGTTTTATGTTCTAAATAATAAATAAAGACCCTGCTATTCCCTCAAAAGATATATACAGTGATAACCAGCTTAGTCTTGAAAATTGTAAGATCCTCAGTGTGTAAAATAACCAGCCTAAAGCTTCCAGTTAACCTACTCAAGAATACACAACCAGAATAATATTCTTATATTTGCAGGATAATGGTGATATTGACTCCATATATGAATGAAATTGAAGTCTTGTGGGAACTCAAGTACCTGAAGACATGGACTAAACATGGAAAATCAACAGAGAGAGAAGTCACACTACTGAATATGCTGAATTACACTGATAGGGAGGAGATAAGATATGCAAGTAAACTGGACAAAAAATGTATCAGGCAAATTAATGCAGCGGAGTTCTAAATACTAGACTGAGGATAACACAAGCTTAAATCTATACTGGGTAGAAGCCCCTTTTTGCATCTACATCAAACATTATCTAGGAAATGCTCATGATTTGCTCAATATTACTTTTGCTTAGTTTGTCAAACATTAGCCCTTTCTTCTATCCTACCCCCCTTTAAAGTAAAACAAGGAGAATTTCCCATACCCATTCATCAATTCTCTTCTCATTATTTTCCAGAAACCCAACGTAGCCATAAAGATGTCACTATATGTAGCTGGCACTGCCAGTAGGATGGGGTGGTAGATTTAATCCCCACATTTTCCTGATTGCAAACAGAATCAGAAAACTTCTAGCAGTGAAAGGCTGTTAATGTCTAGCACAAATCATGTTTTCTTTCTCTACATGAAGCTGAAGGGGGCTTTTTTTTGTCACAAGTTAGAAATGGCATTTGCTAAGTAAATGCACTTGTTCTTCCTATTTTCCACATTAATATATTAAATTTATATGCTGCCCAGCGACTCTGGGTGGTTTACAAGTGTTAAAATATTTAAAAATTCTCCTCCGGGGGGAGATGGGCGGTGGCAAAATGTGATGAATGAATGAATGAATGAATGAATGAATAAATAAATAAAAACAAAGAACAATAGGAAAAAAAACACAAAAACTGCACAGGACAAAGAAACAACAATGCCAAAGAAAATAAACCCAGAGGGGAACAGAAAGGAAGAAAGAGGCATCAATCATCCTCTCCAAAGGTCTGGGCGAAGAGCCAGGTCTTTAAGGCCCTTTGAAATACTAGCAGGGTGGGAGCTGGTTGAATTTTGGGGGGGACCTTGTTCCAGAGGGCAGGCGCTGTTACAGAGAAGGTGCGCTTCCAGAGTCCCAATATGTGACATTGTTTAATCGATGGAACCTGATGTACGCCAACCCTGCCAGATCGAACCAGTCAGGCAGATACTATGGGACACGGGGTCACTTAAGTAACCAGGCCTTCTGCTATGTAGGGCTTTATAGGTAGCAACCAGCACCTTGAATCGCATCCGGAAGCAAACCAGCAACCAGTTCAGCTTGTGAAGTAGGGGTGTTACATGCTGCTACATTCTCAACCTGCTGAAGCTTCCAGGTGGTCTTCAAGGGCAGCCCCATGTAGAGCACATAGCAGTAGTCAAGCCGTGAGGTTACCAGGGCATGAGTGACTGTCTGAAAGGCCCTGTGATCTGGAAAGGGCGTACCTGGCGCACCAGATGAAGCTGGGCAAAAGCCTTCCTGGCCACAGCTGCCACCTGATCATTGAGCAGGAGCTGTGAGTCCAGGAAGACACCCAAATTGCACACCATCCTTGAATGAGGAAGTGCAATCCCATCCAAGGTCAAAGTTGGAATATCCCCAGATCTGTGCGGTCCGAACACTCACAGCCACTCGGTCTTGATAGGACTGAGTCAGACACAGTTCCTATCCAAGCCTGCACAGCCTCCAGGCACTGGGACAGAACCTTGACAGCCTCACTTGGCTGGCCCAGGGTCGAAAGATATAACTGGGTATCAACAGCATGCTTTATGGATTTGTTTATACATAAGAGATGGGATATGGGAAGAAGAGATCATTTGTTGTATTTTAAGAAGAGGTGATAAGTTACTGAAATTGTTTATACTTGTTGTGATGAAGGTTTTTAGTAACTTCTTTGTATATTTTTTTCTTTACTACATTCCTACTTTTCTTTTTTTCCTATTACTCTTCCTATTTTTTCCTTTTTCCTTTCTTTTCTGCACCTTCTACTCTTTCTTTTTATTCTTCAATCTTTTTTTAGTTTGTATTAGTTTTTACTGTTGTAGTTATAATACTTAATAAAATTACTATATAAAAATGGATCTTCATGAGAAAGTTGATAAATAAATGCTTGACTTTGATTAAAGTTAAAATACAAATGTAATATTCTACTACTACTTTTCATCAGAAGTGCAATACTACAGCCCATTTCTTCTGGTATTGGTTAGAAAATAAGACAATTTATTTGTTAACTGGACAGGAAACTTCTTCAGAAGATGGTGAAACTGTTGCTTGTGAACATGTCTCATCTTGACTGCTATTAGATGCTTGATCCTTCTTTTAACAGGAGATGATAGTAGCATGGAGAAGGATCTACATCACCAATTTTCTTTTTTCCTTCCTCTATACCCAACATTATAGAGCCAGTTTGGTCTAGTGGTTAAGGTGCTGGGCTAGAAACCAGGAGACTGTGAGTTCTAGTCCCGCCTTAGACATGAAAGCTGGCTGGGTGACCTTGGGCCAGTCACTCTCTCTCAGCCCAACTCACCTCACAGGGTTGTTGTGGTGGGGAAAATAGGAGGAGGAAGGAGTATTGGGTATGTTCCCTGCCTTCAGTTATTTGTAAAAAAAAATAATAAAGGCAGGATAATGAATGAATAAATAAATAAATATTAAGGGGCACCCTGGGACAAGTGGTGCTAAGGGCCTCAGATGATAGATAGAATAAGTGAAAACTGAAACCCTAAAAATAAACACCAGAGCTTGTTTTAAGGGCAAAACTCCATGTGATATTCTTAATGGTAGCAAGGTGTCAGCACATAGAACTCACTTCCAGAAACACAGACATGGTTGAGTTAAAGTGTCCCCTTAACTCAGTGCATGGTGCATGGTACAATGGTACATAATGAATGAGAATTCATTTGTGCCTCTTTTCTTAATTACAAACTAGCAACATCAATATAATAAAAATACTTTATATTGGTGCAGATTAAATCTGTGTTAATAATTGTGAAAAAATATAGCCCCGAACTTGGGAAGGAGGAAGGAATGATCAAACTGTTAAGGGAGGAGTTTCAGAAAAGCTTACTCAGTCCTGAGAGGAAAATGCAAGAAAGAAATTCAAAATAACCCTGCCTTGATTTTGTTTGGTATAAGATGGAATAGAGAGCAACACTGGCAGGCTTTCAAGATTCTGTTATTTTACCTACAATAAAGAATATTCCTGGAATCCCTGCTGCATTTATTTCTTGATCTTTCCTAGCTCAAAGAGTTGATATTAATAGAGTTATATTTGTATCAATGGATGGATGGATGGATGGATGGATACCAATCAAAGAGAATATTTGTAGCTCAGGGTTGAACTGTGGAGTCCTTGGTGCTCTCTGAGCCTTGTTGTTTTCTTGCAGACGTTTCATTGCCACACTAGGCAACATAAGCTTCTTATTGGAGATTATTGAGTTGGCATCAGAAGTGGTTTTTAAATCATCCAAGGGGACTAGTGTAAGGACTGTAACAGCCACTATGTAGGACAGACAGGCAGAAGACTAGCAGAGCGCATCCATGAACACCATGGATGGATGGATGGATGGATGGATGGATGGATGGACCATCAAGTTGGTTCGACTCTTAGCAGCTACATAGATTGATTTTCTCCAGGAGGAATTGTCCCCAACCTGGTCCTTCAGATCTTCCAATAATGCACCCATTGCAACTGTCCACCTTGCCTCTGGTCATCCTCTTTTTCTCCTTTCTTCCCACTTTCCCAGCATTAGAGCTATCTTCAGAGAGCTAGGTCTTCATATAATGTGTTCAAAGATTATAATTTGAACTGTCATTTGTGCCTTGAGTGAGATCTTTGGGTTGATTTGTTCAATTATCCATTTGGCTGTTTCCTTGGCTGTCCATGGTATTCTCAGGAGCATTCTCCAACTTCAAAGTTTAAAAGTCTTTCTATCTTGATTTTTAAAGTCTAACTTTTGCTTCCATAGAGTGTCCCAGAGAAAACATTAACTGTGTGATTCTGATCTTTGTAAATATAAACACATGGCATCTGAGTATCTTTTCCAAGGCCTTCATTGATATTGTACTAAGTGCTAGTTTGCAGTACATTTCTTGACTGCTGGACTGTTGATTGTCGATCCTCAAAGGCAGAAGCTACCCACCACTTCAGTACCTTCCTTGTTAATCCTACAGCTGGTTGCTTTACCTGTTGTCATTAGTTTGGTATTCTTTATATTTAATCTTAGACCCACTCTTTTCACTGGGCCCCTGGACTTTTATTACTAGAGCTCCCAATCATTTGCATTTTCAGCTATCGATGTAGTGTTTTCAGCATCGCATAGGTTATTAATACTTCTTTCTCCAGTTTTAAAATCACTGTCATCTTCTTCAAATCCAGCTTACACATTTTTACTGTATACACATTTTTAATACTGGGTATTACCCATCTGTATTAATCTACAAATGGGTAGATTATATCTTCCAACAGCACCTGCAAAGGTTATCACCTATCAGCAACCTATTCCCTGGAGAGCTTTAGATTCATTATCTTTAATTTTCAGGTACAATCATCAAATTAGAAGAAGTGAATCTAATTTTTTAAAAGAATTGCTGGTAAATGCCCTCTTTTTCTTCCTTTCTAATATTAGGACTTTGTGTTAGTGATGCCAGAAGTCTACTAGCCTCTGCAATTTTACATTTTCATTTCCTTCCTCAAACACTTATAGCTTTAATGAGGTTTCATTTTTATTGCAGTGTCATTATTAGCCATGATGAGAATAACTGTAAAGAGAATTTCCTCCTAATTCCTTGTTTAATAGCCTATCTAGGTAGGATTGGGGCTGAAAATGATTGAATGAATCAGATAATCAGTAAAAGTATACACAAGCTTTTTTCCATCTCATGGGCTCAAATTCAGTCTACATGAGTAATGATCACATCATCATAGAATAATATCATGAACTTTATACACTTTAACAGAGCTGATGGTGCTTATCTGATTTCTGTTCTCCTACCAGATTATACATGTGAAATCTTGGAGCACAGCAATTTCTACTGAGATCCTCCAAGTTTGCAAGGTTTCCAAAACAAGATTCATCTAAGCACAATAATTCATATTTTAAAAAAGACAATGAAAAGTCTTCTGTACCTCTTTCCATGTGCACTTAACAGTTTGTAGGCCTGAACTGATATAAATGTTAAATATTTAGGCTTTTGATACTATGGAGTCCTTGGTGCTCTCTGAACCTTGTTGTTTTCTTGCAGACGTTTCATTGCCAGGCTAGGCAACATCTTCAGTGCGAAAAGGGAGTGGGACTTGCTCTCTGTTTATATACCTATAAACAGATACTATAGTTTGATACTTTAAATATATTGGTATTGCAGCCTCCAAAGTTTGAAAGTTAGAGAGTGTTTGTCCATTTTTAAAATAATTAAATATATTTTTGATTACTGCATATTAACATGGCTTTGATATCACTAATCACACTTCTGCTTGCAAGTATTTATACTGCAAGAATTTAGGTATAAAGGACTAAGACTGACTATAGATTAGAATTATTTATACCTGACACCTTATTTTATGCATTTTTATTTTTAGAATTTTCTTATCGTTGACTGTAAAAATGTGTGTTCGTTTTACCTTTGTAATAGAGCTAAAAGTTGGTTTAGTCTCCAGCAATTACCTTTCAGAAATCTTCATGCCTGCTGAATACAACAGGCTATAATGATAACCTTTGTATTCAGCATAGAGGGAAGAATTAAAAGTCTAGAGCAGGTCTAAGACAGCAAATACACTCACCTTCTTAATGCAGAGAACCACCAATCTCCAGAGTCACCACCAATACATTTTTTTTTAAAAAAAGAACTGATATTCACATGTAATATTGGCTACTCTAAAGCATACCACCAGAAAATCCAGTCCTACAATTCCTTTTCCTTCCACATACTTTTCTTCTTTCACCTTGACAAGTGGTGGGCTCTCAGAGAGACCAGATTTCTTCCTCTTGCCTATGATTGGTAATCACTACCGTACTAGCTCTTCCTGTCTAAAGGACTAAAGAATAATAAAATATAATATTCCCTTACCTTTTAAACAGTTCATCAGATTTATATTTGCAATATTTTAGTGGAAGCTTGCTAGAAGAACATATGCCTGACATGACAATAGTACGACAAACGTTCCTTATCTACTGCCTATAAATCCTAAAACTTATTTATTCAGTTGTCAATAGGGTCATCTGATCTTTCTCCATTAAAATAATTTAATTTTCCAAACTCAGTTCCACTCACATTCATGTAGTCATAAACAAACTCTTAAAAGCTTGGTTCTCTGCCAGTGGAACAAGTACATGTACATGATCACCAGCAACACATTAATAAGTCATCATTTGCCAGCTAGAATCCAGCAGGTAAGGACTTCCGACTTCAAAGTAAGCTCTCAAAATATCCTATCACAGAATAACACACACAAAAAGAAATACCCATTCTCAGCACCTTATCTTGGAAGTTCACATTGGTTAGACAGTGACCTTTAAAGGATTACCTTAACACGTAGGGAAATCAGCACCTCTCTGATGTCTTCTGAAATTTGTAATAAAAAATGGCTGCGTGACTGACGTTTAAATTAGAAGGGGGGGGGAAGAGGAATGAAAAAAAGGGGGAAAGATAGGCAGCTTAAATTTCTTCTAACATAAGCTGAAGCTGAGATACAAAACTATTTGACTTTCAAAGGCCAGAACTATGATAACTGACTACCAATTTGCAGTTTACAATGTAACGCTCTTACTTCATCAACTAGGGCAACAGAGAATAGATCTTTCAAGCGCTAAATCATTTTTCCCCTTGAATTCATTTGTTTTGCTGGCATGAAAAAGTAGAGATGGGATTCAGATTCATCCTCTTCTCTTTCTCGCAAATGTACATTTATATTGTTGGCACAGAAAGAGCATAAAAGCAATAATGATTTAAACAATACATTTAGAAGCAATCAGTGATACTTTCTCCTTCCTGCCACCCACAGGTGTGAAGTGTGGGGGTTGATCTGCAATCCAGGCTGTCTGTCTTTTCACAAAAGGAAAGTGTTTCTCATTATAAAGACATCTCTACTTCACCATCAGTCACTTATGCATTATTTTCCACCCTGCATTGTTTCAGAAACCAGAGAATATCTGAAGCTATTTTTGTGCCTGCCCATTAAACAATGTTTCTATGTATCTGTGAAGTTGGCCTTTTCTTTCCAACTTGTTTTGCTCAAGATTTGTTTATTGTTACTGTTATCACGTACTTTTCTTATTAGACATGAATTGTCTATGAAGGTTCTCAGTCATCCAGGTGGAATTGTCTGTAGCTTGAATCATGTCAACTGGATTTCTATTTTCTTAATGGAAACGTTTCGCTCCTTATCCAAGGGGCTTCTTCAGTCTGAGCAAAGTTGGTAAGGGAATCCTAAATATGTTCCTAGGTAGCTGTGTGACCTTACACCTGGGGCTAGGTCATGGTTATATTGAGATGTAATTTTTAAGTCCTTTTATCATCTAATGGAGGGTCGTTAAAAACACCATGCTGCTGTTGAGCTTCTGAAATGGTCTTAATCTTCCTAGGCACAGAAGACAACACGGGGAGGAAGATGGGGGAGAGTTTGTGCCTGAGGCCCCCACCTCTATTCAAGGAAGGATTTTCCAAGTTGGCATAAATGGATTCCTTGACCCCTCTCTCAAACCACCTATCTTCTCTGTCTAAAATGTGAACATTAATGTCCTCAAATGAGTGTCCTTTTTCTTTTAGATGAAGATAAACTGCTGACTCTGGTCCTGTGGTGTTATTTCTCCTGTGTTGTGCCATCCTCCTGTACATAGGTTGTTTGGTTTCTCCAATGTAGAGTTCAGAGCACTCCTCACTGCACTGGATTGCATAAACTACATTGCTTTTCTTATGTTTTGGAGTTTGATCTTTGGGGTGTACAAGCCTCTGTCTCAGTGTGTTGGTGGGTTTGAAATATACAGGTATGTGGTGTTTGCCAAATATCCGTTTTATCTTTTCAGACACGCCAGCCATGTAGGGAATGACCAGGTTCTTTCGTTTACTCTGAGTCTCAGCCCTATCTGTCGCTGTTTTAGGTCTGGTAGATTTAGATTTGGTGAAGGCCCAATTTGGATATCCACAGGCCTTCAGAGCTGTTCTCAGGTGCTGATTTTCATTCTTTTTGGAATCCATGGAGGTGGGGATGGTTTCTGCTCTGTGTGACAATGTCCTGATGACTCCTAGTTTGTGCTGCAGTGGATGGTGGGAGTCAAACATCAGATATTGATCTGTGTGTGTGGGTTTCCTGTAGATCCCTATTTCTAGCTTGCCACCGGTCCCAATGAGGACTTCACAGTCTAGGAATGCCAGTCTGTTGTCCTTGGTGTCTTCTCTGGTGAAGCTAATGTTGGCATCTATAGTGTTTATATGGTCCGTGAAGGCCTGTACTTCCTGGGCCTTGATTTTGACCCAGGTGTCATCCACATACCTAAACCAGTGGGTGGGCACCGTTCCCTGGAATGTGTTGAGTGCTTTCTTCTCCACTTCTTCCATGTATAAATTGGCCACAATGGGTGACACAGGAGAACCCATGGCACAGCCGTGTTTTTGTCTGTAAAAGTCACCTCTGTATGTGAAATAAGTGGTGTTAAGACACAGGTCCAGAAGATGGCAGATCTGGTTTGGGTTGAGATGGCTTCTCCTTTCAAGGGTGCTGTCCTCTTCTAGTCTCTTCCTGACAGCGGATAGAGCATGAGTGGTGGGGATGCTGGTGAAAAGGGAGGACACATCAAAGGAGACCATAGTTTCATCTGTATCCAGTTTCAGGATCTTTGCTTTGGAAACAAATTCTTCCGAATTATGGATGTGGTGTTCAGAGTGTCCAACTAGAGGTGCTAGTATGGTAGAGAGGTGTTTGGCAATGTTGTATGTTACCGAATTGATGCTGCTGACTATGGGTCGGAGGGGTGTTCCTTCCTTGTGGATCTTAGGAAGTCCGTAGATGCAGGGGATGGCTTCTCCAGGATACAGACGGTGGTAGGTAATCCTATCGATGGAGCCATCATGTTCCAATTGTTTCAAACTGTCTATTACCTTTTTCTTGTAATTGTTGGTGGGGTCTCTTTTCAGTTTTTCATATGTATGGTGATCCTCCAAAAGTGAGGTAATTTTATTGTGGTAGTCTGCAGTGTTTAGAACCACTGTACATCTTCCTTTGTCAGCAGGTAAAATGGTGATGGTTTCATCTTTGCTGAGGGCTGTCAGGGCTCTCCTCTCTTGGACGGTAAGGTTGGGGGGAGGAGGTTGAGCACTGGACAGAGCTGCAGATATTTTAAGCCGGAGTTGTTCTGCTTCCTCAAAAGGTAGGTGGTTGTTGTGGATGGCAGATTCTGTGGCTGTAATGAGCTCCACAACCGGAACTTGCTTGGGAGTGATGGCAAAATTAAGACCTTTGGCTAGGACATCTCTCTCTGGTTGGGTAAGTTCTCTGTCTGAGAGATTTTTCACCCACATGTTCTTTTTGTCCTCTGTGGTCCTGTTGTTGTTGTTCCTCCCAGTGGTTTCTCCAGTTCCTTGTTTCTGCTTGCTGCGAGAAAGAAGAATGTCAAATTTCTTAGTTTGCCTCTCCTTTGTCTTGTGATGCTGGGCCAGCTGTACTTTATTGCCAAGCTGAATAACTCTATCCAGGATTGGGTCAGGAAGAGTGGCTGTGAGTTCCTGGTGAAGGTTTTCAAAATTGTATTGCAGGGCATCAATGGTGAAGTGGACTTGCCTTATTCTTTCATTTAGAAGATGTCTTTGTGCCTGCTGCAGGATCTGATCTGCTCTGTGACCCTTAACTGTAGATTGCAGGCGTAGGCTTGTCGGGATGAGTCTCTGTTGTCTGCATCTGAGGTTAAAACGTAGGTGGTTTCTATAGTCTGCCACCTTTCTTGCTGTCTTCTCGAATTTCCTTACCAACTTCAGGGTTTCATCCCCAAAATGTATGGCAATATGTCTATGAAGGTTCTCAGTCATCCAGGTGGAATTGTCTGTAGCTTGAATCATGTCAACTGGATTTCTATTTTCTTAATGGAAACGTTTCGCTCCTTATCCAAGGGGCTTCTTCAGTCTGAGCAAAGTTGGTAAGGGAATCCTAAATATGTTCCTAGGTAGGTTCCTACCTAGGAACATATTTAGGATTCCCTTACCAACTTTGCTCAGACTGAAGAAGCCCCTTGGATAAGGAGCGAAACGTTTCCATTAAGAAAATAGAAATCCAGTTGACATGATTCAAGCTACAGACAATTCCACCTGGATGACTGAGAACCTTCATAGACATATTGCCATACATTTTGGGGATGAAACCCTGAAGTTGGTAAGGAAATTCGAGAAGACAGCAAGAAAGGTGGCAGACTATAGAAACCACCTACGTTTTAACCTCAGATGCAGACAACAGAGACTCATCCCGACAAGCCTACGCCTGCAATCTACAGTTAAGGGTCACAGAGCAGATCAGATCCTGCAGCAGGCACAAAGACATCTTCTAAATGAAAGAATAAGGCAAGTCCACTTCACCATTGATGCCCTGCAATACAATTTTGAAAACCTTCACCAGGAACTCACAGCCACTCTTCCTGACCCAATCCTGGATAGAGTTATTCAGCTTGGCAATAAAGTACAGCTGGCCCAGCATCACAAGACAAAGGAGAGGCAAACTAAGAAATTTGACATTCTTCTTTCTCGCAGCAAGCAGAAACAAGGAACTGGAGAAACCACTGGGAGGAACAACAACAACAGGACCACAGAGGACAAAAAGAACATGTGGGTGAAAAATCTCTCAGACAGAGAACTTACCCAACCAGAGAGAGATGTCCTAGCCAAAGGTCTTAATTTTGCCATCACTCCCAAGCAAGTTCCGGTTGTGGAGCTCATTACAGCCACAGAATCTGCCATCCACAACAACCACCTACCTTTTGAGGAAGCAGAACAACTCCGGCTTAAAATATCTGCAGCTCTGTCCAGTGCTCAACCTCCTCCCCCCAACCTTACCGTCCAAGAGAGGAGAGCCCTGACAGCCCTCAGCAAAGATGAAACCATCACCATTTTACCTGCTGACAAAGGAAGATGTACAGTGGTTCTAAACACTGCAGACTACCACAATAAAATTACCTCACTTTTGGAGGATCACCATACATATGAAAAACTGAAAAGAGACCCCACCAACAATTACAAGAAAAAGGTAATAGACAGTTTGAAACAATTGGAACATGATGGCTCCATCGATAGGATTACCTACCACCGTCTGTATCCTGGAGAAGCCATCCCCTGCATCTACGGACTTCCTAAGATCCACAAGGAAGGAACACCCCTCCGACCCATAGTCAGCAGCATCAATTCGGTAACATACAACATTGCCAAACACCTCTCTACCATACTAGCACCTCTAGTTGGACACTCTGAACACCACATCCATAATTCGGAAGAATTTGTTTCCAAAGCAAAGATCCTGAAACTGGATACAGATGAAACTATGGTCTCCTTTGATGTGTCCTCCCTTTTCACCAGCATCCCCACCACTCATGCTCTATCCGCTGTCAGGAAGAGACTAGAAGAGGACAGCACCCTTGAAAGGAGAAGCCATCTCAACCCAAACCAGATCTGCCATCTTCTGGACCTGTGTCTTAACACCACTTATTTCACATACAGAGGTGACTTTTACAGACAAAAACACGGCTGTGCCATGGGTTCTCCTGTGTCACCCATTGTGGCCAATTTATACATGGAAGAAGTGGAGAAGAAAGCACTCAACACATTCCAGGGAACGGTGCCCACCCACTGGTTTAGGTATGTGGATGACACCTGGGTCAAAATCAAGGCCCAGGAAGTACAGGCCTTCACGGACCATATAAACACTATAGATGCCAACATTAGCTTCACCAGAGAAGACACCAAGGACAACAGACTGGCATTCCTAGACTGTGAAGTCCTCATTGGGACCGGTGGCAAGCTAGAAATAGGGATCTACAGGAAACCCACACACACAGATCAATATCTGATGTTTGACTCCCACCATCCACTGCAGCACAAACTAGGAGTCATCAGGACATTGTCACACAGAGCAGAAACCATCCCCACCTCCATGGATTCCAAAAAGAATGAAAATCAGCACCTGAGAACAGCTCTGAAGGCCTGTGGATATCCAAATTGGGCCTTCACCAAATCTAAATCTACCAGACCTAAAACAGCGACAGATAGGGCTGAGACTCAGAGTAAACGAAAGAACCTGGTCATTCCCTACATGGCTGGCGTGTCTGAAAAGATAAAACGGATATTTGGCAAACACCACATACCTGTATATTTCAAACCCACCAACACACTGAGACAGAGGCTTGTACACCCCAAAGATCAAACTCCAAAACATAAGAAAAGCAATGTAGTTTATGCAATCCAGTGCAGTGAGGAGTGCTCTGAACTCTACATTGGAGAAACCAAACAACCTATGTACAGGAGGATGGCACAACACAGGAGAAATAACACCACAGGACCAGAGTCAGCAGTTTATCTTCATCTAAAAGAAAAAGGACACTCATTTGAGGACATTAATGTTCACATTTTAGACAGAGAAGATAGGTGGTTTGAGAGAGGGGTCAAGGAATCCATTTATGCCAACTTGGAAAATCCTTCCTTGAATAGAGGTGGGGGCCTCAGGCACAAACTCTCCCCCATCTTCCTCCCCGTGTTGTCTTCTGTGCCTAGGAAGATTAAGACCATTTCAGAAGCTCAACAGCAGCATGGTGTTTTTAACGACCCTCCATTAGATGATAAAAGGACTTAAAAATTACATCTCAATATAACCATGACCTAGCCCCAGGTGTAAGGTCACACAGCTACCTAGGAACATATTTAGGATTCCCTTACCAACTTTGCTCAGACTGAAGAAGCCCCTTGGATAAGGAGCGAAACGTTTCCATTAAGAAAATAGAAATCCAGTTGACATGATTCAAGCTATAGACATGAATTGAAAATTATCTTCCCCAAGCTGCTACCCATCCTCTATCTATCAGGCTGTTCCTTCTCAAAGAAAATGGGAAGCACCCCAGTGCTTTCTAATGGCTATTATAGAAGAGAAGTACTGTGTCTTAACAAAAAATAGAGGGGAAATATAAAATACATTTCCTTAGGAAGACAGTGGAACTGGAATCCTGATAATGTGCCTCCTGGGTTAAAAAAACAAAGTTTTGAAGAATCAGAATCACATTTCTTTTTTCCATTCAATCGTGTCCGATTCTCAGAGACTGCCTGGACAAGTCCCTGCAGTTTTCTTGGCAAGGTTAGAGTGAGTGGCCGAAGGTCACCCAGCTGGCTTCGTGCCTAAGGCAGGACTAGAACTCACGGTCTCCCAGTTTCTAGCCCAGTGCCTTCACCACTATACCAAACTGGCTCTCAAGAGATCTACAATACTAAAGTACTATTTATAATTTCATCACTACATTTTAGAAAAAACAGGAGTTTTTATTTGGCTCAGACTATCACAACACTACCACTATTTTTTTTCTGTTCTTTATTTGAAATAGTTACAATGAGAGTTATCCAGGTTACTCAAATATACTGACTGTCTACTATTTCAGACATGACTCAGTAAGTCATGTCTGACTTACCACCTTATCACTGGTACAATTCTTTTTTATACATTGCAATAAAACACTGAAGATATGCCTGGAGATGCATACCTCTGTGTCCTCGGATTGAGGTTTGAATCTGATAATTTACAAAATTATGGCATCCACAGTGCATTTATCTACTGATCCTTCCTTCCCATAATTGATTCTTCATTTCTCCAACCTGGCACCTTCCAGGTGTGCTGAAATTACAACATCCAGAACTTTCAGCTACCATGCACACTGGGAATCCCATGAGTTGTTAGTCCTAATGCATTTGGAAAGCTGCAGGTTTGGGAAGCTGCTCCAGTCCAGTCCAGAACAGTTAGCAGGGCATTAGAAGACAGAGCGCAAATGAAGTTCACTTTTAAGTCCAGTCAAAACCTGAATAGTCCTGAATTAGATCTGAAGTGCATTGCAAGTATTCAATAGGACTGAGGTTATGCCTATATAATATTCTATATTTCAAATATTTGCCCTGTTCCTCAATTTTACAGTTGTCTGCTCTCATTAGATGCAGTCAAGGAGAACTGCTATTTCATAGAGAAGGTAATGCATACATTGGCTCCAAAACCTTATACGTAGATGGAGACTGTGCCTTCTCAAACAGCATATAGCTGTTTTCCTCAAATGGTTGCCCTCCAGATAATCTTTAAGGCAGCAGATTGGGGAAAGGTGGTCTACAGGACCCAATATATTCCTATATAATGTAAATATTAATCAACAGTAGGATTCAAAGGAAAATATTGATACGCTTTTAAGAGGCAACTTGGGAAAAGCTCAATTATTTTCACACTTAACATGGAGCAAAAAAACAAACAAACAAAGGAGGCAAGAGTCAACAGTATACACACACACATGTGTACACACAGAGAGAGAGAGAGAGAGAGAGATGTAGAAAAAGTAATTTTATACATAACTATTAGAAGTAAATCCCACTGAGCTCAATTGACTTTATTCCCAGGTAAATGGATACAACACTGCAGTGTAAATACATGAAAATACCACACCTGTAGGCCTGGTATTCAAGCAAAACTGAAAGAATTCTAATTCTGATTGTTTTGATTCATATATTTAGCATCAAAATTCCCAGATGGCATTTTGCATGTGCAGCTCTCTCTGATTTTGAACAAGATTTCAGAATATACACTAGACATTTATAAAACATCCTTACAGTCATACCAAGTGACATTTATTTGTGGTATTTCCTTCCTGCTCCCAATAACTGGATAGACCTGGCCTATTTATTTTTTATCAATGAGATGTGAACCAAGCTTTTGGGACTCTTTGGCGCTTCAGGACCAATTTGCAATAAGGATAAGAAATAACTTGCTGAGCCACAAGCATGAAAGGGAGTAGGACATGGAAAGGAGTGATACTAGATCACAGCCCTGCATCCCATTGTTACTGTCTTGTCTCCTAATGTTTATTTTTCTTCTATCAAGCTATGTTATATCATAGCTGGGGAATAATAAACCCAGAAACTAATAAGATACTTTCTATATTACAAAACCAAGTCTGCAGTTTCAATGACAGGTCTGGAATATGGGAAAATGTATATCCTTTTTGATGTAGTACTATATACAGAGTTGGATCTTGTAGCGCCAGGATGACCAAAGATAAATTTAGTTGATCTCTGGTGGACTGCCATTCCCCCAACCCTTTATCATGCAGAATCCATTACAAGTGGTGATGGGTGCCAGAGCCAGGAAGAGGAGCCAGAAAGGAACAGTATGGGGTCCATGAGGCGCTAGGAAAAGAAGGAGACTAGCAAAAGATATTCCAGCATTTACTTATAAGAGTCTCCACAGAGGCCACGGGGGTAAGGCAGAAGTCTACAAGGAAGATACAGAATGGCTTATGAGAGAGAAGTGAACAGTAGCCATCCAGGAGAGAGAGAGGCACAAGAAACTCCAAAGTGAAGCTGAGAGGTTTTGATGACTATGGACCCCAAATCTCAGAAGCTTGAAGAAAATGGAGAGGGAAGCAAACAAATTATTCTGGGGAAAGATAAAGTGGAAAGACGGCTCAAGAAGAAAGATAGTAAAAGCAATAAAAGTCTAGTTAAGGTGTACCATAATAAAAGGAGTCAAGAAAGTGTTAACAGATAAATACTTAGGAAGTAGTGAGATCAGGAGGAGGGAGATGAATAACAATGTTTGGAAAGATAAACACATTAAGTACCGAAAAATATTCAAGGTTAAGATTGAAGTCTAATTAGAAATAATTCAGTGAAAATAAAACAAAGAAAGAAATCCACAGCGATATAGAGAGAGAAAATTTAAAAAGTGAAACAGGAAGTCTTAATCTTCAGCAAGTCTATATTTGTGTAATAAAGCCTGATCTCTTTCAAATTGCCATTATTGGTTATATAAAAAGAACCTACAACAAATGTGAATTTGGAAAGTTCTTATCAACTTGCAAACCAAAAAGAGTTTCTTCTATCATTAAAGATCCCTCAGTGTTTTTATAAATTAATTTTTGATCTGAGCCCAGATTTCATTCCAAGAGTACTTATCCATGGGAAAAGCTCTTACGTTACTGAATAACGTTATCACTCATGGTACTGAGACAGCTTTTGATAACCAAAAAGTGAAAGATAGATAGATAGATAGATAGATAGATAGATAGATAGATAGACAGACAGACAGACAGACAGACAGACAGACAGACAGACAGACAGACAGAGTTCTTAATAAATTATCCTCAGTAAAGTTTGACTGTTGCATCCAAATTGAGGGGCTTTCCTGAAGTCCCGCAGATGCTTTCCCCACATATTTTGCTTTGAAAGCCAGTTTACTCAATTAAGAAAAAATAAGATCATATAAGGAACTGTGCTGAATCTAATCAAAGGCCTATACTGTCCATCATTCTGTTGCTACAGTGACAAAACAGATGCCTATCAAAAACGTACATATAGTGCAGCAATGCAATAGCATATTAGTACTTCAGTTTCCCAGAAAATCATTCTGAGAGTCATATTTCTATAATACAGTGTTTATCTAAAGCATACATCCACAGTTTGATATGACACTTCTAGGAGAATTAGGACGAAAAATTTCAGACAAAAAGAATTCTGCAAGCTCGACAAATGAAGCAATAGCATTGACTCCCAACCATTAAAATGTGTGTGTATGTGTGTGTATGTATGTGTATATATATGGACATAGAAGCAACTGATCAGAGGCACAGTAAATAATTCAGAGTGCCAGAACGGTGATTAATTAATGTAGAATTAGATATTCAAGAAGATACTGTAAGAAAAACCTATAAAATCAGTTAAACAGAAAGGATAAAATTCAAATAAATCAAAATTTATTTTGGACTCCACAAATCAAAATTTGCCTATTGACAGCCTCATTTTGTATTTTTGAGGAAAACTATTCGCAGTGTACACCCTAGGCCAGAGCTTTCCAAACTTTTCATGTTGGTGACACACTTTTTAGACATGCATCATTTCGCGACACACTCTTACAGCAGGGCATCATTTCGCGACACACTCTTACAGCAGGGCACAAGGCAGGCACTAGGACCTGCACGGAATCACAGCAGGTTTGGAGGCAGCCAGGCACAAGGCAGGCACTAGGACCTGCGCGGAATCCTGGCAGGGCTTGGAGGCAGCAGCAGCCACGACACACCCAGACACTGCAGCCGACACACTAATGTGTCCCGACACACGGTTTGGAAAGCTCTGCCCTAGGCAATACTGAGTCGTGAAGCAGGACTTCATGGAACAAAGATGGTGTATATTCTTCCATTGCCTATTTAATAACTGTCAGAACCAAAACAACTACTGTGAATGTACACAAAAGCACCCATGGGGTAACAAAGCTAAGATTTACTTAAATTGAGTGAATAGGATTACATGCAAATGTGAATTAATAGGTGCTCCAACGTATCAATCTATGTTTTTTTTAATACTGAAATATTTTTAACAATTTTACTTGGTATGCCCTTATTTCTAAGCACAGTACAAGACCTGTTTTTTCCCCACAACAGCAGCTCCATAAAGTATGTTGGGCTGAGAGAGAGTGCTGGCTCAAAGTTACCCAGTAAATTCTGTGGCTGAAACATCATGCTTAACATTAAGGTATATCAAATTCCCCTTTCTCCACAATGTTCTTATATCACATAGCTTTTAGCATCTGTTTTTTCACAACTCTATCACAGTACTTAAACGTCTTCTTAATTTCCCAGCATATTTTTAACTGTACCTCTTCTTACCCCCATATCACAGTATCTCATAATGAAAACGAAGAATGGAAGCAAAGCCAAATAGCAAAAACATCTCTATCTATGTGAGCTGCCCTCTTTTATTGTTACGAACAATAGGGAATATTTTCTCCCAAACCAAGAGGGTTAATTCAAATGACATCTCCTATTCAAAGGTCTATCACTGGTGTAGGCTGTGGATAGGAATGGGTTACTAATACCTAAATGCTTATTAGGAACCGAAAATGGAGATTTGCCTAATGATGCTTGGAATTAAAACAATTAACTCTTCCAGTAACCTCAGAGTTGTCTAGCTCCTCAATTTATACAGAGAGGAGGAGAAATAACAAGCTTCTTGACATAATTTTATACACAAGACTTCAGTCAGAGAGTAAAAGCAACTTCGGTAATGGCACAAACAACATACTGCATTCTTATCCTTCCTAGTTATGAAGTGAGCAGCATGAAATAGTCAATACGTTGAATAATAATGAAAAAAAATCAATACATCCCTCAAGAAGCAGGCTTCATTTTAGCCATTCAAGGCATGCCAAGCAATTCAAAACCAATCTCTGGTCAATATCACATATCTCTTGGGATATGGCCACAGACAGCATTCTGCTGATAAAGTTTACTGCCTGTAGAAAAACAGAGAAGTCTGTGTTTGCTAGTTAGAGTTAAGTGCCATATGGGCACAGTGCAGTGGCATGCCTGGCACATAGCACAGTAAAGATAAGAAATGGCTTAGTGCATATTTTTTTCTAATATGCATGCTTATCTTACTATGACTTCATCTGTATCCCAGTATGGAGAGCTTGTAACTAATAATCTGTTTTGTAATTTGAGTCTCTTTTTTCCTGTAAAGTAGATATAGCCTGTATTTGGCCGTGGGAGCGGGGCTTTCACCTTGGAAGCATTGATGATGTGTCCTCTGTGTGACTGGCCAGGCTCTACAACCCCTTACAAATAAACCGAGTATTGGGTTCGTGGTCTTGACTGATTAGATCAGTGTTTCTCAACCTCAGCAACTTTCAGATGTGTGGACTTCAACTCACAGAATTCCCCACCAGCGATGCTGGCTAGGGAATTCTGGGAGTTGAAGTCCACACATCTGAAAGTTGCTGAGGTTGAGAAACACTGGATTAGATGAATTTATTTATTTAATTTATTTTATTTAATTAAATTTATATAACCGCCCATCTCCCCCAACGGGGAACTCTGGGCGGTTTACAATAAAATAGATTAAAACAGGATAATGACACCTGAGAAGGGAGAGGGAGGTGGGATCTCATAAGTTTTCTCTCCAACACCTCCAAGTTTAACCCAGAAGAGAGGCTATGACAACTCTGCATTAATTTCCTGGAGTTTTCCACAATGTTGAACCACAACTTTTGTGAAATGCCTAACTAGCTATATTTTAGGCCTTATAAGACAGTTATAGGTCAACTTCCTCCCCAAATTGCTTCTAATATTGTGAATTGGAAATTTTGGTATGTAGAAGAGCACTAGAATTCCCACAGAACCAGTTGTTGCTGTTGCTATCTCAGATAATCACAATGTTTTCTGGTCACAGAAAATTAGGAAGGCCGTAACTTATACAGGTGTCTGAATATACAAAGTACTTACAGCTGAGGCTGCCCTTTGAAACTTGAATAACTTGCAAATGGAAATGAAGTTTGTCACTCACAATTTCTTATCCTTGTGTAATAGATGAAACTATAACATAGTCCAGCTCACATTTCATTGCTGGGACCTTTCTCACCAGCAAAGATCCTTGGATCATGTTGGGGTTTGATAAACCCAGGAATTTACTTCTAGATATAAATTATACAGAGAGGCTTGATTTCTAGGTAAAAGGTGAAATATTCTGCACAGTCACCCAATTAGCAGCCATTGTTGTAAGAATGATGTGTCACGTGTGACTCATTCAACAGGTGCTTAGAGTTAGGTTGGGTGTGGTGAATAACGAGAGTGACCTATAATGTGATTGGTCAGGTTCACTATATATACAGGGACATTCTCAGTTCCCATTATTCCCATTTTACCTCGTGAAAGCTGTATCGTTGATGGTGTATCATTTGTTACCTGTGGAAGTGATCTGCAAATACGTATGTATATAAAGTAAATAGGATATTTGATATAACTTCTGTTTGGAGTCTATTTACTGCATAGTACGTGGATCACTGGTGCCTAGGAGAGAGGCAGGCCGCTCCATCTCCGCGCGCTCCCTCTGACAGATCACTTAGATGAAATCAGGCATAACATTGACCAGCAAGCTAGCTGGATACACAGCCTAGAGATAATGCCTGAATGGAGATTTTTTTTTAACCCCAAATGCTAATTGCACAAGCTCTGCAAACACTGTATACCATCAAAATTCCAGTAAGAACAAAATGAAAGAAGAAAGGATTCTACATGAATTTACACCACTGGATTAGCCACTGAAAAACATTAAAATATTGAGGCAAAATAAAATAATAAAATAAAATAAATACATGTGATGAAAGAAGTCTCAAATGGCATTCTTCTCAAACATGATGCCCTATCTTCCCATTAGCAGATCAGTTTCAGGTTAATTATGTGTCAAAATTGGATAACCTTGCAGATGATTGCTTAATTTATGAATATCATAATATTTGTAACCCAGACCAAGATGAAAAGATTCTAAAATACAAAGGGAGATGATATAGAATCACAGAGTATCCATAGAAGCAATATTAAAAAGAAGATTCTTGTGTTATCTTTTAGTTTGGTATAATGGAACTAGATAAAGCAAACCTTTTGATGTTTTTATTACCAAAGGGGAAAATGATTCCTGTTTATTCATATGAAGTATTTTGGGATTCCAAAAGCTTGACCATTATCTTACTAGCGTGTGACATAAGAATAATTGTTTACTAGTTTAAGCATTCCTTGTACTGCCCTTTTTTAGTCCTGGAATATACATAATTACATAATTTTTTTCCACAGGCTATTGCTGTTTTTTCCATATCTGCTTACAAACCACATGTAGCACTTTAACTGCATTATGCTGTAAGATTTTAAACACTTCTACTGGTATAGGGACGCAGATGGCTCAGCAGGTTAAACAGCTGAGCTGTAGGCTGCCGATCAGAACGGTCGGCAGTTCGAACCCCGCGTGACGAGGTGAGCTCTCGTCACTTAGTCCTAGCTCCTGTCAACCCAGCAGTTCAAAAGCTTAGCAAGTAGATAAAATGGGTACCACCTTAAGTGGGAGAATTTGCTGGCGTCCTGTCGGGAGCCAGTTCCACCGGAGGAAAGATCGAAGGAAAGATTGAATGGTGACAGTGAGGACAGACCCGGAAGTGACATCAACAGGACGTCAGCAGCCGGCTCAAGGCATCCTGGGAATTGTAGTCCAGAGCCTTAGAAGAACCGGTTCCCTTACCCCCTCTCCTGGTGCGCGGGTTAATTACACTTGGTGACATTGTATAATGATAAAATGTATATATATGTATGTAAGCCGCCTAGAGTCCTCCGTTAGGGAGGGGATAGGTGGGGTATAAATAGCACAATAAATAAATAAATAAATAAATAAATAAATAAATATTTCATCAATTCCTTTGCTGTTAGCAACATTTTCTAGAGTCTATTTTACTTGCTTTTCCAAACATCTGGTAAAAAATGGTAAAGGTTCCCCCCGCACATTTGTGCAGTCGTGTCCGACTCTAGGGGGCGGTGCTCATCTCCATTTGTTAGCCGAAGAGCCAGCGTTGTCCGAAGATGCTTCCACGGTCATGTGGCCAACATGATGCATGCGGAACACTGTTACCTTCCCATTGAAGTGGTACCTATTAATCTACTTGCATTTGCATGCTTTCAAGTTGCTAGGTTGGCAAGAGCTGGGTCGAGTGCGGGAGCTCACTCCGTCACGCGGGGCTAGCAATTCAAACCTCCGAACTTGCGATCTTCCGATCGACAAGCCTGGTGTCTTACCCGCTGAGCCACCACGCCCACGGTGGTGCTACATCTGGTACATCTGGTACTACACCAGTAATCCTGGAAAAAATGAAATCTGACAAAGGAAAAATTAAATCACAAATTTAATGAATATCTTGGAAAGGAGGGATCTTCAGTTTGGGGGGGTTTCAGGGTTTCATAAGGAATTCTTTGGATTTCAGTGAATAACTTTGTGTATTAAATAGAGAAAAAAATTGCTTTTGGCTTTTCATATTCTTGAAGATCCAGACCACATTGTCAATAAGCTTAGTTATTTTTTAAAAGTAATATTTACATAAAACAAAAATACAGAACTAAACAATGGCAAAGAATAACAAAAATAGTAAGTTACGAAGTTATGTAAAAGAAAGAACAATATATAGTAATAAGAAAATACACACACACATATTTACTTATATATGTGGCCTTGAGGAGAAATTTTGGTTATCAATATTTAATATGTTAATGTAAAATTGCAATTTTTGCAGCTGGGAGTAATCTATCTAGAAAAACATTACTTACAGCAGGGCTTTCCAAAGAGCCGCCGCTGACGACACACCAGTGGTGGCGGCGGTGGCAGCGCGGCGGTGGCGTGTGCGTGCACGACGGCGGCGCGGGGGGGCGTGCAGTGGCACGCGCGTGCACGCTGGGCGGCGGCTGCCGCTGCCGCCATACACGCGCGCACCACCGCTTCCGGGTGGTGTGGCGACACACCACGCTGTGTGTGGCGACACACTTTTGTGTCGCCACACACAGTGTGGAAAGCTCTGACTTACAGTATGATTAAATTTATCCTTCATTTTAGGGTCTTCCTACCTCTTTGATGTTATATTAATTTTTCTGCCAATGCAATTTCCTACTCTTCTGCATACTTCTGAATACAATGAAATATATACTTTGGTTTTCCAGTGTTTTGCGATAATGAAGTTAGCATCATGAACTGAGTCAATGTCTTACGTTACCGTGGCAGGCTGACGTGCCTGGCTGAAGGAAAGCAGTCGGGTCTGGGCCAAGGTCATGGTTTTTTACAGAAGGCAGACGAAAGAGCATAAGACGAAAAGGAAAAAATGCTGGAAGATACCTGTATAATGGCATGTACTGTATATGTCCTGGGTATAGAATATAAAAAGAGGCAGAGAAAAAGCTGTATTGAAGATGCTGCAGGACATGCTGCTGGAGAGGACGTCACCTGGGAAACGTGGAGTGAAGTGGAGCCCGCAAGTCCAGAGATTCCGCCCCTGAGACAAGGAGGAAGACCAGGAAGAAAATCTTGGAGCGGCTTGTGAACACGTGGAGAGACCACAAGAACTGTCTGGGTCATGTTTAAGGAGATTCCGATATTGGACAGTGGAACTGTGTGAGTTAAAGGTTGTCTAAAACATGTAGACAGCATCAGCACTATGGCTACCCTGGTGCCAAGGAATATAGTCCACTTGTGCAGAAAATTATTTGTTCGTTGGTTTATTTATTCAATTTCGGTGCTGTCCGACTCCAACCTGACTCTGGGCAGCTTACTGAAATCCCAAAGGGTAATGGATCAGAGAGAAGAAGTTAAAGATTTCACATTCTCTTCTCTCTTCCTATATTCTTACCTGTACGTTCAGGCCTCGGTCCTATAATATTCTCATCCTTCAAGCAATCTTTGAGATAAACATTATTACAATTATTTTTAAACATGTACATCATTATTTTAAAAGGTGAACGTGCTTATCAAGAAGCTTGGCTGCTCACAATGTTGGAATGTAGCCATTCGTGTTTATTGCTTTAAAGGACTGCATCAGCTACTTATGGATTGCCTAAACTGCAATCATTCTTTAGACTGTATTAAATATTACTTTGAGAATAATTCCATTAAGGATTCTATGAAACAAAATTCTACAGTGTTCAGTGAAGATGCCTCCCTTCAACTATAACTGCACATTTGAGTACCATGCTGAAGATTTATAATGCTATCCTATACATATGTACTCTGAAACAAGCCCACTGAAACAGGTTCCTAACACTTACTTACTCCCTGGAAAATTTATCCAGGATCATAGCCTTAGATTCACTTTGGCACATGTAAATACTAGCCGACTCTGACCACATTTACTCATTTTGAGATTAGTCAAGGCTGGCTAGGTGCTCCCACTTGCCGAAGACTCCAAAAGCTTGAGTTTTATCATACACTGTCTTTCTTGAATGTTCAGGCTTAAAGCCTGAGAGACACAATGGGGGGAGGGGGGCAGCAAACAGGCATATTTGGAATTGGGAGAGCATGTGATGGGCACTTACTCAAAATGATTGACTCGGTGTGCATGGCTAATTAGAGTACACCTCTTTGCCAGAAAGCAAACAGACAGGCTTACTCTTCAGTATACCTTCATGCCTCCAAGCTACTTTCTATTGCTTCATTTTATACTATTTGTTTGGTTTTTTGTGGTCATGTGGGAATATTTTGAAACAAATACTCTGGATTGGAGTCACCTGCCTTTTTGATTTTCAATATACAAGGTTTGTGTAGGGTCTAAAGGGATTCTTGAAAATTAGATGATGCTGGTGCACTGGTTGGCAGTATGCCAGCTTGCTATAAATGTATGACATGTATGCATGCATGTATTAAAGAATCTAAAACAAAAATTAAGTTTGGGACAGAAAAACTGGCTGATGCCAGACTTCCAGAGGAAGAAATGGCAGAGTGAAGGCAGCTCTGCGAAAAGCGGAGCTGATGACCGCGGAAAAGAATGAAGAGCCGGTGAGTAGACCGGCTCTTCGGAATCTCTCTGGACAAGGAGATGATGGGAGATTGCCCACATGTGCTCTGAACAGTTGCTCCTCGTGAGGAGATTGCAAGACAGCGGTCCCAGTAGGTTATGAGCGCTGGGAGATAACGGGAATAGCCATCTTCCTCCAACCATGGTCGGTGCCTTTTAGACGACACTAAGTTCGCAAACTTCCTTTTCTAATCATGTTCGGAAATTGCTTGTTAACTACTTTTAAGCTATTAGAAACCTTCAGATCAACAAGTCTCAAAACGCTAGGTGAGTTTGCCTTCAATCCTTAATGAAAGAAAATTTTAATCATAAGCTTAAGAATTTAAAAAAAAATTGAAATAAACAGCAAAAAGCTAAAGACTTTGATCCTAGAAAGTTACAAATTGATTAAGAGTTCAGATAAATTTGGAGTAAGATTTTGGAATTAATTATAAAGAATCCTTCCCGTGGGAAACAGATTTGTTTGGATGTTTTGCAAGACACAATAAAGATAAGCAATTTTAAAAATTAGACACTAGAGGGAACTAAAGATTTTAGTTAAAGGAGAAAAATACACAAACCTGACTGACAGCTAATTAACTGAGACTTATAAGATTACACAAAACATTATAACATTGAAGAGACTGAAGACCACTTTTGAAAAATGGAATCAGAAGTTAGTATCAAAAATGTCAATAGTGATGCTTGCTTCTATGGAGAGACTGTGTCCAAAAGAGGAACAAGTTTTATTTGACAAGACAGAGATGGAATTGAAAGTGGATCTACAAATGTCAAGCTCCGAGAATGACATGGAAAAGGATGTCTCACTGGATATACAAAATAAACTGGTTGATATTTCTAAAATCAAAATGGAAATACAAATAATAAACCAAGAGAGTGACCTGGATAATTTTTTTATATTGGATTTACAAAAGAGGCGTGTTAAAGCTTTGAAGAATCTTTTCGAGAAGGGACAAAGAAGAAATGAAAAGAAATCAAATTCTGCAACATTATTTGAATTTACTAAAGGTTAAGACTGTTAGAAGTAAAAGGAATATAAAACTGCTTTATTTGATCAAGGTTAAAATAAGATATGTTGTTATTTCTGGTAAACCTTAATGGATATTCTGCTGACACCAGGACTGAAAAGATGATGCCTTATGGATTTGTCTATGGAAAAGAGATGGGATATGGGATGAAGAGATCATTGGTTGTAAAATAAGGGGGAGAAGAATTACTAAAATCGTTTATACTTGTGATGAAGGTTGGAAGTCACTTCTTTATTTTTTCTTTTCTCTTTCTTTACTACATTCTTACTTTTTTCTTTCTCTTTCTCTTTCTCTTTCTCTTTTCTTTTCCTTTGCACCTTTCACTCCTCCTTTCTATTCTTCTTTCTTTCTTTTAGTTTGTATTAGATGTTACTATTATAATTAAAATCCTTAATAAATATAAATAATATAAATATAAATATAAATATAAATATAAATATAAATATAAATATAAATATAAATAAAAGAAAGACTGGCTGATGCCAAAGAAGAAGTTTAAGACCATACTGGTCCCTATGGACACTACACTGTTTACACCTTCTTTAAATAATTCAGCTGTTACATATCCAATATGGGAAATACGTTATATTGAATAAAGGAATTGCTACTGTCATGACGACAGTGGAAAGACTAAATTAACCCAAACATCTTTTATACAAAAGACAACACAGATTCTGAATTTTGTACATGTATTTCTCAGTGGCAAACAGACTTAAAGGAAAATCAGTCCAAAGAAGCAAGGAAAGAATATTTGGAAAACACTGATATCCTCAAGTAAGCTCTCCCATTCCTCACATTTCCATGTGCAAATTTTATTAGTTAGAGCTCAGTATTAAATCAGAACAATGGAAGTAATGCTTGTTCTAGGCATTCCTGCCATTTGTTATGTTTGTTAAACTAAGATCCAAAATTAAATCTAGAATAAAAAAGTGAAATGAAAACTCTAAATCTACTTAATTTATCGGGGTCAAAATATGCAAGCACATCACCTTTGCGGAGGGCACTTCAGTTCACATTAGGGGAAAAAAATACAATCTGCCAAATCTTGTTTTCTGAAAAAAATGTTTTGGAAGGTCATAAAATCCCTGAGGAGCACTCAACTTTTCATAATACATTGTACTTCATACCTTGACTTCTGTTGCAGATTTAGGAACATACTGAGGATAATTGACTGGTATCTTTTTAATCAGCTAAGTACACTTGGTTGTCTTTCATTTTTACGGTGTTCATTGTTCAATCTTAAAAACTAAACAGCTGAGAGTAATAAAAAAGGAAGAGAGCCATTAATTAAATTGATTTCTTTTTGCTTGGGTTTCTGTTCTGATATTAGCTGAATTCTTTAATATTTTCTCTGATGTCTTAGAGCTTTCAATCAAATTTGCAACTTAATTTAATGAGAGAATGTAAGTGCACTGTTTGCTTTTGCCAGCTCAAATGTTAGCACTTTTATTTGCTAACTACACATACACACACACACACACACAGAGGCATAACACTAGCTCAAAATAGAGTTTACATTTTATGTAGAAATGTTGTTACTAATACATAACTTGATACTACTACTACTACTACTACTACTAATAATAATAATAATAGTGAATATGCGATAAATAGGAGTTTCTGTTCTTTGAAAGGAACTGAAAACGTATCCCTGTAATATGAAATAGAGATAGTGGACATATGTGTTTGTTTATTAATTTAGAAATTTATACAGGAAGGAGAAAGGAGTAGGTAAGCAATTGACACAAGAGTCTCAAAATTAGTATGAGATTAGTATTTTTGGATAACACAATCCAAGACAAACTCATCTCATCCCAATACAAACTTTGAGTATGTCTAGCTTCCAGGTGAATTCCAAAAAACATTATAGGTTTTAAAACATTAACCATGACTTCTGCAGCTTATCCGTCTGCTCATCTTATCACCCACCACCAACACTCCTTTAGATTGTTAAATCAGAGTTGTAAATAGAACTTTGCTGAACTTTTGCCCATTTCAACATTAAAAGTTTAATTCAATCAAACAACACAATAGACCCTAATCAAGCAATCAAACAACACAATAGACCCTAATCAAGGAACTATTAACTCAGTCAATCAACCAAGCAGCACACAACAACCCAATCAAAGTACTACCAAGGAGAGTACAACACTCCCACCAACACAGGCATGACAAGCCAGGGTATATAAACAGAGAGCAAGTTCCACTCCCTTTTCGCACTGAAGATGTTGCCTAGCCTGGCAATGAAACCTCTGCAAGAAAACAACAAGGCTCAGAGAGCACCAAGGACTCCACAAAAGTTTAATTTTCTTAATCCCCTAATCTAGAATGAAGTGTTACCTGGGTGTAAGAACATCATTTTGAACATGCAATAAGAACAACTTCATTCTAGAAAGACAACAAAATGGATCTTTTCCATATGGTCATTAAGGTATAATTATTGATACTATGTACACTGGGTCTGCCACCTATGGTTATTGTGTTACTATAGTTGTATTGGTTATTGTTTTATCTGATTATTTTATCTTTGTAATGTTAGCTTATTTTGGCTTTATCTACTTGTAAACCACTGTAAATCCACCACTGATTTGGTGGTATGCAAATATAATGTAGAAATCATAATGTAGTTATATTGCATACTAATAAATGGGACACTTTCATCATAGTTGGTGTACAGATCTGTAGACATGCTATGCTCCCAGTTACCTGATTTATTAACTAACTGAAGGTTTATGCCCCCAAGAAGATCTTTTGCTGGAAGTGTTAAACTCTGACCCAAATATTTAGATCTCAAAGATAACTGAGATAAACACCCATATCCTGTGAATATTTTCAACATCTTTCAATATTCTAAAGAATATTCCTTATAGAAAAGGATGGGTTGTCTTTATGACTGACACTTTCATTCACTCCAACAGGAAGTATCTCTTGTTTTGTAAAGAGGGAAGTATTTTATAATGGATGTGGGGACAGGAATCATTCCCCACACAAACTGTCCATAAGCTTCTGCTTTATGGCATAATCAATCACCCATAAAATTGAGTGACTGCATTTGGTTTACATTTGTATGCAGACATTAGCATAAATCCACACTGGCTAAATAATTGCCTTTCAGCTGGCTAAAACTGTGATTTGAGACATTGTTATTTGAGCTAAAAATGTATTTACTAGGCTATACAAGGTTGACCATATTATGTTTCCAGCAATTACAAATCTCTCTGCAACTTCCAAGCAATCAAACTGATGTCACCGTGAAAGCTTATTTGTTTTTTCTCTTGCCTCATCACATCATGTTATGTTCTTCTGCATTGCATTACGCAGACATGATGCAACTCTGAAGCAAAACGAGAAATCAGGCTATAACTTTATATGCAGCACTCTGCTTCAGACCTTTACTCCTATATCATTTTGGTTCAGTCGCCTGAAGAAGTGAACATTTCTCTGTCATTATTTTTTAGTTCACTTGCAGCATGTATGTATGTTTCTACACAGAATCTCTCTTGCAAATAAACACTGATTCGGCAGGCAACCTGTTCTGCCCTCTCTGTAACGTGCACTTGAAAATCTTTATTTGGATCCTGAATGGGATGGCTTCTAAAAACTTAGTAATGTCTACAGTAGTTTTCCTCATTCTGCTGCCCTTCACATTTGGGATTTTTAGAAATGATAGTCGAACATACTAAACAATAGCCTACACAGGTAGAAGGCTAACCCTAAAGAACGGACACATTTTTTCTTGGCAAATATGTACAAAGGACAATCCAGCCAAAACCAGACACATTTAAACACAATTTCAATAGAGGTAATGTAAGCACATACTAGAAAATAAGATGATCTTTGATGCACCATAGTAAGGTTCGACTCCTTCAGCATCCTATTCCCAGCATTGGCCAGAAACGTCCTGACCACGGATCATAGCAGAATGCCAACTCTTTAGAGCAGAGCTTTCCAAACTGTGTGTCGCGACACAAAAGTGTGTCGCCACACACAGTCTGGTGTGTCGCCACACAACCCGGAAGCGCTGATCATCATCATCGCTTCCGGGTTTTCCCACGGCAACACACCAACGGTGGCGCGCAAAAACCCAAAAGCGGCAGCAGCACGTCCGGGTTTTTGCGCGCTGCCGCAACGGCGGCACTTCCAGGTTTTCCCGCGGTGACACACCAACGGCGGTTGGTGTGTCGCCGCGGGAAAACTTTGGAAAGCCCTGCTTTAGAGGCACCCTGCCTCTGGATGTGCTTTATTCACTTCCACTGAAATCAGTAAGACCTCAAAGTGTTTCAGTCTGGCTTTCTAATATCAAAGAACTATCCACAATGGTTTGAACTGGGGCTACTCATGTTGGGTAAGAGTGCTATTGTGTTTTAGTTAATGACGTTATCCTATCTTCCAGTTCTCATTAAAAAAGAAAAATCAATCAAGGACATCAGGGGATCTGAGCCTGCCTTCATCACTTGCTTTCATGCAGTGCTACAATCTAGGTTCATTGTTTTAGGGTTCTGGCACAAAATTTAGTATGCACATTTGCACGGTGGAATATGGAATATGGTGTTGGAAACACAAACTCTCCTGTTCCTATTTCCACGAGAAGCAACATGTGTTTTTGCAAAAATAACGGCAGCAAATTTGCCCTCGCCTTTGATAAAAGGACAACTCTTTGGGGAAGCAAATTTAATGCACGACATTAAGTAAACTGATGCTGTCATTAGTGCAAATGTCAAGTTCATTATAGCAGATGTTTCAGCTGAAGATTGCTACACATAAAATCACAGAGCAAATGTGCGGTGCAGCCACCATTTTATTTAATGTCTGCTTCAATGCCCCAAAGAGTCAATCAGAATCATCTGTTCATGTAATTACCACATTGTTATGTAACAAAGCAAGTTATTTGGTTGAAGCATTCATAACAAGTCTGATTCTAGGCTCTTGCTAATCATTTTTGTCACCTCTCTGGTATGGAAAAAATGCTTATGAATCACATAATACAATTTTATTGCTAATGCAGTTAAGAATCCAAAGACAGTGGTGATCTTCTTACATGCTATCCAGATTGCAATGATTCTACAGCAAAAAAAAAAGATTGCCTGACCAAGTAACAGATTTTTAATAGTGTAAAGCTTATCAACCTCTAAATATAAAGAAGCTTAATCCATTATAGGATGCTATGGTTCCAGGTAGATTTTCTCTCTTTTACCCATATTTGGGAAATTTTTAAGAGTTGAATTGTTTTAATAAGAGATGCCTGAATGAAATTAATTCACTAAGAACAGCAAGTTCACCACGTAAAATAAAAGAAAGGAGAGCATCCTGAGCCTATAAAGGTAAAGGTTCCCCCCGCACATTTGTGCAGTCGTGTCTGACTCTAGGGGCCGGTGCTCATCTCCGTTTGTTAGCCGAAGAGCCAGCGTTGTCCGAAGACGCTTCCACGGTCATGTGGCCGGCATGACACGCGCAGAACGCTGTTACCTTCCCACAGAAGTGGTACCTATTGATCTACTTGCATTTGCATGCTTTAGAATTGCTAGGTTGGCAAGAGCTGGGGCGAGTGCGGGAGCTCACTCCGTCACGCGGGCTAGGGATTCGAACCTCCGAACTTGCGATCGACAAGCCTGGCATCTTACCCGCTGAGCCACCACGCCCCTGAGCCTATAGTAAGCTTCTAAAAAGATAAAATTATACAATGTATCTTCTACAACTGATTTATGAACTAGATTTTCCATAGATAAATTACAAATTGTGCAGTCTAGGAACACACAAGTAGAAAGCTTCAAATTTGCTCCCAGAATCTATTTTAAAATACCATGATCTGGCATATCAATAACACCATGCTTTAAAATAGCCTTTTTGCTTTTGACTTAATGTGATCTTGAATTCAGCATTATGGCTTAGCATAATATGCAAACTAGCCTAATATGATTTGTTAATTAAAATCCATGGCTTAGTGTTTCTTATGTGTGACCACAGCCTTCACGTTGTAGCAAAATAAAAAGAATAAAAATAGAAATAACTGAAAAATATTGTACAATGGATTAGTTTAAATATAACATTTCTTATCCACCATATTTTGGTTCAGGATATCATCCATTCCACGGTTACAGATCCTCCATTATGGTTATGGAAGATATAGTGTCTCTTTTCCCTCTCCATGTTCTGATTCTTTTCCTCAGACAAATATCAAAACAGAAATCACTCCAGGACTGCCTCTTTCAGATGGAATTGATCCATCCAGCACATTCCTCACAGGTTAAGATATTTGTAATCCATCATTTTCAAGAGGTGAGGAGAGCAGGATCCCAGAAACTATGGGTTTTGATCCTGTCATATGGAACAGTCTGCCTCCTGAGGCTAGGCTGGCACCTACTCTACCTTGATGACTTTCCAAGAGTAGTTAAGGTTGAGTTGTTTCAGACTGCCTTCAGGGAGTAAAGTAGTGGTCACTCTTGGCTTGGATTAGGTGATAATTATTGTTGTTCTTTTTACTTAGGCTGACCATATTTCAGGATGGCAAAACGGGACGGGGTCTTATGTAATATTCCGTATTCATGAAAAAGACAGGTCCCCGCCCCCCGGTCCGCGCGATTGGCTCCCGCCTGCAAACCCCGCCCCCCGGTCCGTGCTTCAGCTCGGATTCTCCTTCCGTGCCATTCCCGCCGGGTTTGAAAAACGGGACAAAATTGAGATTTTTATGAAAACGACGGGACGGTTGAAAAATGCTTGAAAAACGGGACTGTCCCATTCAAAACGGGACGTATGGTCAGCCTATTTTTACTGCTAACCCCTGGGAGTCATCTAAACTTCTGGAAGTAGACAAGTTTGACAAATAACTGTGTTTAGAAGGAACATACAGTTTGTACAAACTGTAGTTTGTCTAATTCAAAATAATAATTAAGAAAAAAGTAGTTTACTCAAACAAGAGGAAGAGGAAAGAGGGGGGGAAATCTTCAAGTTTACTTTTATGGGTTTTTCTTTGAACCTGTCTGTAGAAGGGAGGGAGGAAGGAGACTTTTGAACTGTCGTTCTGGAACAGAGCATCATAGCTTTATGTGATTCCTGATTGGAAACCCTTATGATGGCTTCTTCCAGTTATAGCAGTTTCCAAGAATTTTGCAGACTTTGGGTATGCTTAATATTTACCAAGTACATGGATTTGCATGGAACACTACAAAGAGTGAGGAATCACTCCCTTAATAATTGCTTCACCTCAGTATAATTTTATTATATTGGCCAGCCTCCAAATGAGCTACTTTAAAGGTACCCACAATACTTGAGGTGCCCTTGAGCATTATTAGGATGAACACTTGATTCCCTCCCTCCTTTCAGCTAGCCCTCATTCTGAACCATGCACACTGGTTTTAAACATTTTCCTTCTCATTTGGGTGGGCACACACAACAAACTGTATGCTTCTTTGAATCCTAGGTATTTTATTTTTAGCTGCCATATTTATTTCTAACAAATAAACATAAACTATACACACACACACAAAACAATTTATTTATTTATTTTATTTAGAAAATTATATGGCCGCCCACCTTAAATATAGAACTGTGGGTGACTAACTACCAACACCAAACAAAGAAACAAACTCCATAACCAACAAGTTAAAAATAATCCAATACAAAGGGGGGGGGGAGCCAAGGCTCCAATTATAGCCAATTTACACAGTGATATTGGGCTCCTCCTAACATCCCCACCCTTGTGCCTGGGAAAAAGCCAGATCTTGGCAACCTTCTGGAAGGACAGAAGGGTCAGGGCCTTCTGAATCTCAGGGCTAGGGTTAGGGTTAGAGCCAGTTTGGTCTAGTGGTTAAGGCAACGGGCTAGAAACCAGGAGACTGAGAGTTCTAGTCCCACCTTAGGCATGAAAGCCGGCTGGGTGACCTTGGGCCAGTCACTCTCTCTCAGCCCAACTCACCCCACAGGGTTGTTGTTGTGGGGAAAAGAGGAGGAGGAAGGAGTATTAAGTATGTGTGGCTGTGGAAACAAACTCGACTGTTGTAAAACAACATAACCAAATTCATTTAAAACATTAAAGTTAAAAGCTTTATGTTCTTTCTTTGCTTGAGAAAAGAACTGAGAGATACTTTTTAGAGATCTTAAGTGCAATTTTTGAATAGCTTTTGTACAGAGTGATAAATGGAAGATCTTATCCTTCCTGCAAAATAAGGACTGTGTTTTGCTCAAGCTAAATAAAGATATATGTCTCTAGGATTGGTCCCTAGCCTGCAGAGTTAATTCTTCTATCTTCTTGCCAACCTGGTACTCTTCCTTCCACCCCAGAAAAGACAACAGAGGATGCAATTGTCCACACAAGTTTTGTGAGCTTAGTATAAGTATTTTTTTCCCAAGTATTTTTAAAAACAATTGTAAACAGCATTTGGAGGGAAATTGCTTCATGGAAGAAGCAGGAAAAAATGGAAAAGGAGTCACATAAAACAAAGTAATGTCTTCAGAACTGAAATATTTAAAATATGTATTGTGAGCTTAAAACAATATTTTGTTAGATTACCAAAAGTTACAACATTGTAGAATTTTACCATAAATAAATGATGGAATTGTATAATGCAGAAAAAAATGGATGCAAGGAAGTTTTTCCTCCCTCTCTTATTATATTGGAACTCAATGGAACATTCAAGGCAGACAAGTGGAAGTAGCAATGGCAGTCAAGTCTGGCTTCAAAAGCAGGTTCAAGAAATTCATGAAAGACACACTATGAATGGTTACTAGTATTTTAGGCATATATTACCTCTAGTAGGGGCGTGGTGGCTCAGCGGGTAAGACGCCAGGCTTGTCGATTGGAAGATCGCAAGTTTGGAGGTTCGAATCCCTAGCCCAGCGTGCGGAGTGAGCTCCCGCACTAGCTCCAGCTCTTGCCAACCTAGCAATTCGAAAGCATGCAAGTGCAAGTAGATTAATAGGTACCACTTCGGTGGGAAGGTAACAGCGTTCCGCACGCGTCATGCGGCCACATCATCGTGGAAACGTCTTCGGACAACGCTGGCTCTTCGGCTAACAAACGGAGATGAGCACCGGCCCCTAGAGTCGGACACGACTGCACAAATGTGCGGGGGGAACCTTTACCTTTTTACCTCTAGTAACGTGCATGGTACCGTCCACATAGTCACCAGGAGTCTACTCAAAGCTTTCTATTCACTCTAGTATTAGAGGCGAAGCTTCTCTCTACATTGGTTGTTGGAGAGCATGTGTCTACTTTTGTAGACACTTAGAGTCTACTTAAGTGTACTTACAGTCTACTTTTGTAGAGATGGGCAGTGATAAATTTGACAAATAAATAGATAAATAAAATGTGTAGGAATATGTTACTGAATACATGTTCTGCGTCTGGGCTTCTGATGGATACTGTATCCCTTTGACTCATGAGCAAAACGCTGTTCTAGAAAAATTTCTGGCTTGGTTCCATCAGGGTTCATTATATTCTTAACAAGTTATTGTCACTGTTAATTACAGCTTTAGTGAATGGTTTCATATTTGCTAATATTTCCATGTTTCTTTTAATCTCAGAAAAGATAAAGAAGAAGGTGACGGAGTGAGCTCCTGCACTCGCCCCAGCTCTTGCCAACCTAGCAATTCGAAAGCATGCAAATAGATTAATAGGTACCACTTCAGTGGGTAGATAACAGCGTTCCGTGCGCGTCATGCCGGCCACATGACCGCGGAAGCGTCTTCGGACAACGCTGGCTCTTTGGCTAACAAACGGAGATGAGCACCGGCCCCTAGAGTCGGACACGACTGCACAAATGTGCGGGGGGAACCTTTACCTTTTAATCATTGTTTACATTGTCTTAGTGGGTTAAATTATGAGAGCACAAGTCCCTGGTTCAGCCTGAATGGCTATTATGCAGGCATCAGGTATTCAAAGATACAGGGCAAAAAACTAGAATACAACTCTTCTGCATCTATGCATATTTGAAAGGTCTATATGTATGTCTATTGGCTCTCTGTAATAGCCAAACAGCAAGTTGAAGGTTCTGAGCTAATATCTGTGAAAGGGTGTACATAAGCAAGACAAGTGGCAAAATGTGTGTCACAATGGATATTCTGCCTGTTATGTACTTCTGTGTGACATTACAACACATGGTTTGTCATTTTGGCATCATCATGGCTGGCAGCAGGTACCTATGATCTGGGATTTCATTATGCAGGTGGTTTTCTTCTCACACAAAGGGACCTTCTCTTCCTGATGCATATTCCTGTAGGCTTCATAGATCTGCTCTGGAAGGTTCTCTAACTCTCTGAGGCATGCATGGGTGGGGAATGGTAAAGGAATCCATTCTGCTGGGTAGCCTTCCTTCCTCCCTCCCTCCCCACCCAAATCCCAAAGAACACTTGGCAGCATGCAACATCAACAAAAAGAAACCAAACCCCATATTAAATAAATAAATCATAACAATGTCACCCCCCCCCCCCAATTAATCACAAAAAGCAAAGATAAACTCCAAATAAAACTCTAGACAGGCACCCACACTCAGTCAGCCTGGCACCAAAACTGCACTGAAATTGAACAGTTTTAACTGGAAGTTGCAGCAAGGTGCGAACTGTACATATTTCTGGGGGGACAGTATTCCATAACAGGGGAGCTATTATGGAGGAAATCTGACCTTGTCAATCCTTCAGGTAGCCAGGTCAGAAACAGTCTGCACAAGTCTGACTGGAAGAATGCTTTATTGATATAAGCTATAGTAGCAGAATCTTGAAAGCTTGACTGTTTTCCCTTCCCTGCCTCTTATATCTCAGTGAATTAGGGTGGAGCCAGTCTGAGCTTTTTTCTAAAGCTTTCTCCATTTCCCAGGCTTAAGACATGCTTTTGTTTTTCTAACATTTCTGAAAAGTTTCTCTAAAGTTATCTCCATAGTTCTTTACAGACATCTCACCCACGCCCCATGACCTCACAATGGGAGGGAACTTTCAGTGACAAGACTGAATGGGCAGATTCAGTTCTAGTTATAGTTATGGTCAGTCAACAGATGGATAAAATGGTTTCCATTAATGAGATTAGAAAGTGTCCTTATTGATGAAGTAAAGATTGTAGATATCTGTAAACAATTAATTCCAGCTTTATTGCAATTAAAAATACACTATTTCTTAACAACTCTTTCTCTACTTCATCAAGGGAACTATATATTGTGCAAAGTATGAAGGAGATTCCAAGTAATAGTGAGATTTCACAATCCCAAAAAATAGCTGTTTCTTCTTCTCCTCAGCATCTTTCAGAGGGTTCTTTGCTGAACCAAACCATTTCAGTATCTGCAACCTTCTCTCATGTTCTACCTTGTGATTAAATGCAGACTCTCAATCACCTCTTCATTTTGCCTGATGGAAGAATTCTAGATAACTGAAGTTGCCCTAATAATTTTGAGATTTTTGACATTGCTGAACTGATTACCTGTTAAATGTTTAAGGTTAATAATATTTTATCTATTCCTTTTATTTAATAGTCAATTACATCGATAAAGATATTAATGCATTTCAGAATATATAATCTGAAGTTTATAGAATATATTGAGAAGAAGGATCAAGGCTTACATTTTATCCATTTTAATGCAAGATAAGAAAACAATAAAGCTAAAAGTTGGTGTTAAGCAATAATTGATATGAAAACAATAGGACAAAACTGATAATGAGGGGAAAAAACAATGTTAATAGAATATTTGATGCAACAGGCCACTGAATAATGGAACAATTGTACCAATATCCATTGCATTCATTAATTCAAGAACAAATGGGTCAAATCTGTACAGTTAGGGGTTATTAGAGCAACACTTTGGGATTCCCATGGTTCCCTATAAAAATATTTATTCTTATCATTACAAATTATGTGTTAACAATTCTTGGAAGAAATTTATCTAACTGATCTTTTTATAATTCTTAAGAGAAGACAGATTCAGTAGTAGCTGCAATGGGAGATCTAATTACTGCAACAATTGTTGGGAAACAAACTCTGCTGTGTGTAGTTCTTCCAAGAGACTTGTGTTATTTTGCTGATAACTTCTTTAGAGGATGAGAAAGGCACAGGATAGGCTGGAGAAAGTGACACGTAATGTTGGAGTTCTTGGATTTCTTGATTTTAGAAACTAAAGCTAAGTGTAATCAAGCACATATTTTGAATTTCAGAACACCAGATTTTAATAAACTTAAAGCAATGATAAATCCACTTCCATATCGGAAAAAAGCTAATGGGGACAAGAGCTCAAGAGGAGCAGAAGTTTCTTTAAAAATAGGTATTAACAGCTCAACTGCAAACAATTCCAATGAGGAAAAAAAATGGAAGCGGCAGAAGAAGCAAGAATGGCTCCATAAGAGGTTTACTGAAAATCTAAAAACAACCAAAAAAGGGCATTTACAGAAGATAGAGAGAAGAAAAATCACCAAACAAGAGTGTATAGTATATGTGTATACTATAGAGCAGAGCTTTCCAAACTTTTCATGTTAGTGACACACTTTTTAGACATGTATCATTTCGTGACACACTCTTACAGCACGGCACAAGGCAGGCACTAGGACCTGCACGGAATCCTGACAGGTCAGGTTTGGAGGCAGCCGGGCACAAGGCAGGCACTAGGACCTGCGTGGAATCCTGGCAGGGTTCGGAGGCAGCAGCAGCCGCGACACACCCAGACACTGCAGCCGACACACTAACGTGTCCTGACACAGAGTTTGGAAAGCTCTGCTATAGAGTATATGTGTTAACAACCATCAATAGTGAAATCTTCCTTGGCTGCTATGTGCTTTAATTTTTGTATTTATGATGAGAATTTGTTTTAAATTTATTTTAAGATTGTTCGCCACCCAGAGTCACTTGCTGAGATGAGCGGCCATTCAAATTGAATGAATGAATGAATGAATGAATGAATGAATGAATGAATGAATGAATGAATGAATGAAGACTTCTACCACTGGTACAGGAAACAACAGCTCATAATGAGCTAAGATTGATGAAGGATTCAAAGTATAACAAAAATAGTCAAAATAAATAAAAAATAATAGCAAGAGAAAGAAACCCTGTACCAGCTGTTCCGTAGACACAGCAAAATGGTAACCGATAATAATTCCTATTTTGGTTCAGTCTTCTCCAACATAAAAGATGTATTCCACCAGAAAATTGTGAAAAGCTGGATTGAAACTTCAGAATGAGTAGAAACATGCTCATAAAATACTTAATTATTTTGAGTGAACTTAAATTTCCAGCTAGTTGCTTCCCAGGATTTGGCCAAACCTTGGTGTATTATCCTTGAGAAATTATAGAAAACTGGTGAAATATCAGGTGACTGAAGAAGAGTAGTCCTCTGGGTGATTAACAAAAATGTTGAACAACACAGGGCCCAGGACAGAGCCCCATGGTGACCCGCCTGACACTACTCCCCAAGCTGATATAAAACCATTTATGAGTAGCATCTAAGAGCACGTAGAGTCAGTAAGAGGAAGTCATGGATTTCACATTTGTTGCCTTGGAAGAATCTATTGCTAACAGGGCAGATGTCACTGTTACCAAAGTATCCTTGTCTACTGAGATTCTGCTAAAACTGATGGTGGTCCTATCTTGGATATGACACTATTGCCCTGAATTCTTTCTGAAGGAGACTTCAGGAACAAATGAAACATATAATTAAGGGCTCCAATTGATGACTTATGCTAACTTGTATGTTGTAATTGGTTACATTTCTATTAAGTTTTTATATATATATAAATACCAGAGATTTAAAGTGTTTAGAACGAATATAGCTACTAACCATTGGCTGGAACGGAGGTCCAAATACTATTTATGCCATAAAATTTACAAAGGAAATGTCACAGCATATTATAAAGCATGAAATAACACAAATTTTGTGAGTTTGGTCTAGTGGTTAAGGTGCTGGGCTAGAAACCAGGAGTCTGTGAGTTCTAGTCCCGCCTTAGGCATGAAAGCCGGCTGGGTGACCTTGGGCCAGTCTCTCTCTCTCTCAGCCCAACTCACCTCACAGAGTTGTTGTTGTGGGGAAAATAGGAGGAGGAAGGAGTATTAGGTATGTTCGCCGCCTTGAGTTATTTATAAAAATAATAAAGGTGGGATAAAAATTAAATAGATAGATAGATAGATAGATAGATAGATAGATAGATAGATAGATAGATAAATTCAAGCAAGGACTCTCAATCTTTACTTATGGATCAACATATCTATAAAAAGTCAAACAATAAACTATTCTTTCCAAACAGGTTATACAGTTTATTAAAATGGAAAAGTTATACTTGGAATTACAGGTTTGACTCAAGGTTTGCATAAACTAAGATATAATAAGATTAACTTTTGTTCTTTATAAAAATTAGCAATGGGCTCCACTCTGGATCCTAATTCCTTCTCTGTTAATATTCTAGATCACATTGCTCATCAGTCCAAAGACTGGACAGTAATCATGGAAAATATAGCTTACCAACAATTTGGAGGGAATACAGTCAGGAAAAAATGACACATATAAATGTATTTGATGAGATTTTAGTTACTCAATTCAGCATCTGGACTTAACTTTCATAACTCAGCTGAGCCTATTTTCTATTAATAGAAAATCCATCAGTATAAATATCATCTTAAATGTATGCAAAGTAACTGAATGAGCAAGATGACCTGGATTTGTCATGCAAAACTAATTTAAATAGGGTTTTTTTAAAAAAAAAAAATCAGCCTGATTCTCTCACAAAGTTTGGTCTGCACCTGTCCCTACTGTATGTGTGTTTAGTTGCATAATTTATTAATTTTCAGAACAAGAGCTAAGATTCAGAACTAAAAGAACAAAATAACTGAGGCAAGGGCTTTAATGTATAATCCTGATATCTTGAAACATTTGTCTTGGTCAAGCCTAAAATGACTGGAAGATTCATAAGATTCATAGGTCTGAGTTTAAAACAGCAGGAAAATAACCATTCCCTTATGTTTATTTATTTATTTATTAAATTTCTATGACCGCCCATCTCCCTCTCAAGGAGGGACTCTGGGCGGTTCACAGCTATAAGAATAGTACAATACAATAAAAACATGATAAAATACAATATGGGTTGGTTGGTTGGTTGGTTGGTTGGTTGGTTGATGTATGTATGTATGTATGTATGTATGTATGTATGTGTTTGTTTGTTTGTTTGTTTGTTTGTTTATTTGATTTATCACTGCCCACTCCCCCAAGGGGGACTCTGGGAGGTTTACAATAAAATATAATTAGTTAAAATACAACTACAAATAGTTAAAATAACATTCAAATAACATGTAATTAAATGAGAAAGAACACCTAAGTGTTTAGAACAAAATACTGATAATTCATGGCACATTTCCATGCATTCCAATTTCTTAAAAATTAAGACTATACAATATATAGGTGCAACCTATTGAGGATATCCCATGAGTCACAGGAAGAAGTGAGTTCCCTTAGGGCATTAGGTAGAGGGACCATCTTTTGCATGCTTTGACCTTACAGGTGTAGAACCACAGCAGATCTTGCCATTCTACCGTGTTCCCAATTCTGCTTCAAAGCGCCAATTCTGAATGATGTTGGTATGCATAGGCATATCAGATCCTGCGACCTGTCAAGGTCAGAAACACAGATGCCAAGGAATTCTCCTGCTGATATATAAATGGCTCTCAACCCATTACAATGTAAGGGTGGGAGAAAGAGGTCTAGCATTTGAACATGAGGCCTGCTATATATGATGCCTAGAGTTTACATTAGTTGGTTTTCTTTGCGATTGGGAACATTTTTAGTATCTGCAGTTAAAGAAAATCTTATCAGAACATTGAATCTCTGGCTGCAAGTGTTCTAGTTGAAGGGTTACTCTGAGAGAAACCTGGGAGAAACCTGGCAAATTCCATGGTAGGAGTCTTTAAAGAAACCTGGCAAGTATCTATCTGTGTTTGCTACACTCCGTCCCATCTGTTGTGCACTCTGCTTCTTCACAGCTGTGCTCCAAACATTTCCAGCTCACTCTCCTTGTCTCCTATCTACTCAACTTTCAATTTTCATTTCTGCAGCTCCACTGCCATGGTGGGGGCCAGCAGAAGAGATTACACAGTCCTAAGAAAAGAGGGAAGCATGACAAAGAAACTCAAAATAAGCCCACCTTGATTTTGTTTAGCATAAGATGGGACAGAGAGAAACATGTACAGGCTTTCAAGATTCTTTTATTTTATCTTACTATAATTAAGAGCATTTGTGGAATCCCTGCTGCGCTTGTTTCTCGACCTGGCCTACCTCAAAGGGCTGACACCTGCCTAACAGCTCAGATTGTAATATGAAATCTGAAAAGGATTTAATCCCCTTTAAGAGAAAATACCGTGTCTGCATTTGTTTCTACTTGGCAACCACTTTTAGATTATTTGCTTGTGTCTGAAAAAAATGAAGTTTTGATCTTGGGTTTTGATGATTAAATGGTTTGATTTTATAGAAATAATGTTACTAAGGTTTAACTAATAGTAAGAGATTATATCTGTATAAAATGCATTTATATCTGTATTGGAGAAGGTCGGAAGTCACTTTCTTTTTCTGCTTTCTATTTTATTCCGCACTTTTATAGTTTTTCTTTTTTCTTTAGTTCTGTACTCTGTCTTATCTATACTCTATATTTTGTATTTTAACTATACTTTGAAAATCAATAAAGTTCTTTTTTTTTTTTTTGGAAGAATAATACAAAAATGGTAAGGGATACCTACTGAGCCATCTGAAGTTAGTTAAATTTGGTCAATGACCAGATAAGACCTTAATTTTAACACGGCCACCTCAGAGGCAGAAAATGTTGCCGGCATTAATGCTTCAGCCTCTCTGGTTTTGTGCTCATCCATCTAGATATCTGCCTCTATATGTGGAGAATAAATCAGGAAGCAAAACAGCACCTATGAAGAGGGAAGGAACCAAGCCCTGTGGACTTTGTATTATGCAACTTATTTCAGATTAGATTTGCCTAGAACAGAGCTTTCCAAATTTTTCACGTTGGCGACACACACCAACGGCGGCGGCGCGGCCTGCGGTGTCCTGGTGTGTCGTGCAAAAAATCCGGAAGCGCTGATGGGGAAACCGAAAGCAGCGGCACCCCTGCCAATCAGTGCCGCCAGCGGCGGCAGCAACACTAACTGGTGGGGGTGCCGCTTCTTTCGCTTCCCCCATCATCGCTTCCAGGTTTTTGCACGACACACTAGGACACCGCAGGCGACACAGTAGTGTGTCGCGACACACACTTTGGAAAGCTATGGCCTAGAACTAGGAATATCCCTCTTCCTGTGGCTGACTGAATTTCTCTCTCCTTTCCATTTAGTGTAGTCCTAAGGAATGTTTTGTGTATGCCTCCCTCATAACTAACTGTGAGTTACCAACCCATACAACAGTTATCCAAATCTGCCAATGTATTATTACGGTAGAAACAATTCTTCTACTTTCCTCTCCACATTCTCCATACTAAATCTGACTTAATCAGGCCTGGAGATGAGATTTTTACATACTGTCATGCATAAGCATATATATACACCCATCCTTCTTTCAGGTTTGTAACATTAGTCTCAATAAAACTAGCAAGAACAGTAGACAAACTAGCAGGTGTGTAGGCAGCCTAGCCTAGGATTGAAAACAAATTAGGGATAAGGTAACAAAGTACCTTAGAGGTATGGGATAACAGTCTTATTGCTATGAAAACAGCTAGGCCTTCCACTGTACTTTCCTTGTTTCACACTGCAAAAAGCCGTCATTTCCTTATTTTGAATAAACTCAGATAACAGTTTACATTTCACCCAGAAACACTCTAGCACAATTGTACAATTGCAACATTCAACACAAATGCAGGCAGCAAACAGATAAGTGTAAAAAACTTCTGAAAGGATAGCATAGTTCTCAAAGTCTAGTATTTGGCACTGAAAAGTTTCCTTTAAAAAATAGCGCAGTTTAATAGAATATAGTCTTTAAAGCAAGAAAGGCCTTTACTCCCCCATTTGTTTTGTTTTGATTTTATTCGAGCTACCTAAAAACTTTTAAAACTTAAAAATTTTGCCAAGACAACTCACTGTGCATAACAAACACTCTCTTCCAACAACCTAAAAGATGACTTTATACATGGACCTCACCAGATGGTCGACACCGAAATCAGATTCACTACATCCTTTGCAGCCAAAGGTGGCGGACATCTATACAGTCGGTAAAAACGAGACCTGGAGCTGACTGTAGTTCAGATCACAAACTTACTGCACAATTTAGAATCAGACTAAAGAGAATAGGGAAGACCCACAGATCAGTTAGATATGAGCTCACTAATATTCCTAATGAATATGCAGTGGAGGTGAAGAATAGATTTAAGGGACTAGATTTAGTAGATAGGGTCCCGGAAGAACTATGGACAGAAGTTTGCAACATTGTTCAGGAGGCAGCAACAAAAAACGTCCCAAAGAAAAAGAAAACCAAGAAGGCAAGATGGCTGTCTGCTGAGACACTGGAAGTAGCCCAAGAAAGAAGGAAAGCAAAAGGCAACAGTGATAGGGGGAGATATGCCCAATTAAATGCAAAATTCCAGAGGTTAGCCAGAAGAGATAAGGAATTATTTTTAAACAAGCAATGTGCGGAAGTGGAAGAAGACAATCACTGCGCATAGGAAGGACAAGAGACCTCTTCCAGAAAATTAGAAACATCGGAGGTAAATTTCAGGCAAAAATGGGCATGATCAAAAAAAAGATGGCAAGGACCTAACAGAAGCAGAAGAGATCAAGAAAAGGTGGCAAGAATATACGGAAGATCTGTATAGGAAGGATAATAATATTGGGGATAGCTTTGACGGTGTGGTCAGTGAGTTAGAGCCAGACATCCTGAAGAGTGAGGTTGAATGGGCCTTAAGAAGCATTGCTGATAACAAGGCAGCAGGAGATTGCTAGATGTACAAGCTGGGTTTAGAAAAGGCAGAGGAACTAGAGACCAAATTGCCAATATCCGCTGGATAATGGAGAAAGCCAGGGAGTTTCAGAAAAACATCTATTTCTGTTTTATTGACTGTTCTAAAGCCTTTGACTGTGTGGATCATAACAAATTGTGGCAAATTCTTGGTGGTATGGGGATACCAAGTCATCTTGTCTGCCTCCTGAGGAATCTGTATAATGACAAAGTAGCAATGGTAAGAACAGACCATGGAACACTGGATTGGTTTAAGATTGGGAAAGGAGTACGGCAGGATTGTATACTCTCACCCTACCTATTCAACTTGTACGTAGAAGACGTGCTGGGCTTGATGAATCCAAGGCTGGAGTTAAAATTGCTGGAAGAAACATTAACAATCTCAGATATACAGATCATACCACTTTGATGGCTGAAAGCGAGTAGCAGCTGAGGAGCCTTATGACAAAGGTGAAAGTGCAAAAGCTGGGTTGCAGTTAAACCTCAAAAAAAACAAGATTATGGCAACCAGCTTGATTGATAACTGGCAAATAGAGGGAGAAAAAGTGGAGGCAGTGAAAGACTTTGTATTTCTAGGCGCAAAGATTACTGCAGACGTTGACTGCAGCCAGGAAATCAGAAGACGTTTACTTCTGGGGAGGAGAGCAATGACAAATCTCAATAAAATAGTTAAGAGCAGAGTCATCACACTGACAACAAAGGTCCGCATAGTCAAAGCAATGGTATTCCCTGTAGTAACCTATGACTGCGAGAGCTGGACCATAAGGACGGCTGAGCGAAGGAAGATAGATGCTTTTGAACTGTGGTGTTGGAGGAAAATTCTGAGAGTGCCTTGGACTGCAAAAAGACCAAACCAGTCCATACTCCAGGAAATCAAGCCAGACTGCTCACTTGAGGGGATGATATTAAAGGCAAAACTGAAGTACTTTGGCCACATAATGAGAAGACAGGATACCATGGAGAAGATGCTGATGCTAGGGAAAGTGGAAGGCAAAAGGAAGAGGGGCCGACCAAGGGCAAGATGGATGGATGGTATTCTGGAGGTGACGGACTCGACCGTGGGGGAGCTGGGGATGGCAACGGCCGACAGGAAGCTCTGGCGTGGGCTGGTCCATGAAGTCACAAAGAGTCGGAAGCGACTGAACGAATAAACAACAACAACCTAAAAACTAGCAGAGGCATTTGAGATAGAAGGAATAGGTGGTTAAACACTAAGCACTGTGGGAGAGAATGCCAAGAGCAATTTACATTTCAATCGTTTTTTGTGTGTGACCACCCTTCCTAAAGCATTTTACAAAGTGATAAATGTCATAGCCACCTAAGAGAAATTAGAGTATGCCAATTCAGCAGCCCACCTTCCTGCATCTGGACACGGCAGCCGCTCGACGCACAGCAAAACCTGTGAACGTGAGTGTCAATTAACCTCTGCTGGCTAGAGAACCTAACCAGGTAGGAGTGGGGCCATTTCATTCTCCCCCCAACCCACCTGCAGCCAAGTGGGACACTGCAAAAAATGCCCTTTCAAGTTGCAACTAAACAGTAGTACATTTTCCCACCATGGCCTTGGGTCTCTGTTCTACAAATTCCTCATCTTCTCATGAAGACTTTGCCTTCACCCCTCCATCCCCTTGTTAAATCACAGTGAAGCCCAGATCTTGGAACTCATGCTTAATTCTCATGCTTCCTTTCCCCTCGCCCTACCTCTTCCTTTCTTTAGCTGAATTTTCCCCCTTCCTCTCTTATTCCATTTAGGTAGGGTGTTTTTTGTGGGGAGCTCGGATAAGTACCTCTACTTTTGTGTATTGTCGAAGGCTTTCACGGCCGGAGTTCAATGGCTGTTGTGGGTCTTCCGGGCTGTGTGGCCGTGTTCTGGAAGTTGTGGTTCCTAACGTTTCGCCAGCATCTGTGGCCAGCATCTTCAGAGGGCAGGAGCACAGATAGAAGCAAAATCTCTGTCAAAGTTCACAGAGATTTTGCTTCTATCTGTGCTCCTGCCCTCTGAAGATGCTGGCCACAGATGCTGGCGAAACGTTAGGAACCACAACTTCCAGAACACGGCCACACAGCCCGGAAGACCCACAACAACCTCTACTTTTCCTTATGAAAACCTTTAAAACCCAGTGGACACTTGGCGGAGCCCTAAGAGCAAAGCAGGTGTGCCAAAGCCATCACCTGTTCACGAAGGGTCTTCCCTTCCCACACATGCTAGCTAACCAGCATTCCTCCTCCTTTAAGAAAACCTTCTGCGTTCAGGCCTCCACATGCTCTGCTTCACCAGCACATGCACTTTACTTTCACACACACAGCAAGAGCAGCTTCACAACTATCCTCCAGGGGTCACACTTGGGTTACATATTCTAGACCACCCGAGGACTGAGCAGCCTGATTCAGAACCATTTATTCACTTCCTTCTTCATTAAGATTCAAATGGAATAAGCAGTGTAGAAATTGAACAGATACAGAAAATGTGCTCCTGTAGTCAGTAAACATTTATTCACTGAGCAGAGATCTCTCCTGCTCTATCCTCTCTCACATTCTCTCCATTTTCTCTATCCTTACTGCTTGCTGTTTTAATGCATAATTAAGAAGGTCAGAATTAATGAAGCAGTGTGGAGTAAAGTTCAAGGAATCCCCAGGCGCTATTTATTCTATTAGATCTCAGGCGTGAATGTCAGATTGGCAGTGTTAAAGGCAGAGGCAGTGAGGCTGGCAGCATCCCAGAAGCAAAACTACCAAGGGAGACTTACCTTCAGTGTCAAGTCATTCCTGAGCTCCTTCCCTGCAAAAATCACACGTAGCTGGTCAGCTGGAACTCCCTGTCGCTTAGCAACCGCCTCCTTGAGCTGGAAGATGCTGGTGTCTGAATCAACCTCCATTGGGAAACCATGGCTGGAGTTGAACCTGACAAACACTGACCAAGACATTTAAAAAAAAAAAATCCTGAGTGCTTTGAAGTCTGATACATCTGGGAGTGACAAAAAGAGACAACAATTTCTGAAACACGGACAACAGCACAATGGTACTGTAAAACTTTAGTTCGTTTTATCATTTTAGAAGGAAGAAGTGGTATATTATAGTTTTATGATTTGGAAAGGCAATTCCAAGTAAAAATCCCTATAATGTTATTGTCTTAACTAAATTAAACATGCTTTATGGTCCAAAGAGGATCTTAAATTACATTTTCATGAGGAATGAACAGGCAGTTTTTATCTGCAATCTAAAGACTAATAATAACTATTTTTTTCTTATTCTAAACCCTTTCAGGAGACCAGAATGTATATAATGGAAATGATGTGTACATCTCTCCCTTCACACACATACATATATATATATATACACACAAACAGAATAGTAACCTCATTCAAGTAGGCGTGCTAGAATATATTTGAAAGAAAGCTTTAAAAAATACAGAAATGTCAGTTCATACACACTGGCCTCCCAGAGATTGTCTAAAAAATAATGATGGAGAGAAAATTATATACTGCCTGCAGCATGTAAGTCTTTTCTTGTCTTTCTTAGAATTCTTAAAATAACTACAGCAAGAAACTCCTGTTAATATAGTTGCGTGCTGCCAAAAATGATTGCCAAACATATTGCAATAGCACTTGGTCAAGACATACATTAATGTCTGGCAAATAAAACTATTTCACATGTTTACAAGGGAAGACTAGGTATTTTTTTCATGATTAAGCAATAATATAACTTACATAAAAATGTATTATATTCATATTTAGATATCATTGCTAGGAGTTTTGGCAGCACATGCAGTTCTACATTGTGTGTGTGTGTGCGTGTGCACGCGTGTGCACCTTCAAGTCAGTGTTGACTCCTGGCAACTGCCTGGACAAGTCCCTGCAGTTTTCTTGGCAAGATTTCAGGAGTGGTTTGCCATTGTCTCCTTCCCAGGGCTGAGAGAGAGTGACTGGCTCAAGGTCACCCACGCACGCTGGTTTTGTGCATAACACGGCACTAGAAGTCATGGTCTCCCAGTTTTTAACCTGGTGCCTTAACCACTATACCAAACTGGCTTTCTTCTACATTATTTAGCTCTGCTTTAAGGACTGGCAGATGATATATGTTGAATTGAAAATGCTTCTAAGAATCCCAATCAATATACCAGGGTGTCTGCAGAGGTGGGTGTTTGTGGAGGGCATAGGGAACGGTTTTGAAGGACAGGAGAAAGAGCCGCTCCTATGGCAATGGTCAGGTAAGTGGGGCTTGAGCCCAGACCAAGAAAATAACTTGAGGAAACGTCTCAGACGAACCCCTCCCTAGTTCACACAAAGATAAAGGGAGGGAGGGGGAAGCAACATTCAGACTTATAGCTGTTCCAATAAAAATACAGGTTGTCCTCGTTTAGTGAGGACTAGGACAGTGACCACCTCAGACAGTGACCATTCACAGTTACGATGGTGATGAAAAAATAACTTTGCGACCAGTCCTCACATTTATGACCTTTGCAGGTCTGTAAAGCAAAATAAAGATGAAGTAAGATCATAAGCACAGTCACGGTTTCACTTAGCGACTGCTTCACTTAACAACTGAGTTGCCAGTCCCGATTGAGGTTGCTAAATGAGGACTACCTGTGGTCCTGACCTACATGGCATTGGTCTCTTAGTCTGGTCTACCTTGAAGGGCTGACAGGGTTAAAGGTAGCAACTGCAACTGTATGATCAAAACCCTACCCTTTTTAGAGGTGTGTTGAAGGAGTGGGCCTTCAATTGTGCAGCTGTAGGTGCCATCTTTCTTGACACCTTGCCCCAGATACCCTTTCAATATAAAAACTCTAATATAAATTCCAAATGATAGAACCGAATAAGGTAGAGATTGCTCAGAATTTCTATCCCTGTATATTACCATATAACCCCAGGGCAGATAAATGGGAGAGCATGCCAAAGGTGCTCTCGGGGAAAAAGACTGCAGTGGTAGGGCTTCTCTTTTCACAAAAGGACTGCCATGGTGACTCTGGGCAGTAGTAGTAAAACACTGTTTAATCTGGTGAGGTTGCTTTCTGCTGCCCCTCCCACCTCCCAAATACTCTTTACCACCCCAACTTATTTTCAGACTAGGCACCAGAGTCCCATAGACATTTTTAAGAATGTCTATGGGACCCATGGGCATTCTTGGAAATAAAGGGGATAGCAGAATTTCCTGCTTTCCTTTGCAGCATGCCCGCTTGCCTTTTATAATGATGATGATGATGATGATGATGATGATGATGATGATGGTGGTGGTACCTGATGGGGACAAAGGGAGGGGTTCCCGGGTTCCTGCTTGTCTAGCCGTGATATAAACGATTGAATACAGCCATTTCTTATAGGTCAGCTGCAACTGACATTGTTGATAAAGGTTAGTAAGAGATATTTTCTCCTTGACTTCAGTTCAAAGACAGTTCCTAGAGCACAGCTGAAGATTTTCCACATTTCAAAGAAAGCTGTCCCTTGTGAATTTTCATAGTTCGACCTGCCACAGTCTTCCCTGTGGCAGTAATTAAAAAAAAATGTACCCACATCTTTATCTGTTATAAGCCTCATACCCAAATAACAGGAATCCCTTAAGGAAGAAATTCTTAAGAAGTGATTTAGATGCTAAGTCCACCGCTCTGCAAAACAGCCTGAAGCCCTTTTTGCCATGTTACATTATATGACATGACCTGCTTATTGAAAGCAGTATACAAATATTGCTACACAATGTGCTACACAGAGAGCCACAGATTCAAGGGAAAACCCCACACACATTTAAAATCATCATGTATAGGTAGGCCTTGCTTAAAAATAATTTGTTTAGTGATGATTCAAAGTTATGACAGCGCTGAAAAAATGGACTTATGATGGGCCCTTGAAGTTTCGGCCATTGCAGTGTCCCCACAGTCACGTAATCGTGATTCGGGTGTTTGGCAACCGTCATGCATTTACGATGGTTGCAGTGTCCTGCAGTCATATAATCGCCATTTGCAACCTTCCCAGCCAGCTTCTGACAAGCAAAGTCAATGGGGAAGCCAGTAGGAGGTTGCAAGTCACAGTCATGTGATGTCTCACTTAATGACTATGCATGATTTGCTTAATGACCGGAACCAGAAGTGCCAGAAATGTTGTCATAAGTCGGTGCAGTCACATGATGTCCTGCTTTATGACCATATTGCTCAGTGATGGAGTTGCTGGTCCCAGTTAGGGTTTGTTTGTTTGTTTGTTTAATTTTTATCCCGCCTTTATTATTTTTATAAATAACTCAAAGCGGTGAACATACCTAATACTCCTTCCTCCTCCTATTTTCCGCACAACAACCATCCTGTGAGGTGAGTTGGGCTGAGAGAGTGTGACTGGCCCAAGGTCACCCAGCCGGCTTTCGTGCCTAAGGCGGGACTAGAACTCTCAGTCTCCTGGTTTGCCATTGGCTCCTTCCTAGGGCTGAGAGAGAGGGACTGGACCAAGGTCACCCAGCCGGCTTTCATGCCTAAGGCAGGACTAGAACTCACTGTCTCCTGGTTTCTAGCCCAGCACCTTAACTACCTGTACTTGAAATACTGCCCTCATGCACTCTAATGATTGTCTGAGTTACTTTAAGAGCACCGCGTTACACTTCTGTAAAGCTATTACCTGGTTTAGAAAATAAGTACACTGATACAGAAATTAAAAACCCTCAAAGTGTTAGTTGGCCTCATTCAACAACATCAAAGCTCTCATTCTGAAAAGAAATAATTGCTACTCTAGGATTTTATTATAATTGATGTCAGAGATCCATATTTATTAATGTCCATTAAAATAGAGAATAAATTCTAATCATGCATTCTGAAATGCCTATTAAAATTTCAATTGTATCATATAAATATGACATGTCTTATACTATATGATCAACAATAGAAAGGGTCAACATCATGATAGCAGCTGCAGTACACTAAAACACATTTCAGGGGCATGAGGATTTTTCCAATAAGTCATTATCCAATAGGTCTAATAGGAGTGAGTTGGAAAAGACTATAGAAAGACCTTGATGTCTCAACAAAAACTGCATTCTGCCTGCAATTAATTGCTACACCCCTGTTAGGGTATCGGATCTCTCCATAGTGTTTTGAGGAGATGTGAAAAACATGTCCTATAAGTTTTAATAAAATGTGAGAATGGAGATTTTGCGGCATACAGTAAGGATGTTGGGTATAAAGGCTGATGCCTGGCTTCACCCAGACTTATACGGTACCTAGAAGGCATGCAGGCAGAGATTCAAGGACATAGCTCTTGATACGACAAAAGCTGTTAGCATGAAGAGAATCAGCATCTGAAAGACTCAACCATGTATACAGCAGATCCATGGTTCAAATCTTATCTCTTTCTCCCATTAATGGATTGAGAGTCATTCATTTGGGGGTAGGACAAGCAGTTGACGCCTATGCATTTTTATTGTAATGGACTAGTTTTGTCTCAAGCCCTTTGCTTCTGACCTTGCCCAATTTAGCCCTCTAAGGCCATGTGGGAGCCAGCAGTTCTCAGGATGGAGATGGCCATTATATAAACATATCACAACTACCCAGGTTCAAGGTTACCAGGCACTGTACCAGATCTCCATCAGTTTGGAAGGGAGGTAGGAAAAATACATGAATATAAACTCTTGAGAATATATAATACTCCCTGACACCTCTGCACTGCAGCAGGCAATCAAGTTTGTCTGGCTGCATTTTCATCCATGTTAAAAGTTCCAATCCAGAAGACCCACGTCTATCATGTCAAGCCAAGAAGTTGAGCTAAGGGTGAACTGTTGGGAGAATGATGATTTATTTATTATTTATTTATTTATTTGTTGAATTTCTATAACCGCCCATCTCCCCCTCAAGGAGGGACTCTGGGCGGTTCACAACATAATATGAACAAATACAATAAAAGCAGTAATAAAAATACAATACAATAAAATTACAATAAAAATACAGTAAAATCCAAGAGGCAGGTGGTTCTAAAGTGACGCTGAATATATTTAAAATATTTTAGATATTTAAGGTGGTACTAGGGGATCAGCCATCCCCAAGCTTGATTGCTTTCCTTTTTGCCCCAGGCGAGATCACAGAGCCAGGTTTTTAATTTTTTTCTGAAATCTAGGAGCGAGGGGGCCTGTCTTATCCCGGGTGGGAGGATGTTCTATAGGGCAGGTGCTGCTGCAGAGAAGGCTCGCCTCCGGGACCCCGCTAGGTGGAATTCTTTCATAGAAGGGGTCCGCAGCATGCCCTCTCTGCGAGATCGGGTGGGACGGGAAGATGTAATGGGGATGAGGCGGTCCCTCAGATAACCTGGTCCCGTGCCATGTAGGGCTTTAAGGGTGATGACCAACACCTTGAATTGGACCCGGAAGCAAACTGGCACCCAATGCAGCTCACGGAGCAGAGGTGTTATATGTACCGAACTTGATGCATCTAAAACTGCCCATGCAGCTGCATTCTGCACCAGCTGTAGCTTCCGGATATTCTTCAAGGGTACCCCATGTAGAGTGCGTTGCAGTAATCTATATGGGAGACAACCAGGGCATGAGCGACCGTTTGAAGGGCCTCTCGGTCAAGGAAAGGGCGTAACTGGCGCACTACACGAAGTTGAGCAAAGGCCCTCCTGGCCACGACTGCCACCTGCTCTTCGAGCAGGAGTCGTGAGTCCAAGAGGACCCCCAAGTTACGCACCGGGTCTGTTTGGGGAAGTGCGACCCCATCCAGAACTAAAGATGACAAATTCCCCAGATTTACCACTGAGTGCTCATATGAAACATGACACTGGGGACTTTCCCTTTCAAACTGGATGTACAAAGGAGCTGGAACTAGTTTTTAAAATTTATTTTGCCTAACTTCTGGCTTCTGGTGGTCTGTGAAATGTACTTAACAACTTTAGATATGGAGCACCTTGGATTTTCTTGAGGAAAACAAATGAAAATCATAAACAAATTATCCAGAATATATAATCAATCTGTAGGTTAGATGAATGGCTATAGCAACAACAATCAGCATTTCCAGAAGTGGCAAAGTGATGCTTCAAAAACACTTCAAAAATTATATAAATTGTTGTTTGGAGAAACAACATGAAATTTTGCTTTTATATATGATTGCTGCTGCAAGATTATTATATACACAACGATGGAAAGATCCACAAATACCCACAGTGGAAGAATGGATTATTAAATTAATGGACTTGGCTCAAATGGCGAAGTTAACAGCTTTAATAAGAGATAATACTGTTTCTGGATTTGTCTCTATTTGGCAATCCCTTTTAGATTACTTGCTTGTGTTAGAAAAAAATGAAGCTTTGATTGTGGATTTCAATGATTAGATGGTTTGTTTTGATAGAAATAACGTTGATATGGTTTAATTAATGGTAAGAGATTACTTTTCCAGTTGTTTTTATATCTGTATTGGAGGAAGTCGGAAGTCATTTTCCATTTCTATTTTTTATCTATTTTCACTTTTATAGTCAAATCAAATCAATAGACCAGCAATAAAACAGAAGATTCACATCTGATTAGAATAAAAGAAAAAAAAACTTATTATGTTATTACCTATAACCCTAACCCTTGCCCTGCATGACGGAGTGAGCTCCCGCACTCACCCCAGCTCTTGCCAACCTAGCAATTTGAAAGCATGTAAATGCAAGTAGATAAATAGGTACCACTTCGGTGGGAAGGTAACACTGTTCCGTGCACATCATGCCGGCCACATGACCACGGAAGCGTCTTCGGACAGTGCTGGCTCTTTGGCTAAGAAACGGAGATGAGCACCGGCCCCTAGAGTCGGACACGACTGTGCAGGGGAACCTTTACCTTTATTTTAATTTGGATTCCTGCACTGAGGAGTGGGTTGGACTTGATAGCCTAAATGGTTTCTTCTAATTCCAATAGTCTAAAGGCCTTTCCCCATTTGCATCTAACCACAGTGTGAACATACAGTACCCCAGCAATCTTTTTTCTGCTGTGTCCTCATGAAGTTGTTTTCATGTTCATTTCCCAGCCCATAAGTGAGGCAGCTTAAAGTTGTCCTTAGCCTTACTGGAGTTAAGTAGGGAACAAATGTGACATTTTTGTGTTGTGTGCAATCTGACACGTTTCACTGACCATTCAGTCAATGTCACAGTCAGGTGATCCCTAGAACATAGGAACCATCCTGTTGCAGAAGATCAGTGGCTAAATTTGTGGCTAAATTTGCAATATTATAAGGAATTTGTTTGAGGGTTGATTTGTTTTTTGTTTGTTTTTGGTGGTTTAGCACAAGGGTCAGAAATGGCGGCTCGTGAGCCACATGTGGCTCTTTGGCCCCTTGAGTGTGGCTCTCCCGCCCTGCCCCACGCCCACCCCGCGCAAAGTCCAGGTCATGTCGAGTAGTCACCCCTCGGATCTGAAGCCGCAGGTGGCGAGGGTGCCGCCTGCCCGCCGCGCTCGGTGCCCCGCGCCACAACCTGACGGCCGGCGGGGAGCGTCCCGTTATATCTTCGCTGGTCCCTCTCTCGCTCCCTCTCGCGCTTGGCTCTTACGCGCTCTTGCTCAAGGCCAGTGCCACCCGCAGTCGCCCACACCTCGCGCACAGCCCGCGGGGCTCTCTGCAGCTCCCAAGGCACGCCGGTCCCTCCTCTGTCAAAGGGAGCGGCAGAGAGCCCCACGGGCTGTGCGCGAGGTGTGGGCGGCTGCGGGTGGCCCTGGCCTTGAGCAAGAGCGCGTAAGAGCCAAGCTCCGGGCGCTCCGGCTGGGGTGCAGCGGGACGGGAGCGTTGTCGGCGGCCCAGGAGGACCGGCCAGGGAAGGTGAGCGAGGGCCATGGGAGAACTAAGAATTGGGGGTGGCTCGCGGCGTGTGAATGCGTGAGAGGGCCGGCCAGATCCGAGCCTTTCCTCCCCGATGGGGTTCAGGGTCTGAACAGGCAGCATGGCCGTGGGGAAGAGGAAGGCATACGGCATCTTTATTGCCTCGTCCAACTGGGCTGCAACGCGTGTGTGTTTGACTGCCAAATATAACCAGGAGTGCAGAAGCTCCTCTCCAAAACGGGCTGGGTGTGAAGGCCAGGTGGCTGCGCATAATTTTTCTCACGTTTCAGAAAAGGTGTGCAGCCGCCTTAAAACCAACTTCTCTGACTTCCTTTGTGGGAGGAGGCAGCAGCCCTTCTCAGCCCAGCAGGACGAGAGAATTTTCTCTCCTCCTCCTCGCAATGGTCCTTTTTGGAGGCGCAGCAGGGAGAGAGTTTTAGCCAGTGACATTCTCTCATCCAGAGCAGGGAAGGGGAGATTTTCTCTTGATCCTCCCCCCCCCACTGCAAAAGCCTCCCTCCCTAAGTTGAAACTGGCTCTGATTGTAGGGAGAGATGGTCTGCAGATTCTCAACTCTTGGAGCTGTGGGGGGGGCATTGTTAGGCTTGGTCGCTTGGAAATGCCCCTGCAGCAGGAAGGTTAGGGAAGCGTGCGGGCGCGTGGGGGGCCGTGGGGGGGCAGTTAAGGTGCTAGCTGCAACAGCCGCCCCCAAAGTGACCATATTCCACTCTTCCAACAGAAATTCCCCCAAGGAAAGGGTCGCTCTTTCCCTCAAGGAAATGTGCTTATTGCTTATTGCTCCAGCAATAAGGCTTGAGAAAAGGAGGAAAAACAGTGTGTGTTTTGCATTTTGCACGCCATTGGCTCCTGCCCCCAAACCCCGCCCCTTCCACACGATTGGCTCCTGCCCGCAAACCCTGCCCCCTTCCACGCGATTGGCCCCCGCCCGCAAACCCCGCCCCCTGGCTCTCGAGCATTTCAAAATGTGCACGAGCATGTCAAAATGGCTCCCGGCATAAAAAGTTTGCCGACCCCTGGTTTAGCATATTGTGCAAATCCAAGCCATGGACAGTACTCCATAAACTCAGAAAATAGGTTCATTGAGTAATCATGTGCATTATGCAAACAAAGACAATAAGGCAGAGCTTTCCAAACTGTGTGTTGGGACAAGTTAGTGTGTCGGCTGCAGTGTCTGGGTGTGTCGCAGCTGCTGCTGCCTCCAAACCCTGCCAGGATTCCACGCAGGTCCTTGTGCCTGGCTGCCTCCAAACCTGCTGTGATTCCGCGCAGGTCCTAGTGCCTGCCTTGTGCCCTGCTGTAAGAGTGTGTCGTGAAATGATGCCCTGTTGTAAGAGTGTGTCACAAAATGATGCATGTCTAAAAAGTGTGTCACCAACATGAAAAGTTTGGAAAGCTATGCTCTACGGAATAAAAAGTCAATATAAGAGTTTGAAAGAGAGGGGATAAATCATAGTGCTGAAAGCCAAACTATGTGTTACAATGGTCAAACAATGTTCTGAAGTATATCTACTACCAATCATATTCAAAGTGAGGAGTGTGGGAGAATTTGGAGGTATCAAAGTGATACAAGTGCACAGGGTACAGCATCAATTCAACTACTTTTCCTACAACCAGGCTTGGATGAATGCATTGAGTGTAGCTGAAGAAAATAACTGGAGGGGTGCCTGTTGAAAAAGTAACAAGTAGTTGTGGAAGGCAAATTCAGATTTCAAGAAAGAGAGTAAAAACCCAGTAAGTAAAGTGGCTCCCTGTAAGTAAGTATGAGATTGAGGATTAGAAAGTCACAGGGCCCTGGGAAGCAATTATTCACATGGTGGAAAAGAGGAGCATGAAATTTTCCCCTTCCACCAATTTCATAACATAATATGCGGCATAACTGTGTCACAAAGAGGATTATGCAATCATGCAAACTGGGTTTCCAGTGTGATTCCAGAATTCTGTAATGTCCACGATAGGAGGGAAGAGGTCACAACTACTTTTTCATCACACAGAGATTGTCTCCATCTTAGAAACTGTCTGAATCAAGCACCTTAAGCAAGAAAAAGAGGGAAAGCATATACTAGTTTACCTCTAGCAGTCAGGTCAAGCAGAGTGCATGCACTGCTTTATCTAATTCAATCTATTCACTTTCTTGAAACAACAAGTAGTCAAATTTCTGCTACCTAAGCACTCAATCATCCACTTCAATCAAATATTTATTATAGTCATTGGCCAATCCAGAATAAGAAGGTAACAAAGCAAACCAAACCTCTGCACAAAAAATACTGACAAAAATCGAGAGAAAGCTCGGGGTCTGAATAGCTCATCGCTAATTTGATTCCTGAAGGGCCATTTAGCAGACTCAACAAAATGCAACATTTGGCCATGCTAAGAGTAACAGCTGTATCTGTGTCTGCCAATAAAAAGGAAATATATACAGTAATATATCAGATCTACCTGGTCCATCAGTCAAGAACCAATTGCACAAATACAGTGATAAATGAGCAACAAAACATGAATCAGAGTCTCAGCCTCCCCTAAGCCCCAAGGGCGGATCTGGTATCATGAAATTTACCCTCCAAGAATTCTAATGGTAAAACATTAAGACCAACCAGTGCAAAGACCGTATGCTGCCTCAAGGTGCTTAGTTGTGTTACTTTTGTGGTAGGTTGGGAAAAACTCAAAAATTCTCCAGGGTAAATTGCATCTGGTAGCTAAGCCTGTTGATGCTCACAATCTAAAGTTCTTTGTCTACTCTGTTTCACTTTTTCAAACCCCACAGGTAATTAAAAGAGAATCCAAGTAAAGCCAATTTGGACTCTACATTTCTATGTCAATTAGACTGAAAATTGTCAATCATAGTAAGTGGTGCTAGGCCCACTAGGAAGAAATTTAATTAAGCCAATAATTAATCAGTAAAAGCCAGGTCTTGGCCTCAACCTTAATCAGGCCTGCTTCCAGTTGTAGTGCTGTACTAGGCATACGTGAGGCTACAAAGAAGACAGCTCAGAAAAAAACTGATTGAATACTTTCCAACTTGGTATATCTGCGATTTAAAGCACACCTGAGAACCATACACAACTGCAGTTGGGATAAAGCTCCAGCCTCAAAGACCTTGATGGCTTATGTGATAAATATCTGCCTCTAAATAGAAAAATTATTATTATTATTATTATTATTATTATTATTATTATTAATTTTGAGGCACTTCTCTGGGTACTTCTTAGTGGCAAGCTGTTGTGCCCCCAGGACCCAACTGTCCCAAAGACCATTCCCAGGTCATAACTTGCTAGTTATTTGCCATTTATGTTTCAAAGATCTTTTAGCAAACACCAACACTTTGGTCTTGCTATAATTGATGGTCAGAAATTCCTGCCTAGAATAATAAGCTAAAGCTCAGAATGTTATGATAGTTTAGGACAAAAGCATTGCTTCATCAGCATAAAGTAGGACAGTATTATATCTAGGGGTTAATTTAAGAAGGTAAAAGTCCAGATTGTCAAAACAATCTACTAAGGTGTTACTGTAAAGATTAAATAATTATGGAACTAAGGTGCATCTCTGCTGGAATCCTCTTGTGGTCTAATTCACATCTTACAGATCCCGAGGCTTGCATTTAACCCAAAAGGAAGTATTTTATATCTGGAAATGAGCAAAGGTAATTATGGGTCAATAGAGGAACTCTGTCCCTGAGATGAAATCTCAGCATACAGGGTCACCTTGGAAGGATGTGTATTTTCTATTCCTACCTAAAAGCTCCATGGGTCCTCCTTTACCCATGAGTTTAAAACTAAATCGTTCAATCAATATGCCACAGACTATTACTGAAACAGACAATGAAACAAAATTACAATATGCATCATTTATCCATGGATCAGAAGATTAAACCACCACAATCTTTTATGCCTTGTAAATAAGAGGCACAGACAAATGAATACCATTATAATTATTTTTAAAAATGAGTTAATCTTTCACACACTTCAAATTAGTACAACTCTATATTTCAAATTATCCACCACTGAATAATTCCTCTCTTTAATTGTTTTCACAACCACAGGACTGCTCCTGGTTTTCTGGAGGAACTGTTGTTCACTGTGAACTGTTGTTAGGGTTGTCATATGTACACAACATCGGCACCACAAAAACTCACCTTATTTATTTGTTAATATACATACATACATATATATGTATCATCATCATTGGCGATCACTCGTAGCCGAGTAAGATTGTCTTCCAAGGGTAAAATTTTAACAGTGGATCCGTAAGTGGCTGTAAAGGCCAATTCTGGATCCGTACAATCTCCCACAATGAGGACATAGGTTTCCGGGTGGGAGACGGTCATGATGAGGGTTTGCTTGACGTGCCTTCCTTTTAGCTCTTTTCTCCCTTTCGCCCTGTACTCGTGCTTCTTCAAAGTCCATAGCGCCATTAATAAAGGATGACCTCCAATTCAAACGCTCATGAGTTAGGGCTTCCCAGTTCTCAATGCTGATATTACATTTTTTAAAATTAGCTTTGAGAGTGTCTTTAAATCTCTTTTGCTGTCCACCAATATTCCGTTTTCCATTCTTAAGTTGGGAGTAAAGTAGCTGCTTCGGAAGACGATGGTCAGGCATTCGAACAACATGGCCGGTCCAGCGAAGTTGATGTTGGATGATCATTGTTTCAATGCTGGTGGTTTTCGCTTCTTCTAATACGCTAACATTAGTCCGCCTATCTTCCCAAGTAATTTGCAGAATTTTTCGGAGGCAGCGTTGATGGGATCTTTCAAGAAGTTGGAGGTGGTGTTTGTAGAGGGTCGATGTTTCACAGGCATACAGAAGGATTGGTAGTACAATGGCTTTGTAAACAAGCATTTTGGTCTCCCTGCGAATGTCCCGATCCTCAAACACTCTACGCTTCATTCGGGAGAAAGCTACACTCGCAGAGCTCAGGCGATGCTGAATTTCAGCGTCGATGTCGGCTTTTGTAGATAGATGGCTGCCGAGATAAGAAAAGTGATCGACAATTTCTAGTGACACACCTTTAAGCTGGATTGATGGCGCTGCGGAGGGATTGGTTCGAACTTGCTGGTAAAGCACTTTGGTTTTTTTAATGTTAATCGAGAGGCCGAGCTTTTCATATGCTTCTGCAAAGATGTTTAGGATAGTTTGAAGATCTTCCTCGGAGTGTGCACAGTCTACGTTATCATCAGCATATTGAAGTTCTATAACAGAAGTTGCAATTACCTTATTTTTTGCTTTCAGCCTACTAAGATTAAAAAGCTTTCCATCTGTTCGATATATAATTTCTACACCAGTAGGAAGTTTCTCTTCAACAAGGTGTATAATCATAGCAATGAAGATAGCGAATAAGGTTGGAGCAATAACACATCCCTGTTTAACGCCGGATTCCACTTTAAATGGATCGCTTCGAAAGCCATTGTTATCCAGGATTGTTGCCATCATGTCGTCATGGAGTAGCCGCAAGATGTTCACAAATTTATCAGGGCATCTGATTTTCAGAAGGATGGTCCAGAGAGCAGTACGATTTACAGTATCAAAAGCTTTAGTCAGATCAATAAATGCCATGTACAGAGGGCGGTTTTGCTCCTTGCATTTTTCTTGAAGCTGTCGTGCAGTGAAGTTCATATCCACTGTTCCCCTGGAAGGGCGGAAGCCATTTTGCGTTTCAGGGAGGATGTCTTCTGATATAGATAGGAGACGGTTTGCGATGATCTTTGCCAGGATTTTGCCTGCTGTGGCTAGAAGGGAGATGCCTCGATAGTTTCCACAGTCTGTTCTATCACCCTTTTTAAAGAGAGTGATAATTATGGCATCCCTAAAGTCTGCTGGAATCTCCTCCCTCATCCAGATTTTTTCAATGAGCTTATGAAGTTGTTGTGTAAGTTCAGGCCCGCCTTCTTTAAAGACTTCAGCAGGAATCCCATCAGATCCACGAGCTTTGTTATTTTTCATTTGTTTAGTGGCTTTACTGACTTCCTCCAAACTAGGGGGTACTGCAAGCTCATCTCTTATTTGTTTTTGCGGGATTTGCAAGAAGACTTCATCAGCCACAGTAGAGTGACGATTAAGGAGATTGTAGTAATGCTCTTTCCAGCTCAGTGCAATAGACTCTTTGTCCTTTAGAAGTTTAGCACCATCTATTGAGCGTAAGGGATTTGTACCATAGTTTGTTGGTCCATAGATGGCCTTTATGGCATTAAAAAAGCCCCGTGTATCATGAGCATCTGCAAAATGTTGGGTTTCTTGGGCTTTTTTTATCCACCATATGTTCTTAAGTTCTCTAGTTCTTCTTTGGACTTCTGCCTTTGCACTGGCGTAGATATTTTTTTTTCTTAATGGCACAGTTAATATCTTTTTGCCATATCTGGAAGGCTTTCCTTTTCTTGTCAATATGTTCAATCTCACTATCGTTCTCATCAAACCAATCCTGATGTCTCTTAGTTTGGTATCCGATAGTTTGTTCACAGGCTGATATAATAGAAGTCTTCAATTTAATCCAGTGTTCCTCAACATTTTCAGGGAGTTCCATAGGCAGATGTTCCTTGAGAGTTGATTGAAAGCAAGCTCGTTTAGTAGAATCTTGAAGGGCCAGTGTATTCATTTTACGCCTTGGTTTTCTTCCTTGGAGGCTACGATGAGGGACAATCTTTATGGCCATCGTGGATCGAATTAATCGATGGTCTGTCCAGCAGTCATCGGCGCTCGTCATGGCTCTGGTGAGAAGTACATCACGGCGATCTCTAGCACGGACAATTGCATAATCTAAAAGATGCCAGTGCTTCGACCGTGGGTGCTTCCATGATGTTTTAAATTTATTTTTCTGGCGAAAGAGTGTGTTAGTAATGACAAGGTTATGCTCTGCACATTTAGTCAGAAGTAAGATTCCATTCATGTTGCTGTTGTCAACTCCTTCTTTCCCAATGATCCCTGGCCACAAATCAAGGTCACGCCCAACTCTTGCATTGAAATCACCCAGGAGGATAATTTTATCCTCCTTTGGTATCTCTGATAAGATGGTGTCCAGCTGGGTATAAAAATTTTCCTCGATATCCTCATCTGCATCTAGTGTTGGTGCGTAAGCACTTAGGATAGTTGCCTGTTGGTTTTTGGCGAGTTTTATTTGGAGAATTGAGAGTCGTTCGTTAATCCCAGTGGGAACTTCTGACAAGAAGTTTGTCTTATTTATTTATTTATTTATTTACCTTATTTATTTGTTAATATACATACATACATGTATATCTTCTGTTTTAAATATATACTCTGGATGATGAACAATCCATACAAAAACAATTATTTAAAAAAACTCATAAACTTCATACTGTAATCAATTAAAATAATCAAATGCAAGAAAAAATAAATGTGATTTAAAATTTATTTGAGGGTCTTGAATCAGTAAGACTAGCTTCCGAGTAAGTACACACTTGTGTGGTGAGATGCTTAGAGACTGGACTAGGACTGGGGGATGTCAGATTCAAATCTCCACTAAGTGATTAAGCTGACCTTCTCTCAGCCTACCCTATCTTGTAGGCTCATTGAGGGGAAAAAAGTTTGAGAAAATACGCTGGCCTTAGGATAGGTGGGGTAAAGTTTTCTTTGAGTTAAATTCATGGACATATCCATGTATTTTTCTTGCCAAAACTATGGAAATGGTTTGCCATTGCTTTCTTCCAAGATATGTCCAGGAGGTTTCTCATCCAAGTACTGATGAGATTCAACTCTCACTTTTGGAGATCATCCAAGGTCACTTCACTGGGCAGGTATGATATAAATGTAGTAATAAGATTTCAACCTAGGAAACAATCTAAGTGAACTTTGCAGGCTTTTTTTTTATATAAAAGAAGTTTCATTGAGACAGTCTTCTTAATGATAAGTGTGGTTCAGCAGTGGAACCAAACACCATGAGAGTGATGACTTACAGTTAGTCCTCACTTAACAACCATTCATTCAGTGACTGTTCAAAGTTACAACAGCGCTGAATGAATGGTAGTTACAGCCGGTCCTCGAACTTATGGCAGCTGCAGCACTTCCGTGGTAATTGATTAAATTTGGCAGCCTGCCCACATTTACGACCGCACATGCACTTCAACTCTTCTCTCCTGCCTATCTCCCCCTCATCTCTGCCCTTTTGGCTGCCCAGCACTCCACCACCACCTACCACTGCCACCCCCAGCTGACCTTCACCGTCTTCTTCCGCTGCTGATGAGGTGCACTCAGCTGAGGCAGCTGCTGGCCCTTGGTGACACATCGCAAGGCCTCTGTGACGCCTCGAGACACCTCTGCAATGCCTCCACCAACTACCCCTGCTGCTCCCTGCCACCCCAGCTGACCTTTGCTGTCTTCTTTCTCCCATGATGAGGCGCACCCAACCAAAGCATCTGCTGGCCCTTCTCAACACCCCTATGAGGCCTGGTCTCGCGAAGGGCCAGCAGCTGCCTCGGCCGGGCACAACTCGTCAGTATTGGTGGGGGGGTGGCAGGGGTGGCAGGGGTGGGTGGCAGAGTGCAAGGCAGCCAAAAGGGCAGAGATGGGAGGGCGATAGGTGGGTGGGGCAAGTTGAAGCAGAGGCGAGCACGGCAGGGCAGGAGAAGAGTGAGGTCTTTGCCTAACAACAGTGCAGTCCTCACCTAACAACTGCAACCAGGACTACCGGAACTGCCATCGCTAAGTTGTGTGGTCAGATGATGTTTTGCCTAACAACCGCTTTGCTTAGCAATGGAAATTCCAGTCCCAATTGGGGTTGTTAAGCAAGGACTACCTGTATTCTTCACTGGAAGTCTTCTGAAGGAGGTCAAACAGCTCACTATGGAGATGCTCTAGCTCTGCATTTCCTGAATCAAACAATCAGTTGGGCCAGATAGTCTGCAAATCACCATCATCATCTTTCTACTCATCACACATTACTATAGTCTCGATAGGTAACAGCAAGAGCCTAGGTCATCAGATAATTGCTTAGAAAGGGAACTGGTCTCCTTACTGCAGTTTAAGATACCAAGATATCAATATAAAAGGAATAAATATAATTTATTTCCTTATGTGCCTATGGCATTTAATGACTGGATATTTTCTACCCACTAACAATGATTGTCAAGGTAGTTAACTATTGAAGATTATGAGTTTGGAAAGTAACCACCTGTGGGAGGGGGGGGGAAATCACCGTTGCCGTTTCCCATGTAATTTTTGCACTGTTCCCCAACTGACATCACTCCTGTGTAATCCTATGCTTTCACCACTTTTCATCAGTTGAGCTCATATACTTTTAGCTCAGCTGTAGTATATCTCAAATGACAGCTGCAGTTATTTCCCTTTTGAGCTTCTGAAACTCTGGAGAGATAGATGGCGGGCCAGTTTCCCTTTAGCATAGATAGACTTCCAGTGCCTTGACTCAACCCAGCCAGCCCTCCCATTCTGAAGGGTATAATATCTTGTCAAGAAATTATTATGTCACAAATGATGGAGGGGGATACTGCCTCTACAACCACTCTGACATTAATGTAGACAACATAGTATTAAAAGGTAGATGGAGAGGCAGGGCCTTGACTGAATGATGGTTTTTGCTCTCTGGCTGGTCAGCTAGAGGGTTCTCATGCTTTCCAGCACTTCAAGGCCAGCAGCAATGAAAACAACCAAAAGTTGGATTCAAACTTCTCTGAGGAATACTGTAGGTGATGGTGTAGAAGTGCCTTTTAAGTACTTTGGCCACACATAAAATACTTTTGTTTGGCAAGTGTAAATGCCTTGAAACCAGGGAATGACAGAATATTAAAAAGGCAATGGGGTTTCTCACCCAACTACATCCATTTTATACCACCATGCCTTCTACAAACTCTACAAAGGAGTGGGATATGGAGCCATAGGCAACAATGGGAAAAACTGTATTTATTTTATTTTACTTGCTGGGCTTATAGGCCACTTCAGTTGCAAACGATTCTGGGGGATATAAATCTCAACCTCTGCAAATTAGGTTAAATTAGGTTAAAAGCAATGCAATAAAAAGAAATCAATAATATTACACAACCAACATACAGCACTGGCAACATTTATCAACGTAACCAAAAATCAAAAGACCTTCCACTCCTTTTGGGAACACAATCACAGTGTTCCAGGCCTCTTTGTTCAGTTTTCTCACAATTCCCACTGCAACTCTTCCACATTCCACATGCCATATCAGGGGCGTCCCGGGGGGGGGGGGGGAGGTAAAAAAGTGAAGATGGCAGCTGCAATCATTGGTTTTTTTAAATCCCAACCCCCCAATGGCCCTGTCCCATACTTGGTCCTCAGGTCTACAGACGCTTGACAAAGCATGGAAAACCGAATGAATTGTAGCAGAGCACTAAATGAATATGCTGTGTATTTAGCTTTTCTTGAGAATATTGAGTGGAAAAGAATTGTGGTGATTTTCAAACATTTTCCTAGATGGCAATAATAAATTACAGTATATCAACTCAAAAGAAAACAAATGATTGCAAGGATGAGTCCAACACAACCTTCCCAATCTAAACTTTTACCTTTGAGAAGGGAAAGAAGTGGTGGGATGGCTAACTACAGTAGAATACTTTTCTATCCTCCCTGTAATAAGATATTACATATTGGAATTTATAGTTCTATCTGTCTCCAAATACAATTCAGAAAATAAGTTCAAATTCACCAAAATATCACGTGTCCTTTTCTACAGGTGATGGTGATTTTCTCATTTTCTCCTATAGGTAGAATATTCTCCTATAGATAGACTTTCCAAAAAAAGAGAGATGGAGGGGGCATAAGGGGATCTAACAGAGAGCAGAGATTGGAAGATTTCCCTTATGATAGGCATATTTGGATGAATACATCCTGGATACCATTAAATGCTTGCCTCTCTTCTTAATACAATTTAGCCATTCAAAAGGAACTTGTTTAACAATAAAAAAGTAAGGCATGAAAATATATAAAAGGTTTTATGGTTACTTTAACATGAGCTTTGTGGATGAGAAATGTAGAGCTTTTGCCTTTCAAAACTTATAAATATTTGATTTCTTAACTAAATAAAAGTAATTAGAGCTACAAAACCATAACATGGTATCTGGAAAATCACTGTTGGTTCATAAAGTTCAGAACTGTTAGGGTCCATTAACCAGTCCCCTCTCCTGCTACATATCTTTTTTCCATCCTTTCAACAATTAACCTCTAATATGGAAAATATTTGATACAATTTTCAACCAGACAAGCCTGAGAAAATAGTGTTCCAGCTGGCATAAAAAGAAGTCAAATTAAGAAGCTGTCTAAGACAATGGGTATGATTTCTTGGTGTTCGTAAGTTAATTTGCTAGGGGACAATTGCCTGAACAGTTAGCCACAATGCAGACAATGGCATGAATTGAAAGCCTTTATTTATTCACAGAAAGGGCTGTGATTCAATGGAGATGATGATTGATGACAATTTATACCCTATGTTTCATTCAGGAGCTCAAGGTGGTATATACAACACCCTTTCCTCCTATTTTTCACCACAGGAACTACTCTGTGAGGTAGGCTGGCCTGAGACAGAGTGACTAGCCCCGAGTCACCCAGGGAATATCCTTGGCTGAACGTGGACCAGAACCTGAGTTTCCCTCATCCTAGTCCACACCTTAACTACACCACACTGGCTCTCCAACAGGTCCCTTCTTCAGCAGAATCCTGTGCTATATCGGTCTCATACTGTTCTCAGAAGTAGAACAGATGTTTAGGAGGGTACAAAGAAAGTGCATTTGGCCAGGGATGGAATTGGTTCACACAGAGGTTTGAAACTGTTGCTGATAATCTACTATAATAATCCAGTGCCATTTGCCATAACATGTATAACTGAATAACTCAAGTCCGTGTGTGCATGGGTGTGTGTGCGCGCACACACGTGTGTGTACATTTTTTGAACTTAAAAGAAAGGTTAGATTCTTTCTATTATTAACTGTATGACTTGTAAAGTAGAAACTATAAAGACCCAAATATAAACATAAAGACCCAAACTTTTAAAATATCCAGGGCTGGTCAAATTCCATCCCCAGAATCGTAGCATGCTAAAGTTGGAAGGTAACTTAGAGATCATTTATTCCAACCTCCTGCTCAGTACAGGATCCACTAGAGCAGGGCTTTCCAAAGTTTTCCCGCGGCGACACACCAACGGCGGCGCGCAAAAACCCAAAAGCAGCAGCAGCGCTTCCGGGGTTTTGTGTGCTGCCGCAATGGCGGCACTTCCGGGTTTTCCTGCGGCGACACACCGTGTGTCGCCGTGGGAAAACCCGGAAGTGCCGCCGTTGCAGCAGCGCGCAAAAACCTGGAAGCGCTGCTGCCGCTTTTGGTTTTTGCGCGCCGCCGTTGGTGTGTCGTCGCGGGAAAACCCGGAAGCGCTGATGATGATCAGTGCTTCCGGGTTGTGTGGCGACACACCAGACTGTGTGTAGCGACACACTTTTGTGTCGCGACACACAGTTTGGAAAGCTCTGCACTAGAGCATCTGTGAATCATTGGAAGCCAATGGGATCATTCTATAACTGCAACACTGCTCATAGGAAGAGTGAATTCAACCTACGCAAGGATAATCTGAGGAATGGCAATCTGCTAGCTCACACACATTAAGCATGGAAATGAGAGAACAATGGCAGCAGCACAAAATGTGGTGTCATGTCCTAATTTAACTTGCACAGAAATTCCTTTTTTTAAATAAGAATTTTATTAAGTTTCAAGCAAAGTTAAAAGCTACAGAAAAACAGAAAACTAAAAAGAAAAAAAACTAAAAAGGAGTGAAAACACAAGAGAATTTTTTTTTCAAAGTTACAAAGAAGTGTGACTTCCAACTTTTAACAGCAAGGATAAAAATTTTTTTTTCCATAGTCAATCCCTTACTCTGTATTATACCAAAACCACATTATTTCTATAAATCATTCCACATTGGCACATTATAAAAATCACTAAGTACAGTTTCTCCCTCCCCTTATATTAAAAGAAAAAAAAAGAAAAATTCATATAAACCTCCTAAACAACTTCCCCCTCCCCAAAGATAACATCTATTTAATTATTCCCTTCCTACTACTATTCTATACATCCTGTCTACTATAATAAAAATCAAACTAAAAAGCACATAAATTGTCTGCCATTATACTTAGTAATACAACAATTTTAATGATCTTAATCTTAATAAACCCCAAACCCTCCAAGTAGACATTTTTAATACCTTATTAATCTTAATCCAAATCATTAAAAATAAATGAAATCAGCCAAACCCTAAAAGCAATCTAGATAAATATTCTTAAATCCTTATCCCGCTTCAAAATAAACCAAAGCATTTACATATCCCCACAATGCACACAGAGCTTTTTTCTTAAAAAACCAAACAGCCCAACTGCCCCCCTCAAAAACTCCGACTTCTCTTCAGGAAACCTCCCATACATAATAACCTCTTCTTTTTCATGGCATTCCACCAGAAAATCAATTTAAATTGTAACTTGCAACTTGCTCTCTCCGTTAAATTTCTCCAACTCGACTATCCAATCTTCATCCAGCATTTCAATAGAAATCCTGATCTCACTCTTAGAAGAGACATTTCTGTCACTGTTAAAATACTCAGTTTCATCCCCAACATCCCCAACCAGATGACACATTTTAGACCTCATGTTTTCCACAATGTCCTGAATGTCTTGCATAAAAAGTTGGTAGGAGTCAGAAAGAATCTGTTTAAAATCTTGGTGGAAGTCAGAGAAAATATGTTTAAAATCCTCCATGTCTCACGCAGTAGATTATGGCAACCCCTAGGAGCTTAACCAGTGAAAGTCTAAGATATGGAAGAGTTCCGGAATGTATTTACACAAGCGAAAGTGAGATATGCAGACAATTCCCCAGGGAAAGTAGAAGCAGAAAACTGAAAGTTCAAAACAGCCTATTCAACATGTAGGAAAATGCTAATATCTTCAAATTTAGTACAAAAATAATAACAGGGAGACAATTATTTACTCTCAATCCTCCTTAATATTTGGAGGGAAAACAAGGCCCAAAACTTAAAAAGGATTTTTTTAAAAAAGTAATCCCAAAAATAACGATAAGCACCAAGAGAGCCAGCTTCTCCTTGCTGTAGAAAGCCTCTCCTAGGGTACGCGTACTTAAAAGAAATATAAATTGGGTGATTTAGAAATGGGGTGGCTGGTCCTAATGTCCTTTTAAGGCTACAGCGCAGCTTGGAAAATGGTGACATCCCCGCCTCCCAGGTAGTTTTTACCAGTCGAATGTGAACGCTGTTTGTGATCTTCTCACTGCAAGCAGCTGACCGGAGGACAGATGGGGTGATTCCAGGTGTTTTCCTTTTTCTGGAAAACACTCCTGGGCTTCAGGAAAACCTGCCTGAGCCCGAAAAAACTGCCGCGTTGTCAGCTACGCCCGCTGAGCCCGCAGGAGCAGCTGTTCAGTCCACCATGTCCCCACCGGAAGTCCCCACTTGCACAGCAATTCCTCATGCTCATTTGTATTAGAATAAAGCCACACCCTGCTGAGTTCTGAATTAAGATTACTATGCATATATGAGTTGTCAGGGAGATTGACAGCTGTTTAGCTGCTGCATTTAAGATGTATTCAGAAGGGAGAATGCATGAACACAACACCTCAGGGACGCTGAATTTCATTACAGAAAGCAACTTGATTTGATTGATTTAAGCCATTTGAAATGTAGATGTGTCCCATATGTAACAGGGGACAGCAAAAGACATGTCACGCTATTCAAAATGTTTCTACATGAGGGGGTCAGGAAATTATGTCACATCACATATCTTATTTACTAATAAGACATAGATTGGCACGAGCCACATGTTCTCATAAATCTAGTTAGGACCATTTTTACTTGAAAATTTCCACTGCTGCTAGTTAGTATTTGTGGCTTGGAAATTATCATATTTAACTTCTTCCTATCCAAATAGCTTTGAGTGTATTGGTTTGCCCTAGTGTATTTTGCTGTGGGGAGCTCTGAAAACTAGAGAAAATAGAGAGCAGAGGATGAAATCTTTAGAGCAAAGAGCAGTTTAAGAATAAGTTGAATAATTAACTCTAGAGCAAACAGAGGTTGCACAATTTGCAGAATTTGACCATAAGCAAACAACTCCAAAGTGATTCATACAAAGTGCCTTCTCGGTAACGGCACCCACCCTTTGGAATATGCTACCCCCGGAGGTGAGGCAGGCCTCATCGCTCCCGGCCTTCAGAAAGAACTTAAAGACTTGGTTCTGCCGCCTTGCGTGGGGGGAGGGGGGGAACAGTTCCTCTTGGGGATGGCTGGTGCCATAGGGCCCTTTTAAACATCTAAACATCAAACCATCGCATCTTGGATTTTTATACTTAATTTTATTATATTAGAGTATTTTATTAGGTTGTTTTAATTGTCGGATTTTAATTGTTGTGTTTTGTAAACTGCCCAGAGTTCCCTTGTGGGGAGATGGAGCGGTATATAAATTGAAACAAACAAACATACATAAATAAATAAATAAATAAATAAAGATAGCTTGGAATCTACCAATAGATCACAGAATCTATATTTGATCTACTGAATCCCTAAGTAGCAGCTGTAATAGTAATGTAGCAGAAAGATGTAAGGTATTAATTGACAACAAGGACAAACTTCTTCTGTTGGACCAGATTATAAAACGCTTGGGACCAATTCTTTTGGCATTCAAGTATACCTTGCAGTAAGTAGTTTGTAAAAAGAAATCCTGAGTTCTTACAGAGAGTGTCATATAGGAATATGAACAGTCTAGATTCCCCCTTATTTCAAACTAAATACAAGTACCTATAAATAAGCAACCAGATACACAGGACCTCCAAGGGATTTATATAATGCTATAAAACACTGAAGTCAACTGAAGCCAACATATGTTTTTCATAGCTTTAGCAAGAGAAGAAAAAACAAAATATCATTCCTTTATTACTCATCAATATAGTCATCCATAAAATAGAAGGCCAAAACCATCATTTTAATTTATTTATTAATTAAAATGATGGTTTTGGCCTTCTATTTTATGGATGATTTAATATGCTATTAAAATAGCACATGACTATGCCAGCAACATTGAAATCTCACATAGTATATCTCTATTTTTTAAATATCCCAAATGTTAAGATTTATCATACAGAAATTCTGCATTACAAAAATAGGAAAAGAAGTGTGATGAGCAGAAAGGCTCCTGTTACATTTTTTCTGGTTAATTTACAAAGATCCTTGATACTTAAAATTAGAAAGTTTACATACTTAGCAGAAGATTGAGCCACTAGACTGTCCATAATATACTGGCCACAATTTACCTTTCGGCCATGCAAAGTACATAGGTACTCATAGGTACTCATCATCCCCCCCCCTCTACAGTTCTAACCATAGATAGATTGGAAAGTTAAAGATAAACAAGGGGTTAGTGCAAGAAGATGCCATTCCACTTGCTTAGGCTTTAGTACCAAGAGTATCTTGTTGCATTTTAAGACCAGCAGATTTATTATTACATAAAGATTAATCAGCCGCATGAAGTAAATCCTCTATTTGTTTGCATGTTTATTAGCTTAATTTTAATTAGGGAGGAGGATCTGGAGCATCCTTGCCCTGCGTGACAATTCTGGAAGAAAATAGCATGAGTGAGTTACTCCCATTGGCTAACCATACAAAACTGTTCCAAATCACAGAAAGGAGCAACCCCAGAGGTTGATTTCTTTATGCTACTTCTGTATTTATATCCTGCCTTTCCACCAATGAATAACACTGAAGGCACTTTAGAGTAAAACAGAATAAATGAAGTAAGAATACAATAAAAAAATACACACAGTAAAAAAGAAAACAATAAAAACAAACAGCACAAAACATTTCAATCAAATGTACCTCTGGGTGTATATGTTCACACAATGAAGTGTGTATGGGTATGTACATCAACCATGTTTGGTCTATTTGGACAGATGGGCAGTGCAGTGCCCAAAACACCATCGTCTGCCACTGATGAATGAGTTTACTGTCATCTCTGCCTTTTTGCACAACTTGGGGAGATTGTCCAGAAGCAAATTTATGCACATTCATAAATTACGGTGTGTGTGGGGGGGAGGGGGGGAACAGCAACTGCCCATGACAAAATGTATATTTTATATCTGTCAATATTTTGTTGCAGTTCACCTGAGAGCATAATAAGATAAATCTGAGTCATAGTCATAAAAGCTATCTGTACTTTCTGTATGAAAGTGGAGTACTGTATCTGAAACACGGAGAACATCTGTCTAAAAGTCAAATGTTTTTCTGGAGAGAGGAGGGATGGTGTCTTTGTCCATAGCCTATGGGGTTATTCAATGGCGTGGAAGAGGAGATACTTCCCATGAGCTCCTGTGGTTTAGTGTTTCTAATAAATTCATCTCAACACTAAAAACATCATCCACTTATTAGTTTGTCCCTACTTTTCAATTTCAAAATATAAATACAAATAAATACATCTGCCTTTAATAAACCAAAATCAGGGAGGGATGTATAACTTCTTATCAGCCCACCTAGATGAACGTGGCAAACACTGCATGAGTCTCTCGGGTCATAATCTATAAAGAAAGACAGAATGAAATGAAGCCCTGAGAGCTTTTAAGGAACATTAGAAGATAAACTAGCTTTTTAATTAATACTAAAACAAACAGATCATGGCAATATTATGTAGATCACTGTGAAAAGGATTATGTAAATAACATGCATTTGCAAAATTGTTAACGATGTCATTTGAATTTATTCAGTACTGAAAACTTCTAGGTCTATGGAATAAATAATACAGCCTGCCAAATAATAGTCTTTGATAATAAAAGCTTATCCATAAGCAAACTTTGGGTTTGTTTTCAGAAAAAAAATTATATAATGCTCTCTCAATTCAGAAAGTTTTGTATATTTACTACAACACACAAATACATTAGATCTCATTTTGGTATTAGGTATACAGTAATCAGATTCAGAGAACATATGATGGGAAGTAGGATGGGTCTGACAAGGGGGCTGGGAAAATAACTCCCCTACATTTACCTACACCTCCCAGCCCTGAACTTCTGTTTTAAAACAAGAACTGTCAATTGTGAGTTGTCCTGCAAAAATTAGTTAAGCTTTTCTCTACATTTTGGTGGGCACACCCCCACCATTCCCCTCAATTTTTATGCTGGCTATGTAAAATGTTTACTGCAACTTCTCTTTGTAAGGAAACGTTGAGATAACGTAGCTGGAATCCTCCAGTTTACCTATTGGGTCCATACGAAGAATATGTGTGTGACTAGAATGCAGGGGAGATGTTGCTACCCATTTGGCCTAATTAAAAAGGAATGTGCAGATGTTCTGGAGCTGCAATATTTTGCAGGATACCATTCCCAGACTCAGGGAATTTCATTGCATCAGTTATGGAGTATTTCCATCATTTGTGGGCACCCTCTCCTTAAACAGGCCTCCCAACTTTTCATCCATGCAGGCTCAGGAAAACGTGTGTGATTTAATGAGGCAAGAAAGAAGTGGCAACAGGTGGTGTCAACCTGCCACCACCTCCTTAATTCAAAGATATATTTTCCCAGGTCTATACAACTATTATGTGAGCCCCAGAAAAAGCACTGACTGCTTCTTCTTTTACAGAGAAATCCAAACATCTGTGCACACTTCAGAATTGAATATTGTACTGCTGTACCTCTAATACTGACCTAGTGGTCAATATTAAAAGGTGTATGAAAGGTATATCTGGAGCATAATCTCCAGTGTGCTTTGCCCTCAGTTCCAGACATTTCTATGCCTACTGTGAAGGTCTAAAGAGAAATTCTGATTGAGTTCAGCTTATGATCCATTTTGCAAACAGGAACTCTCCGCAGAATTTCAGATTGCAAGGAAGATTCTAAGGATGTGAGGAACACAAAAAGAATCCCACTGGATATCTAGTTCCATAGACTTGTCCTACAATAGTCAACCAATTGCCATTCTAAATCCATAATCATACGGTGAGTGAAATAGCAAACCTCCTGCTACTGTTACCCGGCAACTGGTATTCAAAGGCATGCTGATTCTGGAACCAAAGGTAATATTCACAGTCTTCTTTTCCCCACATTTGCAGAATTTAAATCTTTAAAACAATCCACGTTGAGAGGCATCATTACCTTTTGCTTTATTTATTATATTTATTTATTGCATTTTTATTCTGTCACAATCCATAGTTACTCTTGATAGTTTACAGGATGGGAGTGGGTGGGAGGGAATAGAATTAAATCATCCATGGTCCATCTAATGAAAAAACATTTAAGATGAATACATCATAAATAATCAAACACCTTAAATCAATAGAAATCAGTGGCTAATTCTATACCAACAATAGTTTATGAAAGAGATTTTCATAAATTTTGATCAAATTAGTTCAAGACTTGGGGAGGGAGAAGAAATCCTGGTCTGGGACAGAATCTCTTTTGGAATTCCCCCTGGATAGAGCGGTAGCGGCAGTATCGGCGGTGGCAGTGACGGCGGTGGTAGCGGCCTTACTAGCGGCTGCAGAGGCTCTTATCGGCCAAATTCCCCTCCAGAAGGGTCTTTATCGACCCAGACGAGACGTCAGCGGTGGCTGCAGCAATGACGGCGGCAGCAGCGGCCCTTGTAAGCGGCGGGCTTGGTAGCGGCTTTTATCGGCTTTTTGCCGACTCAGTCCCCCGACCCCCCCTGGATGATCGAGAGGGCCTTCAAACAGGACAGCGGTGGCGGCGGCCCTTCCAGCGGCCCTAACGGCCTTTGATAAACCAACAGTGGGACCTTTACAGACGGCCCCTGATGCTCCCTGCCGGCAGTTTTTACTGGCGGCGGAGGTAGAGACAGTGGTTGGGCGACGGCCCTTATTGATTCTTGCCAGCCGGCGCTGGTGTTGACTCCAGTGGCCCGTCCAGAAGCCTTTGCCAGTGACTTTTACCAACGATTATTACCGGCAATGGTGGCAGTGACAACGGCGACGACGGCCCTTACTGACTTGGGGTTTTGGGGCCTGGGGCCACCCCCTGGACGTTCCGAGGGGCTGTTGGGAGCTGGGCGGTAGCCTTTCACCAGTAGTCCTTATCAATAGCTGTGGACATTACTGGAACCGGAACGAAGACTGGAGTCGAATTAAACCCCAGAGCAGCCAGATAATGGCCACTGAAGACTGAACCTGACCATCTTTCCCAATTGCTCTAAATTTGATCAACCTAATTGAGGCGAGTAGGATCCCCCAAGGTGAATGTTCTACTCCCTTGCTAGTGTGAGAGACATGGAAGGGAGTAGGGTGTGAATGAGAATGTAAGGGAGTACTCACCCCCTTGAGTGAGAGACAAGGGGTGAGGAAGAGTTTTGGATGAGGTACTCCTCCTATCGTCCACTGGGAGAGGCCGAGAGGGGAGCACAGTGAATGCTATTGAGTGGATGTGCGTAAGTGGAGTTGGGGCTCCAACAGTGCCGAGAGCGTAAGCTGGTGCACTGGAAGAGTCCCCCCACCTTGTGATTGAGAGTGTATGAGGCTGTGTGGATGATGGAGGGATCCTTACTTTCATCCAGAGATCTGAGGAGTTCAGGAGTGGAGGCTATTGAACTTGGATAGTCTGGGGGAAATAGGGCGGGGCAGGTGATCGAGGTTGTGATGGGTCGGGGACGTTATGGCGGGAGCCGGAGGGCAGGTCATCTTAGAGGAAGGCATCCCCGATGTTTACTATCTGTGACGTCTTCCGGCCCTCTGTGTTCAAACCCAGAGCCTGGACAGCATACTCGTGGTAACCCTGACTTCCGGCTGCTGCTCTGCAATGCCAGGTCAGTTAACAACAAAGCCACCCTCATAAGTGATTTAATCATGGAAGAGGGGGCAGACCTGGCATGCATTACCGAAACCTGGCTGGGCAATGAAGGGGGAGTTCCTCTTTCAGAGATGTGCCCACCCGGGTTTCAAGTATGGCACCAGCTGAGACTTCGGGGCCGGGGAGGTGGGGTGGCTGTTGTCATCCGAGAATCCCTGGTAGCCATCAGGGGCCTTGCTCAACAAGTTTCTGGATGTGAGACCATGTTCTTTAAGTTGGGTTCCCGTGAACAGTTGGGAGTGTTGCTGCTGTATCAGCCTCCCTGCTGCGTAGCATCCCCCCTGCCCGAGCTGCTGGAGGCCGTCTCAGGTTTGGCGGTGGAGTTCCCCAGACTTATGGTTCTGGGGGACTTCAATCTGCCGTCCCTGGGACGGGCCTCGGAAGCGGCCCGGGAGTTCATGGTCACCATGGCGACCATGGGCCTGTCTCAGATTATTCGGTGGTGGCCTCACACCAGATTTAGTTTTCTTGTTGGAGCAATGGCAATGTAATCTGAGGGGAGAATTACAGCTCTCCCCTTTGTCATGGTCAGATCACGCCCTGGTGACTTTGAGATTCTCTCATGCCACCCCCCTCCACAGGGAGGTGGGACCTATTCAATTGGTCCACCACCGGCGACTGATGGACCCAGAAGGGTTTCAGAGGGAGCTGGGGGTTATACCTGAGGATTTGCTGAACGGTCCAGCAGAGGCCCTGGCTGCTACCTGGAATAGAGAGGTGGCTGGGGCCTTGGACAATATCGCGCCTATGCGGCCTCTCTTATCCCAGCAAACCCAATACTCCCCGTGGTTCACAGGAGAGTTAAGGGTTCTGAAGAGGATTAAGAGATGCCTAGAGCGCTACTGGAGGAAGACAAAGACCAAATCCAACTGAACACAGGCTAGAGCCGCTGTTAAGGCCTACCTTGTGGCGGTAAGAGTGGCGAAACGTCAATATTTCTCAGCTCTTATTACATCCGCGGAGAGCCGCCAGGTGACCCTGTTTGAGATTACCCAATCCCTTTTAGGGAAAGGGGAGTCAGAAGTTCACCTACAGGGTCGAGCCGAGGAATTTTCTAGGCATCTCCAGGATAAAATCGCTCGGATCCACTCAAAGTTGGACTCTCAGCGTGAGGCAGAGTCTGGGGAGACACCCAGGGAACGTACTCACCTTATTATCTGGGAGCAGTTTGACCCTGTTGGTCCTGAGGAAGTGGACAGAGTCCTCTGGACTGTGAATGCCACCACCTGCCAATTAGATCCTTGTCCCTCCTGGCTGGTGAAAGCAGCCCGGGAGGTGACTTGTGGTTGGGTCCAAGTGATGGTAAATACATCCTTGAGAGAGGGAGTGTTTCCGGCAGCTTTTAAAGAAGCACTGGTGCACCCCGTCCTCAAGAAGCCATCGCTGGACCCCACTATACTGGATTATTTTCGTCCAGTCTCCCACCTCCCCTTTTTGGGGAAGGTGGTTGAGAAGGTGGTGGCGTTGTAGCTCCAGAGGATTCTGGATGAAACGGATTATCTGGACCCCTTTCAGTCAGGTTTCAGGCTGGGTCATGGAACGGAAACTGCATTGGTCGCGCTTATGGATGATCTTTGGCGGGAGCGAGATGGAGGCAGTGCTTCCATTCTTGCTCTTCTTGACCTCTCAGCGGCGTTCAATACCGTTGACCACGGTATCCTTCTGGGACGGCTCAGGGAGTTGGGGGTGGGTGGCGTAGTTTTGCACTGGTTCACCTCCTTCCTCCAGGGCCGATCCCAGTTGGTGTTAATAGGGAGCGAGAGATCCAACCCACGGGCCCTTCTTTGTGGGGTGCCACAGGGCTCGGTACTGTCGCCGCTCCTTTTTAACATCTACATGAAACCGCTGGGTGAGATCATCCGTCACCACAGGCTGAAGTATCATCAATATGCAGATGATACCCAGTTATACATCTCCATCCCGGGTGAAGTAAGTGATGCAGTTACCACCCTGTCCATGTGCCTGGGGGCTGTAGGGGTCTGGATGGGGAAGAACAGGCTTCAGCTGAACCCTGGTAAGACGGAGTGGCTGTGGATTAATGGCCCCTCAGTCTCTGGGAATTTGTCATCTTTAGTTCTGGATGGGGTTGCACTACCCGAGACAGACCCGGTGCGTCACTTAGGGGTCCTCCTGGACTCACGACTCCTGCTCGAAGAGCAGGTGGCAGTCATGGCCAGGAGGGCCTTTGCTCAACTTCGTGTTGTGCGCCAGTTATGCCCCTTCCTGGAATGAGAGGCCCTTCGAACAGTCACTCATGCCCTGGTTGTCTCCCATATGATTACTGTAATGCACTCTACATGAGGCTACCCTTGAAGAATATCCGGAAGCTACAGCTGGTACAGAATGTGGCCATGCGGGCAGTTTTAAGTGCACCAAGATCGACACATATAACACCTCTGCTCCGTGAGCTGCATTGGGTGCCAGTTTGCTTCCGGGTCCAATTCAAGGTGTTGGTCATTACCTTTAAAGCCCTACATGGCATGGGCCCAGGTTATCTGAGGGACCGCCTCATCCCCATTACAGCATCCTGTCCTACCCGATCTTGCAGAGAGGGCATGCTGCGGACCCCCTCTATGAAAGAGCTACATCTAGCGGGGTCTAGGAGGCAAGCCTTCTCTGCAGCGGCACCTGCCCTATGGAACATCCTTCCCCCAGAGATAAGACAGACCCCTTCACTCCTGGACTTCAGAAAAAATTTGAAAACCTGGCTCTGTGATGTCGCCTGGGGCAAGAGGGAAAGTGGTCAAGCTTGGGGATGGCTGATTTTTTAGAGCCGCCCCAAATATTTTAAATATGTTCAGCATCACTGCGAACCACCTGCCACTTGGTTTTAATTTAAATTTATATTTATTGTATTTGTATTTTATTGTGTTTTTATTGTATTTTACTGATATTGTTATAGCTGTGAACTGCCCAGAGTCCCTCCTTGAGGGGGAGATGGGCGGTCATAGAAATTTAATAATAAATAAAATAAATAAAAAATAGCTCAGTTTTTAGAATTTTCCTAAACGTGGCTAGGGAAGGGCCACATTTAGCAAACTTCCGATTTTAACTGGAAGGTTGCTCCAAAGGGCCAGTATTGCTATTGAAAGGTACTGTAGTACCTTTGGCTTCAGGCTCCTTTACTTCTTAGAAGTGGAGCTGTTTTCTCCTGAGATGATCTTACAAGTCAGGTTGATTCCAGTTGGAGTAAAATCCTGTAGTGTGGTACTAGGGCAGGATTACTTTCTTTTGCCTAAATCTTCCACCATTTAGTTTCATTGGATATCTCCAAGTTCTAGAATTAACTTTCTCATCCCATGCCTAATTTTATGTACTGTATCATTACCACCACATCCTTCCTTACTCCATTCATTCATTCTGGTTTATTACGGTCACTGACCAGTACAAGATTCTACAAGGTATACTCATTGAACCTTACAATATGCACCATCTGATTTAAAATAATTTTAAAATTATAAGTTAAATTACATTGTTCCAATTAAAAATTAAAATACATTCAGACCACAATGTGGATGAGCCCCTTAATCAAATTTAAATATGCTCTTAATATTAGTCATAACTAATATTCTATCAGATGTAAATGCTTATAAAATAAAATATCATATATAAAATATGGTGTGATATATATATATATAAACCTTTTAAAATTATTAAAATCATTACAAGGAGTACATTACTACATTTTTCCTATCATAGTCTGGCGTATCTTTATAGCAGCTGCGCAGAATTTGGCTACTTGCGCCGTAACAGTTGGATCTTCATCTATAAGTAACATTTGCATATACTCTGTATCTTGCCTCCTAGGATATTTCTTGGTCAAAGGTAATATTAATTTACTCCTAAGCTCTTTATAAAAAGGACAACAGAGGAGCATGTGGACTGTATTTTCTATCTCTCCATTATTACAACAGCACCACCTTGCAGCTTTTGGGATTTTTTTATATCTACCATCCAAGACTGCGGAAGGGAGTGCGTGGCTACGAGCTAAGGCAAAGGCTTTCCGATGGCTAGGGATTTCAAGTTGAGTAAGGTAGTTAGCAGAATTAACAATATATTTATTATACTCTGATGATAAGAAATGAGGGGCCTTCTCTAAGTCCGTTTGTCTCTCTATGTCCTTTATCCTTTGCTTCAAGGCCAATTTTGCCTGTTCATAATCCATCCTGAGAATTGAATCTGTAGAAAATCCTAGCTTGGTGAGACTAGATTCAATATCCTTTAACCAAGAGGATTGGAAGTAATCTTGGAAAATGAGTGGTGCTAAACCTTGAGGATAATGCTTGAGTTTTAGCCAAAGATTCAGGGAAGCTAGGCGCACTCTTGCCTCAACTTTTATCATGCCCGCTTCCAATCGAAGGTAAGCGTTTGGAACACATTTGGGCACTTGAAATACTGCTCTAATAAATTTTGATTGCACTCTTTCCAGGGATGTAATACTTGAACTTAGAGCACCAACACAGGACCCATAAAGGAGCTGGGCTAATGTCTTCGCCTGGAAGAGTTTAAGAGCTGCCGGTATATAATGCCCTCCTTTACTCCGGAAAAACTTTAAAATGGCATTAGCTGAATTTTGTCCGGAATCAGCTGCATAATCAAAGTGAGGTTTCCTAGATCCAGTGGCGTGCATGACTACCCCTAGATATTTAAAGCTAGTCACTTGCTCTATTCTATGCCCATTTATATTCCAAGAACGAAATTTCGGTCTTTTGGCGAAGGTCATTATCTTTGTTTTCTGATAATTTATTTCTAGCTGATTATTAATACAATACTGGGCCACAGTTGTCAAAGCTCTGTTGAGACCTACAGGAGTCCTAGAAAGTATGACCGCATCATCTGCATAAAGCAGCAGGGCAATACTACGGTCCCCTACTTTAGGAGGGTGAAAGTCCGGGTGATTTAGACAACTTACCATATCATTAATATAAAAATTAAAAAGTAGCGGGGCCAAAATACAGCCCTGTTTCACCCCTTTTTGTACCTTAATCAGCTTGGAAAGGGACCCAAACCTATTGCATCTGACCTTCAAGGCCGTATCAGAGTATAAGGCCCGAATTAAATAGAGAAGTCTACTATCTATTGAGGCAGCTTCCAACTTCTCCCACAGCTTAGGCCTAGATATAGAATCAAAAGCTGCCTTTAAGTCTATGTAGACTGCATACAATGATGTTATCTTGTTGGTACGATATTTTTCAATCAGATGTTGAAGGATCAGGCATTGTTCAATGGTTCCTCTGCCCTCTCTGAAGCCAGCCTGCTCGTCCGCTATAAGCTTTCTCTGGTCCAGCCATTCTTTGAGTTTTTCTTGCAGATGTCTAGCGTAGAGCTTGCTAATTATATTCAGGAGACTAATAGGCCTATAATTGGCAGGATCATTTGTCATCCCTTTTTTTAAAAATCGGTACTATGATAGCCAGGCCCCAATCCTCTGGAATTCTCCCTGTTTTATCAATATAAGTAAAAAGTGTTGCTAAAATTGGGGTCCACCATTCGACATTGTTCTTTAATACTTCCGCTGAAATAAAATCCATCCCCGGAGCCTTCCCTTTTCTAAGTTGTCCTATAAGAGATTTAATTTCAGTTACCGATACTGGAGGCCACAAGGTTAGGCCTTTGTTCATATGTGTCAGCATCACATTATTAGGGTCCTCATACATTTTCTGAAAATGATATTCCCAGACCTCTGGTGAAATGTGAGTGTCTAGAATAGTAGAAGATCTTGCTGTCTGGTTAGATAATAATTGCCAAAAAAGAGAGGTGTTCTTCAATTTGGCAGCTTCAATAAGGCGCTTCCACATGGTTTTCATATCCTGCTTCTTCTTATCAATCACCAATCTCTTATACTGTTTTTTGATGGCAAGAAGGTGTTCAAGAGACTTCGTATTTCTGTTGTTGTTAGACTCTGTCTCAGATTTATATAGATGATAAGCTGTAGTGAGAGCTTTCTTGGCTTCAACACATTCTTTGTCAAACCATGTCTTGGATAAAGGCACAGCTCTTTTGCTATCCTTACTCCATTATTGTTACTTTTGTTCTTGTTGCAGTTATTATGTTTATGATTCAGGCACTGTGGACATGCCAGGACACACACTAAGGGGCTTCAAGTCAGGGGTACCCTACTTTTTTCTGGAGATGCACTTATTTTTAAAATAACAAGCCAAAGGCTGCATTTGAAAAAGTAATGGGTAGAATAAAATTTAATTAAATTTCATTTACATTTAATTAAAATGAAATGTAGTAAATATGACTATAGAATCATAAACTCATAGAACTGTAGAGTTGGAAGCAACCAGAAAGAGTATCTGGTCCAACCCTTTGCAATGTGCAGGAAGACCAGCTAAACGAACTATGAGAGGAAGCTGTCCAGCCTTTTCTTAAAAACCTCCAGAGGTAGAGAATCCAATCCACAGCCTCTGTAGATAGATTAATGGAATCATAGAATCACTATCTATCCTATATCTTTAATTTTTTCTGTTTGGTCACATTTAAAATTCGAGTTGGGTAACAACTTTGGGAAATCCTAACCCTAACCGCCCAGAGTCCCCCTAGGGGGAGATGGAGCAGTGAATATAAATCGAATTATAAGTAAGTAAGTAAGTAAGTAAGTAAGTAAATAAAATCTTTGATAACAGCACACAAGGATTTCAGAGATGGCAAAGGCTCTGAAATATCCTTCCCTGTAATGACTCCTTGTTAGTAAGAGATATTGAGAGTTTTTTGTAAAGGACTGTAAGTGACAATTTGAACATGCCAACACACATTCTCTTCTAAAAATATAGAGAGATGCCATAAAATGGAGCAAAATCCAAACAATAGTCTAGAAATTCCAGGACAAGTGAGACAACAAATTATAAAGACCATATTTACCCCCAAAGACCAGTTTGTCCATCAATTCTTAGGAGTAAAAAGAGCAACATCCAACTACCAAATGCAGCAATATTGCCAGTAGTTTAAAACTATGGAAAGAATTAATACAGACCTTAAAACTTATCAGTATTTGCATTTTAATGCTTGGTGAAGTGCTTCTTATATACTGTACACAATTAGTACCATTTAGTGGGACCATTTATGAAGCCATTTGGGGTCTATCTGGCTGAAATGCACCAAATAAATGTCAGATCAGTATCACCATTCCTCAATAGAGGGTCCCTTGTTTGTTGAGCTCAAAATAGATCCAGTCCAAAAAGGAGAGAAAAAGGAAAAGGGCTGCTTAGCCAAATGATTTGCATATGCATCCCAAAAGCATGTTTATTTTTATTTTATTTTATTTTATTTATTGTGATATTTATACCCCGCCTATCCCCTCCCTAATGGAGGACTCTAGGCGGCTTACAAGCATATATACATTAGTTATACAATTCACCATTTTAACCACGCGTGAGGGGAGGGGGTAAGGGAACCGACTCTTCCAGGCTCTGGACAACAATTCCCAGGATGCCTTGAGCCGGCTGCTGACGTCCTGTAGCTGTTACATCCGGGTCCGTCGTCACCGCCGCCATTCGATCTTCCTCCGATACTTTCCTCCGGTGGTGCTGACTTCCCGACAGGACGCCAGCAAATTAGCCCACTTAAGGTGGTACCCATTTATCTACTTGCAAAGCTTTCGAACTGTTGGGTTGACAGGAGCTGGGACTAGCAACGAGAGCTCACCTCGTTGCGCAGGGTTCGAACTGCAGACCTTCTGATCTGCAGCCTACAGCTCAGCAGTTTAACCTGGTGAGCCACCGCGTCCCGTGGTGTTTCCTTCCAATGTTTCCTTCCAATGACTGCTATTCAAGGTAGCAAGCTTATTTTGAAAACATTCTTCAGTTTTTTGAGTAATGATAAGAACTTATTGGTAAAATAAAAAAAGGTCCAAAAGTTAGAATACACTGCAGTGCTATGGATGTACATAACTGTGCCAGACCTAGATCTTACTAACAATGGCCGCCTGTATGACAAAATGGTTACGGTGTTGGACTAGAAATCGGGAGACTCCGGTTCTGGTCCAACCTCAGACAAAGATGTTCTCTGGGTGACTTTTGTCCAGTCATTCTCTTTCAGCCTAAACTACCTCAAAGGGTTGTTGTGGGGGGAAATGAGAAGAGTGAATGCTATGTATGCTGCCTTGAGCTCCTGAATGAAAGGCAGAGTATAAATCTACTAAATAAACTATGCTTGCAAGCACTGGAGTGCCCCTTGGTTTAGCATGATTTTCCCCAGCTTAAATGTATTCTTGCTACAAACGAAACATCTTGGCAGAAAACGTACAATTTGCAAATGTAAAGGAGAAACTTGTTGGGTGTGCACGAAGAACTGGCTCTACTCTTTTATGATACCAGCTTCATCATTTGTAGAAAAGAGATAAGAAAAGGATGGATTCAGCTTGTTTGCTTTTGATAACATGGGCACCCAGAGAATTTGCACTTTAAATTTTACTTGTCATTTCCTGAAAGTGAGGTAGTACTCTACAAGGTCCCAGATCCCCTCCAGCATAGATTAGGAATTCAATATTTTTTTTCAAGCAGTAAAAGCTCAAGCTATGTTTTTTTTTTCTCTCTCTCTCTCTTCTGTGTTTATCAATACACTTAGAACCATCTGTATAAAGCAATGCAACCATTTGTATAAAGCCACTTTCTCCCGAAGCCATGCACTGAAAAAGTGAAATGTTACTTATCAAGAGAGCATCCCTGAAAAACAAAGACTTCCAAAGGATGATGTTGGCATGCTATCTAGGAGTCTGACTCATGAAGCAAAATTGCTATAGTCCCACAGTTTTTGTTTTCTGGGTGTTTTTCTCTTTAGAGAACTCAGTTCTTTAAACTCAGTTTGAAGAACTTGGTTCTGAAAAACTTAAATTTTGCCTTTAGGCACATACACACTTCCCCTGAGGCAAATATTTATATGCCATTGGTTTCTAAAACTCCCTCAGGTACATACCACTGAGTTCCCAAAAGGTGGAATCTATGGTAATGTGCATTTTGGCATATTATTCCTTGCTCGTATTTAGACACTGGGTTTGCTCACCCAAGAGGAAAACCATATAGACCATTCCATCAACAGGGCTTTCCAAAGTTTTCCCGCGGCGACACACCAACCACCGTTGGTGTGTCGCTGCAGGAAAACCCGGAAGTGCCGCCGTTGCGGCAGCGCGCAAAAACCCGGAAGCGCTGCTGCCGCTTTCAGGTTTTTGCGCGCCAACATTGGTGTGTCGCCGCGGGAAAACCCGGAAGCGCTGATGATGATCAGCGCTTCCGGGTTGTGTGGCGACACACCAGACTGTGTGTGGCGACACACTTTTGTGTCGCGACACACAGTTTGGAAAGCTCTGCCATCAAGAATCTTACAATTGCAACACACCATCCTCCTAGTACAGTAAAGGCTCGGCAAAGTGTGAAAAATAGCATCACAACTCTGGACCCCATGAGTCTAGGCAACTCATCACTCACTGTCCCTTTGTATCTCTTAACCCTTTCACCTTGGCTTCAGTTCACTTGAACCCAGGGAACATGCTCATCCTTGAATACCTTGACATTAACCTCCTTGGATATAGTCATGTATGATAGCATACACCGTTCTTGCTGCATGTTTACATATGATAGGATATTCTGTTCTAAAATAATGTTTAGAACAGAACCATCTCAGGACAGGATTTATTAGAACTCAATTTGATCTGCCCTGTAAGCATGTTAACATAAAAAGGGATGTCTAATTATTGGTATGATCACAGAGTCATCTTACAATTCAATTCTGTTCTATTTAATTTCTGCTTGAAGCAATGAGGTTAGCAGTCATCACTAGGTGTTTGTAATGAAGTCCATGACAATATAAAACAATTTTACTTAGACCAGATTTCTATATAGTAGGGGTCTCCAAACTTTCTCAAACCGAGGACAAGAAAGCAGCTTGGGACAAGATGTGACTGCTTTAAAAAGTTGCAGAGAGAGGCTACATTCACATTCCTGTATACTCTGAAGCAACTTTTGGAATTGAATTTGAAGTATTGTCCAACCAAAAAATAGTAAAATGTGCATGAAAAAATAGCACCTTATATTGCACTCCAAGAGCCATTTTTTGAGGGATGGCAAAGGAGCAATCAATTAACAGATCAATATAAATTCCTTGGGATCTATTATATGACTCTGTATACCAGATTTTAGGGACTCAACCATCAGGGCACTGAGTATTATTAGTAATGGCTAAAGCCCTTCTACCCATGTTCATTTCATAATAAACCACTAACTTTCATTCAAGGAATGAAATTAACTTGGTTCCAATGCTAAGTATCTTCCTCCACTCCTCTGCAGTTTTCCACCATTGTCTTATTTAATAAATAATTAATGCTAGCTCTTGAGTCCTTCATTGTTATTTTCCTTTATGCATTCTTGTCTTATACCTAAATGTGTGTTTACATGACTATAATACAGTAGAGATGTCTTGCTTTTGCATATTTTATGGCATTATTGGTATAGAATATTGGTCACTGATGTGGAAATGATGAGGTGTGCACCATTTTTTCTCTTTTAAGATATCAAAGGCATCTCATTTTGACAAGTAATTTTACAGAATTTGTGACAGTCGTCATGCTGAAAATGATGTGAAAGACAAATACATTCAAAACAAAACAAATACATTCAAAAACAGACTTGATTCAAGTTCATTTGCAGTAAACTCCAGAAAAACATCAGAGTATTTTTCCTTTAAGTTGATGTGATTTGTGTGTGTGTGTGTGTGTGTGTGTGTGTGTGTTTAACGTTTTCTTTAAACTTATTATGTTTTGGTTTTATGAATGCTTGATTGTACTGCATTCTCCTTTTAAAGTCTGAATAAACAATGGTGATGACTTTATACCTTGCTCTAATAAAATAAGCTTGACAGATTTCAGAAGGATATCACTAATGGCCCAATAACTTATTATAAAAGTGCAGAACTGGCACCCAATTACATATCTCCTTACAAAGGAAAGAAAAACCTTTTAGAAAGATAAAGAGAGAGAGCTGCTTCAGGAGGATAACTGAGCAAACAAGTAGAAGAAAGGGAATGTGTTAAGCCGCACCTCTCCCCATAGTTTCTTTCCTTTAATTAGCAGCCTAGGGTTTTTTTCATTAAAAAACAAACAAACCTATCAGGAGAAGGAGTCACTCAACTGATCACTCTTGTGTCAACAAAGTTAATCTGAGTTTGGTTCAAACAGATGAAGCTGAATGGCCCAAACTATTCTGTACATTCTGGATTGGGTTTGCAGGATATCCAACCCCCTATACTGAAAAAAGTAAAACTCCAAAGCCATTAAAAATAGCAAAGAAATTTAAAAGAAGCAAATACACAGGAGAAGTAGACCATTTTCAGAAACTACAGCCCTAATGCTTCGTTGATTAATTAATACTGAGTAACTGTTGACTTATAAACAGAAATGTTATTGAGCATTTCAAAGAGTCTGCATTAAAAAATTGGCCATGACATGGATTAGGAATGGGCCTTTAAACAATATTTGAGACAACCTCAATAATATTTGAGAAGACCTCAACTATCTATAGAGTACCCTATTCGGGGAGATGGGCGGGGATAAATTAAATATAATAATAATAATAAATATAATAATCTAATCTATTTTTTAAAGCCACAAAAAGGCATTTCCTTCAGTGCTACAAAACTAGTTCAAATGATCTATGCAGATGGCTCTGCCTCTCTGTGCAGATGGTGGCATGAAATTTTTTGCCATGTATTTCATTCAAAAATCCCAATGGTTTCTCTCAATTTTCAATATGTACAATATTTATTTACAAGAATATGTTAAATCATACACCAAAAGCAAATTGTCTGCTCTATGGACTATAGCAGAGCTTTCCAAACTTTTCATGTTGGTGACACACTTTTTAGACATGCATCATTTCGTGACACACTCTTACAGCAGGGCACAAGGCAGGCACTAGGACCTGCGCGGAATCACAGCAGGTTTGGAGGCAGCAAGGCACAAGGCAGGCACTAGGACCTACGCGGAATCACAGCAGGTTTGGAGGCAGCAAAGCACAAGGCAGGCACTAGGACCTGAGCGGAATCCTGGCAGGGCTCAAAAGCAGCAGCAGCCGCGACACACCCAGACACTGCAGCCGACACACTAATGTGTCCCGACACACAGTTTGGAAAGCTCTGGACTATAGAATAAAGAATGGTGAGTGCCATTTACTTTTGTCAGTTGCAACTTATTTCATAGCAAATTGGGATTCTTTGGGGAAAAGTGGGTGGGTACCAATACTTTTGGCCACATCAGTAAAATTAGTGTGTATTTATCAATGCGTATTTATTAGTCAAATTTATCACCACCCATTTCTACAGCAGTAGACTCTGGGTGGTTTACAATAATAATATTAAAATTTAAAACCTATAAATCTTAAAATACAATATAATAATAAATAGAAAAAATCCAGAGGATGGTGAGATCTTAAAAGGAGGATATTACTAAGCTAACCACCCCCAGGAGGAACTATTACTTCCTCTATATACTATATATGTAATTGCTAAAACATTTTACTATAGGTATCAATACAAATATGAGAATGCCAACCTAATTAGAGTTGATATATCTGTTAAACAAATTTGGAGTCTGTCTTTTTTTTTGTCTAGTTCTTTTAAAACAGCAAATTCAGAGGACACAATAATCATAAAGCACTAATCAATGAGAGAAGTCTATTATAAGATTATTTGTAAAGGTATCTGGCCATGTGCTCTTAATCTGAAATTATTACTATAACTCCTCAACAGTATGGGATTGCTTAAAGGCTGGTGTTCTTTTTTGGTAGCTATGAAACAATTATATTTGTCCAAAATCCAGTTGCAAATACTTCATAAATATATAACAATTAAACCATTATAAACACTTAGAATTTAGAGCAGTTTACCAAATGATAGCGTATCTCCCAAACATATTAAAATGTTAGCATCACTTTCAATACTCTGCACCGTTTTTATAGCAATTAGACTACAATCTAAGACACATTGATCTTCCAGACTGCTTTCATTCCTACTTTTTTCTCCAGGCCAGTATCCAAAGGACTCAGCATAGTGTAATTTCATCACACTCCCATGCCTCTGCGTTAGACATCAACTTTTTAAAATGGCTCCTGAAGTGCAGAACACTTGATAAATGCATAAATAACTGCAGCTGGAAGGGACCATCAGCAAATCCTCCAACTTGACCATGCTGTGGTGCATCCCATGTATTCTGCTGAAGTACAAACAGAATATGGCAGTGTTCTCTATATGCCAAGTTAATCACATCAGAAGAAATCAAATAAAAAATGCAAATGAATGTTAGGACAAGGTTCATCCACAAGAGAAATAAATATAATGGATTTTTTGTTTTTAGAAGCTATTTCTTTAAACATTATAAGGAATGCAAAACCAACAAATTCAAAATAAATGTTTATGCCCCTATCTTCCCCTCCTCCAATGATTTAATTCCTTTAAACAAACAGAAAGATGAAATAATTGAAAACAGGAAGAGAAAATGAAGAAGGTATAGGAGTCTAAAAGAAAAACCAAGAAGTAAAGAGTGATAATAACTATTTTGAATTCCAAGTTTACTTGAAAAAAATGGGCAAGATGAAAACTAGCAATGTATTATATCTCCGGTCCAGCTGCTAAAAACAAATGATGGTGTAAGGTGTATTAGAAGTACTCTCAACATGCTTTAAGTATAAAGGGCCTAGTCTCAAGACAACATTTCTTCTGTTTACCAAGAAATAGCCAGAAGCAGAAAAAGAAAGTAGCTAGCTAGTAAGGTTCCACAGAAGTGAGAACATATTGCTTGCACTTAAAAAGGAGACAAATTGTACTGTGGAATTACAGGTGTATACTTAATATGAACGTGCAACTCCTTTGAAAAAGATGCTTTGGAACTTACAGAAGGGTCTTCTAAAGCATTTCTTTTCAAATGGTTAAAGCAAATGGTTAAAGCAACTACGTTCTTTTAAAAGGCTCCCACATATCTCCAGTACTGTACTAGATTCATAAATGCAAGCCAAGAACTATTCTATAACTGTATGCTATAGTCTAAAAAGCTAATCTCATACTCAAAATGAAGCACAATGTTATTGGCTTACAAAAGTATTATTCACATAAGGTCGACCAGCTACTTTAGAAATAAAGACAAAACACAAAATGGTAATGATCAAATAAAAATTAAATGGATTTCTGACAATTACAGTTGCAAGGAAGGTTCTTCCATACAGGGTGCAAAAGTGCAAAACTAGTCCATAGTGAAATGGCTGGAGACAGACTGCTACGTCTGAACTGCTCCCTCCTATTTGGTTCAACAGGATTGCAATTCTTAATGCTTTCCCTGGAGCGCCATTTAAATGCCAATGAGATTAAACATGAATTTTAGAACAAATGGAAGGAGACCAAAAACTTGTCTCTTCCAATTGTAGCAGATGTGGTATAAAGAAACCCACAGGACTTTCAGAATCATAAAGATACTCTGTATGCACTTCCAAAGAAAGGAATACCTCCTGCCCCAATTAACTCTTATGGTTATTACACAAGTGGTGAACCGAGTTTGTTCAGAAAAAGAGACCAAAGGACTGAGGACTTCAAAATACTACCACTAATATCTGTCAAGAAATTACAAAACACTGAAACAAAGATGGAAATAAGATTATCCAATTTCACAAAGGCAGCACAAATGGTAGAGAAGACAGGAACAAGCGGCTGATAGAACATCCGTTTCACTCTGGTAAGTTCCTCCAATAAAATGTTCTTATCCCTATAGTTGTGCATCCTTGGACAACGCTGGCTCTTCGGCTAACAAACGGAGATGAGCACCGGCCCCTAGAGTCGGACACGGCTGCACAAATGTGCGGGGGGTACCTTTACCTTTTTAATGTTAACACCCATGATGTTTGAGGTGGTTGATAAATTGTATAAATTAATGATTAGTTCCATATCAATGTGTCACTTGACTTGAATCTAGAAATGGACTAGTCAAAGGGTCTCAATGGATCGTTTTCTATCCCGCTTTGGCTGAAATGTTTATTTTATTAATTAAAATGTATTGCCCCATCCATTATTATCTCACGCTGTTAAGGGAGAATGGAGGGCAAGAGATCAGGTTTTACCTTATTACTGAAACTGATGAAGAGATTCATTCTCTCTCTCTCTCTCTCTCTCTCTCTCTCTCACACACACACACACACACACACACACACACACACACAGAAAGAGAGAGAGAGAGAGAATTAGTAGGGGAAGAAAGATAAGCAGAAAGCCTCATTACAAGGAAGGTAAGGCAGCAAGTAACATGAGAAGTGGTGGGAAGGAAGATAAGAATTTATCTTTTATCTTATCCTCTCTCTCTGTTCTGCACTTTTATAGTTTTTCTTTTTTCTTTAGCCCTGTATTCTGTCCGTTCTATATTCTATATTTTGTATTTTAATTATACTCTGAAAATTAATAAAGTTCTTTAAAAAAAAAAAGAATTTATTTCAGGACTTCTCACATTTATTTATTTGATTTTTTTTCCAATACAGTAAAAGCATACAAAACAAACAAGAAGAAAGTAAGAAAAAGAGAAAAAGAAAGGGGATGAAAAAAAAAGAAAACATATAATTATGCCTTCCGCCCATCTTCTTCTTGAGTAATTATCATTCTTTTCCCCAATTAATTCAATTCCTAATAATCCCAGTTGGAAATTGTAGGAGTTGCAGCTCCAACTTATCTGAAGGATACCAGGTTGAGCAAGACTTTACTACTTCATCCTCCAGAACAAGCATTACTAATTATGATGATCACATAAAGAGGTTACATGTACTCTGCGTGCTATTTTCATGTATAACAGTATGCTTTGATAGCTTTTCAAACAGAGGAACAACTGCTCTCCTGAAAAGTCACAGCTATATTTCTTTTTAAAGATATTTTCCACAGTCAGGTTGCCTGCATAAATTGTACAAGAATCTCAATGGAAAAAAATGGGGGGAAAAAACAATTCAAAGGGGAATAGATTTTGAAAAGATGAAAAAAGCAATTAAAAAGCCCCTAAAATCTTTTATGACTTTTAATGTAAATTGCATTGCCTCAAAATAAGAGACAATTATATAAAATGTCATGCAGAATTTTTCAGGACCCAAAGACTTGAACATGCATTCACAAAGAAAACCATTAAAATCTAATTTTATTGTAATGCTGTCATCAGTCATCAGAACCCTGCAACTTTAGGAACTGTGTATAGAAACTATCTTTTAAGAGTCTGTGGCTTGAATCATGTCAACTGGATTTCTATTTTCTCAGTAGAAACGTTTCACTCCTTATCCAAGGAGCTTCTTCAGTCATTCTTCTTCAGACTGAAGAAGCTCCTTGGATAAGGAGCGAAACGTTTCCACTGAGAAAATAGAAATCCAGTTGACATGATTCAAGCCACAGACCGTTCCACCTGGATGACTGAGAACCTTCATCGACATATCTTTTAAGAGAAAAAATATAAAACAAAATACTTAAACTACATAAAACATATAATAAAATCACTGGACTGCATTGATTAACAACATGCATTTGGCTTATTTATAATGGTTTTCTTGCTAAGGCAAACAATGCTCAAACTCAAAACGGTATGTCATGATAATTGATTTGGAGATGGCCTGAACAATAAGCTTTTAGCAGCCTAGCATTTATTGACACTTCTTCAACAACCTCTGAATTCTCTTGATTTCAGCAAGATTAATGCCCAAGCAGCAGACACAAGCTACTATAACAACTGTTTGAATTTGCAATCAGACAGAGACTGCTCCATTTGGTAAAGCTTTATCTAACTCTAAGTCTCAGGAATGAGAAATTCTGGTGGCTAGATTCAAAGTCCTTGCTAGTTTTGCCACACTGATAGGTTGGCCAGAAGAAAGAGCTGCTTGCCTTCAGTATGCTATACTCGGTTGCAAGTACTCCCTCGTCAATTGTTGGGGGACACAAGTAACCAATTGGCTTTCAGGTGGCCCTAAATAGTCTAAAAGTGGCATAGCTCTTTGTCTCTAGCATGAAGGTAAAGCTATTGTGTCATTAGTTTTTCAGACTGTCTTTGTGCAGGAACTGAGTAAGCACGACAGTCATTGGACAGAGATTTTTCATTGCATCTACAAGTTACTGCCACACCCAGAAAAATTTTAAACATACAGATAACAGCAAACATAAAATTACAAAAAGTACCCAGATCACATTAAAATGGTACATGTACAGCACTGCCTAAATAAAAAAAAAAAAAGCTGTTAGCAGAAATGGCTTGCTATGAGGGACAGACTGCATTTGACAATATTTGCAAGTATTTATCACACTGCTGAAAACACACACACATGAAATGGCTTAAAGGCTAGTTCAGAGGATCTTGGGGTGAAACTTATGATTCCATATTCCTATGAAGATTCAGCACTGATGCTACTCTATAAGTATGTTTTACCATTCATGCAACAGAAGAATCCAAACTCAAAGTACAGAAATCATGCCTCTAAATTCCTAATGAATATGTTCTTTAGCATATTGTATACCTGGAGTGTCAGTGTGATATAGTGGTTAAAGGTGCTGGACTAGGACTGGAGACACCCAGAGTTTACTCTATCCTCTGCAATGAAACGTAAAGGAATTTAAAGCTGACCTTGGGGAAGATGTGACAGAACCGTTAAAGGGGGAAAGAAGGAGCAAGCCATTAAGAAGGGACCTGGAGAACAGATTACACAGTCCTGAGATACCAGGGAGTCTGAGAAAGAAACTCAAAATAGCCCTGCCTTAATTTGGTTTAGTATCAGATGGGACACCGAGAAACTTAGTCAGGCTTTCAAGATTCTGTAAATATACTCTACAACAATTAAGTAGCATTTTTGGAATCTCTATAGTGTCTGTTTCTTAACCTGGCCTACCTTAGAGGCCTGACAAGGCTTTAGAAATTATAGAAATAATAAACCACTGGTCCTAGAGAGTGGGAGTGGAAGAAGACCATCTACGACCCCCATCTGTCCATATCTGGGAGCTTTGTGAATGTCTCTGGTTAGCCACTGTGTGACACATAGAACAGTACCTAACAGTGGCCTAACCTAGCAAGGTCCTGATATTAGCAGCAGTGTCCAATTTCCAGGGCTCACATGGAGTGACTTTCGTCTGGGTTTAGTCTTTCAGCACAACCTATCTAACCAGCAAATTGTTATGAGGATAAAATTTATATACACTATAACCTTATGGAGAATTATGGTTCTGCCAAGGTTCCCAACCACATATGCACAATATGAATAGGCAGTTTCTTCTAATACTTATTTACACAGAGAAGTTGAGGGAGAAGCTAACAGATGTAATCCTGAGTCCTCTTCATGTGTCGGTTCCACTGGCAGATTAAAGGATTATAGTATCCAAGTCAAATTAGAAACAAGGAACACATCTGTACAAAAGCAATCACAATACTCTATCGGTAATCTAAAAACTGTCCCAGAATTATGGAGTCAGAAGTGCAATTCATTTGCAGTATGGAATCTGGCAAAATCAGAATTAGATTTTAACACTTGATAACTGGTGATTAACAGAAAAAAAATAAAAAATGGTATCTTTTCTGCAGTACAATCACCATGTACGTCTCTAGAATGAAGCTTAATTAAGGCTTGTACAGTTCTTAAATCAACCCTGACTGCTCATTGGAAGGACAGATACTGAAGCTGAAGCTCAAATACTTTGGCCACCTAATGCGAAGAGAGGACTCCCTGGAAAAGACGCTGATGCTGGGAAAGACTGAAGGCAAAAGGAGAAGGGGACGGCAGAGGATGAGATGGTTAGATAGCATCACCGATGTAATGAACATGAATTTGAGAAAACTCCGAGAGACAGTGGAGGACAGGAAGGCCTGGCGTGCTATGGTCCATGAGGTCACGAAGAGTCAGACACGACTAAACGACTGAACAACAACAACAAAAACAAAGTTCTTAAATAATCTGTTCTGCACACCTCACATTCAGTTATCATATGTTCCAGGAGCTAACACTTCTATTTTTTTTTCTATCCAGTTCTGCATCATTTTGAGCTGGTTTGCCCTTATTACAGTAACTCTGAACACTAGTGATGGTTACCAAACATAAACAACCTGGAGTCTACATGGATTAAAGAAACATACATATGATACAATATGATTATTATGCCAGGCCAGCTGATGAAAATTCAATACTTATTTGGAAACTTGGGAAGAACCAACATGCAGCATAGAAATGATACACAAGCATCCACTTTCCTTACAGTAAAGGCCAACTCCTTCATGAACCCATTTTTATCAACCAAAGAAAAGCAGCTGCACCAACTTTGTATCAACGGTGATGCCAGTTACCAGGCAATATTTGATTATTTGAATCCGAGCTTCTGTCAGAGCTTTATATAGCAGATAATAGCTGTTTTGTATTTATGGGAACTATTTAGGATACATTTTACTTTAAAAGAATGATTTTCAGAAAGCTCTGGCATAATCACCAAATTCATTTCATCCTGTTCTTTTTGGCACATGCAATGCATAGAAGATGACATCCAGAACTGACATTAACACAAATGATTGTAAAAAATTTAAAAGGTATTCCAGAAGGCTAGAATAGCTGAAAAAGTAATTTTCTTAAACACTCCTGCTATAGAGAAGTATTTAAAAAACCACAAATGTCTATTTCAGTGTCTGCTGAAACAGTCAACTGTTTGTTATTACTGATAAAAACTACATGACAGTAAAGTAAAGATAGGACTTCTTCTGTCAATCAAATTAGAGAAGCCGAAGAGGCTCCATGACAGAGTGATTACTGACTAAATTTCTTTGTGGCTAATTGAATTGAACTGGCAATCTACCAGATCAATTACATTAGGAAAGAAAAGGAAATACCTAGAAACGTATACCTGTGTATGCGAGTGGATGTGATGCTAGCTTTTGTTGTTTATTCGTTCAGTCGCTTCCGACTCTTCGTGACTTCATGGACCAGCCCACGCCAGAGCTTCCTGTCGGCCGTCACCATCCCCAGCTCCTAATTTTAGGAAATTCTTTGGCTAATGCTACACATTTTATCTCTGCCTTTTAAACAGAAAACTTTAAATGTGAAGCCACCCAGAGTCGTGCTGGAGTTGAGCAGCTTAGAAATTTGAGAAGTACAAATAAATAGATAATAAATATTTCAAAGAATCTTGCAGACTAACTTGCTTATAATGGTTTAAGATATTGTGGATCTCAGTTCACTTTATAATCTATAAAAGCTTAGAACAAATCTGATAGTCTTTAAAGTGCCACTGGATTTCTTATTTTGACAGTAAGAAGCTAGTATCTCTTCCTCTCAAGAAAATGTTTAAATATTTGAAAACTACTATACATTTTCTCTTCGATTGGTACTATAGATTTTCCTGACAAAAATCTATGTATTATGGCATAAAGCAGCTTTGCTCAACCTGATCCCTCCAGAAGTTTTGGACCAAGTCTGATCATCATTATTTATTTATTCATCTGGCTCAGCTAACAGGAGTTCTAAAATCTGCTGTGGAGATCCAGTTTAGGCAAGATTGCCATAGAGGAAGGTGTTTTTTTTAAAAAAAAACAGGGACAGCAAAGAATTTCCAGAAAAGGTGCAGCACAACTCACTGTGTACCAAGATCGTCTAATTGCTTCAAAAAATTAAGACCCCAGGGTGCATGAATTGAAGATGTTAGATGCATCAGGAAAATAGGTCATTGTTGGAAAGAGATACTGGGTGAGATATATGCAGCAAGGCATTTCTCATATTTTTATGATACAGTTATATAACAACTGAGGAAGTGACTTGATATTTCTTAACTGCGTGAACTGTAGATTCATTTTCCCTCAACTACGTATTTAAATGAGCTTTGAAGATTGGAGATAAGATCTATGCATGACAGGTTTTGAGGTTTTAAGGTATCTAAGCCAGCAACTGATTTTATAAGAAATTGAAAGAATTTGATGAAAACTGGTATTAAATATTTACATGACCTTTGGAAAAAGAAGTTTGAACAAGTTAAAAGATGTGAAATTAGTCTCTTGATCTTTAAATTAATACAAAATAAAGATTTGTTTCATGTATATTTGACACCCAAGAGAACATTTAACAAGACTTTGCTACAACTGCAGACTCTCGGAGAAGCGGTTCGGGAACTGGAACATTAAATCACACAGCTTGTCCTATTATTGCCACACTTTGGGCTGAAAACCAAGACTGTCAACATGACTTTAAACCGATGGCTGTATGTGAGGGATGTGTATATTCTTCTTCAATATATTTGTAATAATATATCAAGAATTATGGACTTTTCATGCATGAGGGATAGCAAAAAGAATGAACCTACATTGGAAGGATAAATATACACTTGATTTGCTGCAAGTGATTCTTTATATACGTTGCATGTCAATATTTGAATTAGTCTTTCTTTTTCTGACAAAAAGGCAAGAAAGGGTTTTGAGCAACATTTGAGTTGATTTAAGATATAATTTTTTAGGACTTTCTTCTTCTTCTCCTTTAATTTTGCTATTGTATTATATTACACACACACACACACACACACACACACACACACACATATATATATATATATATATATATATATATATACACACATACATACATACATACATACATACATACATACATACATACTGTACACACACATACATACACAAACACACACTCAATCCTTGTTATCCACCGGGGTTATATTCTTGAAAACCCATGAGGAAACGGAAAACACAGTTATTGAAGCATTGATCCTAGTGAGAACACGTGAACTATTATCAGAATAATGTGGAGACTTGTTAACACCACAAACACTGTGAGAAGAATGTGGTTTCTCTTGGTGTAGCTCATGTCGACACTGCACAATAAGGCTGTCAGACTATTTTCCCTACTGCTCATGGCCACGTATAGCCACGTTGAGACCATGTTTGATGAAAAATGGGTTACACTTTTACAGAAGCGTATAAGCGAATCCACAGAAACAGAAAGCGCAGATAACAAGGATTGAGAGTGTGTGTCTTTTGAAAATATGTTGAAAGGTATTCAAAGACAAGTAAAATTTCCTTTTTTCCCTTAAAGTATTCTTTTGCATTTTGCTAACCTGAAAGGTGGTGATGGATGCAATCCCTTTCCTTTAATATAAAAATACTGCAATAGAATTGATGAATATAAATAGTTCTCAGATAAATTCTCCCATTTTCCAAGATGGTATCCAGGAACTGCTTCTTAGCAATGGTCTTGAACATGAAATAACTGTTTCACTCTTTGTTCAAATTGTAATAGGATCCTAAAATATAATAAAACTTGTCTCTTACTTTAGCCCTGGCCACAACTTCCCCCACAAATTATGGCAGCAAGTTAAAAATGGCAGGAAATGAAGATGAACATTATGTATTTTATTTATCCTATATTTAAGTATACATTAATTGCTCCAATGGAAAGAAAGTGTTTTGAATTAGTTCTGTATCCCTTCCCTTTCTGATCCTTTGCTAGTATCTTTATGAACTGGTTGACAGGCTAAGTGGCCGATTTCATCCTAGAAATGTTGCAGATTTATTAATGAGCTGAAGTTTCAACCATTGGTTCAAGGAAGCTGCTTATCTAATGAAAATGAAATGATTCCTTTATTTATAGGTATTTAGTTTAAGGTTATTTCAGCCAGTTTTTTCAGTACTAATTTTTCACTGGTAGATGTAATCTATTTTGAACATTGGTAGTGTCACTTTCCTTTTCTTCATTCATATTTTAATCTGCATTATTCATATTTTACTCTGATGTATAACTGGCTGAGTTTTTTAAGTTTTTGGAGAACAGAAATAGACATAAGTTTGGGTCAGTATCTATGTATGTGCAAGACAAAGAGAAGGAGGGGGGAAGGAGAAAGAGAGAGAGAGTTTTAAACAGGCCTTCATCCTAGTAGATACCATGTCTGGATGTCATCCATGCCATCCTGCCATGGCGCCAGGAAGGAACATCCCGTCAGTCTAGGGGTGCTTTACAGTAAAACTACCAGACGTGTAAAGTAGAGGTTTGGTGTATTCACAGAACTGCAAACTATGTTTATCAAAGTATTCCGCCGAGCGATTCAGCACCCAGGATAGATCAAAGGGCGATATCACCGCGTTAGTTGATTCAGACCCAGAAAGATCTGAAAACTGAGAGATGAAGGGAAGGGCGATTGAGCCACGAATCCCGAGGGGGGGGGGGAACTTGAAGATTTTTAAACTGTTGGTTGCAGGAGCTTGATTCATTCGAGTCTTTAACATGCAATGGATCACTGGCTTTAATAAAGACTCCTTCATATCCCTGAGTGGCTTGTGTCAGGAACTCTGATTTAATAGTCAATGGATCGAGGGCGTCACATACCAGCTCACTGTGCAAAGACATAATCAGCACTAGTCATGCAAAATCTGAATGATATATGATACAAACCGCAATACAAGATTATCATGATAAAATTATTAAAAGGCAAGAGAGAGAGAGAGAGAGAGAAGACTAACCAACGTATGTCATTTTAACATACTTTATTTTTTTTAACTTGGCCCTGAAAAGATTACTATATTGTGCTTCGTTGTGAGGATCTTTCCACAACTGGAGTGTGAGGGTTAAAAAGACCAAAGTTTGATGAAAAGTGCATGAGACCAACTGGGTCCCTTCCAATAACAATGTACAAATATCAACTGCCCTCCCCACTGACAAATGACCCATTTGCAGTCCATTAGGGGGCACAGGAGGGAAAAAGAGACATAAGGTTTGAACTTTGGGTCTGCTATATATATGTCTTGAGGCTTACTTAGAGTTGGCAATTGCTGGTTTTCTGCCCCATTACAGCTTTTCAAGGATCTGTAAAAAGCACACTCACTTAACAAAGAGCGATGCTCTTACGTTCTGCCTGCTAGCCACTGGGCTCAAGTAACATGAATGAAGCAACATGGCAGCATTTAAAACTCTTTTACAGCTGTTACATCAAGTGAATTTTCTACTACAGATATTCCCTTGAACATCTTAAAGGAGGCTGGTACAGGTCCCAAGCCATGGACTTTAAAAACAAGCACCAGCAGCAAATAGGCCAGAAGATGGAGACAATCCATCAGATTTTGGATGGTACAGGGAGCGATGGTTAAAGAAAGCAACCATAGAACAAATTATGGATTCAGATACAAGTTTAGTCTTTCTGCGTTAACCAGAATGTGCAATTCTTTCCCAGTTCAAACCACCTGCTAATGTCTTATGTACCTGTAGATACGTCTGTATGTTAATAAACCACTTGATTGTTTTAAAAATGATTGTCATGTACATTATTGAATAAATTCACCGGATATAATGTTGCCAAACTCAAAAGATTTCTCAACATACTGTATATGCATCAGAATATAATCTAAATTTTAGAGCAGATGTGGAAGGATGCTAAAGAATGCAGTAATAATGTGGGTGGGGGAAATTTGGTTTTGGTAGTGCCAAACCATTTGGAAATAAATCCAAATTTGTCATTTCTATGAAAAGATTTTTAAGTACTGGGTACTTAAAAAAATGTGCTTTGATGCAAATGATACAACTTTTAAACAGAATTATCCTATCCAAAAATGCCTCTAGACAGAAGAGCATGCTTTTATAGATAATTCCTATGTAGCTGAGTGTAGGACAAAGGGGATTGTATTCTTATGCATCACTCACATGACATGCTTCTGCAAGAAAGAAAGAAAAGTACAAATCGATATTTTAAAATTTACACTGGGACTTTTGCTACAGGGCACTAGAAATTGTTGCAAATTTAAATTAAACTTTAATTATATTAATAGGAGTTTTCAAAATGTTCTGCATGCCCAGTTTAGAATTGAAACAATAATATGACGTATGAAGTGATTAAGTGGTTTGACTTTAATAGTAACTACTATATTAAGGAGATTTCTAATTACACAATGAGTTCCCAACTAAAAGCAGCAATTAACAAGCATCTGACCTAGACTCTATCAAATCAGTTGAACTGCGGGGAGCCCTGCATTACAACAAATGAAAATGATGAACTAGAGAGGTTAAAAAAATAAATGTGGAGCTTTTCATTTCCATAGAAGATCTTCAACGGTTAATCCGTAGAAGATTGTGTATGCAGTGATAGTCTTGGACAATCCACTGGAAAAACACTGATTGGGATATAATGAGAGTCATTGATAATTATGGACATGTACTGATTTTGAAAATTGCAAGTATTTCTTTTTGAGAGGATGTCATAGTCACAGAGGAATATTAATACTTTAGATTAATGTATTGCTCATTAAGTTTTTAAACCATTGGTATTATTGCAAGGGGAATCTGGAAAATGGTAGAATATTCAATTCAAATCTCTTGATTACACTGTTTGGTCCAGATGCATTAGTAGCATCTAAATCTCTGAAATTACTATAACTAAGTCAATAGTACTTTTTAATAAGCAATTAAAGGTATCAGGAGGTTGGACATTAGTTATTTGCCAGGACTCCGGAATAAAAAGTTAGATATTCTGTATTCAAAAGTCAATAGCTAACGGTCTTAAAGAATGTTAAGTATGTTTCTTATGATCTTCAGATGAGACAAATTCAACAGAATTCTCTTTTTCACATTTGTGGATACTTTGGAAAAATGTTTTAAAAGGGTTGGCTGTTGACCAAATTATGTTAGAAGTGGAGCATAGTATACAAATCTATCATACCAGTGATAGATTCAGATGATATGGGCGTCTTCCAGTAAAGCCCCATTTTGAGATAGTATCAGTGGTGTGCTGGTAAATGTTTAACAACCAGCACTGACAGTGCCATTGCTGTCATCGCCATGTCATGAGGTGCCAAACAGCTGATCAGCGTGCCAGGCCATCGTGGCACAAAATTCCAGAAAATTTAACAATTGGCTCTTGCAAGCCGGTATGGGCCAGCTCTAGCACACTACTGGATAATATCCATAAATGTGTTAATCTGATGTTACAAAGATCAGTACAGTTGAAACATGGGAATGTATTTTTCCACTATGTATCACATACTTGGAACTTATCCCTATAGGAATAATTATGGATTTATCAAGCATGGGGTGCAGCAGAAAATGCTACTTTTCAATGCTGGAAAGACAGGGTAACTCCATCACCAATATGTGTTTGGGTTCTGTTCCGAATCCCTAGCCCCACATGACGGAGTGAGCTCCCGCACTCTCCCCAGCTCTTGCCAACCTAGCAATTCAAAAGCATGCAAATGCAAGTAGATGAATAGGTACCACTTTGGTGGGAAGGTAACAGCGTTCCGTGCGCGTCATGCCGGCCACATGACCGCAGAAGTGTCTTCGGACAGCACTGGCTCTTCGGCTAAGAAACGGAGATGAGCACCAGCCCCTAGAGTCGGACACGACTGTGCAGGGGAAACCTTTACCTTTAACCTCTGTTTATGATGTGGCTGTCGACTGATGAAATGTAAAGACTAAACAGTATTATTCTATGTGGTTAATGTTTAACAATGTGTTTAAAAATTAGGCTAATTGGTTTTCTATATGTTAAATAACTTCCCACTGTTTCCTTTTCTCCTTTTCTCCTTTTTTCCTATTTTGATGGATTTTTTAAACTTTTCTTCCCTTTTTCTTCCCTTTTTCTGTTTTCTTCATACAGTATATTAAAGCAACATTTAAAAGAAAAAATGAACAACCCCCCCCCCCCCAGCGTTTTAAAACTTCTCCTCAAACCAAGCAAGATCAACCACAGAGTTTGAAAGCCACTTTCTGGAAATATTAATCTCCAGAACTCTAACCACAAGCTTATGTAGCACAGTAAAATTAAAAAGATCCTAGCAGAGTTGGGGTCAGGGTTAGGGTTAGGGTTAGCAGAGTTATGGGAAAGCTGTACTACCCTTTTTTTTTGCTTGATATTACTGTACTTTCACGTTTCTCACAGAAACAGTACAAAATAACTGGAGAATTACATACACACATACATATATTACATTAATCATTGTGAAGATGCCACCATTTCAGTAAGTAACACGAAAATAGTGCAGATTATACACAAGCCTCCCGTAGAATGACTCCTTCTCCAGTGGAATGCCGTCTTCTCCAGTGGATCTGTTACAAGCAGGCAGCTGACTCTTGTTTTAAAATAAACAAGTCAGGCAAAGGACTTGTGAAAGAATCTAGAGATGACCTTGGGGAAAGTATGTACAAACCATTAAGGAGTGACTTGCAGAAAAGATTAGAGTGTCTAGACTCTAGAGATTGAAGTAAGTATGAGAAAGAAGCTTGAAATAACCAAGCCTCGATTTTGCTTAGTGTAAAATGGGGCAGAGAGAAACTTGGACAGGCTTTCAAGATTCTGTTAATATACCCCACAACGATAAAGTAGCAATCCTGAAGTTCCTGTGGTGTCTGCTTCTTGACCTGGCCTACCTTAGAGGGCTGACAAGGGTTCAGAAATTAGGAAGCAGAGGCTTAAGAGCACCTTTCCTAGAGCAAAGGAGATCTCCCTTTTAGTCTGTTGGGATTTTATTGACTGCATTTTTAAAAAGTGGTCAGAATGATCTTCAATACACCCCTCCCCTTTCCCTTACAGGGCTTTCATGTAGTCCAGACATACCTACATGTACAATACTTACAGAGTGTGACTAAAGGTTGTAAGCTATCCTGCGGTTTTTAGACTTTCTAGAAAAAAAAGTCTTTTGTTTTTAGAACTAAAACAGCTTGAAAGGCATTACTATGATTTATTAAGCAGCCAGTCACGGTGGTGTTATGTTCCTCCAGGTTAAGTGGCAGCAGGCATCCAATTAACAGTTGCCAGGAACAGCAAGAGGTGAAAGATGCCATCTTTCTGCCTCCCTGTGGGCTTGGTGAGCATGGGTTTGTCCATTATGGGACAATAGTCTGAAGAGACGGCTGGTCTGATCCAGCAGGGTTCTCCTTGCAAAGTTATAAGTTGGTTTCTTGGGGAATCAGCAATAGGTGCAACTGTGACCCTATTTTCTGCCACATTTGTCATTTCAGGCCTTCGGGGTCATTGAATCATCACTGAAGGCTTCCTGTAAATTCTCATAAGTATAGGTTCTGGACAATATTTACAATAATGCCTGCCAATAATGGAACTTGCCCATTACGTGATGAAGAAACATATGGCTGAGTGATCAGCATAAGGAAGAAGGGCTAGCTGTTTTCAATATTGAAACTTAGTGAAATTTAGTGCAAAACGGGTTAAGGAAACTGATTAAATATTATTATCTATTAGACTTTCTTTCTATGTCCTTCCTCAGATCTGAAACTTCTACAGTTTTCCAGCTTCTAAGATTAATTTTTGCCTCCTAAATAGTGAAACCATTTAAAAACCTGCAGTTGGAATAAAGTACAGACAAAATTAAATACGGCAGCCTTTGGTGGTATTTATGCTCATTAAAATTGAAGATGACAGTGAAGGGAAATATGCTATTTTCCTTCTTGCATTTAGTGCGATTACAGAAATAGGGAACTGAAGGTCATTCATCACAATTGCTTGATGCAAGGAACGCCAGACTGAAATACAAAGCCAGGCAGCTCAGAGAGCCACTTCTGAAAATAAATCTCTTCTACAAAATTCATATAATTTACATTACCTTAATTAAATTGTCTCCAGTGGATAAATAATTTATATGTGGTAGGCCTTGTTTTTCTTTTACTACCACCATCTTCTAAGTAAAATATTAGTTTGAAAGCTAGCAGTTTTTCAGAAAAGTTTGGACCCAACTTCTTCCAATGTAACACACCAATTCAGCTTTTATTTCCATATCAACCAGACCCTACTCAACGGAATATGGTTAATATATCACAATGAACCCATTTTACCTTCTCTACCCTCAAGACTAAAAGGCTTTATCAAGGTTATGGATCGTAACCAATCTGTATGAACTTTGCAAGATAACAACAAAAAGTCAACAAGCACATCTTGACAACTACATAACTACAATGGACTTGTCACAAAATTAAATGTGAAATTCTAGGTGAATTTAGAGTGGGTGGACAAGCTGTAGCCCTCCATATGTTGTTGAATTTCAACTCCCACTTCCCCAGCAAGCATGGTCAATGATGAAGGATGCTGGATATTCAACTGGATATATAGCTGAATATATATCCTGGATATATAGTTCAACTTATATACATAGGACTACAGGCTTCCCTTATTTCACTTATTTCACATTTATTTCACATGCCAGTAAGGTAATGCTCAAGATCTTGCAAGGTAGACTCCAGCAATTCATGGAGTGAGAATTGCCAGATGTACAAGCTGGGTTTAGAAAAGGCAGAGGAACTAGAGACCAAATTGCCAATATCCGCTGGATAATGGAGAAAGCCAGGGAGTTTCAGAAAAACATCTATTTCTGTTTTATTGACTATTCTAAAGCCTTTGACTGTGTGGATCATAACAAATTGTGGCAAGTTCTTGGTGGTATGGGGATACCAAATCATCTTGTCTGCCTCCTGAGGAATCTGTATAACGATCAAGTAGCAACGGTAAGAACAGACCACGGAAAAACGGACTGGTTTAAGATTGGGAAAGGAGTACGGCAGGGTTGTATACTCTCACCCTACCTATTCAACCTGTACGCAGAACACACCATGCGACGTGCTGGGCTCGAGGAATCCAAGGCTGGAGTTAAAATCGCTGGAAGAAACATTAACAATCTCAGATATGCAGATGATACCACTTTGATGGCTGAAAGCGAGGAGGAGCTGAGGAGCCTTATGACGAAGGTGAAAGAAGAAAGTGCGAAAGCTGGGTTGCAGTTAAACCTCAAAAAAACCAAGATTATGGCAACCAGCTTGATTGATAACTGGCAAACAGAGGGAGAAAAAGTGGAGGCAGTGACAGACTTTGTATTTCTAGGCGCAAAGATTACTGCAGACGCTGACTGCAGCCAGGAAATCAGAAGACATCTACTTCTTGGGAGGAGAGCAATGGCAAATCTTGATAAAATAGTTAAGAGCAGAGACATCACATTGACAACAAAGGTCCGCATAGTTAAAGCAATGGTATTCCCTGTAGTAACCTATGGCTGCGAGAGCTGGACCATAAGGAAGGCTGAGCGAAGGAAGATAGATGCTTTTGAACTGTGGTGTTGGAGGAAAATTCTGAGAGTGCCTTGGACTGCAAGAAGATCAAACCAGTCCGTACTCCAGGAAATAAAGCCAGACTGCTCACTTGAGGGAATGATATTAAAGGCAAAGCTGAAGTACTTTGGCCACATAATGAGGAGACAGGATACCCTGGACAAGAAGCTGATGCTAGGGAAAGTGGAAGGCAAAAGGAAGAGGGGCCGACCAAGGGCAAGATGGATGGATGATATTTTGGAGGTGATGGACTCAACCGTGGAGGAGCTGGGGGTGGTGACGGCCGACAGGAAGCTCTGGCGTGGGCTGGTCCATGAAGTCACGAAGAGTCGGAAGCGACTGAACGAATAAACAACAACCCAGGCTTCCCACTCTGTATTTTAGAAATATTGCTTTGCCAAAAATAAACCCCGAAACTATAAGACACAAACAATAAACTAAGCAAAATTTATCAAAGAAATGCTGAACTTTTAAATAAACAAATAAATAAATAAATATTGGCATTGCTAGTAGGCTCTTATTGTTTAATCTGGTAGGTAATAGCAGATTTACTACATTTGTTCATATTACACTTCAGTATAAATGTAAAAAATTATTACAATACAGCATTTTGTGTAATTTTAAGAAAACACAATGTGAAAGTTATGAAATAAAACCATTTGTTTTCAAAACCTGATAAAAGCAAGAATACTGGTAGCCAAGACAGAAAGTTATAAAGAAAAGAAAATATATGGATCCAAAGTTAATAAGATGTTAATAATTATAGACCTAATTCTCATTGACTTTCGAGGTTAATATAGCTGGAAGCTCTGTATCTGATATCCAACAAATACAAAATATTGTTAAAATCAATGGACAATTCTTGATCATCACAAGCATTATTGTACAGTATATAACAGTGCATTCAGCAACTTCTTCCTGTAAGTAAAAAAATTGCTAACTTTAGAAAATAAATGGAAATGGGCAGATTAAGTTGCAACTGACTTCTGTTACTTTTGCATTCTTTCAGTCTTAAATCTATACCACCTAATTTTAACATCACATATGCACACAAGTCTATGTTTACATGTATAAGTAAAGGTAAAGATTCCCCCCGCACATTTGTGCAGACATGTCTGACTCTAGGGACTGGTGCTCATCTCCGTTTGTTAGCCGAAGAGCCAGTGTTGTCCAAAGACACTTCCGCGGTCATGTGGCCGGCATGACGCATGCGGAACGCTGTTACCATCCCACCGAAGTGGTACCTATTTATCTACTTGCATTTGCATGCTTTCAAATTGCTAGGTTGGCAAGAGCTGGGGCTAGTGCAGGAGCTCACTCCGTCATGCGGGACTAGGGTCTCGAACCTCCAAACTTGCGATCTTCCGATCGACAAGCCTGGCGTCTTACCCGCTGAGCCACCACGCCCCATACATGTATAAGTACTATTCCCTAATATGCATCTATGGATATAACTTTCCCTACTATATGCATTATTATATGTCACTTTTCCTAACATGCATATTTTACGGACTTTCCTTAATAGGCTAATGGTTATAGTATAAACATCTCTAATATACAAGATTTTAACTTGATTTTAGCAAAGAAATCTGTTGGAATGTTTAGAGAAAGTTTCAGTCCAAAATTCTAATCCAATCTGCATATTAATCTGAGAAGTGCAATTTAGCTTGGTTCGTTTAAAAACACCAACCAAGCACAGTAAATCACCTTGGGCAATATCATTATTTCCACATGAATAGCTGCTTAAAAGCAAACCTAATATTCATAAAGACAATAAAAAAAAACAGTTTTCTTACCAAACAAAGAAAATGAAGAGGCTTCTAATGTCTAAGTGCATTCAGAATATGAATTATTATCAAGGAATTGTTGCAGGAAGAATTTTGGTAGGAGATTCCACAGAAAAGGACAATTACAAACCATTCCTGCAGTACTTTAATGCTGGGTCCAGCTGCTATTATTCCAGGAGGAAGTCCTTATTATGGAATTTAAAAGGATGTCAAACAACACATTGATCGATTGTACTGCACTCTAGATACTGCAAAATGACTTGCCTATTTAATATATTGAGCAAATTATCTTACGTTGTTCATATTACAAGAATTATGGTTTATTCCTCCAAAACAGGAAGTACAGCTGTCCTAAAGTTTTCTTGGAGGCTTGTGGAATATAGTTTCTAACTAGAGAGTTTCAATATAGATTTAACCATTTCTAGAGCACGCTTCCAATACAATCATTTTTGGCATCATCAAGTCAGTTATGATCGTCTGAAATCTAATTATTAAATTAACAAAAGTGTCTTGCTACAAGCAATGCAATGGTGAACTGTGAGGGAGAGGAAATCAAAGTCGTTTGTTATATCAGCCAGTAAGAATGACCCATATGTTCTTATATATAAAGCACTGTTGTCTTAATTGATTGAGGTAGTTTGCAAATATTGTAAAACAAATATGTAAATGATGAGAATATGATTTTCATAGAGCTATCCTTGGTTTTATTGGCTGCTGAATTTGGATCAAAATGTCTATCAACTTTCAATGCAAAATTACTATAAGGCTTAGTTTTTTATTGCCTTCCTCTGGTATTTATCAATTCTCTCTTACACACTTGCAAAAGAAAAAAAAATCATTGCTGACAATTCCATTTTGTGCAAGGTGAAAAAAGTTAAATATTTAATTTTCAACTCTAATAACCAAACACAACTTTCACACTTAATACATAAAAATCACGAAAGAGAAAGAAAGTTGTTTGCCCATGGATTTGATGGATTATAGAAGTCTAATTAAACATTGTGGAACAAGATTTGGCCATTTTCTTATCCCAGTATTACAGTTAAAACACTGATCCATACTGCTACCTAACAAAGACATGTATTTATAATTCTTGCCTTGAGGAAAAGCCTGTTATTATATGTTATCTTGACTAAGAGGATTCAGAATAAACTGACATTATTAATATGGTGGAGAATGTTTGGAAATCAATTTCTACAGAAAGCAGAACCATTGCCTAATTTCCATAAATATGGATTGCATATCATCTTATGTAAATTAGAAAGCAAGTGTCATCTAGGTAAGTATGTTAAGTATGTACAGGATTACAGCGTAAGAGGACTCTGAATATTAATCTGTTTAATGTTAACTGTAAGTATGTTTAGTGTAATAGCTTTTCATTGTGAACATTTTAGTCTTTGAGATCTGCTGTGAACATTTTACTAAGTTTAAACAGCTTCACATTCTGAATACAATTTAAATAATTAACTGATCATCAGTGCCATTGGCAAGTTACCTTGTAATTTTTGGATTTCATCTGTGGAAGAGTTCACTTATTTTCTAGCTTTCCTGAATATGTTGCTAGGTCTAACAATTATAAGGTGATGAAAAGATGGGTGTTTTCATTGAAATCCATGCATTTCATTGATTTAGCCACAAAACTAATTCTGATGCAAAATTTGTCTAGTTTCCTAAAGTTTCCCTTCAACTCTAGTATGAGTTCAGCAACATATGTACCTTAATAGCATTAATCAGATCTCACCAGATCTATGAATATCTAAGTAAGAGATGGACATGGTCATGACATAATCTTTGACCGCAACAAACTTGTTAAATTTAAAGTTCATGACGATAACTATCTAAAATGTAACTGCTCCTATGGATCCTTAAAACAGTTCTATTCTTTTTAAGTAAAAAGCACACAGCTGTGATTTCCTGTAGCAGATTATTCAAATCTAGCAGTAACTTAAATGGTTATGGAGACTTCAAAATTGATGTGTATCTTGCAGAAAGACATATATATTATTTTAGCCTCATTGGAGAAGCCTGAGCAGCTATTTGCATTTATACAAAAGTAGTAATTTAGTATATAAGCCAGTCATGGAATTTCTTTACCTTCCTAAGGACTTGCACATAAAATTGATTGATAAACAGGAATATTAAAATGTTACCAATCAGCAATAGACCCAAGAATGGAAATGATACTGATGGGAAAAAAAGTAATATTGATAGACACTAAACTACTGTTCACTTTGAATGAAACTGAATTCCAACATGACTGAAACATGGCTTTCCAGAAGCAAAAACATGGCATTCATGCTTAAAAGCACTCATGAAATTTCAACTGATTTAGGGGTTTCCAACATTAATGAAATCTGACCATATAGAGCAATAAAAAGAGCAATATTAATCCAAATCAGCATTAACATAAAAAATTAATAGTATGAAATAAGCCAGGGCTTCTTCTTAAAGGCAACATTTAAAAGGAGGATTGTAAATGCCACTTTAAGTTAACAAACCAGTGGTTTCAGTTCACTTTCATAACTTGGCAGTTTTAGTACTGAATTTAGTACTTCCTTTTATAAATAGCTGTGAAGCACCCAAAGTAATGAAATACCGTAAATGTGATATTTTCCTTCCTTTCTCTTTCTCGCACAGATACACACATTCTTAAAAACCTCATTATAGAGGATGATTTTGCTCATCCATTCATCTCTTTAAGTTGTAAAGGAAAATAACATCAAAATGCCTATTATTATAAATAGACACTGTTCCTTTCCAAAATTGGTTTGGGGGAGTTGCAGGACCCCATTGAAAGAGATAGAGGGGAGGCTGCGGATTAGACAGAGAATAAAAGTCACTCCTGTTCTGCAAGCAAGTTCATTTGTTTAACAGTTTCAGTTCAGAAGTCAAAATATATGAAAATCTAATAAGGCAATAAAAATAATGGGGGGGGGGGGATCTCTAAATAAGCCTTATTCACAAAAGTTTGCTCTTGAAAGCTGCAACCACTTTCTCCTGAGACAGACCAAACTACTTCACTATAATTAAACATCCTGTAGATTTTTATTCAGTATGTTAAATTATTGATCACGTATACTGCACTTAAAACATTATACATATAAACCTGATTACATTTTCAGTGTCAGAATTTGGGTGTAGATAAAAATACACACGCACACACAGATGCACACCCCACAGACGTACATGTCTTCATCTCCAGTCTCACTTCTGGACTGCCAAGGTCTCAAGGTCTCAGCTCACACATGGCAGAAGACAAATTGTCTCTTTTGCTGTATGCTTAATTTTCATTCTCATACCGACCTCTATTTTATTGTTATTCATTTTCATATCTGACAATAAAAAAAATCCCTGTACGTGGTGGTTGGGAATAGGATTATCTTTCAGATCGATGCTGAAATTGATTCTCAACCACACTATTTATCAGCCTGCAGCTAAAGCACTAGCAGGCAGGAAATATTTTCTCTCCATCAAAACCATTCTTATTCAATTGGTGGAAGGAACATTAGATGATATTAGATAATAATATATCAGGGATGCTCTTGCAGTTATTCCTGAACCTAGTTAAGACTAGCTGAAGCTGATTTCATTGCATATCATTTTATCAATCCATTTTTTTAGTACAATTCAAAATTGTGCTAATTTTCAAAACCGTCCGTGGTACGTGAAGCAATAAATATACAATTTCACTAAATTTACAGCTTGCCTGTCTCCTCCAACTAGAGTGCTTAACTTTTTATGATGTGAGAGCCAGGTTTAACCTTGAGTAGCATGCAGATAGCATTTGTCTTGTTTTTCCCCCTCTACTTTCTTTATATATGAAAAGCAAATACCCAGGCCTTTGGCGAGGATGACTGAAGCCTCCTTTTAACCTAGATTGTTTTCCTTTGTTCTCATCTGGTTTTGCCATCTTGCAATCTTTACCCTTCCTTTGTTTCTTGTTATTTTTCTTGTTTTTAATGTTTTAAACAATTTGTAAACTTCCCAGAGTCACTGGGAATTAGGCAACAAGTAAATCATCATCATCATCATCATCATCATCATCATCACCAATACCATTTATATATATTTTAAAAGTGCCTCTATGGGGCAATTAGGCTTTTTTAAAACTTATCTACCTACCTACCTACCTACGGCAAATCAAGATTTCCCCCCCCCCAAGCCGAGGTACTTGTATTGGAAGTGCAATCTGGGTGTGGGGATACAAGGAGGCCACAGCTGCAGTGCCTCTGATAAACAACTAGATCAATTGGACTTTTCTCAAAGTCGAATTGCCATACCAACAATTGGGAAGAACTGCAATGTGCTTGGAGCCACAGGTAACTTTTCACTTCCCATGTCAAACTCTTGGCAACTGATTACATCAGAAAGCTAGATTCTCAAGGAGCTTTCTTGAAGCAGATTTATTGAAAGGAAAAAGGGATTAAGGAACAGAAATCTTGACAACTGGATTCTTTCATTTTAGCACCTAATTTACCTCTAAGTTCACCAGGATGGAAATTTCTTCATTCACTTGTTAATACCACTTTGATGGAGAGGGAAACTGACTATCCATCTTCCAGATAATGGACCAGTTTACAGGTGGGTCAGAAAACAGACCCCATAAGAAATACTGGAACTCTAGCTTATTGATCTAGGTTATAGTAATAGATTCCTGAAAGTCTAAGAGCATTTTCCCTCCCCTCCCTCTTATACCAAAGAGAGTTAAGGCAGAGTCAATCTAAGTTTCTTTCCAATACCTTCTGTAGACCCACTTTGTTCTTACACAATAAAACTGATTTTTTAAATTCTAATATCAACTGATTTACTGTATGTATATAAATGATCAGAATTCCAAAGCTGTTGAAATGTAAGTATTATACACATAAATGCTCCTGCAGTCTTATGTTTACAAGGCAGCATCATTGCAGAAGTGTTACCATGGTGTGGAATGGAAAAAGCCTTGAGATTATGATCAAATCAAGGATATAGTACATGAAAGTAGCCTGAGGATCTTCATACAAGTCAGGAACAACCCTCACCCCTGCCTTGAGATGGAAGCATGGTTAAGAATGCTGAATTTTAGTTGATATATTTTTTCTCAGCTGCAGTGTCACACCCAGTTCATGTGCAAATGAGAGCAGTGTTAAGGATAAGAAGGATTCAGATCATCTGTATATCAGATAGGATTTTGGGACAGAGCTTTTGAGAAATTTTAAAGATATCCAGTCCTATCACTTCTCTCTCTTTTTACCCTAAATACTTTTTCTCTGTCTCTTTTGGGGAAATACAGCCAGGCCCTAAAGCTCCAAATTTTTATATCTAACAATAATAAATCAGAGGATCGATCACAAATCCTGAACTTTTTTGTATCTCTGAAGGTGTAAAACAGCTTCAAGAAGCTATGCCATCAGATGAATAATTTGTCCCCAAACAGGAAATCAGGAAAAGGTAGGATTTTTTTTTAAATTATCAGCTTGGCATTCCTGAGATGGACTTGTGTGTTACCTTGGTGTGGAATTCTTTCATTCAAATAAACAAACAAACAAATAAACAAATAAAAAACTTATGATTTCTCAAGTGTACCTACATTCTTCTAAGAACTTACTGTGAAGCAGATGTGATGATCAAAGCACTGATAGATAGCATTCCTCCCTCTGAGTTTTTGTGTTGTTATTACAAGAACCAAGTCAGTAAGACTGACATAACATTTTCATAAGTAAACCAAAAGACCCAGTAGCCCAAGAAGAAAAAACAGGAGTTATCTACAACATACAGTGTAAGGAATGTAACAGCCACTATGTAGGACAGACTGGCAGAAGACTAGCAGAACGCATCCATGAACACCAACTAGCAGTCAGAAGACATGATGAAAACTCCTTAATCTCACAACACATGGACAGACTTAACCATACTTTCAACTGGGAAACTGGGAGCATATTAAACCAAGCCAAATCCAAAAATGCTAGAGAATTCCTGGAAGCTTGGCACTCAGACAAAGCAGCCATCAACAGACACATAGAGGTAAACAACATTTACATACCATTCATAAGAGACAATAGAAAAGGCAGAAGACCAGTACACCTCTTGGCCAGCAATCAACAACAAGATATGCAAAGATTAACAGCAAGATTAGCAGCAGAGGAGCAATCAAACAACACAATAGACCCTATTCAAGGAACTATTAACTCAGTCAATCAACCAAGCAGCAAACAACAACCCAATCAAGGTACTACCAAGGAGAGTACAACACCCCCACCAACACAGGCAGGACAAGCCAGGGTATATAAACAGAGAGCAAGTTCCACTCCCTTTTCGCACTGAAGATGTTGCCTATCCTGGCAATGAAACGTCTGCAAGAAAATAACAAGGCTCAGAGAGCACCATGGACTCCACATAACATTTTCAACTTGTATTCCCACATAGAACAAACCTTTTCAGGGCAAAATATGCAGGCATATTTTGGATGAGTCTTCACTTCATTCCTACCAATTAACAAGCTATTTTGATATGATAATTCCAGAAGATCATTATATCTAAATGAGATGATTAAACAGAAAGAAAATGCATTCTTTGCAAAATATTATCATGGGCCTTAGGGAAGAGCAGTAAGGTTTATTGCTTGATTTTAATGGATTGCTTCTTACTAATAATAAAGTCCTCAACCTACAACAATACAGGAGAATGTTAACTACATTATGCATAAAATATGCCTACTTGTAAAGTGCAAAGTACCCCCCCAGAAAGAGATGCAAAGGCAGTGACGATTGGCATCTTTTGGACATCAGATGTTTGTGGCATATGCTCCTACACAATATTGTATAATGCCATATTAGATGAATCATACAACCTGGGAAGAAGAAAATGCAAAGGCTTTTTTTTTAGATTTTTTATCCCTTTATTATTTTTATAAATAACTCAAGGCGGCGAACATACCTAACACTCCTTCCTCCTCCTATTTTCCCCAGAACCACCACCCTGTGAGGTGAGTTGGGTTGAGAGACAGGGACTGGCCCAAGGTCACCCAGCCGGCTTTCATGCCTCAGGCGGGACTAGAACTCACAGACTCCTGGTTTCTAGCCCAGCACCTTAACCACTAGACCAAACTGGCTCTTTTACATGACATTTAAATTAGCATGTACATGGAATAATCCTATAAATTAGCAACTGATTTTGGATGGCTGTTATCCCAGACTTTTCCAAGAGAAAGCAACTATTTCTCCGCTCTTATTGCATCCCCACTCCTTTGTGGGGTGCTGCAGGGTTCAGTACTCTCTCCGCTCCTTTTTAACATCTACATGAAACCACTGGGTGAGATCATCCATCATCACGGGATGAGGTATCATCAATATGCCGATGATAGTCAATTGTGTATCTCCATCCCGGGTGAAGTAAGTGATGCTGTGACTGTCCTCTCTCGGTGCCTGGGGGCTGTGGGGTCTGGATGGGAACAACAGACTTCAGCTGAACCCTGGTAAGACGGAGTGTCTGTGGGTGAGGGGCTCCTTGGCACGCAGGAATTTAACATCTTTAGTGCTGGATGGGGTTGCATTGCCCCAGACAGACCCAGTGTGGAATCTGGGGGTCCTCCTGGACTCACAACTCCTACTCGAAGAGCAGGTGGCAGGCGTGGCCAGGAGAGCCTTTGCGTGTTGTGCGCCAGTTATGCCCTTTCCTGGACCGGGAGGCCCTTCACATGGTCACTCACGCCCTGGTCATCTCCCATATAGACTACTGCAATGCGCTCTACATGGGGCTACCCTTGAAGAGTATCCGGAAGCTACAGCTGGTCCAAAATGCGGCTGCGTGGGCAATTCTTGATGCCCCTAGATCAGCACATGTTACACCGTTGCTCCGCAAGCTACATTGGGTACCAGTCTGCTTCTGGGTGCAATTCAAGGTGTTGGTTATCACCTTTAAAGCCCTTCATGGCATGGGTCCAGGGTATCTGAGGGACCACCTCGTCCCCATTACATCAACCCGCCCCACCCGATCATGCAGAGAGGGCATGCTACGGACCCCGTCTACAAGAGAATTCCATCTGGCGGGGTCCAGGAGGCAGGCCTTCCCTGCAGTGGCTCCCGCACTGTGGAATACTCTTCCCCCAGAGATAAGACAGATTCCATCTCTGGTGTCCTTCCGAAAACAATTGAAAACCTGGCTTTTCCACCTTGCCTAGGGTGGGGAAGGAAAGAACCACTCCTGGAGATGGCTGGTCCCCTTAAATGGCCTTTTAGAGATACTTGAGCGGTACCACAACTATCATCGTCATCTGGATTTTATACTATATTTATATTTATATTGTATTTGATATTTAATTATAGTTATGGTATTTTAATGTTTTTATCTTTGTTGTAAACCGCCCAGAGTCCCCCCTTGGGGGGTGATGGGAGGTGGCAAAATTTAATAAATAAATAAGTAAATAAACTTATCTCTTGTATATAAAACTTTATTTAAGAGAAAGTTGCTAAAGCTTGGATATCCATTCATCCTCAAAAAAAAAAACAGACACTTGCTAAGTGTCTCTTCCATTCCATTCTGTAGATCATTTATACCAGAGCTTTCCAAACTTTTCATGTTGGTGACACACTTTTTAGACATGCATCATTTCGCGACACACTCTTACAGCAGGGCACCAGGCAGGCACTAGGACCTGTGCGGAATCACAGCAGGTTTGGAGGCAGCAAGGCACAAGGCAGGCACTACGACCTGCGCGGAATCCTGGCAGGGCAGGTTTGGAGGCAGCCAGGCACAAGGCAGGCACTAGGACCTGGGCGGAATCACAGCAGGTTTGGAGGCAGTCAGGCAGGCACTAGGACCTGCGCAGAATCCTGGCAGGGCAGGTTTGGAGGCAGCCAGGCAGGCACTAGGACCTGCGCAGAATCCTGGCAGGGCAGGTTTGGAGGCAGCCAGGCACAAGGCAGGCACTAGGACCTGCGTGGAATCCTGGCAGGGCTCGGAGGCAGCAGCAGCCGCGACACACCCAAACACTGCAGCTAACACACTAACGTGTCCCGACACACAGTTTGGAAAGCTCTGATTTATACAAATACTGAATAGCATTGGGCCACGGACAAAGTCTTGAGGGGCTCCACTTAGTGCTTCCTTCCAGGATTATGCTGAACCAGTTACAAGCACTCTTTGGCTGTGGTTGTTCAACCAGGTGCAAGTCCACCAGACTGCAGTATTATCTAATTCACATGTATTCATTTTGTCCAAAAGATTTTGTCAAACATTTTACTGAGTTCAAGGTAAATTACATCCACGAACTAGTCACTCAGTCATAAAAACAGATAAGGCTAATCTGACATAATTTTTTATAAATCTGTGCTGGCTTCTGGTAATGGTAGTAAGAGAATTATTTCTCACACTGATGGGAATGACAATTATCAACAGTGAACAGATGCAATTGCCCTGCTTTTCAAAAGAAGCTCCCAGCCCCTACATAGAAAAACGGGAGGAAATGGACAAGAGTTTTGCCACCCTTTTTTGTTGTTCAGTCGCTTAGTCGTGTCTGACTCTTTGTGACCTCATGGACCATAGCACGCCAGGCCTTCCTGTCCTCCACTGTCACCCGGAGTTTACTCAAATTCATGTTCATTACATCGGTGATGCTATCTAACCATCCCATCCTCTGCCGTCCCCTTCTCCTTTTGCCTTCAGTCTTTCCCAGCATCAGGGTCTTTTCCAGGGAGGCCTCTCTTCGCATTAGGTGGCCAAAGTATTTGAGCTTCAGCTTCAGCATCTGTCCTTCCAATGAGCAGTCAGGGTTGATTTCCTTTGGGATTGACTGATTTGACCTCCTTGCAGTCCAAGGGACTCTTAAGAGTCTTCTCCAGCACCACAGTTCAAAAGCATCAATTCTTCGGCGCTCAGCCTTCCTTATGGTCCAACTCTCACAGCCATACATTACTACTGGGTATGAAGGCCACCCTACGTTGCCTATATATAGGTATCTCATTTGAATGTAGAGTACAGGTAGTCCTTGCTGACTGCCTTGTTTAGCAACTGCTCAAAGTTACAAAAGTGCAAAAAAAAAAAAGCTTTGTGACCAGTCCTCGCATTTACAACCAACGCAGCGTCCTGTGGTCACGTGATCACCATTCTTTATACTTCCACCATTTACATGGAAGTAAAATCCCAAGTGGTCACGTGATGTCTCGCTTAACGACCGCAGTGATTCACTTAATGGGAATGGGAAATGACATTGTAAGCCAGTTGCAGTCATGTGAATTTCCACTTAGTGACTGCGACACTTAGCGATGGAGTTGCTGCTCCCAATTGTGGTCTCTAAGCAAGGATTACTTGTAATTGCAGGTATTCTTGTGTTGTAACCTTAACTTTTCTTTTAGTAAATACTAATGATCAGAGCTTTTTGATTCTTGTTCTTTGCATTAATTATTTTTATAAGAATTTTATTGAGTTTAAGCAAAGATAAAAACTACAAAAAAGAAAAAAACTACAAAAAGATAAAGAAAAAAAGGAGTGAGAAAACAGGAAAAGAAAGTATTTTTTAGAGATTACATAATAAGATGATTTCCGATTTTCAACAAGAATATACCACAATTTCCATAATTAATCCCTTACTCTGTCTAACCAAAATCACATTATTTGTATAAGTCATTCCATTAGCACATTATGAAACTAAAAACAATTGCTCTTTCCCCTTATATATACATATGAAAAAATAAGCAAATATATAAACCTCCAAATCCACTTTCCCCCGCAAAAAAGGAATCTATTTATTTAATATTTCCTTCCTACCACTGTTCTATATATTTCTAACCATTGTAATAAAAATCAAATTATATTTAAATTTTCTACTTTTATATTTAATACTGTAACAATCTTAACCCTATTAAACCTCTAACCAAACACTAATTATTGTGTCTTATAAATCTTAAAAGATCAAACAAATTTTAAAAACAATAGAATACGTCTTAATCCAAATCATTAAAGAAAAATAGAATCATACAAGCCTTAATATCAATCCACATACATATTCTTCATTTCTTATCCCACCTCAAAATAAACCAGAACATTTACTTGTCTCCATATTACACAGAAGGCATTTTTCATATATGTCAAACAGCCCAACTGCCCCCCCTACAAAGTCAGATTCCTCAGCTAAAAACCTCCCACAAAAAGGAACTGCTTCGTTCCCAAAACAATCCTTCAGAAAAACAAGACCAGCAATATCTTGCAATTCGAACTGTCTTAATTCCTTCAACACCAAAGTATATTCATCTCCTGGCATTTCCTTGAAGCCTCTAATCGTGCTGTCTGTAAAAGCATCTTGCTCTTGATAAGACTCTTCTTCTTCTAAAGCGTCCTCAACCAGTTGACACATTTTAAAACTGATATTTTGTGCAATATCCCGAATATCTTGCAGAGTAGTTTGGCAGGTATCATGGAGAAGCTGTTTAAAGTCACAACGAAGCTCAGAACGAAACTCTGAGAGTATTTCTTTAAGGTCGTCCATGTTTCAGGCAGTAAATTATGGCGCCCCCTGGACACTTAGCTAGCACAGATAGGAGCTAGTGGTTTAATAGAAGGCTTCGGAAAGTTATTGAGTGAAATTGAGTGATACTGAAGATAAAGTATTCTAACCAGCAACTGCGGCGCCCAAAAAATGTGGATAGAAAAACTGAACTCTCAAAACAGCAAAGTCAACGTGTAGGAAAACGTTAAGTCCTTCAAATTAATTACAAAAATAGTAATGGGGAGATGATTATTTATTCTCAGTCCTCCTTAAAATTTAAATGGGAAGTAAGCCAACAGTTAAAAGAAAATTTTAAGATTAATCCAGAAATAACGATAAGCACCGAGAGAGTTTGTTTCTTCTTACTGTAGAAAGCCTCTCTTAGGGTAGAAAAACTTAAAAATATATATACATTGGTTGATTTAGAAATGGGAAAGGCTCGACCTATTGTCCCTTTAGGGCTGCAGCGTGGTCTGGAAAACGATGGTGTCCCCGACTCCCATCTTCCTCTTACCAGATTAACGCTAATGCTGTTTGCGGTCCTCAGGCTACGAGGCGACGTTCCGAAGTACAAATGGGATGATTCCAAGCATTTTCTGTCTCTGAAAATGCTGTAGGGCACCAGGAAAAGCCTGCCTGCGCCCCCCAAAAATCCCAGGTCTGCCTACAGCACTCATAAGCAGAACTGTTCAGTCAGCCATATTCCCACCAGAAGTCTCCCCTTGCATTAATTCTTTTGAGGGAATTCTTTTGAGGGAATTGCAAGGAGGGAAGTTTGACAGGCAGCATTAATTTCTAAGAGTTTACAGACATGCTGCTTGACACTTTTCTAGTACTTTGCCCAGTACTGATTAAGCTGGCTTGTAGTTTCCCAGTTTCTCCTTCCTCGCTCTTTCTAAAGTACTGGGACTATGTTCACTCTTCTCCAGGCTTCTGGCATCTCACCAGTTCTTAGTTTTTCAAGATTGCAGTCAGCAGTTCTGAGCTCAGTTCTGCCAGCTCTTTCAACATCCTGGTAATTTGCAATTTGTAACTGTAATTCATCTGGCCCTGGAGACTTGAATATGTTTAGTTGAGCAAAGTGGGTTCTTACTGCACCATTATCCATACTGATCTGCATTTCCCACTTTTCTTAATGTTAGAAAGGGTTCTCTCCCTCTTCTTCCCACCTAGCAAAAACCTCTATCACCTCCATACTCCCATAAATCCATTTCCCAAACATTCCCTTTTTTGCTTATCAGCTTGGCAGTATGCCTGTTATTCATCCATATTGGCTTCTTAAGTCTTTTCACATTTTTTCCCCTCATGGGAATACTGCACTGCCAGTATCTTGTTATTCAGGACGTTCCATTCTTCTTTCATTTGTCTATCCTTTAGGACTTCTGCTAGCATCAATCTACAAGGAAGTAAATTTTGTAACACCAAGAGTCAGCCGCAGGGCTGTGCTTGTCTTTGGCTCACCATATGCTTGGAATGGAAGGATTATACACACATACACACACTCCCTGCAGGAAGAGCCACTCTGGGGTGGGGAGTCTTAAAATAGAATATGCACAGTAAATACTCAGAGTTGGAAAGAAATTGAAGGATGAAAGCAAATCACATAATAGTCACTAGATGGCTAGAATTTTTTAAAGGTCCAACTGTAGAGAAAAACTTCTTATATCTCACTTTCAAAAGTTGGGGAAAGGAAGGTACAGAAATATTAAGTGAGTTCCATACCAATTCAACAATACAGGTAGTCCTTGTTTAGTGACTGCATCATACAGTGACCATTCACAGTTACGACAGTGATGAAAAAGCAACTTTGTGACCAGTCCTCGCATTTTCGACTTCCGCAGGTTGGTAAAGCAAAGGAAAACTGAAGCAAGATCATAAGCGCAGTCATGGTTTCAGTTAGCAACCGCTTCGCTTAACAACCAAGTTGCTGGTCCCAATTGTAGTCGCTAAATGAAGACTACCTGTATCCAACTCTGACAGTCATTCTGGATTGTAGGAACAACAACAGAAATATGCTAGAACAAAGATCACAATTACTATCAACACATTTCAATTATGCTATCTACAACAGAGTAAATCACAATGACTTATTCAACAGTATAAGAATTACTTGGATGAGTGCCAGCTCCAGTTTTTTTTGCTTTGGATGGGAATCATTAATGGACCATCAGCAATCTATTCTGTGTTCCAACAGTAATGACCTAACCTGCATCCAGAGATACAAAACATGTGGAATTTCTGATGACTCTGAACATGTCCTAGTCTCTGCATCTGAGGACCACAGTTTCACCAAGATCTGTTCTTCTCCCTATTAGCCTGGAAAAGCAGGCTGTTCATTGGCCAGGAAGGCTATTGTGGAAACTGAGTGGAAATTTGGAGGTGCTCTAGCAGAGCAGCTACTACAAATCTAGATGTGGCTCTCCTCCTCTTTCTATAGTAAAAATAGAAAGCTCTTACTATCCTGCCATTCTTCCGCTGTTCCTATTGGTTACCTGTCTCAGTACTGTATCAAGGGAGCACAAACAGTTGCTCTGAGAACTCACCCCAAGCCTTTTGTAAGTGTTTGACAGTGCAGTTTAATCAACATGGCTGACTCTTCACAACTGATGTGTCTGTGTCACTCTGTGAACCCCAACAACTGCCTGACAATCCTAACTTGAGGCCATCTCCAAGGAAAATAAGTTTTGTGAAGCATTTTGGATCAGGCAACAGACTGTCACTAGATACAGTAATTGACATTTTATTAGAAATGCACAGTATTCAAAGTCAATATGAGCAATTTTTCTATTCACAAGCACTGTCATATTGTACTCTAAAATATACTCAGAATTACATACGAAGAGTTATTTTCTGCCACTATTGTACACTCAAAGTGATATTGTGATTACTAAGCACAAAGAAATTGAAAGCTGTAGCTTCAAATATCCTCTGTGCAAGACAACTAGACAAATACTCTGTGATGGAGCCTCCAAAATGAGATACCAATTTCTATCTACAACTCTTGACTCAAAAGCATTTGAACATCGTTATCAGTGTAATCTGATGGATGGGAAAAATCAAGTGATCATAACAAACAGCCGTGCAGCAGAGTTGTAAGTTGGCTATCTTCCATTTAGAGAAAAATCATCTTCCTCTTTCTGAATGACAACACTAAAAACTAAAGCTAGAATGTACTTTGAGGACAGCAGTTCTCTCTCTTGGCATTCTTTAATGTCAGCCAACCTTTCAAGTTGTGGACTATGTTTCATAGATGATTTATATCTAACTCATGTGTTTTCCAAAAATATATGATTGGAAGATTACAATCCTTTCTGGAAGATTTTAAATTTATCCATAAAATAGGGGTGAACCAAAGAAAGAGTTTGTGTCTGTGTGTGTGTAATATGTGTATTATAATGTATATTATATTATATATAATACACATATTATAATATAATAATATAATAATATAATATGTGTATTATATTATAATATGTGTTTGTATAATACCAGCCATTTGAATTTAGTCCTTCTTCAAAAATTTAATAGGCAGTTTTCACTTTGCACAGCAATGCTTAATAGTTACATTTGTTCAACAAGAATATATTTGTTTAGCATTCACATGGACAGTAATTCACACAAGAATTAGCATTAACATATTCTCATATTAAGCAACCCAGTTAACTCAGTTCTGAATTATCTATACTTTCCTTTTCATATTGTTTACAGCATGGATGCCAAGTCACACAAACATCAGAATCGAAGGCTTTTTACTTGGGGCATTAGCAACAATCAACGCCATGCCACTGTGATTTGATGTTATCACCTCCTTGGCCAGGCGAGCTGATTGTCTTGTAGTTTGGTTGCACTGTAACTTCAATTGCAAAATCTGAGCTGATGCTGGAACTTTGTGAGAGTTAGGGAGGTTGTTTAGCTTTCCTACAGATTCCAATACAGATTCCAATACAGATTGGTGGAAGAAACATAAATAATTTGAGGTACGCAGATGATACATTATTGGCTGAAAATAAGGAAGATCTGGAAAAAATGATTTTGAAAATCAAGGAAGAGAGTGAAAAAATGGGATTGAACCTCAACATCAGGAAAACAAAGGTAATGACAACAGCAGCAGATGGACAAATGACGTTTAAAATTAACAATGAGGAGATTGAATCAGTCCAGGATTTCATCCTTCTTGGATCAAAAATTGTTCACGATGGCAAATCCACACCTGAAATCAAATGCAGGATAACTTTAGGCCACACTGCAATGGTCAGCATGAATAAGATCTGGAAGAGCAAAGATATCATCCTAAATACAAAAGGCAGACTAGTTAGAGCAATAGTCTTTCCTGTAACGATGTATGGGTGTGAGAGTTGGACAATAAGAATGGATGACCAAAGAAGAATGGACGCATTTGAATTGTGGTGCTGGCGTAAATTGTTACGTTTACCATGGACAGCCAGAGTAACCAACAGAGAAGTGCTGGACCATATAAAACCAGATACATCACTAGAAGCCAAAATTGTAAGACTACGGCTGACTTTGGCCATGTCATGCATGCAAACTCACTAGAGAAGTCGGTGATGCTAGGAATTGTTAGTGGAAAAAGAAGAAGGGGCAGACCAAGAATACGTTGGCTCGACACCATCAAAACAGATACCAAGATGAACATCCAGCAATTGAAAGAAGCCGTGCTTGATAGGGCAGCATGGAGAGCTCTCGTCCATAAAATCGCCAAGAGTCGGACACGACTGAACGGTTAAAGACAGACAGGCAGACAGATTCCAAAGGCAACCATATTAGCAAAAAGACTCTTAATCAGTTTCTAGCCAGATTCACACTCCATGTGAAAAACTTCCCAGCTTAATTTTAATTTTTTGCATAAATAGTTTGCACAAAACTCTCCCACCTTCCATCTTTTGGATTATTACTATCTCCCCATGCACGTCCACTCAGTGGCTTTTCACTGCAACCTACAACTAATTTTATGCCATCATCCCATCATTCAGTGGGAATTTATATACAACGATTCCTGATGCCAAGCATCTCTCCCCTCATACCAACAGTTCAGACATTTTGCAAAATGACCCGACAAATGTACATAGCAGGTACTGAATGTATGGGAGGGGAGGGTGAGTAATATATTTTTCTCCGGGGGGGGGGGGACAAAGGGAATATTTGTCATTCCAGGACCTGATATAGCTCTTGCGATGGAACACTGAAGGATTATTTTTTCCGCTCTTCTTTTCTTTGGTTGAAAGAAGCATTATTTGGTTCCTGGGACTTGTTAACTGTTGTCAGAATTCCAAGGTCAGCAAAAATAGACTGCAGACTCAATTTCAAAAGCCTTTGGAGGGATTGGGGAATGGAAATGGTAGATGATATGTGGCAATGCCTAGCATTTATACTCTGCTGCAAAAAACACAAAAATTATGCCATATACTGTGTAGTTCAGTAAAAATAAGGAGTGAAATGGACCTAACTGCACAAGTGTAATTAATGGGTACTTTTATAACGTAAGTATCAAGTAAAATGTATGGTTAAGCTAAGGCAGCGCTTCTCACAAGCAGTCATAAAAGAGTGGGGATTGCAACCTCTTTCACGAAAGAGATCAAACAGGTGGCTGTCAGGGATGGGAGGTGACAGTTTCATTTGCAAGTTGGAATGCCAAACAAATCATTTAAATAACAAAATAAAACTTTAGACAGTGTTCCCACTCCATATCCCATCATTCAAAGTTGACTGGTAAACACAGATTTTGGATAGGAATCTGAAAAAGCATTCTCTTCAAAACTAGTGCACTGAAGACATTTTTTAAATATATGGCTGTATTTATTTTTATTGCTACAGTAAACTAAAGGCAATAAAGTAATTAAAGGAAAAAGAGTGGAAAATGGAAAATGAGAAGCTGACTGATTCAGCCAATGTAATTGAGGAGAAATTTCCTGTAAATTTGACTTATCAACAACCTCCTCAATAAAATGATCTAATTCCTGATCCTTTCCAAAAGCAAGGGGGAGGGGCTAACTCTATCCTGAGTGACACACAGATTTGATGAATATAGGTAGCAATTTGTCTCAATGATTTAAGGGCCTGAATTTGGAGACCTTGTGTTAGAGATTGACATCAATTATTGGAATCTGAATCAACTTAGAACACAAAGCCTTTTTAGCCACAAAAGAAAGTAACCAAACAACATCAATATTTGCCATTTGCAGCAACAGGAAATTTTTGAATCAACCAGGCCTAACATCAGTTCAGAATCTTGACTCTTATCTTTACCAGATCAGCAGAGCAATACAGTCTGCTCTCTATATTTCAAGCCCCATTTCTCCTGGCTTCCAGCTTAGATTTGCTCATCTAAGAGAACCTTCACTAGAGACATGTAGACTGTCCTGTCCTGGAACTGACAGGTTTAATAAAAATCAATAATGCCTGAAGGCTATTTTATCTCATATTTATTTCATTTTGTGCCTACAAATACTGATGCCTTTCCCATACTCTGAGATCACAAAAACTAGTGGAATTTCTATGGTAGTCTTTGATTATTAACTGAACTAAAATTATTGAAAGGGTTCCATTTTATCTTAACTTAGAATATATTCATATAACAGAACGGTAGGCAATTACCCCTTTCTATCCTGAGAACCACATACAGCCCTAATAATGGATGGTGTAAATGCACACCTAGACTGATTCCCTTTCTGAAAGGGAGAAGGGCAAGTCCTTCTTCACTTCCAAAGGAAGAGACAGGATATTCCTGCTCAATTTCAAAACATCAGGATGACTAAGTGAGATGTCTCAGTCCCTACATGAACCCATGAGTAGTGCTGATTCTGAAACCAAAGCAGTGAGCAGATTCATGATCTTAAAAGAACATGTAGATTGTATCTACATGTATACATTAATCATCATCATTTCTTTATTTATACTCTAATTTTTAATAATTTTTAATAATGATTGTCCATATTTTTATAATGATTGTTTTTATAACGACTGTTTATATTATTGTTTATTTGATTGTTGTATGCCACCCAGAGTCAATTCTGGTGAGATGGGTGGCTATATAAATTTGATAGCTAAATAAATAAATTTGGGTTACTGACTAGCATAACACTGTATCCAGAACGTGGTTTATGACTTGCAATGTTTTCTCAAGAAATAAAGCTGTTGCTTCATTGTAAAAAAAAACACTAATAAAGTTACATTTCATATAATTAGGTTTTTTGAACAGAAAATCCCAATCCTAAACACATTTACTAGAAAACAATTCATTGAGATATTACTAGAATTTTCCTGCAGTCAGCATTTTAATTATCCTGACCATTAACATCTTTCTAAATAGAAAGAAAAATAATATAATGGTGTAGGCCTTCATGGCCAGCATCAATTAAATGGCAATGAGTATTTGGCCTAACTGCTAACTGCGGCCAGCATCTTCAGAGGTGGAATGAATCACTCAGTAGCATAGTTCTTGGCTGTTCTGGCTGTTGTTTGATCTTTCATTCAAACTACTCTAACTAGATTGTTTCATGGGAGTCAGAGAAAGATGGTTGGCCCTATTGGTTCTTCATCCAAGCAAATTTTCAAATGATCTAATGTAAGGAAATTTAAAAAGAAACTATTTCCTGATTAGCTTGTCTTTGAGACAGATTGTTGCTAAGCGTTTCTCCAAGTGAGGCTGCTGTAAACTCCACTTGCTGGTGGTAAATTAAGGTCTGTTTGTTATTGGTATAGCATAAAGCTAGGATCCAGGCTTTGTTAACCTTCAGATTTTCTTCCTTCTTGTTAAAACTGTTAGAAAGTTTATGAATCTCAATGGCTTCTCTAAGCAGTCATATGTAATAATTCAATGTGTTTCCAAATGAGGACCAACCATCTTTCTCTGACTTCCACAAAACGATCCAATTAGACAGTAGTTCAAATGAAAGATCCAATAGCAGCCAGAATACTTGTAACCTTCCCTGCTGGCTTCCCCATTGACCTTGCTTTAAATCGTGATCACATGACCATGGGATGCTGCAACCATTGTAAGTGCGAGCTGGTTGCCAAGCACCCAGATCGTGATCACGTTGCTGCGGGGGTCCTGGGACAGCCGGAACTTTGAGGAACAGTCGTAACCACCACTCGTTCAGCACCGTCGTAACTTTGAACGGTTGCTGAACGAGTGGTCATTAACCGAGGACTACCTGTATATCATTCTCTATGAAATACAACTTCCTGAGCACCAGGAAAAAATTGTTTTCCACAGATAAAGGAGGGAGGGAGGGAGGGAGGGAGGGAGGATATTTACGTAAATTGAATGCAATGCCTCATTTCTCAGTTAACTAAACCTTTTTCCTCCTTCATGCAAGGCCAAAAAGATAGAGTACATTCTCTAAATATACTCTTCCTCCTAGAATACTGTTCTTTTGAAAAACTATATGCTTATTTCATGAATGTGTATACAATTTTTCATGGATGACAAATTATGCTGGGCATAGAATCTAATTCATTCAAAGCACTTCAAACTTCCTTATGTGAATATTAATTCCTGAAACTGTTGTCTCAATAAATCAATTAAGGTCACTGCAAAAAAAAAAGTAAAATGCCAAAACCATACTAAAAATGGAATGCAAGTAGGTCTTCTGCCACCTACAATTAGATAAAGAATAGTCTCCCACCAGCCTTTCCATCTGGCAATATAGGCACTCTTAAAATAATCCAACACTGTTGATATATTTACATTAATTTACAAATTACATTTCAGTTTAGTATGGAACACATTGCATAAATCAAAGGATAACACAAATTAATTAGGGGGGAAAGCCTGTTCTGCCACTTTTTTTTTTGCACGAAGAAAGCACCACATAATGCCTGGCCATATGGTCTTATCATTCTCTTAGCTAATTACCTACAAATCTTTGTACCAATTTTACAGCTACTGGTTATTATTAACTGGTTTCAATTTTCTCTAGAGAACTCTTTTTTCCTTCTACATCTTTTACATTTTACCCCAGTGACTAAAGATATATTATTAATAATATTCAATTACTTGATTTGCAAAAAGATCTAGTAATATGTAAAGAAAGATTATTTGTCTTCACACACTGAATTCATTATTTTTATATATTTATATATTTTATATATCCAAACTTCAAAGCTGAGTTCATTCTCAGTTCATTCAAAGTCTCTGAAGTAATGATTGTCCAAGCCAAGACACCTTATTACTTAAGCCTTCTGATTCAACACTTGGAGAGCTTTTATACTACAATATGGTTCTTTTCTGCTCATTCATTACAGCTCATTCTTGGTCTTGAATTGATATTGAGAACTTCCCAGAGTTTTAGATGCTGGACTGAGAGCATTCACGAAACACTTTTGCATTTTCTCAGCCACCCGTATCCTAATTTATGAAAATCCAGTTACAAAATAGATGGAATTTGACATAAATGAATGAATAAATAAATAATATTTAAATAAGACCTCTGGCTTGATTCTTTTATGTTTTATTCCTAGTAGTACAAGCCTAAAAATAAAACCAACAATGGTACGCCAAATATTTGTTATAATAAATATTGATAATACATAAAATGGTCCAGTCAGTGAAGGTTATGTCTCATTGTGCCTGAATTCATACGACTTAAATCATTAAACCCCCTCCGTTTCTATCATTCTTGAGAAGATGGGAGAAGATCTCTTTCCTGTGGCGACAACTGAAATTTGGCATAAAACCAATACAGTAGCTTATTCGGGAAATAGCACCTGCTACTTCCAATACAGGGGTGGCGGAGGACATACAAACTCCTTTATTTTTAGAGTACATTTATTTTATGCCCCAAACTTCCTGCCATCATGCCTGAAGAGAAAATGGGAAGGGGGAGTGGTGTAAACCAATCAAGGAATTTGCAGCATAAAACGATGTTTTGAGAAGGATGTGAAAAAATTGTTTCAACAAAAGGAAAAAAAAGGGGGGGAGACACATCAGTGAATTGGAGACTTGCTTTGAAAACCACGTTCTGGAAGCAGATTTCTATGATCTGCAGGAAGCATGAGCTCTGTATATATCAATTCACACATACGCATACAAGCCCATATATTTGTATATGGAAGAAAAGTCAAGACCATAACTGTTTTCTATTGCATTTACTCATTTGTTTAAACAAATCTGTCAGTGTTATAATATAATAGAGCAACAATTTAATACATACACATCCTCTCCCAGCCCCTCCGGTAACCAATAACAGCAGACTGTGTAAGCTTCATTTGCTATATCAAATGTAGCAATGGCTGGGCCTTTAGGGATAAACCCATCAATACAATTGCAACTATACTTCTTGAAAAGACCGCACATTTGGCCATAAGGCACAAATTATTACTTTGCATTTGACTGTGTTTGTCTTGCAGCAATGTCATTTTTATGCTCCATTTCAAATGCACTCTGACAATCTAGCTTGCTGTTATGCTTTCATTTGGTTATTGATGTAACCCTATTTTGCTTAACATAATCCTGTTTATTTTCATTACTACTTCTTTTTTCTGTAGAATCACTCAGTTCCTAATTTGGCTAGCACCAGTGTTTACTGCTGTTCCTCTGATTTATGAGTTTGCCAATTCTCAGCTCTGTGAATGAAAAAGAGAAATATTCCCTGACATAAATAGTTTGAAAGCCCTTAATATCTCTTGATAGATTTGCTCATTAGTTTACAGAAAAGGGATAACTTAAAAAAAAGGATCATGTACTGTCATCTTCCAGTATCAAAGGCTGGCTGTCAGGTTTTAATTCCATATTAAAAAGAACATTAATGCAAAAATATTCTTATCTTTACATGCACAAAACACATGCACACTTGCCCTGCATTGCAGCTGAATAAGCTTCTTCAATTTTGCAAACAGACTATCCATTCTCTATTAATTTTCAAGGTAGTTTCAGAAAAATGCTATAGGAAGTTGAATTGTTCCCATAAGATGCTAGATAACATATCCTGTGTTGATTACTCAACCACCATGAACTAAGTAATCATATACTCAGGAATGAGTAGAATAACAATGGATCCTGGACACAAATGGATTCTTCTTTGGCAAAACACCTCTCACAGTATATACTTAACAAGGTTTCATATTACAAACAGGCTTATAGTAATATATGGGGGAGAGAGTCAGCTTGGTACAGTGGTTAAGGCACCGGGCTAGAAACCGGGAGACTGTGAGTTCTAGTCCTGCCTTAGGCACAAAGCCAGGTGGGTGACCTTTGGCCCGTCCCTCTCTCTCAGCCCTAGGAAGCAGACAAGGGCAAAACCTTGCCAAGAAAACTGCAGGGACTTGTCCAGGGAAGGGGGAGCCAGTTTGGTGTAGTGGTTAAGGCACTGGGCTAGAAACTGAGAGACTGTGAATTCTAGTCCCAAATTCTCTTCCTGCCTTAGGCACAAAGCCAGCTGGGTGACCTTTGGCCCATCCCTCTCTCTCAGCCCTAGGAAGAAGGCAAGGGCAAACCACTTCCAAATTACCTTGCCAAGAAAACTGCAGGGATTAGTCTACGCAGTCTCCAGGAGTCAAAAACTAATTTGAAGGCACACACACAATATATGGGGGGGGGGGCAGGGATGGATAACTATTCATAACTCTGTAGCTTGAATCATGTCAACTGGATTTCTATTTTCTCAGTGGAAACGTTTCGCTCCTTATCCAAGGAGCTTCTTCAGTCTGAGCAAAGTTAGTAAGGGAATCCTAAATATGTTTCTAGGTAGCTGTGTGACCTTACACCTGGGGCTAGGTCATGGTTATATTGAGATGTTATTTTAAGTCCTCCAATATAACCATGACCTAGCCCCAGGTGTAAGGTCACACAGCTACCTAGAAACATATTTAGGATTCCCTTACTAACTTTGCTCAGACTGAAGAAGCTCCTTGGATAAGGAGCGAAACGTTTCCACTGAGAAAATAGAAATCCAGTTGACATGATTCAAGCTACAGACAATTCCACCTGGATGACTGAGAACCTTCATAGACATATTCATAACTCTCCTACCCTGAGATTTCTGTGCTTTGAAATTACAAGCGTAACATGTGCCACACCACAACCAAATAAATGCCTATCTACCACTCTGAAGGACGTAAAGGTACTTGGACTATGCTACTTCAGACTACAGGGACATACTTATGATACTTCCAGGACCACCTCTCCCCCATTGTCTCTGCTTGCCCCACCAGATCTAACAGGTCATGTTCCAGGTCCCTTTCATTAAACAATGTCATTTTGTTGGACCTTGGAGTCAGGCCTTCTCTGCAGCAGTGCCTGCCCTATGGAACAGCATCCCTCCAGAGATCTGGATGGCCCCACCCAATTAGCCTTTTATAAGGCATCAAAGACCTCAGCATTTCCCCAGACATTTCACTGGATGGTTGGCAAGCTCTGCTGTTTAATACTATCTTTTTATCAGTTGGGTTTGTGTTTGCGACCTTGGGCACTATGGTTGTTGTTAAATTGTTGTTTTTAACCCTTGTGCACTGCATTCAGTCACTTTTGTGAGGTACATAGCCATATAAAGTGTTCAAGCAAGCAAGCAAGCAAGCAAATAAATAAATACTGAGTGTTCTTCTACACAAAATATTTTTCCATATTAGAAATAGAAATAAATATTTTCCTCAGAGAGGTGGAAATTTATTTTCACTTATAGATGAATATGTTTACGTAAGGCCACAAACAGAATCTGAAATGGAAACACCAATGACTTGTTATCATGTGTGTCTAAAGGTATGCACTTTCTTAATTGCTTTTTCCTTATCACAATCAAAATGAAAGCCTATTTCTGTAGAAATGAACTACTAGCTTGATATGAATTATAGATTTAATGAAGTATCAGTATAAATTTTTGAAGACTTCCAGATAGTTTCTTCAGCAAGTTTGCTTACAGAAACATACGTTGCTCTAGAGCAGAGCTTTCCAAACTGTGTGTCGCGACACAAAAGTGTGTCACCACACACAGTCTGGTGTGACGCCACACAACCTGGAAGCGCTGATCATCATCAGCGCTTCCGGGTTTTCCTGCGGCGACACACCAACTGCAGCGCGCAAAACCCGAAAGCAGCAGCAGCGCTTCCGGGTTTTTACGCGCTACCGCACTTCCGGGTTTTCCCGCGGCGACACACCAACGCCGGTGTCAGTTAATCAGAGTTACTACAGAACGCCGGTTGGTATGTCGGCGCGGGAAAAACTTTGGAAAGCCCTGCTCTAGAGTATCATTTTCCCCTTAGCAATTCTGTATTCTGCAGAACCAGTTAACACTGCAAGCTTTATTTAATTAAAGACAGATGTTCGCTTCTACCCACACAGTTAGGTAAAAGCAATGCATTCTGCTAATTTACTTTTAAAACAAAACAAAACTCTTACTTGGTCCTGAAATAAAATAAAACATGAAAAGAACTCTCTCCATTAATCAGAGTTACTACAGAAGAATACAGGTATTCCATGCATTATTGCCTTGGGTCCATGAGAAATCCATGGTTGGATTTATACATTACTTTATTGTGGTTTGCTCAATTCTAGCTTAGTGCAATGTATATGCTCAACTACCGTATTTTGCAAAACATGATTTATGGGTTAGCATGTTGAGTGAACCCAGTTAACTATTTAGTCAACAATATTCATGGTTAAGCAATCCATGAATTAATCTAATTAATCTTAATCTAAAACTAGTCTATATCTGAGTACTCAGTGACTGGAACAAACAGCATTACAAGAAGTCTATGAAGGTGCTCAGTCATCCAGGTGGAATTGTCTGTAGCTTGAATCATGTCAACTGGATTTCTATTTTCTCAGTGGAAACGTTTCGCTCCTTATCCAAGGAGCTTCTTCAGTCTGAGCAAAGTTAGTAAGGGAATCCTTAAATATGTTTCTAGGTGGCTGTGTGACCTTGCACCTGGGGCTAGGTCATGGTTATTTTTGAGATGTTATTTCTAAGTCCCTTTATCATCTAAAGGAGGATCGTTAAGATTACCATGCTGCTGTTGAGCTTGCGAAATGGTCTTAATCTTCCTAGGCACAGAAGACAAAGCAGGAAGGAAAATAGGTGAAAGATTGTGCCTGAGGCCCCCACCTCTATTCAAGGAAGGATTTTCCAAGTTGGCATAAATGGATTCCATGACCCCTCTCTCAAACCACCTATCTTCTCTGTCTAAAATGTGAACATTAATGTCCTCAAATGAGTGTCCTTTTTCTTTAGATGAAGATAAACTGCTGACTCTGGTCCTGTGGTGTTACTTCTCCTGTGTTGGGCCATCCTCCTGTACAAAGGTTGTTTGGTTGTTTGAGAAACCAAACAACCTTTGTACAGGAGGATGGCCCAACACAGGAGAAGTAACACCACAGGACCAGAGTCAGCAGTTTATCTTCATCTAAAGGAAAAAGGACACTCATTTGAGGACATTAATGTTCACATTTTAGACAGAGAAGATAGGTGGTTTGAGAGAGGGGTCAAGGAATCCATTTATGCCAACTTGGAAAATCCTTCCTTGAATAGAGGTGGGGGCCTCAGGCACAATCTTTCACCTATTTTCCTTCCTGCTTTGTCTTCTGTGCCTAGGAAGATTAAGACCATTTCGCAAGCTCAACAGCAGCATGGTAATCTTAACGATCCTCCTTTAGATGATAAAGGGACTTAGAAATAACATCTCAAAAATAACCATGACCTAGCCCCAGGTGCAAGGTCACACAGCCACCTAGAAACATATTTAAGGATTCCCTTACTAACTTTGCTCAGACTGAAGAAGCTCCTTGGATAAGGAGCGAAACGTTTCCACTGAGAAAATAGAAATCCAGTTGACATGATTCAAGCTACAGAGCATTACAAGAAGTTTTTCATAAGTTGCTTGTTGATGTACAACTTGGCTAGCTAAAGAAACAAAAACCAACCTGATCCAACCATGATCCTCTTCTTGATTAATATTGTTCTTGATGACAAGGATGAACCTCATCTTAATGTTCAAGTATCTGCATGCAGATTAAAATAAAATTGGAAAATAGGACAAATTCAAAGTAGCAAAGCCTCAGTTCTGCAGCCAGGAGAAAGGGAATATCTCTACCCAAGATGTCAAGCATTGTATTTCTAAGGAATCAATGACACCATTCCATATAACTAACAAATGACAGCTATTAAATCATATCTTTGCACTGTTAGAATACACGGCAAAATGTTCCAGGTTTCAAAGTTACAGTACTAAGCACAATCCTGTTAGGTTTATAGCCAGACTCTGGCTTCAGTCTGAAGTGATCCTCTGCTTTTATATACACAACCACAATGGCATAATAATGTTGCACAATCATTAAACTGTCATACAGTTTAAGTACTAGCCCAGGAGTGTAGAATTCCACGTAAATACATTTTGTCTGCATGTCCTGCATCATGTTGAAACAAGGCTTTACTGTCTCTTAGCCAGCAATTTCAAAATTATCGAATATACTTCTATTTGACCAACTTCAAAAGTCCTAAAGAAAACTGAGCAGCTCTGCCTTCAGATACTAATTCTAGCCCTACCTCACCCGCTACCATTCTATTTGGTGTATAATGTCATTGACATCGTTTCTAGACAAAGTCTGCTATTTTCATGCAACCAGAACAAAAACATTCCATTTGCAACCTGTTTACATATTTGTAATAGAAATTCCAAACTTTCATCTATAAAAGATTCCTCCAGGAACTTCATGATTTATTGTTTTATTATTTTATTGTTTCCATCCATCAAATGAAAACTCAGGAGCAAATTTAGGGCAGGCAATTTATCAATGATCTCAAAGCATTTAGCAATGAGGATACTGGTACCATTCTTCATTTAGAAGCGTTTATCTGTGCAGTGTAATTATCAGCCAGGTTTATCTTTAAAAATAAAACTTCTTTGGACTCAGCTATGCCTTAGGAACATAAAAGACACAGAGTTGCTGACATCCTATCCTGACCATTCTTACGTTCAATGTTTATTTTATGTTTAAGGTGATCTCAAACATGTACACTTATGAGCTTCCCTACCAAAGAGCTGTTGAAAAATTAAGAATTAAGGTACTAATCAGCAAGCAATTAGCACCTCTCTTATTACTCTCTATTTATAACTGCAAAATGTAGACAAGAAAACATATTAACTTAGAGAAGGACAAAGATTACTCCTCATTCAGATCTTCTTGTTTATTTATTTTTGTTGGCTTTTGCATACAGCATCTTCATTCATCTTCAGGGTGCAGATTCAATTAAATGTGAAATAGGGATTCCGGCCTGGTGCCATTTCACAATTTCTTTATCTCAGAAAAGGGGGGAATACCTGGTTATGCACACATGCCTGCCCGCCCAACCTTCACAAGTTAGTCTGAATTTATTTAGATGGACCATCTAGTTTCTCCAGTTGTATTCCTTCAAGGCTACGAGCCACCCTTAGCCCCTTTACTTTAATTTTGTTTAGAGGGTTGGCATGCAAACTGCCAACATCTCGCATTCTTTTCATTTCAAACACCTCTGAACCTACAGAGGCCCCATAGGCATTCTGATAAAAATGGCAAATGTTTTCTGTCCGATACTTTGCTTGGAAACATGCCCATCTGGCCCAGAAGGACAAAGGAAAAGGTAAGCTGGTTTGACAGAACATATCCTGGAAGGCTAGAAAAGACCGTCAGAACAAGTTTCCCATTTTGCCTTCTGAGAAATGAATATATTATACGATTGGCTACACCTCTGGGCAGCTTATGTCTTAGCTTAGTTACAACGTGCTCCCCCAAATCAAAACATGACACAAAGTTGGCTACATCTGATTTGGAGAGAGATTTCTATGAAAGGGTTAAACAGGAATTGGAGCAGATACAATTGGATCAAAAGGAAGGAACTATACAGAAAATGCACCAAGAAGATGAAGAAGACACTACTATGTTTGGCACTACAGGTATAGACTTTTCTAAGCTTACAACATAAATATGGATTTTAAATGCCTAACATGGAATATAAATGGGGCAAACACTCCACAAAAAAGAAGAAAAATCATTATTTGAAAAAAAATTAAAGCAAGATGTAATTTGCTTACTGGAAACACATATTAAGAAAAAAAGACAAAAATATTTGATTCATTAAAAAATGGGACAAAATTTTATTTTGGCAGGGACATCCATGAAGAATGGAGTTATATTGTATATAAATCCACAATTACTAGTTTCTAGTCTAGTGTGCTGAACAAAATACAGACTTTCTGTAGGTGTATTTTCCTGCTATATCCTATTGCTATTTCTGGAAACACGCCGAGCAGGATCACAGTATGCATTAAGCTTAGATTTCTTCAGTCATGTTTTGTTGAAAAAGCCGCAATAGGCTGATTTTTCCCAACACATTTTATGGATTACAAACTGCAAGGGTTGGGTTCGTGCACTACTAAGCCATGTTTGGTAACCTATGGCACTCCAGATATTACTGAAATACAGTAGCCTAGGAACTATGATCAATGTTGGGGGATGCTGGGATGCCACAGGTTGCCTATACCTGTGCTAAATCAAAGCAACCTGAATCTCCATACAGCTTACATGAACTTAGCCATTCAGCATGTAAGCATGGTGGACAGATCAAGCAACTGGATCGAAGTGATTTGTGCTATTTGCATGGAGACCCTTCATGATTAAATATCATCCCTCAAAACTGAACCCTTCCCCCACAGATGTTTGATCCTGTTGGCACTTGAACACTGAAGTGAGCTCAGAGAGTTTGTTATTATGAACAAACATTACATTATTGAGAAACGCTATTTCAGGGTAACAAAACAAAGACACGTTCAAGAAGCTCCTATATTCCCAGGATAAACCCTGCACCAGCCTACAAGAGCAACAGAAGCCTCAAGTATGCAGGTTACCTTTAAGTAATGTATGAATAAAAATGCTTCACGGCTTTTCATCATGTAGTGCTTTTCCGCATCTTTTCCTCCCCTTTTTTCCATGGTTCTTTTTTTTTCTAGATGCATATTTTCATAACATTTTAAGGCTGTGTGTAAGTATTTCTCCCCCCTCCAATAGTATTTCCACCTATTTGCCCTCCAAATATTGGTAATCTTTTTTTAAAAAAGTTTCTGAATGTCTGAAGTGTATTTTTATACACAACTGGTGACAAGTCTTCTTCACCCATTAAGCAATAAATAAATGATTGAATGCCCTCCACTTACTAATCATACTCATCATCTGCAGATGACATTAGGATGTCATATCATTATATTATGGGAGCTGCATGAAGACGTGAACATTTCACTGAATGACACAAACAGCATTTTTTATGACATTCTCCCTGATTCATATGAACCTTTTGATATCTTTGAAAAAATGTTTTTTTTTCCTCTTTCTTATGACATTTCAGAAAAGTGTACTGGTTTAACATGATAGGAAGAGAAGGGATTCCTGCCCATAAAAGATCCTTTTTCTAGCTCTTAGATTCTGGTTCTGGAAAGGATTCCAAGGAATATTTTGAATCTCTCACTAAAGAAGATGCCAAATAACTTGCCTAGGACCTTCTATGATCACCTTTGATGACTCCTCCTTGGAGGTGTTAAGAGGATAGGATTACTGAAACTATACATCCTCCCTTGGCTCAGAATCTGGGCTGTAGAATGGAATTTGGAGAGGATTCGATATTTTTCACATCTATTGGCCCTGCATTTTTTATCCCTAATCCTGAAACAGCTCTGTAATCTCCAAGCAGATGGACATTGGGAAGAGGAATAAACTATAGAAGACAAGAATGCCAGAGCCAGATACCAGGGTTCTAGGAAAGAGCAGCATCCTTAGGACAAAATCCTAATGCAATGCTAGTGAGCACTGATTGACCTAGAATAGGCTCAGCCAAACCTATATCCAATACCTAAACTTCCTTAATCTGGACATCCCTGACTCTCACCTGAAGTATTTGAGTCCCTGGTACAGTACTTTTCCTGTTTTGAACCACATATCAATTTTGACTATTCCCTGGTTAAAGGTTCTCACTTGTGTGTTTTCACCCCCCACTTGCTAGACAAATCCCTCTTGCTCTGAGCACCTATATATATTTTATCAAACCACATATATATAAAGGGCAATCAATAATATATCCCCAATTATTTTTTAAACAAAAAAAGGTTGCTATAAGCTTCACCTTCAGTCAAGATTTAGGAAGTTAATCATATCTGAAGCATCTCTGCCTTTTGAGAATCAGGATATGTGGGCAAAAGAATTCAGCTCACACATTGTAATACATAAAAGTGGGCAATCTTTTTCATCCTGATTATGTGTCATCAAGTCATTTTCGACTCCTAGCGACCACATAGATAGATTTTCTCCATGATTTTTGTCCTAGGGTTTGTCTTATCTCCTTCTGCCCTGCTGGAGTTAACCATGGACAGCAACATTTTGGTATTATTGGAGTAGCAGGCAAGGGTGACATTTTTGGACTGTTTTTATTTCAGGGTGTTAACAGGAAGCAAACCTGAAGGTGACCATTTTTCCCCTTCAAACCCCCCAAATGGATTTTTTTCCCATTTGGGGAGAGAATCAGGATTTTTAAGGAATGCTATGGGTGCCCAAGGCTTATACGAAGCTTATGATATCAATTTTGCCCCTTAATGTGCCCATACCCCCCAAACAATAAAGGGTCAGGCATTTTTGGACCTTCTTACACTTGAGGGGACCTTCTTACACTTGAGGGGCTCTAGAGACTGCAAATAATGTTCAGGGGAGCTGCATTCAGGATAATTCTCATCCCTCTGCTAAGCCATAGTTTGTTTACGCCTGATTTGATGAACACTTGCTTAGTTTTCATATAGAAAGCTATGCCACAGTTTAACACTACAATGGTAGTATTTACCCAAAATGCTAAGTTAAAACCAAACAAATCATATTAGGCTTTAGCATAATGTGTGAACCCATTGACTATAAATGAAACTAAGGAAAATGTGAGGTGGAATATGTTAGAATACAAAGCTTTTAAATAAGCTTTAATTTGATATTTTACTTATTCTAGCTTTTATAAGAATCTTTGAGGTGGTTCTAGAAGTTTTATGAACTTATAGGTTCCCCCTCCACCATTTCTTGTAACTGTCCAAGTGATCCATGGTGATTGGGACAATATTGTATTGTAATCCATCAAACAAACAATCTTCTTTCTGATATATTGTTCATAATGCATTTCAAGTAGATACTGTATGTCATCCTTATTACAAAGGTGCTTAAAACAGAAGATGAGGTTATCATGACTGAGTTTCTTCATTCTCCAGCAAATCACTTGCAATGGAAAAAAGAACATCTCAAATAACACTTCTATTGTGCTAAGAACACAACTATTTCTCTCTCAGAGCATACAGAATATAGTAATATGCTAACTGGTAATAAAGTTCATCTTGAGGGACAGAGAGAGTAGTTCAAACCATTAGACATTCAGTCTATTTGTATTCCACACATTAGTTTTAATGAAATATGAACAATACAAGTTAGATTCAGATTTTTGCTCCACTTTTCTTCAAGGTAGCTGTGAACTGTATGTACCATTTCAATCTTGCCAAATAAAGTAGGATGGGGAATGTCATCATTTTTTATTTGTAATTCCACGTTGGGTATACAGATGAAGCATTCAGATGTCGTGACTAATTAAAAATACAACCTTAATTTCAAAGAAATCACCAATAAGACACAAACTAGGGCTGTGTATGTTTTAAAATGTTTTGGAAATAAGTGAATCAAAAGCTGCAGAGGTGTGAGGGCAGCATTGCTTTAACTGCATATTTTTTTCTTCCTACATGCAGGTATATATTTTTTCAGGCTTACAGAGAAGCGTAAAAAAAGATGCAGCTGCTTTAAAAAGCTGTTGTTCATGCTCTTCTACATTTGAAACCACATTTTCCAAATCATTTTCATGCACAGCTCTAACATAAACGACCTCTTCCTAGAGTAGGCAATATAATGCATATGGAGACCTCTCTTACTACACACCAGGCTCACTGCCCCACTACTTCATTTTTTTTTAAAAGCAACAACTATAACAATATAGAAAATCAGCCTGCTGCAGAGAAAAATGCCAATTTCTAGCACCATCTTGATCCCAGGAAAACCTCTAGGCTTAGACTCCAAATTCTGGGAGTTGAAGTCCAGACATCTTAAGTTGCTAATGTTGAGAAACACTTCAGTAGATTATTCAGTGGTGTTTTTTTGGGGTGGGGGAAAGTATGCCATTTGCCCAGGAGAAAAGAAAAAGAAATCAGATAGAATTTCTTGGATTTCAATCTTTTGTGTTTGGTTCACTCATCTCAGCAAACATTTTCTTGAACAGGTAAGACCTTATGTGAGAGCATCTATACATATCATCTCAAAAGTCTTTAAATTCCTACACCCCCTGCCCCACTAAGCCAGGGGTCCCCAACCTGTGGGCCATGGCCCACTAGTGGGCCGCGGCCTGTTAGTAACTGGGCCGTGGGGCTCCCGCCCGCAAACCCCGTTTGACAAGTATGTGTCAGCTTTAGTACTATTATAATGGAATACAACTGATGCCACAGGAAATAATTTTGTCTTTCAATCACTGAATAGGTAATGCTTTATATGTATTTTAAAAAGTGGTTGCTAGGCAGTGATATATTCAGCCAGTATACACATAGGAACCAATTAATTGTAATGAAGGCAAATAATTCAAACAAAACCTAGGAACTGCAAAGCAAAACAACCAAAATTTCAAAGTAGTGGCAGGGACATTCTTTCTCTTCAAAGTATTTATAACAGCATAGATCATGCATATTCACGAAATCCAGAGCCAGTTGTTACATGAAGCAGAAGTTTCAAAAAAAAAAAGAAAGAAAGGGAAGCAAAACCAACTTACTAGATTTCATGCAATGATCCCAGTGGTTAAGTTCTGGCTAGGAATATTTAATAAGAAGTAACTAAGGAAAAAGATAAAACGGTGGATATGTAGAACAAATATTTGCAATGTTATGTTACAAATACTTTATTCTGGGCTTCTGCAGAGTTTACAGTGAAGAGACGGTTGTACATAACTACTCAATAAAGGAGAAACCTTCATTTTTATCTTAACTTTCCTTTGCGAGAGATTATACTGATCTTTTTTAAAAAAAACAGATACATTTTTTCTTGGTATTATTTTCTTGGTTTCTATAATCGGGGTGGGGAAGTTATACCGGGTTGAAGGCAACACAGCAGTGTCCATAGTGGCTCCAAGTGTTGCAATACCTTTTATAAGTGCAATACCTTTTATAAGTCCCTTTTATAAGTGTGTTATTATTTTACACTCATGCTCAAAAGGGGAGTAACATGCGGCATGATGCCAAAAGCAGCACGTTCCTATGGAGGCTGATTGGGCCAGAGGAAGAGTTCTGGTAGTGTGCTGATGTTAGCAGAAGATGATGTGAATTAGATGATGATGGTGCAGTTTTGGAGTTTTTTAGGGGTGGGAATGTGAGCAGTCTTCCTCCCAGAGACCTCCTATTCCCGTTTCACATTTCTTTTGAGGAAACACACAGACATGCACAGACGGAAAAACTGCACTACCAAAGAGCACTCATTAGGCCACCAAATGTCAGTGGTGCAGTCTCAGAGTGCATGATGGTTATACGCCCCCCCCCCCTTATGCTGTAATCCCTAACAGTGACTATGAATAGTTGGGTATTAAATTTAAAACTCAACTATTTTTTCTATTTGTGGTAACCTCAATGAAATAATAGCAATCCTTTTCTATCACTTGTAATAACTCTGAATGTGTCACTAAATAGCTAAGACTTTTTCCCCCCCATCAAGTTCTTTAGGCATTTGTATTTCAGCTTAATAACCAAAGATATGCACAAGTCTTTGGCTGATACATGCAACCTCTTTATTACTTGTGGCATAGTGAGATGCATGTAAGCTGGAATCTCTAACTATGGTTTCTGTTTCACCCAAAGTGGAAAATGCTGGTTGCTACCTTTAGAATAAGCCATGATCTCAAACTACTTCTCAAGCCATTATTTAAAAACTGCCAATAATAGTTTAGAGACTTTTTGCCTTGATGCATTTTGCTATGATTAGGTGTGAAGAAGGTGCACAGATGGACCAGACACTGATGTACTTCTTCTATGATTAGGCCAATCTGTGATTTACATGTAGCCATGGGTAACCACAGTACACAAATTTAAAACAGGAGTTTGTGAGTTCTAGTCCCATCTTAGGCATGAAAAGCCGGCTGGGTGACCTTGGGCCAGTCTCTCCCTCTCAGCCCAACTCACCTCACAGGGCTGTTGTTGTGGAGAAAATAGGAGGAGGAAGGAGTATTAGGTATGTTCGCCGCCTTGAGTTATTTATAAAAAAATAATAAAAGCGGGATAAAAATTAAATAAATAAATAAATAAATTTTGTGGCTTAAAAAGGTTTCATACTGTATCTATTTTTTTCAAAGAAGTGACACGCAACTTCTAAACGTAGGATTAATTTTTAAGTTTGCAAAATACATCCTCTATTCACCCAATTGAAAAATGAAATTTCCTCCCCAAATCTTGTCCTGTATTGAGTAGATTTTCTTACACAAATGAACAAGAAGTTCAAACCCAAGGAATAAGGAAGAGCACAAATTAGTGCAAACACAGCTGCTGAAAAGCTGAATACTTGTGAAGATTAGCCTGTTATTTGAATGGGGTAGCTTGCCTGGTGAATTTAACCTTTTTTATAATGCCTCATCTGGGCTTTTCTTTTCTTTTCTTCTTTTCTTCCCAGTTCAGTTACCCTTGTTAATCTCCCCAGTTTGTTGTCCCCTTTCTCTTTTTTCCCTTCCCCAGTGCAGCTGTGCCTTCCCCTCATTCCATCTTCCTTTTCTCTTTCTTTCTTTCTTTCTTTCTTTCTTTCTTTCTTTCTTTCTTTCTTTCTTTCCTTTTCTTTTCTCCTTCCTTCCTTCCTTCCTTCCTTTCCGCTGCTGTTTCTGCTAGAAGGAAGGAGAATGTGTAAGAATTGGATGTTGCTGGGTGTGACAGTGGCCATGTGAGAAATATGCTAGTATATACAGATGAGAGATCTATTAAAATAAAGTAGGCTTTATTTTTAACAATAGTTAATCATTTTTTTTGTCCTGCCTCTACTCTTCTTGTCAGTAGAATAAATTTTGATGTAGCATATACCTATATTAGCTGTACACATACAAATACACATCAAATTTTGACACTTACTGGGGAGGGATAAAATTTCAGTTGATAAAATGTAAATTTTTTACACATACTGTATGTGTGCTTTATTCAGAAATCTACTCAGAAACCGTAATAGAATATGCACAGTAATCAAACCAGAAGTATATGGCACCACTTTCTATTCCTGTGCTTTGAAGGAGACCTGTGAACTAATTAGATGCAACTTGCAGTACAAAACGAAATCTCTATGGTGCCTATTCTGAAAGTTATGACATAAGGAAATGGGGAAATTGAGAAATCCTTATTTAAATGTTAGTCATTAAAGTGAAATATCCAATTACTTTGAAGGTTTTTAGAACTGTGAAAAAAGAAAAAAGAAGAAGAAAAAGCAGTGATGGGGCAGACCCAGGGGTTAGGGAGCGGAAAGTCATTATTAACTGAAATCTTGGGCGGCATTTATGCCTTGCCTTTCACTGAAGTTCATTTAGATATATTATTAACTGAAAACAAATGAAAAGTGTACTGATAACTACACTTTGCGAAAAGGCCTTCTATTCTTTTATTATTCATTATTGGAATAAAGGCAGTTGTTTAGCCACAAATGTTATAGTTATTTGCCTGGTGTTCAAAGTACAAAGCTGACCTTTCAGAGTAATTGGAATTGCTTTAATAAGTCTATTTGTACACCCTCCAGGCCAATATTATAATTTTATATGACGAATAGTGATGGAAATAGTTTTTAATTTCATGACACTTAACTATATATTGAAAAAACCTGATAGAGATAAATGTGTTTTATTATAATGCAGGTATTGTTTGGCACATAACCATGGTCTCCATTTGACTCAGATGAAATTTCAGCCCAGGAATTCCAATTAATCTAAATTTTCAGTTTCATTTCCCTTCATATTCAAAACCTATTTTTGAGAACATGCCTTAAGAATAATTTTAAAGACTTTTTAAAAAATTAGTAATGCAATAGGCATTTAGTGTAATGGGGATGGCAATCCACCAGAGATCCCTACATCAACCAAAAAAATTACCTATAAAGTATGGTATGCTACCAACTCAGCAGCGTGGCACAAGCCCTGTTCTAGTGCTGCATTTGACTTTCATAAAAAAGCTTCTTCAACAATATTTGATCTACTGTGTAGTGCTCAGAATCATTATACAGCCAGGTGGTAAATGCAACCACTCTAACGCTTGCAAATCAAGGAAAAATCAGCTCTCCGGACTAATTAGAAGAGCAGATGTATTTGTATTGAAAGAAATGGAAGATGGCAAGAGCAACAGTCTACAGCAGGGCTTTCCAAAGTTTTCCCGCGGCGACACACCAACCGCCATTGGTGTGTCGCTGCGGGAAAATCCGGAAGTGCCGCCATTGCGGCAGCGCGCAAAAACCCGGAAGCGCTGCTGCCGCTTTCAAGTTTTTGCGCGCTGCCGTTGGTGTGTTGCCACAGGAAAACCCGGAAGCGCTGATGATGATCAGCGCTTCCGGGTTGTGTAGCGACACACCAGACTGTGTGTGGCAACACACTTTTGTGTCGCAACACAGAGTTTGGAAAGCTCTGGTCTACAGTAAAGTCTATTATTCACTGCAATATTTTACCTTCAAACCTCCACCCCCCAAATAGGACTTGTCCTGCTTTTGCTTTATGCTTGCCTTACTTTTCAGTATAAAGGGTTTATGCATTTCTCAGTTGCAAGATCAAGAAAAAAAGCTGATCCTAAGAACTGCTTTTTAATACATGAGCCAGTCTCCTCATGAACAGACCCTGCCTTTTCTGGGAAGGATGGAGAAGGGCTGTAGATAGAACACCGGCTTGCATCCTGGTCTGGATCTCTTTCTCCCACCAAATGTTGGTTTTCTTCCAAACATCTTTTCAAAGTTGACAATTTGAAATTGTATTTATTTTTTGCGTTTTACTCCACTTGTTAACCTAAAAAGCCCTGCCCTCTGGCTGCAATTTAAAAGAGACTGAAAGACGAGAAGAGAAAAAACCAACACTTATTCTACTGACAAATTTTATTTCAAAGTTTGACTAGGTATATTTCTAAAAATGTTGCAATCAGAATTCTTGTCCAAGAGGATGGTGGCTATATAACAGATGGGGACAACTAGCTAAAAGGAATGATAGTGGCCACACAGCTCTCCTTCCAGCATTGAATCCAGTGCAACAGGACCCAGCCCAAGAAGTATCCATGCATAGCATCCGTGATGTCAAAATGGCAAAAGTACATAGTGATGTTACAACACAAACTCTGCCCTTTTGCACATGTGTCACAACATCACAACATTGCACCCAAAGATGTCAGAGGCAGAGTTTGCATTGTGATGTCCCAACATGTTTTGCCATTGAACGGAACTGCTAGGGATCAAGTGGGAGGTGGACGGGTGTATATCTCGACTAAAGGTCTAAATAAATAAGTTCTCGGTAGAAGTATTATTAATATACTAAGACTAGCCAGTAATTACGTCAAGAATATGCATTTTCTCTGATGAGGCTCCAATATCACCACATTAGGAATATCACCCCATAAGAATAATCCTCCCATTTGTTGTTGCTGCTATTGCATTCTGACCTTTTAAAAAAATAATGAAATGGTGAAGTAAAGTATATTGTAGTACTGTGAAATAATTGATATGTCACACTGTCGAAATCATTAAGGGGTTACAACTGGCTAATTAAGCAATCTATTAACAATTAGTGATTTGCCCATTAACAAGATCATTTCCTTCCTATAGGAAGGCATTTTATTTGGATTTCACACTCCAACTGCACTACTTCTACCATACTTTACTGATCACAGCATTGATCTGTCAGCAATCTGTCCAAAAGAGGTCAACAAGAGTCTATCACCTGCCATTCCAGTGGTCATTCATTTAGTCCTCTATTTAAAGGCCTCCTCTGAGTGAAATAATTACTTATTCCCCTTTCCTACTGTGAGAATCCCAAGATAGTGTTTAATGTAGGTACTGTAAATGTATGCAGATTGATTCACAGATAGCACACACTGCCTTCTTGTGCATATTTTCTTTCCATTAATCAAAAAAGGTAACTTCTTAGTTTAGTTTTTAGGCATGTAAAACAATTCAGACAGTATTTCATTACAGCAGCTAATCAAGCCACATGCCTTTCCCCACACTATCCCACCACCCTATAATCTCCCAAATAAACAATAGTGAAGTAGCAATAACATTATAAACAAAAGCCTTGATTTATGTGTACCTGTTGAAGCAATGTAAAGTTAACTATCTTTTTACTCTGTATCAGTGTTTCTCAACCTCGGCAACTTTAAGCTGTGTGGACTTCAGCTCCTAGAATTCCCCAGCCAGCATGCTGACTAAATGTGTATTACATGTGTATTAAATGTAGGCTGACCGTATTTCCTTGAGATAAAAACGGGACATTGGGATGGCAAAATGGGACGGGGTCTTATGTAATGTTCCGTATTCATGAAAAAGACAGAGGTCCCCGCCCCCGGTCCGCATGATTGGCTCCTGCCTGCAAACCCCGCCCCCGGTCCGTGTGATTGGCTCCCGCCTGCAAACCCCGCCCCCTGGTCCACGCGATTGGCTCCTGTCTGCAAACCCCGCCCCCGGTCCACGCGATTGCGTCCCACCTGCAAACCCGCCCCCCGGTCCGGCCTCATCTCTGCCCTCCTTTGCCACACGCTGATAGGCAGGAGGGCTTCCTCTTCCAGGCTGCCTCCAATCGGCAGCTCTGGCTCAGATCCTCCTCCCGCGCCATTCCTGCCGGGTTTAAAAAACGGGACAAAATTGAGATTTTTATCAAAACGACGGGACAGTTGAAAAACGCTAAAAAAATGGGACTGTCCCATTCAAAACGGGACGTATGGTCAGCCTAATTAAATGTGTGTATTGCTATTTCTAGATTCCTACCTAGAGTTAAGTAAGGGGGAATAATTACACTGGCTGGCATTCTCACTCAGGGTGACACAATGTGGTCTTTTGCTCTCATCAGCAACCCCTGGAAGCCATCTGCATCACATAAAAATGTTTCTTCTTTTTCATGGTCTTTAAGCCATCCTTAAACATGTAAAACTCTTCAGCAGTCTTTTCCATAATCTGCCCTGGAACTAATATGGCTTCAGCAATTCAAAACTACCTAGTCCATCTCAGAATCAACAACCACCTTCTCTTTCCCCAAAGTCCTTCTTTAAGCCTCCAGCTTTCTTATCCCTCCTTGCCAGCACAGCAGCATCCCTTCCTATGAAAAAGTTATTCTGTGAGATAATCGGCTCTCTCTTCCACTCCCAACTTCTATTATCAACTAAAAAAAACCAGCATGTATGTTTGCAAGCTCGAATGACAGGATGACAGCCAGCCCTGGGTTGTGACACACTGTCACATTGTGAAAAATTCTGATTAATCCAACCTTTCCTAACATATCTGGCCCTTTTCAGACAACGATGATTGGAACTGAAAAACAGTAGAACTACCATTAATTACTGTAGCACCCTCAATATCATATTTAAGTAATTTAAAAATATCTGCTTTTGGCCTCCCTTTGCCATGTACTGTATTTGACCACTGTAGGAACAGAATGCTAGATTAGAAAGATCTTTATTCTGATCTAGCATAGCACTTATTTGAGTTGAATTATTAGGACACCTAGTTATATAAGGGCTCCTGTAAATAGTGTTTACAGACTGAACATACTAAAATGCCTTTGCATGGGGTCCAACTATTCAGTTGATTAGCAGTGAGTGGTTCCACCAGATCTAAGGGAGGTTTATTACCAAATTTGCTGCAAATCTCCTGTAATCTGTATGCTGGGAAATGAACCCAGAACATTATACATGCAAGACATGTTGTCTATCATGAACCTTCCCGTTCATTTAGCACCAGTTGAATCTTCCTCCTGTAACATTACATTAATGTTGTCTCCACAAAACACCCAACTCTTAAATTACTATAACTGCTATATTTAAATCTGTATTAAATTCATTAAATTACTTCAGGAAACAAGAAATCTATTATCTTACCCTTACACAACAAATCATTTATAGATCTGCTATTCCTAAAAATTACTGCATTAGTTAAGAAAATGCAAATCCCTATTTTCTTAACTAATGAGCCAATTCAAGCAATTTATTGAAAGATGAATAGTCCAAATGACTAATATCTCCTATTTTCTATTATTTTAGCTTCATTTCAACCTTATTTATCTTCATTTCACATAAGAATCAATCTAAGCATTTAGTAAAAGAAATAATTTTAGGAACAGAAAAAAAGCAGAGGGAAAATAATGAAGGGACTACATTACTGTAAAAGCTCCTGTGGTGCTCAACTACATTCATAGTATCTTACCTTTACACACAAAAAAAGAGTTGCAATGCAATAGGGTTTGTGAAAATAAAATCCAATTTTTTTTCTGTGGTTTGTGTGTGTATGTGTGTGTGGTTAGGTGCCGGTAAACTCTCTTAGCCTACTCCAAATGTACTTTATCAGAATAAACATATTCAATCATGGCCTTTGGAAAAGGGGATTTTGTGACTTGTACTTATTTTATGACACCATACCATCTGGCCAAATGATGTTGTCACAAGTCAATCCTTATTTGATTTGATTCACAATCCTTAACATCTTACAGTTTTTCTGGCATTGGTGCATTGTATGTTTTTCTTATATCCACTTGTCACAGAAGTACCAATAGATGAAACTTACTCAGACCACAAGGTCTCACAGTTTTTTTTAATAAGAATTTAATTAAGTTTAGAACAAAGATAAAAACTACAAAAAACCAAAAAACTACAAGAAAAAAGAGTGAAAAAACACAAAAGAATTTTAAAGATTACATTAGAAGTGACTTCCGACTTTCAACAAGAATATATAGCAATTTCCATAATTAGCCCCTTACTCTATATCAAACCAAGATCACATTATTTCTATAATTCAATCCATCAGCACACATAGAAATAACTAAATAATTGCTTCTTCCCCTTATATTAACCAGCTTCCTTCCCCTAAATACCACCTTTATTCAATTATTTCCTTCCTAACACTCTTCTATATATTTCTGTCCACTATAATAAAAAGAAATTATAAAAACATATAAAATTCGGACTTCTCAGTAAATTTCCCACAAACCAAGTTCTCTTCTCTCCCATAGCAATCCCTCAGAAAGCCATAACAATGCCCCAGAAAAACTTTCTGTGTAATCTGCGGCTCAAACTGTCGCATTAACTCCTCCATCACCAAAATGTAGTCTTTGCCTGGCATTACCTCAATCTCACAGTCAGTGGAAAAATCTCCATCTTTGCCAAAATCTCCATCTTCCTCCATAACATCTTCAATGACACAGTTTAGAAATAATCTCTTCCCCAATGTCCTGAATATTCTGCAAAATAGCTTGACGACACTCTGAGAAAGTCTCTTTAAAAGTCTGCTTAAGCTCACAACAGAACTCTGAAAGAATCTCCTTAAAATCCTCCATTTTTCAGGCAGTAAATTATGGCGCCCCCTGGATACTTGACTCACAAAGATAGGAGCTAATGGGTTAATAGAAGACTCCGAATGAAATTGGCAAGAGAAAATGCACTAGCCAACAGATCCCAGATAAAGTGAACAGAAAACTGAAGATTCAAAACAACAAATCCAGCATGCAGGAAAATACTCAATCCTTCAAATTCAGTACAAAAATAATGACAGAAAGGCAATTATATATTCTCAGTCTTCCTTACTCTTTAAACAGGAAAACAAGCCAAAACTTTAAGAAAATTTTAAAAAATTTAATCCAGAAATAACGATAAGCACCAAGAGATTTGCTTCTTCTTGATGTAGAAAGCCTCTCTTGGGGTGCGTAAACTTAAAAAATATATAAACTGGGTGATTTAGAAATGGGTGGTCCGACCTACTGTCCCTTTAAGACTGCAAACGTGGCTAGGAAATGATGGCATCCCCCGCCTCCCGTCGTCTCTTACCAGATCATCGCGAACTGCGATTCTCAGGCTGCAAGATGGCATTTAGGAGAACAAATGGGGTAATTCCGAGCTTTTTCTTCACATGAAAAAGGTCTGGGCTCCAGACAAAAGCCTGTTAAGCCCAGAAAAAAAAAAACACAGCCCATGGACACAGCTGCTCAGTCGGCCATGTTCCCAACGGAAGTCACCACAAGGTCTCACAGTTGAGCCTTTGCCCTCTTCAACTTGCTTTATTCTCTGCATTTTACAAAATTCAACCTTTCAGGGGATCATTCTTGCCCTAAGACGCAGCCAACAACTCTAAAAGTACTGCCATGTTTAGATATAAGGGAAAAAAGAGAAGTCCATACTCTGCAAGACTACCTATATGCTTAAGAGTTTCATAGAAGAAGAAAGGCTAACAGATCAGAAAAAAGATGTATCCTTTTATTTTGTCTACACAGCTTTATAGAGCACACACTATGATGCTCCTTTGCATCTCATCATCCTGCCATGCTATGAAAAGTAATAAATGGATCTGCAATGGCTCCTATACAATTGGATGAACTACTGTGGAAACCAATGGTTCCTTATAAAACTGGAACAGAATATAAGTTAATTTTTGGTGTATCAACTGAAGTGTAGTTCCAGATTGTGGGAAGTAAAAATTCCATTATATTCAGAATTGTTCATACCAGTGCTGCATCGAGTTCTAGACATCACGTTTAAGAAAGATTCAGAGAAACTGGAACAGGTGCAGATAAGAGCAGTGAAGCAACTAAGGAGACCGAGGAAAATTGCCATGTTTAGTCTTAAGAAAGATGATCAATAAGAAATATAGCAATTTCGAAAGGATGTTACACAGAAGGGCAACACTTGTTGTTTATTGTCTCAGAAAACAGGACATGGAATGAAAGAAGGCGCATTCCAGAATGTTGAGTGTTAAGAAAAATCTCCTAACAATAAGAGCAGTTTTGTAGTGAAACCAATTACTCAGAGAAGTGGTTGGCTCCTTTTCACTGGATTTATTCAAGCAGATATTGGACAGCCATCAGTTGGGGATGCTTTCATTTAGATTCCTGCAATGAGCAATGAAGTGGTCACAAAGGCTTAGATGACCCTCTCTGTGAATATATGATGTGCTGAATGCAAAGAGGAAAATAGTAAGCAAAAGTGGCTCACAGGAGAAGACATGTGGAAACAAAAGAAAGGGAAGGGAGGGAGGGAGTGAATGTGGACCAAGCAGTCAAAATAGAAAGGTTGGACACAGAAGAAGGGAATACAGACAGTGGTTTCAGCACAATTTAAAGGGCAGGAGGGCAGGCAGGAATATATTTTATATTTATATTTATTTATATTTTGCTTTTATTGTAAACCGCCCAGAGTCCCTCTTTGTGGGGGAGATGGGCGGTGGCACAAATTTGAATAAATAAATAAATAAAAATATTTAATTACTAGACAGCTTCTTCAAATATTTTAGATCAGGGTATGCAAAAATGAAGCCTGGGGATTTTATGTAGGCCCATCAGCATCCCATCTGCAGTCCCAGAATCTTACAAAGTGGGGTCAAGGTTTCAACCTTTCAGTTGCACTTTTTGGCATAAGGGTGGGTAAAAGGGCTAGATGGATGCTTAACTCTTGCAGGGATTTAAGATACCCGTTCCTTAAAACCTCTAAAACTCCTTAAAACCTCTGAAACCTCCACCAAATGGGTCCCGGCGCTACCAATTTTTCAAGTATGGTTCTCACCACGCCACACAAAACTATCTAGAAATGATCCATCTGAATGGACGCAAAGCACCAAAATTCAAACATCCACTTTTAAGGAATTTCATTTTTCTCTTAAAATTTAATAAAAATCAGTTTTACCTCTTAACGAAGTCCTACTGAAGATAGTCTATCAGCTTGCCATTTATTTTTAGCCTAGTTTTCAACCGAAACTATAAAACATACCATCAATCACAGAATACTTAGAAGTACAACCAATATGAAGATTACTGAGCAAATGTCTACAAGAAACCTACAGAGGCTAACAGTACTTCATCTTAAGACAGAAGCATTCTTAAAGAGAAATAATGAAAATTGTTTTATTTTCCCTCCATTGGAAAGCATGCAGTCCCTATGTTTTTTTCAAAATAACTAATGGACTACTGTTGAGAAATAAAAACTACATTACAAAAGAACTTTTTTGCTCTAAAAGGACAGGAAGAGAGTAAGAAATGCTCAATATGTGCTCATTGTATTTCCACAAATGTAGTCAGCTAATAAAAGCTTTGGAACGGAGACAAACAAGTAGTTTATCGGAAGATATATTTTATCTGATATTCTTTTAGATATAGAAAATACCATACCTTTCTCCTCCAGAAATAGTTAAAAATATGAGTAGGTAATATTATAAAATCTGATTTGGAAAAGAAAAGCCTAAAAGCCTCATCTTATGGTCACCACAACATTTCCCAATTAGATTGGATGGGCTTAAATTCTTACTGGCCTCAGAATCTAGAACCCTATCCCTAACCCTAACTCTAAACAGGGCAGCTCCCAATGCAATTTGTTGTTTATTCATTCAGTCACTTCCGACTCTTCGTGACTTCATGGACCAGCCCACGCCAGAGCTTCCTGTCGGCCGTCACCATCCCCAGCTGCCCCACGGTCGAGTCCGTCACCTCCAGAATATCATCCATCCATCTTGCCCTTGGTCGCCCCCTCTTCCTTTTGCCTTCCACTTTCCCTAGCATCAGCTTCTTCTCCAGGGTATCCTGTCTTCTCATTATGTGGCCAAAGTACTTCAGTTTTGCCTTTAATATCATTCCCTCAAGTGAGCAGTCTGGCTTGATTTCCTGGAGTATGGACTGGTTTGATCTTCTTGCAGTCCAAGGCACTCTCAGAATTTTACTCCAACACCACAGTTCAAAAGCATCTATCTTCCTTGGCTCAGCCGTCCTTATGGTCCAGCTCTCGCAGCCATAGGTTACTACGGGGAATAGCATTGCTTTAACTATGTGGACCTTTGTCGTCAGTGTGACGTCTCTGCTCTTAACTATCTTAACTATCCCAATGTAATAACAAATACAAAACGGAATACAAACGGGCTTCCAAAACTAGAGAATATGGCATCTGTAGCTCGCGTTGGAAGGCACTGCAGGACGAAGGCTGGGCCAAGCTCCACCCCTCACTCTGTCAGTGCTGGGCTCACCTCCACCCATCGCTGAAGCCCGCAGGCCAGTTCTCCAGGAGGGCTTCCAAAACGAGCTGCAGAGCTGCAAAGCCCTCAAACCTCTGCTTCTTCCAGTTCCGCTGCCACCCGAACAACATCTCCCACACAGCCACCTTCATCCAGGGAGCCACCACCTCCACCTCTCCTGCTTCATCCAGCGACAGACTGTGCTGTGCCTTGCCATCCTGTCCTGCTGCACTTGCCACAGCCTGCTGTCTATTGCTCCTTGTGCCGGTGGCAGAAGACAGAGCTCCTCTGCCCACACTGCCACCCTGCCTCTTCCACCGGCTCTGTCCCACTGCCTCTTCCCTGGCCAGGCCTGACTAGCTTCCATCTGAAGACGACACTCTGCTGCCCTGCTGCACTCGCTGCATGCATCCTGGGGCCGTGACCTCACCCAGTGCCTGGATCCTGTGCCAGCAGCAGGAGGAAGAAGACAGCAAAGGTCAGGTGGGGGTGGTGACAGGGGAGGCAGGGCTAGGCCGCAGAGTGCATAGCGGCCAAAAGGGCAGAGATAGGGGGAGATAGGTGGGGGGGGGGGAGTTGAAGCAGTGGCAGTTTATTTATCATATTGATTCACCGCCCATCTCGTATAACAACTCTGGGCACAGGACATGACCATGGAATGCTGTGATGGTCGTAATTGCAGGCCAGTTGCCAAGTGCCCAAACTTTGATCATGTGACCGTTAGGGCGCTGCAATGGCCGGAACTTTGAGGACCAGTTGTAACTACCATTACATCCATAGTAATCCATGCTTAATTACCACTTGGTAATCCTAAATGGTATGTTCTCTTTCTCTCTTTTTAATTCAGAGTAGATTATTAGACAGTGATGTCGCAACTTTGAACGATTGCTGAACGCATGGACATCACTCAAGAACTACCTGTAATTCTTATCAAACACAATAGCACTGCACAAAACAGTGTGTCTCAATATTCAATACATATTGAGACATAGCTGAGATGGCTGGACCCCCCCGAGTGGAACAGCAGGCGACGAGGCGGCAAAGCGGGGTAGCAGAACGCGACGGCCGTTTGGAGGAGGAGGAGAGTTGGAAAACGGCGGAACGCGGTGCTTTTCCCTGCGGGCTTTGGGGGCTCGGGCGAGCCCATTGTGAACTGGGCGGATTCCCTGGTGAGCCCTTACTATCTGGTCGAAGACGCTCGGTCCCTTGGCGGCCCTCCGGTGTTGTAGAGGAAGCGGCGGAGTGGCGGAGTATAACAGGAGCCTTGTGGGCCTTGTGGACAAACACTTTATTATATTCTTGGGAGCTTGGGACCTTGACGGACTTTGACGAACCCCCGCAGTTGTTGATAGACCTGGCGAGCCCCAGAGACTTAATATACACTGGTGGCTTGCGAGACCTTGGCGCTGCAATAAGACAGAAGAGCAGAGCAGCGGAGCGTGTTAGATCTTAAGGCACGCCGACTTGGATGAACTCTTGGTGGGCCTGGTGGTCTCTAACTGTGGGGGGAGGGGGTCTAAGGGGGGGATGACGGGTTCTTGAAGGGGGGACCAGCCATGATATCCCCATGAAATTAACAACTGTTGAAGGTTTTTTATTGGACTTTTAACCTTAGTTTAACAACTAAGAGGAAGCCCCCATCTTCACCCACATCTATTTATAGGCGGCAGAGATTTTTTAGGGTCCCTGTAGTGTGAATGTGGCCTCCCCCTGGATGTGAGAGAGTCAGGGGGGGGAGTCCAAGACTGTGTGATTGTATGTATGAGTGCCCACACCTGAGTGAGACAGGTGGTGGGCAGGAGTGGATGATACCTCTCTGCGACCAGTGAGAGTGGTTGTGGGGGGACATTGCAGGTGTGTTTGTGGTGGTTAGGCCCTATCAGCACCGAGAGCTTAGGCTGGTGAGCTGGGGGGGGCTACCATCACTAGAAGTTGATTGAGCTTGAGAGATGTGTGCGTGGGGGAGGGGACCCGTGTTTCAACCCAGAGTCTTTGAAGGTCCGGGAGTGGAGGCATCTGGACCTGGAAACTCTGGGAGCTATGGAGTGGGCTGCCCTATCGAAGTGGTGACGGGCCGGGGATGTTATGACGGGAACCGGAGGGCGGGCCATCGTTGGGGAAGACGCCCCCGGTGTTTGTTACCGGAGGCGTGTTCCGGCCCTCCAGGTTCATACCCAGGTCCTGGTCAGCAGATCCTTGAGGGCCCTGGTTTCCGGCTGCTGCTGCTTAATGCCAGGTCTGTTAACAACAAGGGCCCCCTCATATGTGATTTGATCACGGAGGAGGGGACAGACCTGGCATGTATCACCGAGACCTGGCTGAGCTCGGAGAGGGGGGTAGCCCTCTCTGAAATATGCCCAGACGGGTTTCAGGTATGGCATCAGCCGAGACTCCGGGGCAGGGGAGGAGGGGTGGCGGTTGTAATTAGAGAGTCTCTAGTGGCCTTCAGGGGCGCTGCTCCGCAAGTGGCCGGTTGTGAGACCCTGTTTTTCAAGTTGGGTTCTCGAGAACAGTTGGGAATGTTGCTGCTGTACCAGCCTCCCTGCTGTGTAGCGACATCCCTGCCTGAGCTGCTGGAGGCCGTCTCGGGGCTGGCGGTGGAATTCCCTAGGCTTATGGTTCTGGGGGATTTCAATCTGCCGTCCCTGGGACGTGCCTCTGAGGCGGCTCGGGAGTTCATGACTACCATGGCAGCCATGGGCCTGTTCCAGATTATTCGAGACCCAACTCAAGACAGTGGACTCACCCCGGACTTAGTTTTCTTGTCAGAGCAGTGGCAGTTTGCTCTGAGGGGAGAGTTACATCTTTCCCCTTTGTCATGGTCAGATCATGCCCTGGTGACCTTGAGATTCTCTTATGCCGCCCCACTCCGCAGGGAGGCAGGACCCAGTCGATTGGTCTGCCCCCGGCGACTAATGGACCCAATAGGGTTTCAGAGGGAGCTGGGGGTTGTACCTCAGGATCTACTGCACGCTCCAGCGGAGGTCCTGGCCGCAGCCTGGAATAGGGAGGCGGCCGGGGACTTGGACAGGATCGCGCCTATGCGGCCTCTCTTGCCACACTTGACCCGATACTCCCCTTGGTATACAGGGGAGTTGAGGGTCTTGAAGAGGGTTAAGAGACGCCTAGAGCGCCGCTGGAGAAAGACAAAGACTGAATCTGACCGAACACAAGCTAGAGTCGCTGTTAAGACCTACCTTGTGGCGGTAAGAGCGGCGAAACGTCAATATTTCTCCGCTCTTATTGCGTCCGCAGAATGCCGCCCGACGGCCCTGTTTAAGATAACAAGATCTCTTTTGGGTAAGGTGGAGTCCGTGACCCACCTACAGGGCCGTGCGGAAGAATTTTCTGAGCATCTGCAGGATAAAGTCGCTCAGATTCGTTCTAAGTTGGACTCTAAGCGTGTAGCACAGTCTGGGGAGATGCTGAGGGAACGTCTTTGCCCGGTTATCTGGGAACAGTTCGATCCTGTTGGACCTAAGGAAGTGGACAGGATCCTTCGGGTTGTAAGGGCCACATGTCATCTGGACCCATGCCCTTCCTGGCTGGTACAGGAAGCCCGGGAGGTGACATGTGGTTGGGTCCAGGTGATGGTTAATACATCTCTGGGGGAGGGGGTGTTCCCAGCTGCTTTTAAAGAGGCTCTGGTGCACCCCCTCCTCAAGAAACCATCACTGGACCCTACTATATTGGACAATTTTCGTCCTCTCTCCCACCTCCCCTTTTTAGGGAAGGTGGTTGAGAAAGCGGTGGCATTGCAACTCCAGAGGATCCTGGATGATACGGATTATCTGGACCCCTTTCAGTCAGGTTTCAGGCCGGGATATGGGGTGGAAACTGCATTGGTCGCGCTTACAGATGATCTCTGGCGGGAGCGGGATGGAGGGAGTGCATCCATCCTAGCTCTTCTTGACCTCTCAGCGGCATTCGATACCATCGACCATGGTATCCTTTTGGGACGGCTCAGGGAGTTGGGGGTGGGAGGCGTAGTTCTGCGCTGGTTCACCTCCTTCCTCCAGGGCCGTTCCCAATCGGTGGTAATAGGAGATGAGAGATCCGACCCTCGCCCCCTCGTCTGTGGGGTACCGCAGGGTTCGGTTCTCCCCCCTCTCCTATTTAACATCTACATGAAACCGCTGGGTGAGATCATCCGTCACCATGGGATGAGGTACCATCAATATGCAGATGATACTCAATTATATATCTCCATCCCTGGTGAGGTAAGTGATGCAGTGGCTACCCTTTCTCAGTGCCTGGAGGCTGTGGGGGTCTGGATGGGGAACAACAGGCTTCGACTGAACCCTGGTAAGACGGAGTGGCTGTGGATAGATGGCTCCTGTGGATCCAGGAAGTTATCATCTTTAGTTCTGGATGGGGTTGCACTACCCCATTTAGACCAAGTGCGTAATCTGGGGGTTCTTCTGGACTCACGGCTCCTGCTTGAACAGCAGGTGGTAGCCGTGGCCAGAAGGGCTTTTGCACAACTTCGCGTTGTGCGTCAGTTACGCCCTTTCCTGGATCGGGAAGCCCTCCGTACAGTCACCCATGCCCTGGTCATCTCCCATATAGACTATTGCAATGCGCTCTACATGGGGCTACCCTTGAAGAGTATCCGGAAGCTTCAATTGGTCCAGAATGCGGCTGCTCGCGCAGTTATTGGTGCGCCAAGATCAGCGCATGTGACACCTCTGCTGCGACAGCTGCACTGGGTGCCTGTGTGCTTCCGGGTCCAATTCAAGGTGTTGGTTATCACCTTTAAAGCCCTACATGGCATGGGGCCAGGTTACCTGAGGGACCGTCTCATCCCCATAACGTCGAACCGTCCCACTCGGTCATTCAGAGAGGGCATGCTGCGGATCCCGTCCATAAAGGAATGTCACCTGACGGGGTCTAGGAGGCGTGCCTTCTCGGTAGTGGTGCCCACCCTTTGGAATATGCTACCCCCGGAGGTGAGGCAGGCCTCATCGCTCCCGGCCTTCAGAAAGAACTTAAAGACCTGGTTCTGCCGCCTTGCGTGGGGGGGGGGATAGTTCCTCTTGGGGATGGCTGGTGCCATAGGGCCCTTTTAAACATCTAAACATCAAACCGTCACATCTTGGATTTTATATTTAATTTTATTATATGAGAGTATTTTATTATGCTGTTTTAACTGTTAAATTTTAATTGTTGCATCCTGTAAACCGCCCAGAGTTCCCTTGTGGGGAGATGGAGCGGTATACAAATTGAAGCATAAATAAATAAATAAATAAAATAAATAAATACATAGCACAATGTTGCCAATTACAAATTCCTCATCTTTCAAGCCATAAATTGATATCCATTCAAATTTCCTCTCGGTGGGCAGAAAAACATTCCGAACATCACTGTCTCTACCAGCCTTCCCCAATTAAGTACCCCCTGTAATTCCTCCGTAATTCCTCTTCTGTTACACTTAAATGTTTTGACAGCCATTAGAAAGGGCAACCTTGGAAGGAATAGTAGATCCCAACTCTTCTTAACCTGTCCCATGCTACATGAAATTAAGCATCCTTAACCAAAAAAAAATGCCCAAAGTAAACATCTTAAAAGATTATTTTGTGAAATATCGTTAGCACCAAGGGATGTTGTCATCAACCTGATTCTTAAGAATACTGTAGCAGTATTACTTGCTTTCTGACATCAACCAGAAACTCCCATTCACCCACAGCAGAAACAGCAGTCTCATTTATTTTCCTTATTTTCTTTGCCAAGATTTTCAGAAAAGATATAGCAGGCTTGGGAAATTGAACCTTTTTTAGTAAATAGGTCCATTCTGATAAAAGATTAAGTTATGTTCCAAGACTAGGACGAAGAAAAAGCATTTTTTTTCTTCTGAATTGATAAGACATTATGTGGTCAAATTATTAGTTATGAAAAACTATCTGGGTCATGTGAACTAGGCTACTTATCCACCAGTCTCATCTCTGTTCAGATGAAAATAATCCTAAATGGTATATTCTCTTTCTCTCTTTTTAATTCAGAGTAGATTATTAGGCAGGTCATGGCTATGTATGTTTGTAGTAAAGTAGGTTCCACTACATTCAGTGTTCAAAATTTCAGCCTTTATAAATTATGAACTTGACTAGACGAGTTAATATAATTGAATGCCAGCATTATATGCAAGCAGCAATAACACCAAGTAAAGAAAGACGTTGACCATGAACTGTACAGGGGAGGATGGCAATATTTGTTCCTGTAAAACTCCAGGTATTGCAAAACACATATACACCATATGCAAATCACTTATTCTGAACAATTCCTAACATAGCACATGTGGAACTAAACTTGCAATGAATTTCTTAATCATGTGATCTAGATTGCACTGTCACAGTCCTTACAGTAATTATTTAAGTAGCTCCATTTCTGACAGAAGCCTCATAGTCTACAATATATTAAAGGGAATATAAAACACATTTATGTCTCTAAATTGGAAGGTAACCTTTATATGCATATAATATTCTCTGGGTAGATATTATGCATGTTTACTGCAAAAAATTTAAATTCAGAATGAAAGTGTTTGATCAAAGTAAATAGTGTCTGTGTGCTTGCCTCTGAGTATGTGTGTGTGCATATACAGTACACACACACACAAATATTTCAACACAATTTTAGCATGACAATTACAAAAATTTGTCTATCAAATAGAAAGCAAAAGGAGGCATTTTTATGGATTTCTCTTTTACCTATTCATACGGAAGGACCCTAGTTATTCAGGGAGGCCAAATCAAAACATAAATAAATGGTAGTTAGCTAGCAATCATTCTAACCAAAAGATACATTAGTGACTGTGCTATTTTAATTTTTTTTAATTGTCACTAGATTAATATGACACACTTTCTCCATGGTTAATGGAATCAGTTTACTCACATTTTCTGGGATACGCTGAATCATAGGCTAACCACACAACCTGGGTTTGAGCTCTAGGCTCAACTTTGCTTTAGAGCTCAATGAGTCATGCAAATACAGCCATTTTGGTCAACAAATACTGCCAAATTTCAGCTGGAAAAATCCAGACAACCAGTAGATGGCAAAAAAGAGTGGTTTTCTGTATCTATTGGTTGCTGTTGCAGACAGAATCTGGTAGTTATACACTGAATCCTATGTACACAAGGCAAGCGTGTAAAACCCCCTAAACTAGGATATTTCTAGGTCTAATGTGGTGGGTAAACACAAGTACCTAGTCAACTAAAATATAGGAAAGGGACCCTTCTAGTCTCAAATGGTTCTTAACTGGTCATTAATCAAAGTACCCTGACCCACTCAAGCCATTTTATGTGAACCCAAACACTGTTTGGCTATCAAACCCAGGACCGCAACTAGGGTCTGTGTCACCCGGGGCAAACATGGATTCCGTGCCCCTCCCCCATGGGTTAGTGAGAGAGGCGTTGTCATTTTGGCACCCACCCCAGCACGGCGCCCGGGGCATATGTCCCAGTTGCGCCCCCCCCCCCCAGTTGCAGCCCTGATCAAACCATGCCCACAGCTGTTTGGCTGGCCAATAAGGATCAACATAATGAAGACTTGCCAATGTATTCTTGATCCAAGACCTCATGAAAATCTAGGCAAGACTTGGAAGAATAATGATATCCCCACAGTGGAGGAATGGATTGTGAAAATGTCAGAATTTGCAGAAATGGCAAAGCTGACCTGTTTGGTCAAAGAAGAAAGAACAAAGGTTTTTTTTGAAAGACTGGAAACCTTATATGGACTTTTTGCTGAAAGAAGAAAAAATGAATTGATGATTTATGGATTTGAAGATTAAGAAAGATGTAGATTAAATGACGGGTAAGGGGATTTGCAAAATATTTAAGAGGGAGGAAGGACAATAAGATTGTAATTATCTGTTGAAAAGATGGTCAGAAGTCATTTATATGTTTCTTAACTTTAGTTTTCTTTTTCTTTTCTTGCACTTTTTTGTTTTTCTTTCTTTTCTTTTTCTTCCTTTTTTGATTTGTCTTTTATTATAAGAAAATTCTTAATAAAAATAAATAAAAAAGAAACAAGGCAAGACCTATGAAATGAGAGATTCCTCTGCATTTCCCAAAATGATGGCCCTTGAAATAGTTAGTATTGTTGTATGCTACCAAGTACGCTACTTCCTGAGGACAGGAAGGCCTGGCATGCTATGGTCTATGAGGTCACGAAGAGACGGACATGACTAAACGACTGAACAACAAATGCTACCAATGGCTGTTGTGGGTCTTCCGGGCTGTGTGGCCGTGTTCTGGAAGTTGTGGTTCCTAACGTTTTGCCAGCATCTGTGGCCAGCATCTTCAGAGGGCAGGAGCATAGATAGAAGCAAAATCTCTGTGCCCAGGTAGAGTGGCAATGTTCTATTTATAGAGCTAAATTATAGGAGATTAGGTGGGGTTTTTTTGTTGTGTTGAAATGTTAACGAGTGGCTGATGAGCGTGATTAGCATGTTCATTGTGAGAAGTATTCCCATGTCCTGGTGGTTGGACTGAGTTCGTTGACCTTTTGCAGGCTGTGTTTTTCAGGACTGGTAGCCAGGTTTTGCTAATTTTTAAACTTTCTTCTTTTTTATTGTAACTGTGCTGGTGTTTGTGAATTTCAATGTAGTGGCTTTTGGTGTTGTCCAGTATTTCTGTGTTTTCAAATAGGATTTTGTGTCCCGTTTGCTTGAGAGCATGTTCAGCTACTGAAGATTTTTCTGGTTGCTGTAGTCTGCAGTGTCTTTCATGTTCTTTTATCCTGTTGTGAATGCTTCGTTTTGTGGTTCCGATGTATACTTGTCCACAGCTGCATGGTATGCGGTATACTCCTGCAGCAGTGCGGGGGTCCCTTTTGTCTTTTGCTGATTTTAGCATTTGTTGTATTTTTCTGGTAAATACAGAAGCATTCACACCAGGATAAAAGAACATGAAAGACACTGCAGACTACAGCAACCAGAAAAATCTTCAGTAGCTGAACATGCTCTCAAGCAAACGGGACACAAAATCCTATTTGAAAACACAGAAATACTGGACAACACCAAAAGCCACTACACCAGATTATACAGAGAAGCCACTGAAATTCACAAACACCAGCACAGTTACAATAAAAAAGAAGAAAGTTTAAAAATTAGCAAAACCTGGCTACCAGTCCTGAAAAACACAGCCTGCAAAAGGTCAACGAACTCAGTCCAACCACCAGGACATGGGAATACTTCTCACAATGAACATGCTAATCACGCTCATCAGCCACTCGTTAACATTTCAACACAACAAAAAAACCCCACCTAATCTCCTATAATTTAGCTCTATAAATAGAACATTGCCACTCTACCTGGGCACAGAGATTTTGCTTCTATCTATGCTCCTGCCCTCTGAAGATGCTGGCCACAGATGCTGGCGAAATGTTAGGAACCACAACTTCCAGAACACGGCCACACAGCCCGGAAGACCCACAACAGCCATTGAACTCCGGCCGTGAAAGCCTTTGACAATACAAATGCTACCAAGTCTAATAATAAGGAATTGTGACTGGGTTCCTGGAAGTCCAGGTTAAGCTTATTGGGCAAATACTGCAATCCCCTTAAAAAGACTATTAGGTTGGATTTTCACAAAGCCCTGAACAAACTACCGAAACATATTTTAGCCCAACTTATTTTATGAATTCAGCCCTTATGATTCATTTATAGTTCCATGTGCCACAAACTTCCAGGAAATTGTGTTTTATTTCAGTAAATCATGACTCAGTTAATCATAGGTAAGTGTGTTGTGCAAAGACAGCTTTAGGGTGTGCTTGCCCCAAATGTGCCTAGCTATTTTCTGTCACTTTGTTTGGACAGCACTCTGGACACCAACTCATTTTAGTTTAGTTTAGAGTTAGGTTAATTTATGTTTTAGTGTGTTGTGGGAACACAAGCCTTTGGATTAATTCAGTAAACTGTGGCTCATGTAACCACATGTAAGTGTATGATCACAGCCATATTGTTTAGGTGATCCTTTGATACCCATTGCACAGAACCCTAGTGAAAGATAATTTGGGTTAAAGAAACAGTATGTGTGCATTTCACTTACTTTATTTATATAAAATTTCTGTCCCATTTTTTAACACATAAACATTACTTAGGACAGCTTTGTTTCTGGGTTTATTCCTGCCCTCCTCTTCAGCTTTGCATATCAATATGATATTATGTTTTTATATAACTGCGCAGACTGCAGGTTTTGAAATCTGAGTCCTTGCCTGTAAGTGGCTTTCTCGTGGCTCAAGATGCTGCCCAGAGAACATCCCATAGGAATTAATGGCTGGCAGTTACAGGAGCGTTATCATGTTTATGGCCCATAGCACAATCAATGAAAATCAATTGGCCAATAATTGCATTCCATCAAGTTAAATTGTGGAAGAGTAGATCTCTCCAGGGACTGGAAATAAGATGTGGAGCCTTTCACCTCTAGGTCAGCCACTACAAACACAACCCAAGTCAATAATGACTGAAAGTCATTAATGTTGTGTTAGTAAAAAAGACTAATGCTAAACTTGCTACAACACTTCTTCTTGTAGCATAGCCTCAGGGTCTACCAGCAAGACCTGAGCAATGTCTTCTTAAGGTTCTAGCTCTTCCCATGTTGATACATTCTCAGGTTTGGGAGCAAGATGTACTGTCCTGATGGAAGTGGCAGATTATACTCTAATCTATGTTCTTTGTGGAACACTTTTCCCCCAGTCTGGGAGAATAAGAGCTATTTAAAGAATTGATCATGTAGAGCTGAAGGGACAAAAAGAAAGTGATATCCCAAATATCAAGGAAGTCACAGAAACAGGCAAAACTCAAGTAAGCACTGAATAGAAAAGAGAACAATACAGGTAGTCCTCAGATTACAACCACTCATTCAGCGACCATTCAAAGTTACGACTGCACTGAACAAAGGGGACTTACGACCGATTCTCAGAGTTCTAGCCATCACAATGTCCTGGTGGTCACATGATCATGATTCAGAAGCTCGGGTTCCCAACCCACGATCATGTGATCGCCATTTGCAACCTTCCCTGCCAGTTTCCCACAAGCAAAGTCAATGGGGAAGCCAGCAGGGAAGGTTGCAAGTCACTCCTGTAAGTCGCCCCCGCCTTTTCTCCCGAGGAGCCCTGCTATGGAGTACATCTCGTACTCTGTAGCACCCCCTGCCCACCCATGCTCTGTAGCACCTGCCCATGGCCCCACCAGCCCAATGTTATGGAATGTGTCTCTGAAGGGGGAGGTGATGTGGTGGATTTTGGCAGTGCCACTGGTTCTCAGGAAGGAGGGAGCACATTCCAAGAAGAGGAAGGAGATAAACGGAATCATAGTCCAGAGGGAAGTTGTGGGAAAACCAAGAGATTCAGAATAGCCCTGCCCTAGAGCTTTCCCAGGTTATTTCCCCTTAGGTTAGGTAGAGTAGCTTTAGTCTGGCAAGATTCTGTCTATATGGCGTTGGCAAATAAAGAACTGAAGTTTGGCTGGACTGATTCTTGGTCATTCTTGGGCTGGGCCTGACACCCACCCACTTTCCATAGTGCCTGCCCATGGCTCCCGCCAGCCCACCCGCAGCCCCTGATGGACTGCTAGCACTATTTAGCTCCCGCCTGTGGCCCCCACAGGCCTGCCTACACTCAGTAGCGCCAGCCTGCAGTGCTCACCCACCCGCCTGCAGCTCTCGTCCACCGGCCTGCTTGCCTAGGACTCCAGTCATGTGAGGTCCTCTCTTAATGACCCACACATCTTACGATGGCAACCAGGACTGCCATCACTAAGCAATGCAGTCACGTACAGTGCACTTCACAACGGCATTACTTAGCGACAGAAACTCCGGTCCCAGTTGCCGTCGTAACCTGAGGACTACCTATAGCACCATTGTTTACATATCTGTTTTACAGGCAATACAACTCAGAGATATACTTCAGCTTTCTGCAATATGAGATCTTTCAGATGTGTTTGACTACAATTCTGTCTTTCATAGTGGGGTAGGATTTATGGGAACCGTAGTTCCAAACACCTGGAGACTGCCAGTTTGGAAAAAAGTGATCTACCCCTTTGGAAAGCTAGGACTCCAAGAACTATTCTACACAATTCAGTACAGAGAGAAGTGCCAGAAAGTGCAGCCAAAATTCAGATGCAATTAATTGTGACTCCAAGATTTTATGGCAAATACATATTGCCACATTTTTCTGTTTTGAGTGTATACTTAACATATTTTTTCTTGAGGCGGGCAGAAGACCATACAAAGCTGTTGTTGTAAGGAAGCAATGCTGCTTCATATGACACTTTCAATAACTTATAGAGTATCATCATTTATTTATTTACAGTAACTCTGTCTGATACCACCTAACTCCAAACAACTCTGGGCAGCTCGCAATACACCCAAACAGTATTAAAAGTGACAAATAACAACAGAACCAGACTCAGACAAAAAAAGGAGAAAACCAAAATGGAGGACCGGGCACATCCCAAAACATCCCACCAGCAATTGACCTCCAACAAGGGGGGCCCAGCCAATCCGGCCCAAGGCCTGTGAAAACAGCCAGGTCTTTAGGGCTCTTTGGAATGCCAACAGGGTGAGAGCCATCAGGGTCTCGGGGGAACCTCATCCCAGAGGGCATAAGCTGTATCTAGCAGTTCAAATTGTGCCTAGAAACACAGCCATAACTACTAGAGTTATTTTTCCAAGTGAGTCATATGTTCTGTATAACCAATGCCAGGTACAAATCTAAGTGTTTCGGACCAAGTGAAATTTCCTTAGGACCATAACATTCTGGGCAATGGAACTGGTGCTTTATGTGGCAGATGCACTGCATCAGAGAAGGTGCTCTTCCTGGGTCCTGATAGGTGGCATTCTTTAATCGAAGGAGCAATTCGATTCCTGTGCAGTTCAGGAACCATTTTAATTCATCCATAAATAAATGGAGATAGATGGTATTTTTTGCTCAATGGGCACATTTCAATTTTTAGAGCATAACATGTGCACCTACAGCTGACTTCTGAATTACAGTCAGATTTTATCCTAGCATGTTGTATAAACCCAGCCTAATTTGTGGTTCACCCCCCCCCCAAAAAGGGTTAATGGAGTAAACAGTGGTTCAGTTAACTATCTTTAAGCAATTAGAAGAAATAGAAAGTTGTCTGATTACATCATGGATATTGCAGTAGGTGCAGTCATTCACAAAATACCCACTTACCAAAAAGCGAACTGTGAGATAACTTCTCTCTACCCTCTCCAGTGCCCCCAGATGTTTCCCATTATTTCAGCTTACTTTTGGCTTTTGGGGGAGAAGGAGGGCAGAGGACAATGACATTCTTCCAAAGGAAGGACTGGACATTTTTGTTTTCTAAGATTGTTTAAGGCTCCCAGAGACATTCTTCTAATGCTATAGTCTAGTGCTGATAATGGGATCTGAAGTCCAAACAGCTGGAAGGTATCAGGTACCTATCCCTACTAAAGTAATGTTATTTACTTAATTAATTAATGTTATTTTTAATGTTATAAGGGACGCGGTGGCTCAGCGGGTTAAACCGCTGAAGCTGTAGACTGCCGGTCGGAAGGTCGGCAGTTCGAATCCCCGCGCAACAAGGTGAGCTCTCGTTGCTAGTCCCAGCTCCTGTCGACCCAACAGTTTGAAAGCTTGCAAGTAGATAAATTGGGTAACACCTTAAGTGGGAAAATTTGCTGACGTCCTGTCGGGGAGTCGGCTTCCACCGAAACTGAAGATCCTTTGAATGGCGGCGGTCACAACAGATCCTGAAGTAATAACATCTACAGGATGTCAGCAGCCGGCTCCGACGCAAGGCATCGTGGGACATGTAGTCCAGAAGCCAGAGAAGAGTCGGTTCCCTTACCCCCTTCCTTGAAGCGCGGTTTAAAGAAATTGTATAACGATGTATATGTATAACGATGTATGTAAGCCGCCTAGAGTCCTCCGTTAGGGAGGGGATAGGAGGGGTATAAATACAATAATAAATAAAAAATAAATAAAATAAATATTTGACTAACACCACAAAGATTGGGTTGACTAGTTTGATGATGATAGAGAATTCTGTTCTGTTGATAAATGCTACGTTTTATTTTATTGCTTATTGAGAAATAATCTGTGACTCAAAAATAAGTATACTATTTTACATTTAGAAGAGTTAAAGGGTTTAGATTCATTAGATAACTTCATTTGGCTATTCTAGCACTGAGACCCATTTTTCTAGCAATGTAGTGTTGAAAATGAACCAAAACAGCTGCCATATACAAGAACTCCAATTAAGTAGTTGTTAATGAACTTAGTGGAGTAGAGCATTCTGTTCTATTTCTTGGCTGTCTTTGCAGCCACTTACATTAGCAAATTGCACAAACAAAGCAGTGTACTACAAAGCTAAGATAGATTCAAATTATACTGAATTTAAGTAATCATTGATGGCATTTACCCAAAATTTTCAAGGATCTTCTAAAAACCTGGGACTCTTTTGTCAACCTGGCTAGTTCTATGATGCCATATTCATAAGGATTCTGTTTTAGCAAATCCTATCTCAACTCTTTTAGTAATATGATTGTAGTCATAATAAGGGTGTTTTAATCCCTTTTAATCCCTTGTCCAGCACTAATTCTTCTTCATCAAGCTCTTAAGATTCCAAGTGTGCTTTTACCCAGTTCTTTTTGTCTTGCTAAGTCTTGCTTTGCCACATAAAGCACCAGTTCCATTGCCCATAATGTTATGGTCCTAAGGAAATTTCTCCAGGACAGGTTATTCTGTGTGACCCACCACCACAAGCATTTGGTTTGATGGGACATAAGGAAGGTCCTTCTCATCCAACAGAATTCCCTGACAAGGAAGGTCTGGCTAGGTTCTTCTCTGTGTCCTTCTGTGGCAGGCAAAAATGTGTTTTATTTAGGCAAAACTTTGTCATGTAAGTATGTTTTGCCTGATGAAGTTGGGGATATGTTGATTATTTATTTTTTATGTTTTTCTTCATGCCATTAATTATACTTTAATTACAAATTTTAATTTGTCACTAGCTGTTTCTTTCAGGGCAATCAGTACGTAAAATATAACCAACCATATATCCCAACATCCACAAATTGTTAAAATTACCCAGCCATTATTTTAGCAATTACATTGGCATACGTCTTCAGCCTCACAGTTGAAACATAAATTATTTCTGATACTTGCTTTTCTAGACAGTTATGCTATACATCATATTCTGTGAAATGTGTTCCTAAGAGGGATTGGGGTATATTTTAGGAACATAGTTAACTGCTGTTACATTCGTTATTTATCTGCAGGCATATATACATACATAGTATATTATTATGTAGCCTACTCCAATGATTCAAGGCAGCTTACGTTCAAACAATAAAAAAAAAACATAAAATAAGTCAAACCAGAACACCAAAATTCAATCAGCCAAACTAATCATATAAGTACCACCTTTTGGCTTGAAGGCTCATTGGAAAATTACACTTTCTAGTGACTTTCAGAAGTTTAGCAGGGAAGTAGTCACCCTAATCTTGGGGGTCCAGCTATTCCAGGGTGAGAGGGCTGCTACTCAGAATACATGTTTCCAAACATACCCCTCCTTGATACCTTGAAGAGGAGATTCTTAGCCTAGATCAGATGGTCTCAAAGGTAATAAGTAACTGGGCAATGTGCTTTATAGGTGATAATCTGAATTCCAGGCAATTCTTCTGTCATCTCTTTAGATTCTCCCTGCTTGGCTTGTAACTGTGGGTGAACATTTCTATCTACAAAGTGTTTGGTGAAAATGTCACAAAGTCCTGCTTGAAGTTCTTCAGACCTATTGCTCTATAACAGCTTCTAGATAACCCAAAACAAGGCCACTTGGATAACAAACTGAAGACATGTTTTTTTTTGCAGAAGAACGCTGCTTTCTCACCCCTACTGAGGTTGACATGGGCAAAGAACATTCAAGTCAACTAGAGGTAGCAGAAGATGAGGGACTGGATACAGGACCTCCTCCCTGCCTCGGAGAATGTAGCCCTGAGCACAGGGCACAACCAAGGAGATTTGTGAGGCTTCTTGCACAGCACAGGCGTTCCCACCCTTGACTGCCTGCTTTCAAAACCGGACTGCTTCATGGCCCACATTTGGACTCTTGGACTTCTGGTCTATGCCCTGACAATGGGGAGAGACCTCTCAGTAGCAATCCCGTTCAGCACTTTCATTGCCTCCATGTACCTAAATGAGTTGTCTGCATATTGTTGGGAAAAATTTCAAGGATGTCCATAAAAAGGTAAAGGTTCCCCCCGCACATTTGTGCAGTCGTGTCCGACTCTAGAGGCCGGTGCTCATCTCCGTTTGTTAGCCAAAGAGCCAGCGTTGTCCGAAGACGCTTCCGTGGTCATGTGGCCACATGACGCACGTGGAACGCTGTTACCTACCCACCGAAGTGGTACCTATTCATCTACTTGCATTTGCATGCTTTCGAATTGCTAGGTTGGCAAGAGCTGGAGCTAGTGCAGGAGCTCACTCCATCACGCGGGACTAGAGATTCGAACCTCCGAACTTGCGATCTTCCGATCGACAAGCCTGGCGTCTTACCCGCTATAAATAACAAATAGTCCGTAGGAAAAATGAGGCAAGATTAGGTTTATCGATCTTTGTTTAATCTTCCAAGAGTATTTTCATCATCTTACGTTTCTTTTAATGTCTAAAATTATGCATATCTTGTAAGTATGTGTATGTATGTTTTGGGCTGCTGCACCCAGATATAATTAAAAGCAAAATCCAAGATGATGATTTAAAAAAACTCATTTAGCACCAGTATCTTAGAACTATGCCTGCTTACTGTATGGTACACTGGCATAATGTTGGGAAGAATATGGCATCTTTAATTTCTGTTCTTTGTTAAAATCAGGGGAAACAGAATATGCTAACACTGAAAGTAGCAAATAATTAAAATTCCTCTGCTGAGACACTGTCTTATTCAGAAAGATGCAGGCTGTTTTGGAGGCTATGTCTAATTTTAATATATTCATTTCCCCAGAGAAAGCAAAAAAACTTCATTAGTCCCCAGATTAGAGAAAATGTTATAGAAATAAATTATTTTAGTGTACAGTAAATCATCTGAAAGAATTCATGACTTAAAATTGAATTCCATTGACGCAGTTTGAAAATATATTACAAATTCTAGGATATTGTGTCTTAGATGTGTGTTTTCTATAAATTATAATAAGTTCCATTTACTACATTTGTATTTCTATACCGACCAGCACATTTTTCCAAATGTTTTCTTCTTTTGATACTTCTGTATTACAAGTGTCATAATCATGTTACATTATTCTCACAACTGTATTTCAGAGGTAGTACACTGCCAGCCCCATATTTAGAATGGGATATAGATAGAAGAAATCCCACTTGAGTTTTACTTTGGGATATGTATGTGTATTTATTGTGTATCTCCTTTTGAACTTCCTTACAGCAACTCTCCTTTGCCTGTGAAAGCAATTGCGTCTTGCTTTTTAGATGTTACTAAAATCAAACTTCTTTGCAGCATCCATATGCTTATGCTAAAGATGTTCTGTATGTGGCAGTACAACTGAGGATGAATCCACGTTTTTGCCTGGTCAGGAAGTAGAGTGGGTTCATAAAGCAGGTTTTCAAACAATACAGGCAATTTTGTATACATTTAGTAATTTTCCATAATCTGTTCTAATATTAAAAGATGAATAAATTAAGTTCAACAGACATAAATTCTGCAGGGAAGAGGCCTTGAGGAATTACAAAATCTAACTAGCAACACAGAATTGATGGAACTTCATGCTTCAGTGTGTGTTGCACAAACAGAATCACTTTCAAGCAACAAACTGAAAATGTATTGCCCTACTGTGTGAATCAGTGTTATAGAGATATATATTAATTCTATATCAAATATTACGTAGTCTTTACCACATCATATCTCTTCCATGCTTTAGAAACCCAAATAAAACACTCTATATTACAATAACCAAATTCCTCCCCTCTTTTTTTTGCACTTGGTACTTCATATAATTATTTACTAATGTCTTGTTCTGCAACCAAATTACTAACATAATTATTTTTAGGCATATAACAAAACATGTTGTCATTATTTTTTAAACATGCCTATTTATTTTTATTTTATTTATTTATTGTATTTATACCCCGCCTATCCCCTCCCTAATGGAGGACTCTAGGCGGCTTACATACATATTTCATATATATTTATACATTTCATATATATTATACATTTATTTATTTCTATGCACATGCATGAAACAGTTTGATTTGAACTTGATTTATAATGTAGGTTTCACTTTTCACATTCTTCTATTGTGTATCTTAAAAGCCATTTTCATTCAGATTCAATGTGGAAAGTAGAAGTTACACATAAAAAGTACCATGTCACTGTAATTTTAAAAGATTCATCTTGTTCACATTTCATCACCACTGCCAAAGGATTTATAACATGATGAATAGAAGAAGTAATTAATTCTTCAGCATCTGGAACATTTTGATCATAATTAATAACATCATTTTACCCTTTAAAATGGGATTTCAATTAAAGCATATTTTTCAACATAATTTTATTTTTGTATCATAAAAATTGTTATCTTGCCAACCAGCCACATTAACTAACGTGATGGGCAACTAAAAGGCTCTAAAGAATAACGCCCTGTGAAATCAGAACATAACAAACCTCCCACATGGATAAAAGAAAAATTATGTTTTCATATTTTTTTCCTGTATGTGAACTTTATTCCATAATTCAGAGTGAAGAGTAATGAGTATATTAACCAATTAATTATTATCTCAATATTAGTAAATTTATTTTTTTAAATATGTTTTAAAACGTATCCCAATTTTAGTGTGCTTGCATGAAATCCAGTGATATCACCACAAGCTTGCAAACTTCAGCCATATTTATTTATTAAATTTATATGGACACCCATCTCAATAAACAAATAATTATCACTCCTGAGATTAGATTTAAATCAAGCACATTGAAATTGGAGGCATTTTTTACATTTATTTTTACATTAAAAATCAATCCTGTGGAGGGCATTTAGGCATGTCTTAAGTCATGGATCATGTATCCTTGCCATAATTTCTGTAAGGTAATCTGACTTCAACTGAGTAATTCAACCATCTTCTTGAATTTATTCAGATCAAAGAGCTATTGAACATGAATTAAATATTTTCCTAAGGAACTCCCACTCCCACAGATCCCACAAGGTCATCTGGAGATTACTTGAGTCTTCTGGAGAACATAAGGTCTGACAAGAATTTCTACTCTGTCCACAAAACCATCCTATTCAATAACACCCAAACAGAGACCACTAGCTAAGCATTCTTGTGGAAAAGGCTACTCTGATGAGGAAAGTATGCTACAGGACATCAGTTGCAGACAAGAAAAAGAAAAATTATTTTTCAGATTCTTTTCAGATTCTTCCAGAAGAATCTGAAGACCTGTTTCTGCTGCCTTGCTTGGGATGGGAAAGGTAACAGCTCCTCCTGGGGGTGGCTGGCGCCGTAGTATCCTCCCTACTATACAACATCATATTCCCACTTGGATTTTATATTTATATTTATTTATTTATTTGTATTTATAATAGTTGATTTTATATTTGTATCTTTTTTAACTGTTGATTTTACTGTAAAACGCCCAGAGTCCCCCATTGGGGGAGATGGGCGGTAATAGAAAGATAGATAGATAGATAGATAGATAGATAGATAGATAGATAGAATGAAAGAATGAAAGAATGAAAGAATGAAAGAATGAAAGAATGAAAGAATGAAAGAATGAAAGAAAGAAAGAAAGAAAGAAAGAAAGAAAGAAAGAAAGAAAGAAAGAACTCTTCAATGTATTGGAAAGATAAAGGACCCCAAAGCTTTCATCGTATATAGACTGATGCTAAAGAGTAAAATTTGGAAAGATACAGGCAAGTCCTCAAGAGAGAACTATTGATTAGCTGCTTTCTGCAAACAACAACCAGAAGAAAAGGACATGACTTATCCACACCCCATCCATTGTCCAAGTACTTCTGAGCATGGACATCCTTGCTGCCAAACTCATTTCAAATCTGTGTGTATCCTCAGTGTCGTGTGCAGAAAAGCAACTGAGAAAATTTAAAAAAAAAATTCAGGGGAAGGGCTGTACATCTTTGGAGCAACAAGCTTAAATGTCATCTGAAACATTCAAATGTACTGTGGCATTCTGATGAATTTGTGAGTTCCAGGAAGCCTGGCATGTAGTTCACCTCTTCTGAAACAGATGACAGCAAGGAGCCTCAAGGGAAGTTCAGAAACATGACTCATCTCAAAGTACTAAACAGGGTGTGCACTATTAACTCAAGGAAAAGGGCTGACATTAAGCAGCCAGACCTAATTGTAGATCTTCAATATATATCTCTCCCAGCAGGTGCCAGTACACAGTAGTGCAGCTATAAAAAAAATCCAAAATTAAAGGCTGCAGTTAGAATGAGAGAAGCAAAAGGGGGTAGATTTATGGAAAATGGAAAGCAACTAAGGTTCTTTTTTTCTGCAAATGGTAATGTGTAAAAACAAAAACAAAGAACAAAACATGTAAATCTACTGTATATGTTGTAGTTAACACCTTCCACTGCTTTGAGGGTATATATGCTAAAGAATTAAAGGGGAGCGATGGCTCAGTGGGTAAGACGCCAGGCTTGTCGATCGGAAGGTCGCAAGTTTGGAGGTTCGAATCCCTAGTCCCGTGTGACGGAGTGAGCTCCCGCACTCGCCCCAGCTCTTCCCAACCTGGCAATTCGAAAGCATGCAAATGCAAGTAGATGAATAGGTACCACTTTGGTGGGTAGGTAACAGCGTTCTGCGTGCGTCATGCTGGCCACATGACCACGGAAGCGTCTTCGGACAGCGCTGGCTCTTCGGCTAAGAAACGGAGATGAGCACCGCCCCCTAGAGTCGGACACGACTGTGCAAGGGAAAACCTTTACCTTTTTTTTATGCTAAAGAATATCAGCAGCATTCCTTCATGCAAACAATGCTTTTTAAAACTCCAATATATATGGAAAATTGGCTTGAATAAAGTAGTTAATATACACTAAGCCATTCTGATGATGGGCTATGATAACAGAATTAAACACTGAATATAGTAATTTCATTTTTTAAAATGTAATGGGGGTTATCCATAATGGAAGCAGTATACGTGGTTAAGTTTTCTTATTCTTAGCTTATATAGGTATATGGGAAGGGGAGGGGTGGTGTGGTGTGGGGTAAGATAAAAACAGTTTAAAGAAGAAAACATTTCATTTTAAAAAGCAGTATCCATACAGTCTCTCCTGCCACCCAGCTCTTCTGTTGACATTCAGACACTTCACTATAATGTTCCAAAAATCAATAGCAATTTATTCCCTTTTTGGACCCTAAGCAACAAAAGTAAATAATATTGTCACCTCCAGTCTGCCTGTAGAACATGGTCACAAAACAGTCTTGCTATTATAATGCAACCTGAGATGGTCCTTTATGCTAGCTCTGCTGATTGTATTGGCTTTCATGAAAGACAACTACTTTAGCAAACTAATACAGAGGGGTCAGTTTTTTGCAGGGCAGCCAAAAGAAAAAAGCGTTGAGACCAAATTAAGAGGAAAGTTGGGCATCTCTCTCACAAAATCATCTGTGTTGATTTTGTGACAGCAGAAATAAGACACAGCCATAGACTCCATGGTTAGTTTTCTACAGTTATGTTCTTTGGGGGGAAATCTATGATGAAGATATACACACTCCCAAATTATCTTCAAATTAGAATATACTTTTTAAAACTTGACCTTCTAAATATCAACTGTTGAGCTGTTCTTTCTTGAAAATCCATCATGAGCTTGGTGCTGCACAAAGTAAATAACAGAAATAACAGTTTTCCCAAAGACCTGTCAAACTATATTTGATAATGGAACATACGGCTAAAGAAGGCAATTATCCAGGAAACTCCACAGGTATTTCAGCATTTTAATTATTGTATGACTTCTTTCACCATTCATTACTACATCAGCTTAGTTTACATAATGTATATGTTCAAAGTGCAATACAATTAGGGGAACAATAATGAGAGAGGACTACTGTTTTCAAACAGAGTCATCTGGAGGAAAACAGGATGCTGATTAACAGGCCTTTGTCTGATCAGCACAGCTCTTCTTAGTTCTTAAGATATTTCAGCTCCTGAAGATCCTTCCTAACACATCCCCATTCCATATTTCCAGGGCCAGAGTTCTACTTTCTTCCCTTGAAGCACTTCCCCCCCACTTTTTTTTTTGGTTGCTTAATGTAGTTTCCACGTGATTACTCAGTCAAACCGGGGACCCGGTTATTTGCTGTACAGTATCAGTTCAGGCACAAGTATCAGTCCTATTATCTTCTATACTGAAAAGAGACACGAGCAATTCATTCAGCTTCTCTGCAATATCTTTATCATCTTTTAGCATTTTTATTCACTTTATCATCCAACAGACCTTCCAGTTGTCTCTTGGTATTTTTATTATGTCATTATTATCTTACTGTTAATGTTATTAGTAATATACTCCTCAAAACTTTTTATTGCATCCTGTATGGTCTGGTTGCATTTCTTTTGTGCAAATTTGTATTATTCGGGGGGTTATATTTTAGCAAGACCTTTTTTTTGAAGAAAGCTCCTCTTTAATAAGTTTCTTGACACCACATGTTCATACTTAACATTTGGTAGACTTAGTAATATCTTTTCTGACTTGTGATATAAATTTTCCCTAAACTTTTATTATTGTGTTTTTTTCAATGATCCCCAGGTATTTTATAATCTTTCTCTTTCAGCTCCTTTTTTTACTAGTCCTCTTGTACTGAAGTCCTTCTTTCAACGTTGAATATGACATAGAAAATAAATTAAATAACACAATTGTTATTGTTTCCAAACTTTCTGGGCAACATATAGAACTACCTTTAGGACTGTATTTCTATGGATTCTGCCATCATTTAGGACAGTGCTTTCCAAACTGCCGCCATTGGCGACACACCAACGGTGGCAGTGGCAGCAGCAGCGGTGGGGGCACATGCAGCAACGGGGGCGTGCACGGCAGCAGCATGGGGGCGCACGGCAGCGGCGTGCATGGCAGCAGTGGCAGCGGCGGCAGCCTCATGTTTTCCCCTAAAACGCGGAAGCGCTGATGGCGCACCGCTGTCGTCGCTGCCACCGCCACCGTGTGCGCCCGAGCCGCCGCCGTGCACGTCTACTTCCGGGTTGTGTCACGACACACTAAAGTGTCGTGAGACACAGTTTGGAAAGCTATGATTTAGGATATATAGAACTACTGGAGATGCATGATGAAAAGTCTGTTCATGTGATCTTTCTGAAAATGCATTGGATGTCCACAATCAAAGGTCATATAAAAAGCAATTTGGAACACAAAGGAGAAACAACATTAGGTAGACTTGGAATGAGGTAGAATAGGCAGCTTAACAGCTGTTTATTTGAAATGGAGTTAAAGCAAGATGGTTAAACATTTCAACGTGCACACTTCCGAGAGAGATTAGACAGATGTACTTAGGACAAGAGTTACCATGAGAAGTATCCAGATGCAAAGGTTTTAGAACAGAAACAAGTTTCTTGTCAAGCCCCTAGATCTGAATTTAATTTAGAATTTAAAGGGATTCCTAGAGTGGTAACTTGGTAATCACAAAATTATTTCCAAATTCTGGAATTCCCAACTTTGCATACACCTTAGTTGAGGGTCAGGGAATACTGAAATTCACTCTTATTGAGAAGCTCAGCTATGATGGCTCTTCTACATATCTTTTGATATATATATATTGGAATTATTGTGGCCTTGTCTTTTTCTCCTCTAAAACAGTATGAGCTTTTCAGGAATATGCAAGAAGTGAAGGAAACAAACTCTGTAATCTAGCCACTGATATGACCATTGACAGCTTTACAAGATCAGTGTGACATCACTGGATTGAACCCAAAACTAATCATTACTGCAACATAACCTTAAGAGTTATTCCCTAAATTAAATAAAACCAACTAGTAGATAGCTGCAACTGGCTATTTATAGTATGCATTTTCTCATAGGCTGTATTGTAGTATGAATGCTAAAGCCAGAGAAATTTGAGAAAAATTTAATGAAGTTTTCCAAACATTTCTTGGACCATCAAAATGGAAAAGTATGTCCCTAAATATTTTAACTGTATAATAGGACATTTGCTCATTTCTCATCTTTGCAATTCCAAGTGGCTTATCATTCAATGGTCTTCAGCCTTTCTAAACCTGAGACTCAGTTTGACCTTTAATCTGAAAGATAGAATAGTGGCCACTTCTATTTTAAATTATTATTATTATTGAAAAATTATCACACTAGAGCTCTTTGCAATTACCTTATTCTGAGATTAAGGAAATCAAGCCTGATGTGCTCAAATGAAACTGATTTGGGGATGAAGTGCAGCTAGCCAAAAAATTATGAATAGATCTGAATGTTTTGAAAGAAAGGTAATCCAGAATAGGAACCAGGCTCCTCTTCCAAGTGGGAAAAGAGGATGGAAGGAGTGGGTAAAGAAGATACAACCACATACAGTATATTTCACGCAATCATTATATCCCAGCCTTTTATTGTCTGCAGAATCTAGGAGACAATGCCCATCGATGGCTATTTAGTTGACAAAAATATCTAATGATTAAATGAAAGACATCAATGTTGGAGTTTCTTCTAGAGCACAGCAATAAATCTTTCTCTAGAAATTCAACCAGCACTCATGAGCTAACAGTGGAAAAGTCAAGAATAAGGCTTGGATAGATAAGTTGCTTCTACTGAAAACACAAAAAGCCTTACTAATGATTTGCTTCTGCAGAATCTAGCAATCCAGCCCACTATCTATAACTCCAGGGTTTAAATCTTATGTCCTTTCTCCTGCCCTTACATGGTAATGGACTTGTTGCCGCTTATTTTTCAGCCTTGGGGGTAGAGGGCATCTACACTGTATTTTCATAATCATTTTGTTTAGTCTCTGGCTCTCTGCTTCCAACCTTGGAAGCTTCAGCCCTGACAATCAAATTTATAAAATTTGGGTTATTTATAAAATTAGGCAAATATCCACTATGGAATACTTCTGCCATAAGTTAAAACCAGTTTGCCTGGTGTAGTCTTTGATTTCTCCTACATTATTTTTTTTTCACTAACTCTCTAATAAAACGTTTTATCATTTGTAATACACACACAGAGAGATAGAAAGGTTCTGTTATATTTATTATGCAATGTTATCATGTTTAGTGGGAACTGATCCTCTTTAAATGACAAGCAGTCTACATTTTTTTTATAAAGAAGTAAAATGAATTATGTAGCAAGAGGGGAAATGTACAAAGTTCTTTCATCCTTTCATAGGACATTTGGATCCTAGTAAAATTAATAGGCATTGGATGCAGGACAAACAAATGGAAGCATTTCATCAAACAAAAATGTCATTAAATTATGGAATTTGCTGCCTTAGAGTAATAGTTGTCAGCTACTCAGTGGAATAGACAACCCTGTGAAGAAATCAAAGGGGGGGGCATTATCTTCAACTCATCTGTTAACTTTTTGAAGGTATCTGGTTGATCTCTGTTGGAAACACAAGCAGCTGACTCGAGCAAATACTGTAGAGTAGAATGCCTCTTATGTATACAGTAGATTTTTAACACAAATTTAAAGAAAAATCATCTGAAAGTATTCAGGCAAAACTAGCTTTGCCAGGTATCTGTATTTCTCCGGGCATGTCCCCTTGCCCTTGCAGTCATACTCAATCTGGCCAAGAGGAAAAATCATTCTGAAACATCAGGTCTGATGACAGTCAGTAGAAAAGAGGCAGCACGTCCCCATTCTACTCTCTGGGAAACGTGCCTCTTCTCTGCTACTGTCAGGGAGATAACTGGTTAAGAAGGAGGGGGCTCCCTCCAGGGGGATAAACGCATGTGCAGTACTGAATCGCTTTGCTTTCATTGTAAGAGGCTGAGGGTGGCACCGCCCTAATTTCTTGGGCCCTTTCTATGAGCATCACTAGTTCATTTTAGTTTAGTTTAGTTTAGTTTAGCTGGATTGATGTCCTGACTTCAAGTGAAGGAACACGCTGGTGTAGAGGCTCTAGTGTTTTATTGTTCTACTCTGCTAGACAGAATCCAGCTAAACTGAAATGAACTAGTAATGCTCAGAGAAAGGGCCCCAGAAATCAGGGCGGTGCCACCCTCAGCCTCTTACAATGAAAGCAAAGTGATTCAGTACTGCGCATGCGTTTATCCCCCTGGAGGGAGCCCCCTCCTTCTTCACCAGTTATCTCCCTGATAGCTACCTCTTGATTGGTGAGCAAAAGGAGAGAGTCGTGGCTGGAAAGAGAGAGAGATCATGTAACTAACTCTGGTTTAAGTGACAGTGACTGTTTTGTCTTTTAAACAGTGCTTCAGGCCCAGTTAGCTCTGGTGAGAGCAACCGAAGAACCCTAAATGATTTAATGAGCCATTTACAGGTTTAGTGTGGGAGAAGAACAAAAATAAAGATATAAATTGCATAAGCAATCTATCTCCAGGGCATCTTCTTTTCTGAAAGTGAAATATGATAACCCCTTATAAAATGTAAACTCAGACCGAGCTCCTTGTATTCAGTTGAGGAGGCCAGTACATAATGTAGCATAGTAATAGAGGATACCTACAGAAAATTTCCAGTCATTGATTCCTTTCTCTCTGCCATGTAAGTTGTAGGGCAAAATAGAGTACAGGAAACATTACATCATCAGTAAGTGCATAAGACTTTTTAAGGTGCTTGTCTGCCTTCACTATTGCTTTCATACTCCAGATGATATACTTTCTTTCGCCTGATTTGCCACTTGCAGTTTTTCTAAATCAGAGGCGTCAAGTCTCCTACGATCAGCCTCCATACCTCAATAAAGAAATATACAGAAAGGATTTTACTATATTCAAAAAGGCAATTCAGGCAGCTCTATCATTGATAGAAATCATTGGAATGTACTGTGTAATAAATACATCATTGCTTGTATTCCTGCAGGTATAGCTGCTGAAGGAATGGGACAGATTGTGATTCCCAGGTGGGCCTACATTCCATAGCAAACCCAGGTTAATTCTCTTTTTAAAATGTATTTAAATTTCTGAGGAGCCTGGACGTCTGTAGTCTCTTTACCTGGAAGAAGCCAATAGGAGAATATGACTAGACATAGGAGCTCACATCTAAGCCTATAGCTAGAAGGGACTGTGATGGTCTGGCTGAGCATTGGATGGATTTTTAAATTATTTATTCATTTATTTGTCCCTTTGAGTCAGTGTTGACTCCTGGCGACTACCTGGACAAGCCCCTGCGGTTTTCTTGGTGAGATTTTGTTGGGGTTTGTATATACCCAGGAATTTACAGATAGATAAATTATACTGGAGAGGCTTGATATCTAGGTGAGAGGGGAATTATTCTGCAAGTCACTCAATTAGCAGCCATTGTTGTAGGGATGATGTGGAAGTAATGACTCATACTACAGGTGCTATAGTTTAGTTGGGTGTGGCAGATGATGAGAGTGACCTATAATGTGATTGGTCAGTTTATGTATATAAGCAGAGAAGATCTGGTGTTCTTTCTTCTCGTTGCTGTTAAACTTCTCATCGCTGTATTCCATCTTGTTGCTGTTATCATTTGTTACTGCTGTTGGATGTATTTTGGACTACGTATGTATATAAAGTAAATAGGCTATTTTATCTAATCTCTGCTTGAGTGTCTATTTACTGCATAGAACGTGGATCACTGGAGTCTTGGAAATAGGCAGCAGGCCGCCCCACGGTGCGCACTCTGACAGATTTCAAAAGTGGTTTGCCCTTGCCTCCTTCCCAGGGCCGAGTGTGTGTGACTGGCCCAAGGTCATCCAGCTGGCTTTGTGCCTAAGGCAGGACTCATAGTCTTCCGGTTTCTAGCCTGGTGCCTTAACCACTATACCAAACTGGCTCTCTTATATCCTAAATAAAATCACATATATTCATTCTAAGATAGAAACTTGATGGACAGAATCTGCTGACATAACAGAGGCAACATCTTGTGCTATTACCTGGGAGATTTTTGAATCTATGAATGTTGAGGAAATGGGTTTCTGCAGCATTAGCTCTGCCACATATGGCCTAGTTTTCTGCCCAACCAGGTCAATCAAGACATCCAGGGAGGGGACAAGAAGCTGGATCCAGGTGGCAGTCAATCCCTCTTTGAGGGAAAGGGGGGGGTTTCCAGCAGTTTTGGAAAAGGTGCTGGTCAGCTACTCAAGAGTTCAATCTTGGAGCCAATGCTAATGGAGAACCACCAACTTATTTTCAGGGTTCACTTTTTGACAGGGCAACAATTTCATAGAGTTCTGGAGGATATGAATAACTGGCAGTCTGGATTCAGGCATGGGACAGAAACCATACTGGTTGCTCTACTGGATGTCTTGTGGTAGGATACAGATAGTGGGAATACAACCCCTGAGTGGTTTTCAATACTACCAACCACAGTATTCTTCTGGATTATGTGAGAGAGCTGGGAATTGGTGACTGTGCTTTGTAATGGTTCCATTGCTATCTGAGTGGGGAAGTACAGTCACTGGTGACAGGAATGAAAACTTTGGGCCTTTGGGCACTCCACTGGGGGTGGGGTGCCCCAGTGCCCATTCCTCTCTAATCCTGTAACATCTATATGAACCTGCTAGAAGAAATTATCGGATAATTCAGGGTAACATATCATCACTATGCAAATGATGTATTCTCACTTCGGGCCAACTTGGAGGTGGAAAAACAGGCTCAGGATCAGAACCCCAAAAAGGTAAGAGTGGATGCTATTTCAGAAGTCTACTTTTTCCAAGGATAACATCAACTTCCTCTCTTGATAGGGCTGTGTTCTCTTAGATCAGGGGTGGGAAACCTTTTTTCTGCCAAGGGGCATTTGGATATTTGTAACATCATTTGCGGACTGGGAGCGGGGTTTGTGGGCAGGAGCCAATCGCGTGGAAGGGGGCAGGGTTTTCAGGCAGGAGCCAATCGCACGAAAGGGGGCAGGGTTTGCAGGCAGGAGCCAATCACAAGCACCAGGGGCGGGGTTTGCGGGCAGGAGCCAATCACAAGCACCGGGGGCAGGGTTTGTGGCGGGAGCTCCTAGGGTCAGACCAAATGATCTCATGGGCCTTATACAGCCCGCGGGCCAGACATTCCCCACCCATCTTAGATGGAGCAGGCTTGCAATTTGGGGGGTCTTTCTGGTCTCACAGCTCTTGCTGAAAGTTGCTTTTTTTTCGTGTCAGAAGCACCGAGGCGCTTTTGTAGTGAAAGGATTTGCTGTGACCAGGAGAGCCCTTGCCCAGCACTGGCTGTTGTACCAGTTGTAGCCTTACCTGGGCTAGGATTAACTGGGATGGTCATTTATGCCCTTGCTATCTCAAGATTGGATTCCTGTAATTCACTTGAGGTTTCTCCTGAAGACTACTCGGAAACTTCAACTGGTGCAATGTGCAGCAACCCTGCTTAAGTATTGCCATGTTACACAATATGGCAATATGCAGCAACCCTGCCTTGGTATTGCCATGTTAAACAATAGTGTAGGACAGGGCTTTCCAAAGTTTTCCTGCGGCGACACACCAACCGCCGTTGGTGTGTCGCCGCGGGAAAACCCGGAAGTGCCGCCATTGCGGCAGCGCGCAAAAACCCGGAAGCGCTGCTGCCGCTTTCAGATTTTTGTGCGCAGCGGTTGGTGTGTCGCCGCGGGAAAACCCGGAAGCGCTGATGATGATCAGCGCTTCCGGGTTGTGTGGCAACACACCAGACTGTGTGTGGCGACACACTTTTGTGTCGCAACACACAGTTTGGAAAGCTCTGGTGTAGGAGCTGCACTGGTTCCTGATGTGTTTCTGAGTAGAACTATGCTAGGCATTACCTATGAAGCACTATATGGTCCAGGGCCTGGATATCTAAGAGTCCAGACTTTCCTAGGTAGATTCTGCTCACCCAATCCAAATGATCAAGGATTCCCTGCTGATGTCCCCTCCCATCATATGGTGCTACAGAATGAGACTTGACAACATACATTATTGGAGGAAGGTCCTCTCTTTAGGAATAACTTGCCCCCTGCGGCAAGGGTGGCTCCCACTTTGGTAGCCTTCAGAAGCTTGTAAAACCTTGGTTTGGGGGAAGAGCCTCTGGGGATGGATCAATATGGAGCCACCAGCACCAGATTGGTATGTATTGTACTGTTATATACTATATGCTAATATTTTTTTCTAATTTTGGAAATTGCAAATCATTATAGAGTTTTACTTGATTGAGGTGATAAATAACCCCTACAAGTAAATGAGTAAATAACTAAATAATCAATATACAAACACTGAAAGAGCCCTTTCCTCAGTAACTAATACTCTGTTAACATAAATTAGCTAGGGCTACCAGAGAATGACCTTCAAAGTCTACCTCAGGGTCCCGAGGGGCAGACATGAAAGGCAATGATCCCTGAGGTAATTTGATAGTAATCCCTTAGCAGCTTTGGAGTTAAAACCAACAGGAGTGCAATTTGTTAAGAGAAAATGCCCTTAGGGGAAATAAGACAAAGTTAAAACCAGGAATGTTTGGATAATAAAAACATTCTATGAACTGTTTAAAAAGCAAAAATGTGATACCACTACAAACAAGGGATTGTATAGTATCTCCCACTTTGTCTAATAGAGCCGCATGGTTGGGGTTTCTTCAGCCAAATATTTGCTGCTCCCTGCATTTCCAATGCAAACATTTTCAGAAGCCTGCCAGATGCTTCTTACCTGTTCTGCAGTTGACAGCAGTGTCTTCGCTCCTGTCAAACCTGGGAATTCGCATTCTGTCAATTCTTCTCTCCTTTTAAGTACCACTTTCTGCAGAGGTATCCATAACAATCAGCTGATCTCACCTGAAGAACCAATTGCAGTTTCCAGAAATATTCCCCCAAGAAAAAGAGCTAAAGATGAGCAGTCGCTGAAAAGTCGTGGTCTAGGCATGGATCATACCTCCAAACTGTTGATTGGCTGCAGTGCCCAAGTTTATTCTAGCCTGCCTAGCCAGAAAGGAAGAAGCTGGTGATGTAATAAAACTTAGCAAATACTCTTGGGGTGCAAGGGCATATGGGATACTATGCACTTCCTGGAGGACATGGATACAGTCTCCATGCCAAAATAGGATTTTTTGACCTAGTTACTAAGATTGTATACATGGGATATACAATGACGAATATATATGACGAATATATGACGAATACATGGGGTAGGCTTTGCTATCAAAAACGACCTTGTGAAGCGCTTGTCAGAAGTTCCCACTGGGATTAACAAACGACTCTCAATTCTCCGAATAAAACTCGCGAAAAACCAACAGGCAACTATCCTAAGTGCTTACGCACCAACACTAGATGCAGATGAGGATATCAAGGAAAAATTTTATACCCAGCTGGACACCATCTTATCAGAGATACAAAAGGAGGATAAAATTATCCTCCTGGGTGATTTCAATGCAAGAGTTGGGCGTGACTTTGATTTGTGGCCAGGGATCATTGGGAAAGAAGGAGTTGACAAAAGCAACATGAATGGAATCTTACTTCTGACTTGTCATTACTAACACACTATTTTGCCAGAAAAATAAATTTAAAACATCATGGAAGCACCCACAGTCGAAGCACTGGTATCTTTTAAATTATGTAATTGTCCGTGCTAGAGATCGCCGTGATGTACTTCTCACCAGAGCCATGACGAGCGCCGATGACTGCTGGACAGACCATCGATTAATTCGATCCACGATGGCCATAAAGATTGTCCCTCATCGTAGGCTCCAAGGAAGAAAACCAAGGCGTAAAATGAATACACTGGCCCTTCAAGATTCTACTAAACGAGTTTGCTTTCAATCAACTCTCAAGGAACATCTGCCTATGGAACTCCCTGAAAATGTTGAGGAACACTGGATTAAATTGAAGACTTCTATTATTTCAGCCTGTGAACAAACTATCGGATACCAAACTAAGAGACATCAGGACTGGTTTGATGAGAACGATAGTGAGATTGAACATATTATTGACAAGAAAAGGAAAGCCTTCCGGATATGGCAAAAAGATATTAACTGTGCCGTTAAGAAGAAAAAAAAATCTACGCCAGTGCAAAGGCAGAAGTCCAAAGAAGAACTAGAGAACTTAAGAACATATGGTGGATAAAAAAAGCCCAAGAAACCCAACATTTTGCAGATGCTCATGATGCATGGGGCTTTTTTAATGCCATAAAGGCCATCTATGGACCAACAAACTATGGTACAAATCCCTTACGCTCAATAGATGGTGCTAAACTTCTAAAGGACAAAGAGTCTATTGCACTGCGCTGGAAAGAGCATTACTACAATCTCCTTAATCGTCGCTCTACTGTGGCTGATGAAGTCTTATTGCAAATCCCACAAAAACAAATAAGAGATGAGCTTGCAGTACCCCTTAGTTTGGAGGAAGTCAGTAAAGCCACTAAACAAATGAAAAATAACAAAGCTAGTGGACCTGATGGGATTCCTGCTGAAGTCTTTAAAGAAGGCGGGCCTGAACTTACACAACAACTTCATAAGCTCATCGAAAAAATCTGGATGAGGGAGGAGATTCCAGCAGACTTTAGGGATGCCATAATTATCACTCTCTTTAAAAAGGGTGATAGAACAGACTGTGGAAACTATCGAGGCATCTCCCTTCTAGCCACAGCAGGCAAAATCCTGGCAAAGATCATCTCAAACCGTCTCCTATCTATATCAGAAGACATCCTCCCTGAAACGCAAAATGGCTTCCGCCCTTCCAGTGGAACAGTGGATATGAACTTCACTGCACGACAGCTTCAAGAAAAATGCAAGGAGCAAAACCGCCCTCTGTACATGGCATTTATTGATCTGACTAAAGCTCTTGATACTCTAAATCGTACTGCTCTCTGGACCATCCTTCTGAAAATCGGATGCCCTGATAAATTTGTGAACATCTTGCGGATACTCCATGACGACATGATGGCAACAATCCTGGATAACAATGGCTCTCAAAGCGATCCATTTAAAGTGGAATCCGGCGTTAAACAGGGATGTGTTATTGCTCCAACCTTATTCGCTATCTTCATCGCTATGATTATACACCTTGTTGAAGAGAAACTTCCTACTGGTGTAGAAATTATATATCGAACAGATGGAAAGCTTTTTAATCTTAGTAGGCTGAAAGCAAAAAATAAGGTAATTACAACTTCTGTTATAGAACTTCAATATGCTGATGATAACGTAGTCTGTGCACACTCCGAGGAAGATCTTCAAACTATCCTAAACATCTTTGCAGAAGCATATGAAAAGCTCGGCCTCTTGATTAACATTAAAAAAACCAAAGTGCTTTACCAGCAAGTTCGAACCAATCCCTCCGCAGCGCCATCAATCCAGCTTAAAGGTGTGTCACTAGAAAATGTCGACCACTTTTCTTATCTCGGCAGCCATCTATCTACAAAAGCCGACATCGACGCTGAAATTCAGCATCGCCTGAGCTCTGCGAGTGTAGCTTTCTCCCGAATGAAGCGTAGAGTGTTTGAGGATCGGGACATTCGCAGGGAGACCAAAATGCTTGTTTACAAAGCCATTGTACTACCAACCCTTCTGTACGCCTGTGAAACATGGACCCTCTACAAACGCCACCTCCAACTTCTTGAAAGATTCCATCAACGCTGCCTCCGAAAAATTCTGCAAATTACTTGGGAAGATAGGCGGACTAATGTTAGCGTATTAGAAGAAGCGAAAACCACCAGCATTGAAACAATGATCATCCAACATCAACTTCGCTGGACCGGCCATGTTGTTTGAATGCCTGACCATCGTCTTCCAAAGCAGCTACTTTACTCCCAACTTAAGAATGGAAAACGGAATATTGGTGGACAGCAAAAGAAATTCAAAGACACTCTCAAAGCTAATTTAAAAAAATGTAATATCAGCATTGAGAACTGGGAAGCCCTAACTCATGAGCGTTTCAATTGGAGGTGGCATGACCGTCTCCCACCCAGAAACCTATGCCCTCATTGTGGGAGGTTGTATGGATCCAGAATTGGCCTTTATAGCCACTTACGGATCCACTGTTAAAATTTTACCCTTGGAAGACAATACTCGGCTACGAGTGATCGCCAATGATGCTGCCAGAACCACCAGTAAGGATATTTGACTGGGTTACCAGTAGATAGATTTAAGCATGCTGCGCAAATAGGTCCAATAAGTGTTTTCTGTACACATTCCAATGTCTTTACAGATATACATTTGCTGAATCTTTGCAACGGATCAGGCTTTCTGTCGTCATTATTGAGCAATTTTTTCATCTATTTTAAAATACAGCACCTTGAGTGGTGGTTGCAATATAATATTCCTATGAGAATGTCTGTTGTCTGCTCTTTTCCTTTCTCCTTTTTGGAGAGAACGGGATAAGAAGAACTCCAATTGCTTACTTTGGCAAATATAACAGGAGTTATTTCTCAACACCAAGCCTCTTGCAATTTAAGAGATGAGAGTCTAAGGCAGCAAAGGATCTTGGGTTGCCTGAAAGGCTAACATGTTTATTATCACAGAAGCTTTTGCGGATCACCGTTCACTTCATCAGATACACAGAAAACTGTCTTAAGGAAAGTGTGTCTTTCTCAGAACAGTATTCTATGCATCTGATGAAGTGTCTGAGTCACAAAAAATTGTATGAGTAAATTTTTGCTGGTCTTTAAGATGCTCACAAGACAGTTGTGTTTGCTGCAACTAACTCACATCGCTAGCCCTCTGGAGGAAGTTAGCTTTATACTGTACAAACCCAATCCTTGCCCCCAGGCCTACAGTCTGACAACCACATTAAAAACAGAAGGGGATGGGAGAGAACATGAAATCAATGAAATCAAAGTATTAATTCAGACATAAAGTTACACAGCTGGAATGGACACTAAGGCAGTTCATCAGGAAGAGGAAAATCAAAACGGGTGTTGTAGCATCTTCTTCCATCTGTAATATTGTCTGGTGGAATGGCTCCCAATAAAAGCCAATTCTGTGAACAGAAGAGCCAGGTGACTTAGCAACTAATTACTGTTGTGACTGCCACCCTTGAATTTTGTACAGATGCAGGGAGAGAACTTTTGCCTTTTTATATTGTCTTCGCACAGACAGGGTCATTGCCCTGTCAGAACAGATTACAGTCCAGACTTTTACGAAACTTGTCACAAGAAACAAAGAGTTGTTTGTTTTAGCACCAAATGAGTAATACATGCTCACAGCCCAAGACTATAAACAAAATGGCAGGAGAATACACCACTTCATTCAGAGTTTTGGAGAGCAGCATAAAATTATCTACTGTAGGCGTAATTGTATAATAAAAGTCATGCAGCCAAGTGCTAAACTTCCAGGTATATCAAATATGTCAGATCTACATGAATCCACTTCTGCACTAGAGAACATTTTAAATTGCTCTCTATGGTAGCTGCTCTGAGGCAGCAAGCTGTTATGCACTCACTGGGCATGATTGCAAGATTTTCTCTCTTGAAAACAAATAAATAAATAAATCAGAATGCAACAACTTGTCCCCATGCCTTGGCCCTTAATTTCAGTAGTCTTAACAATGAGAGAATGCTGGAGACAATTTATCAGTTTCCAAAACAAAGAACCAAACATCAAGATAGCTTACAAATTAAGGATTTCCTATCCAACCCTGGCTAGAAATAAACAACTACCTCATAGCTCCTACAGTGTGTAAAAAGCCAAATCCTTTCATAGTTTCATCGCAAACTGCAATGCAAACAAAAGAACAGTGTGAATGACCTGACAACTAAGAGCCTCTGTTGTAGAGAGGGAAACTGAATTAATAAAAGAAGGATCAAGATAAAATGAAAACCCAAAATAAAAATTCATTGTCTCTTACACAGATTGCACATTTTAATTATATTCATTGTAGTGATCCTGGGATGCTTTAGGCTTCTATGTGTGCGTACATGAACTAATGCTTCCTTATGAAAGAATCGTGGTTTTCTATTGCTGACTAAAACAAACAGTAATATGGAACTTCTCTGAATATACCCTGTGATCGTCACAGAAAACTTCATCTGCTTAATATCTTGTGCAGTTGGCATTCCATTGCATACTATACATTTCCCATTGAATAATACATACTTTCCAGTTTGTGGTGATGTTTCAATTTTAAATTAATAGATGGTCTTCATTTTGGCAACACTTTGTGAACACTTATAAAGACCAATGATAGGTGATGAAGTGACCCAAGCCCCTTCTGATTTGAGATGTAGAAATGGAAATACCAAAGTGATGCAAAACCTGCTTATTACAAAGTAAAAGTATGTAAAATGGAAGGAAAAGGGTGATGTACTGTATTAACACAGAAATGTCTAGTATATGCTCATTATAATTCTGGTATAAATATGTTATGGCAGTGGAGACAGGGAGAAAATTTGAGTATGCAATTGGATAGATATTGTGAAATATGTGGAAAGGGTGAGAAAATTATTCTGATACTCTACACGAGATATAGAAAAAAGCAGGCTGTATATTGTGAGCTTGGCATTGCATATTGTGATTTTGGCATAACCTAAACAGAAGATTCAGTATCATGATACGGGACATAAGGTTAATGAAAACACGGATTTGGATTGTATACAGAATATAAATTGATATGAGAAACTGTATGGATATATAAAAAAGTGATATTCTAAGTGTAAGATATAAGGTTAAATATAAACATAAGTTGATATCATAGATTACTTTTTTCTTTGGAGATACATTTATGAGAAGATAAAGATGAGTTGGAATTAGAATGAAGGTTATTACAGGATGAAATCATGTATGAATATGTATGTATGAATATTATAAGAATTGGTATATTAGGTATTAGGTTAAGTGTTATGATAGGTTATGTATTTAGTTTAAATGGACATTATCCCAAGGAGTGGAAATTATAGATGGATAATTGAGATATAAGATTACAAATATAAATAGAAGTTGATATTATAGTTTAATTTTTTTTATGGAGATATATATATAAGAAGATAATGGGATGATGAGGTGGAATTAGAATTAATGTTATTACAGGATGACATACTTTTACAATATTATGTATGAATATATATGTATGAATATTACAAGAATTGCTATATTATGTATTAAGTTATGCAATATGTTAGGTTATGTACTAGTGGAATATGTAGTCATAATATGAATAGAATATATTGTAGTTTATTAGAAGTAAATAAGGCTTTTATTTGTTATACTAATTGGATTTTATTGAAGATACAAATATAGATGTAAAAATGGAAAGAACGAATATAAAATATCGAACTGATGCAGCAATGAACATTTAACATTTAACTACTACTTCAAGGAGTGGAAGCCAAAGATGGACTATTGGGAGATAGTAAGAAAGGTGAAACCTATATGAAGATCAGAAGATTGGATTATAGAAATCAAAGGGCATATGACAAAGAAAAGTTCCTGTGTATCGTATGAAGGACTAACATTTAAAATCAATTATTGTACTTAAAGTTCAAAGATAGATTGGAGGACACCTATTTTCTATATTTTCTTTGTTTATTATTTCTTGATTTCACTTTTTCTTTATCTTTTTCTTATTTTGTATTTCTATTTCTTTTTTCTGTTCTAACTTTTAATATGTATTTTAAAACTCAATAAAATTATAAAAAAAATGTCTAGTATATGCTACTGTGCAAGGAGGAGAGATCCATGTTTGCATTCTCTTTTGCCCCTGAAAATTATACCCAGGCACATGATTTGTAAGTCTCTCTGCCTTGATGAATGCAGGGATAAATGTTATCAGGAGCTGAGTGTGGAAGCAGTATTGACTCTTCAGCACCTCTTGACCTATTGTGGGATGTACGTAGAGAGTTCAGAATTAACTTTCTTTCCCCTTTGGTCTACCCCTCTGTCTGCTCTGTCTATACAAATTCTAGTCTGAGGACCCCTTCTTCTGCCTTTGTTCCCAGGCACACATGCGCAGAGTACTTCCTCTCTGATGCTTCTCCTGGTTGGAAGTAGATAGCTATATGCTAGGCCAGTGCTTTCCAAACTCTGTGTCGCGACACAACCGGAAGTGGCGATGGCGCGTGGCCACCGCCCCTGTGGCAGCCCGTGCAGCAGCAGTGGCAACAGCGGCAGTGGCAACGGCAGCGGCGCACCATGAGTGCTTCTGGGTTTTACTGCAAAACACGAGGCCACCACCGCTGCTGCCATGCACACCGCTGTGCGCACCACCACCGCCGCTGGTGTTTCGCCAACAGCAGGAGTTTGGAAAGCACTGTGCTAGGCTATGCCTATCACCACAATGTAACTAAACCTTCTCTCTGTTATAAGACCTACTTTGCTAACCATTGCTTAGCTCCAGGGCAGATTCCCTACTCTCAAGAATGCCCACACCCAACTTTTTCCCTAAGGAGCAACTGAAAAGGAAGGCTGTTCCCTACTGCTTCCATTTTACTTTTTACACATAGGTTCCCTGGGTGAGCAGGTGTTAAGCCCCACATAGCCAGCAAGACCAAGGAAAAAAGAAAAATACAGATTTCAAGAAGGCATCTTTAATACCAGTTTGGGATAATACAGAATCTTGAAAATTTTAAGACACGGCTTCCTAAATATTTTTGCCATCACACCTCCCTTTAGTGTAATTTTTATTCATTTATTTACTCGATTTATATAGCCGCCCACCTCACTTTTACTTGCTTCTAGGAGGCTTAATGTACACACCTCCGCTAAAGATCCAAACACCAAAATGAACAGAATAGAACATTGAAAACAACACAATGCAACTTTGGGAAAGGTGGATTTATTGGAACAACGTTTTTTTTTTAATAGTAATTTTTATTACAGTTTAGAGCAGAGCTTTCCAAACTGTGTGTCGCGACACAAAAGTGTGTCGCCACACACAGCGTGGTGTGTCGCCACACCACCCGGAAGCGGCAGCGCGCGTGTGCACGGCGGCAGCAGCAGCGGCGTGGGATCAGTGGTTCTGCGTTTTAGCGGACGCTGCCACCGTGCATGCGTGCGCCGCCGCATGCCCCCCGCACCACCGCCGCGCATGCGTGCGCCGCCGCATGCCCCCCCACACCGCCGCCGTGCACACACGCATGCCCCCCGTGCCGCCGCCGTGCACGCGCGCGCCACCGCCGCACTGCCGCCGCTGGTGTGTCGCCAGTGGGAGCACTTTGGAAAGCTCTGGTTTAGAGACACAAAGGTAAAAAAAACTAATACAAACTAAGAAAAACAAAAAAGAGTGAAAAGAAAAAAATTAAAAAGAAAGAAAAGAGATATATAGTAAAGAAAAAAGATATATAAAGAAATGACTTCCCCCTTCATCACGACAAGTAAACAATTTCAGTAACTTATCACCTTCTCTGATACTACTACAAAAGATATCTTCTTCCTATATCTCATCTCTTATCTATAAACAAATTCTTAAAGCCATGTCATTCAGTCTTAGTCAGCAAAAGTCCATTAAGAGTTACGCCAAATTAAAGCATATATATTTTAAGCTTAATCAAATAAACCAACTTTATATTACTTTCCTTTACAGTACAGTAACTTATCACTTTCTCTGAAAATACAACAAAAAAACTCTTCTTCCCATATCTCATCTCTTGTCTATAAACAAAACTTTAAAGCCTCGTTATTCTGTCCTGGTCAGCAAAAATCCATTAAGGAACAACAACATACAGTATATATTGGAACCTTACTCAAATAAACCAACTTTGTATACCTTTCCACTGCTTTGAACAATCTTGATGTTTAATCCCTTTAAAAAGTGTCCCAGAACTTGATTTCTTTTCATTTTCTCTTTGTCTCTTCTCAGAAGCTCCTTCAAAATTTTAACACCTCTTGTTTGTAAATCCAAAATAAGAAAATTATCCAAGTCACTCTTCTGGTTTGTTATTTGTATACCCCTTTTAATTATTAAGACATCATCGGTTTCATTTTTAAATCCAATATAACATCTTTTTTCATATTATTCTTGTAACCTGTCATTTTTAAATCCACATTGGAATCAGCCTCAATCTCTGTCTTATCCAATAAAACCAGTTCCTCTTCTATAACCTCTTTTGAATCCAGTTTTATGATAGCAGAATAATTTTTGAGTGCATTGTTCCCAAATATCCTTGAATTCTTCCAAAGTTAGTGTTTTGCTCCATTCCATATTTAGTGGGTCTCTTCTCCTTTAATTATAATCTTTAGTTGCCTCTTCTAAAATAACCATTGAAATGCCTTGTCTTCTCCATCATACCCTCCACCTCCATCTCCCATACCAGGGGGCTATTTTTTCAAAATAAAGAAACTGAGATTAGCCTTCCTGTCCCTCTGTCACCAGTTTCAAATCATACAACAGGAAATTCTAACCAGGCATCACAAGTTATTCAGATACAAGGAGAAAGAAGAGGAAGAAGCATCCATATGCAGCTGAGAATAGTTTTCAGGAACATTTATGATTATCTTAATCATTGTTCGTACTAAGTCTGGCTTAATGTGCTACTTGAGCATGATTACAAATTAGATTTGCACATTGCACTAATTCCAAATAAGCTCTGGCTTAATATAGTGTATGAATCGTATCGTTTTGATTTATAAACCATGGTTTAAACAAACTCAGTCAACAATGGTTAATTTGGTAAGGAATGGATAAACAAACCATGGCTTGGGATAACTTTGAAGCCAGGCACAGAGAATCTGAAAGAGGGACTAGAACATCTTTATGGTGCTAGATCAGTGCTTTCCAAAGTGCCGCCGTTGGCGATACACCAACGACGGCAGCGGCGCAGGGGCATGCAGGGGGGTGGGGGCGTGCACGGTGGCAGCACGGGGGGGCGCACGGCGGTGGCGTGCACGGTGGCAGCGGCAGCGGCCTCCGCTAAAATGAGGAAGCGCTGATGGCGCACCGCTGCCGCCACACACACCACCGCTTCTGGGTTGTGTTGCGGCACAACAAACTGTGTGTTGCGACACACTAAATTGTCGCGACACACAGTTTGGAAAGCTATGTGCTAGATTGTTTCTCTAGGCATCTGATGTGGACAAACTCTATTCAAAAAAACTATGTTCGTTAGCATATTCAGTATTAGAGAAAGCCATTAGACTCTGATCATCCTTCTTTCTGAACAAAGCCAAAATCAAGTACTGTACATGCATCCTTAAAAACTGCTTGCCACTCAGAGAAATAGAAAGTATGTAACAATATGCATGGGGCATGGTGCTCTGTGGGTAAGACTTGTCGATCGGAATATCGCAAGTTCGGAGGTTCGAATCCCTAGTCCCACGTGATGGAGTGAGCTCCCGCACTAGCCCCAGCTCTTGCCAACCTAGCAATTTGAAAGCATGCAAATGCAAGTAGATGAATAGGTACCACTTTGGTGGGTAGGTAACAGCGTTCCGCGCGCGTCATGCGGCCACATGACTGTGGAAGCGTCGTCAGACAACGCTGGCTCTTTGGCTAACAAACGGAGATGAGCACCGGCCCCTAGAGTCGGACACGACTGCACAAATGTGCGGGGGGAACCTTTACCTTTACTAACAATATGCATGGGGAAACATTATTATTATTAGATTTTTTATGTATGCAAGTTGAGATAGATGTGGAAGGAGAAGAGACAGCTCTCTTTTAAAAAATATATTTGAAGGTTCCTGGGAGCTCCAGAAACATTACAATTCAAAGATGTAATTTGATTACCTATCTTTATATTGACCCAAAACCACTTAGAGATAGAAGTGATTTTGTTGCTCTACAAATTATTCTCATAGTATCCCATAACCTTCAGTAACTGGGATATATGTACAAATGGAGCAACTATAAAAAAAATAAGGTAAAGGTACCCCCCGCACATTTGTGCAGTCGTGTCTGACTCTAGGGGCCGGTGCTCATCTCCGTTTGTTAGCCAAAGAGCCAGCGTTGTCCGAAGACGCTTCCGCAGTCATGTGGCTGCATGACATGCGCGGAACGCTGTTACCTACCCACCGAAGTGGTACCTATTAATCTACTTGCATTTGCATGCTTTCTAGTTGCTAGGTTGGCAAGAGCTGGAGCTAGTGCAGGAGCTCACTCCACACGCAGGGCTAGGGATTCGATCCTCTGAACTTGCAATCTTCCGATCAACAAGCCTGGCGTCTTACCCGCTGAGCCACCACGCCCCTTGGAGCAACTATAGGTAGCAGCATAATAAATATGGCTCTCTGATTGTAATCTAATGTAATTGGTTTGCCCTCTATTTCTGGCAGAACCCCTTTACCTAGAATATGTATCGCATCCAGTTTTAAAACACTGTGTGAAAATATTGGCCTTCAACCAAAGTAATCCAAAATCAGAGTAAGAACTATGCATTAAAATACATGCATACAAAACATGTAGTCCAGGTAGGACTCCAGCTTGAAATCTGGAGAGTGGCTTGTAGTTGCTGTAGACCAGCCTTTCTCAACCTTTTGACCCTGGAGGAACCCTTGAAATATTTTTCAGGCCTTGGGGAACCCCTGCACATTCAGGCTCAAATATAGGCCAGAAGTTACAAAATTATTTTTGTTTCACGTGTAGGCCTGTACATATGCATTCACAGTGTTCTTAAACTAAAAATAAAGAATGAAACTTACCTCTTTAATGTGAAGTTGCCTGAATTTGAAATAATTTTTTTAATAAATCATGATCTCCCAGGGAACCACTAGTGACCTCTCGTGGAACCCTAGGGTTCCATGGAACCCTGGTTGAGAAACCCTGCTGTAGACAAATGTTTTTCAACCTCCGCACCTTTAAGATGTGTGGACTTCAATCCTCAGAATTCCCCAGCCAGCATGCTAAAGATGCTGAGGTTGAGAAACACAGCTGCAGACAATCCTGAAAAAAAATCTGACTAATATAAAGAAGTTTCTTTGCTCCTAAATGAGAACACTGCCACTGAAAAATTTTGCTCCATCCTCCTGCCTTGGAGAAGAGCCTCACTTGCAACAGGTGAAGTTTTTTCTGAAAAAAATTAATCTCAGTATAAACAATATCACCTGCTGAATTTGTCACTGTAGAAGGCCAGGAAAGGGAATGAGGAAAAACAGTAATTCTAGATGTGATAATATCACAAAAATCTTAAAGATTAGGATGTTAGATAACTTTTGAGAAGAAAAAAAAGTAACAGGGAAGGAGCAAGGCTTTTATTGATATCTACTGTTGAAATACGCAGCAGTAAATACACAACAGGATTGCAATCTAAACTGCACAGAAATCAATAGAATAAAATTAAGCATCTGCAGAAGTCTCTTATTAACTTCAGTGGGACTTACATTCCAGATGTCATAAAGTGGTATGCCAGAAATTATGAAAAGGTATTAAAATAAAGTATTAGACTTCTCCAAAGAGGGTCTGAAACCACTAATTCAAAAGATGTAATAGCAAGGCAGATTATTTTAGAAACTTTTATGAAGTGTTTCAGTGAACGTGTGCTTCAACTTCCCAAAGGCAAAGAGCAATTTTAACAACTCAGTATCCCAAGAAGAGAAAATAGCTATGTTTTATCAGGCAAAATTCCCTGTCAACTACAACTCCTATTGCCAGATTCTAAACTAGGAAGTGATGTAATTTGCTCCTCCAAATGACTAAAGGGAGGGAGGGGGAAAATAGCTTTGGCCTATTATATGATCCTCTGTAGCTGAACTGAAAATAATTTTGGAAACTAAGAATAATGATACAGTCAAGGGGCTGTATTAAATGATGTTAGTTATTCCACTAGCAAAACCTGTTTGTGTAGTGATTCCCACTCCATCTGCATCTTGGCAGCATTCTGGAGTGGTCTGGAACCATCCAGAATAGATCTCAGTGGCATGGAAGATGCCAGGAAGAGGAGTGGAATAGGGACATTACCCAAAATATACAGACAGATGAATGTGCTTCTGCTATGAAGTGAAGGACTAATTACTTCTCCACTGGGGTGGCTTTGGGAATGTTTATTAAGACACAAATCATTATTCTCCAGGCTGATGCAGCTTCAAACCAAGCTCAGATCTCCCACAGAGGAGAGAATAAATAAACCTGAATTAATACTGCAGACAATGAGAAAGAAACCCTAGCCAGAAGTCATAAATTTGGAGCTTATTCTGAACGCCTGAAACGTGAAATAATGGGGATCTCTAAGCATCTGCAAAGAATGTTAGCCTGCACATTAGGGAAACCCTGAAGGTCCCAAATTAGAGAGGTAGACATCTGGGTCAAAACTGAACGTCAGGCTATTATTTTAGAAACTGAGCCTCTTTCATTAGCCAGAAGAGGAATTGCTGTGGGGAACTTGCTGTACAAAACACCCAGCTCCTACCAACAGTTGTCAAAGGACAAGAGCAGAAGCACCCACAGCAATCCATGGTGATGTCATCAGGCAAATGCCACCACCTTATACTTACGTCTTGATGAGTGACACAAGTATGCAAGTCCCCCTTGCAACCCTCCCTCAATACGCACCCCTGGACCAAAGAGTGGAAGGACAGGACATCATGCTGACCTCATCCCTGTCAATTCTGGCCCCATCCATCAGGTCCAGGAACTACTTGAGGCAAGACGCTATACAAGCTAGAGCTCTGGGCAGGGGAGGTCAGCTTAGCTTGACCTGCATATAAATGCCATCTTAATGTTCACTTTGTTTTGGCCTTGAAGAACTGATCTCTCTCCTTGCCCTTTTCCTTCTGATTCCCATCCCTCGTGTATCTTTCTCTTTTAATTAATGCAAGTTGCTCAGGGAGAAATCAGAGTCTGAAAAGCGGGGGGGGGGGGAATGCAGCAAATAAAGAAATAAAACAGGAAGAACTGCGGGCAAGTTCTGTACTGACCACTTAAACAGAGTAAAGCAATCAGCATATTTTTTTTCTCTGCTTCAGTGCGAGACATGAATATGATAAGAAAACTAATGAGCCAGCTATACTAAGCAAAACTTGTTACAAATAAGAGGTGCATATGGATACGCACCAGTGTGTCTGCATTACTAGATTTACAATGTCTAATGCTTTTGTACAGTTAAAGCCCATACTCTCTACTGAAGACTTTTTAATATCACCTAGCTTTATTTCTGGTGACCCTCCCAGCCAAGGGTACAACTGAAACCTGGGTTAACAAAGCCAAGCTCAACCCCAGACCTGCTGGCTCTCATTCAAAAGGAACAGTGGCACATGTATACCAAGGCAAGCATGTCATGTTCATTCACCTTCTCTTCTAGTAACTATTCCCACTTAACAGACCCCTGGTAAATGCCGAGGAGGAGCACTGCCCTCTCTTTGTTCATTATGCCAACTAGTTCACACTGTGGTGTTTCTGTAACTCCTAAAGCCATCCTCGGTGCTCGAACATAAGCGTCAAATTGTTGTCAGGAATGACGGAAGCTAGACTAACCTCCTTACTTCTTATCCTCTAAACTTGGAGTTAATTTGTATCTTTTCAATGAAAACAGAACAGAAATGCTCAATGGGAGAGATTACTACTGGCATAATACTTGCAAGCTTGAAGTTTCCCTTCTCTGAGATTGATTCTACACACTTTTTCAGTCCTCTGGAGACGTTCAAATACTGATGCATTCTCAAGTCATCTTCCTTCCCTTTAGTGTTAACAAGCAGCTGCTATTCAGGGGTGGGTGTATGTGTGTGTTTTAATGCTCCCAATTCATCAAGTCGGGAAAAGTACAATGGTTTTTACCAAGTACATGATCTTTAATGCCCTGGGGGATATAAGGCCACATTGAACTTGTCCAGTTATTAATAATTCAAGGCAACCTCCTTGGTGACTGACAGGGGCATCTCTCTTGGCGCACCAGTCCAACTGAAAGAAGAGGCACAGCAGATAAACAAAACAAGTAAAAGCATTCCCAAAATCCTGAGGCTCAGAGCGCCCTGAAGTGCTGCAATTATTCTCGTCCTCCAATTCTTTGCAATGCCTTATGTCAGTGATTACCTAGACTTCCAAAATATTCCACATTGGCTGGCTTGCTAAGAATCTGTGACACTGAAGAGAATTCCTGGGCACGTTTTGCAGCTTGTAGACTGTGCCTGTTGTGCCAGACCATCACTGAGTGCCACGCTCTTTTATGACAATACATTTGTTCTTGAATTAATTCGTACTTACTGCAATGAGCTTCCCAAGAATTCTAGGACTTAAAAAAAATGACAAGTAACTTTATCACACCAGTGGCAAGTATTTAACTTGAAGTTAATTAAATTTAATGTAATGTAAGTTACATTAGCCCTTTTCATTCTTCTTTTGTCCCTTTTCTTACAAGGTTAGTAAACTACAATTGGTTTATTTCCTGAGACTTGGAAACATGCCTATTTATGCCATTTTTTGAAAAAGTCTTCCCTTGATTCTTCTGTTTGCTTTTATTTTTTTATTTACTTGAATGTATTATTATTTTGGTTATTATTATTATTACTTTCTGCCCAGGGTCTCTTCTTCCCACTCCAGCTAAAGTTCTTGAGAAAACTGCTCTTTCATTTCTCTCTTCACCTCTCTTAATAACTTCAGGGACCCGCTCCCCACTTTTTTTTTTTTGAGGATACTCTATGAAGTCTGCATTGAGTCATGTCATTAACAATTTGTTGGTGGCCCAGGTAAACGATTTATCATTGCTGTTGGTGCTATTAGATCTATCCACTGCATTTGATGACTTGAACCACCAAATATTATTGTTAGTGATCAGTTCCATTAGTATTGCTGCTGCAGTACTTATCTCATTGTTTTGTAGAATGCTTCTCTTTCTTAATCTTTCCCATTACCAGTGGGAGTTCCTTAGGGTTACATGTTGGGTCCTGTGATTGAGGTGTCCTATGAGTACTCAGGATTTGATAGAATTTGGTTACTCAGTCAAGGTATCTTGAGTCTACACAAAATCTCACTTCTCTGTTTGGCTTAGGAACTAACACTACAGGTGAAGACATTCATTGTGAGAAGGTTCAAAAACAAGTAACTGTACTGTAGCATCATTTTTTAACTTCTTTCTTCAGTGTATCTCTGTGGAACCAATTTCTGCTTTATTGTCTTTATAGTGCTTGGCTTGCTTGTAAACACTTCTTTGAATTCTTCTAGGACTGTTTCTAGAACTGCTTTCTGCTATGAAGGTAAACCTGGATCTATGTATGTCTCAGAGTATTCTATGTGTCTGACAAATACTTACCCACTTGCTCTACTAAAATCTCTGATCTGCAAACTCCAACACAGGACTTTTCTCTTTCCTCTCGATCCATTTCCTCAAGAGATTTACAGGATACTCATGCACATCACCCCTCTCTCCCTTCCATCCTCAGCCCATTTGCCCCCCCCCTTCCCATCCTCCTAGCACAGAGCTTGCCAAACTTTTTGTGTTGGTGACACACTTTTTAGACATGCATCATTTCGCGACACACTCTTACAGCAGGGCATCATTTCGTGACACACTCTTACAGCAGGGCACAAGGCAAGCACTAGGACCTGCGCGGAATCACAGCAGGTTTGGAGGCAGCCAGGCACAAGGCAGGCACTAGGACCTGCATGGAATCCTGGCAGGGCTTGGAGGCAGCAGCAGCCGCGACACACCCAGACACTGCAGCCAAGACACTAACGTGTTGCGACACACAGTTTGGAAAGCTCTGTCCTAGCACCTTCCCTCCCCCTTTCAGTTAATATACACTGCTCAAAAAAATAAAAGGAACACTGAAACAACACAATGTAAGTCCAAGTCAATCACACTTCTGTGAAATCAAACTGTCCACTTAGGTAGCCATCCCCTGCATCTACGGACTTCCTAAGATCCACAAGGAAGGAACACCCCTCCGACCCATAGTCAACAGCATTAATTCGGTAACATACAACATTGCCAAACACCTCTCTACCATACTAGCACCTCTAGTTGGACACTCTGAACACCACATCCATAATTCGGAAGAATTTGTTTCCAAAGCAAAGATCCTGAAACTGGATACAGATGAAACTATGGTCTCCTTTGATGTGTCCTCCCTTTTCACCAGCATCCCCACCACTCATGCTCTATCCGCTGTCAGGAAGAGACTAGAAGAGGACAGCACCCTTGAAAGGAGAAGGCATCTCAACCCAAACCAGATCTGCCATCTTCTGGACCTGTGTCTTAACACCACTTATTTCACATACAGAGGTGACTTTTACAGACAAAAACACGGCTGTGCCATGGGTTCTCCTGTGTCACCCATTGTGGCCAATTTATACATGGAAGAAGTGGAGAAGAAAGCACTCAACACATTCCAGGGAACGGTGCCCACCTACTGGTTTAGGTATGTGGATGACACCTGGGTCAAAATCAAGACCCAGGAAGTACAGGCCTTCACGGACCATATAAACACTATAGATGCCAACATTAGCTTCACCAGAGAAGACACCAAGGACAACAGACTGGCATTCCTAGACTGTGAAGTCCTCATTGGGACCGGTGGCAAGCTAGAAATAGGGATCTACAGGAAACCCACACACACAGATCAATATCTGATGTTTGACTCCCACCATCCACTGCAGCACAAACTAGGAGTCATCAGGACATTGTCACACAGAGCAGAAACCATCCCCACCTCCATGGATTCCAAAAAGAATGAAAATCAGCACCTGAGAACAGCTCTGAAGGATATCCAAATTGGGCCTTCACCAAATCTAAATCTACCAGACCTAAAACAGCGACAGATAGGGCTGAGACTCAGAGTAAACGAAAGAACCTGGTCATTCCCTACATGGCTGGTGTGTCTGAAAAGATAAAACGGATATTTGGCAAACACCACATACCTGTATATTTCAAACCCACCAACACACTGAGACAGAGGCTTGTACACCCCAAAGATCAAACTCCAAAACACAAGAAAAGCAATGTAGTTTATGCAATCCAGTGCAGTGAGGAGTGCTCTGAACTTTACATTGGAGAAACCAAACAACTTTTGTACAGGAGGATGGCCCAACACAGGAGAAGTAACACCACAGGACCAGAGTCAGCAGTTTATCTTCATTTAAAGGAAAAAGGACACTCATTTGAGGACATTAATGTTCACATTTTAGACAGAGAAGATAGGTGGTTTGAGAGAGAGGTCAAGGAATCCATTTATGCCAACTTGGAAAATCCTTCCTTGAATAGAGGTGGGGGCCTCAGGCACAATCTTTCTCCCATCTTTCTCCCGGCTCTGTCTTCTGTGCCTAGGAAGATTAAGACCATTTCACAAGCTCAACAGCAGCATGGTGATCTTAACGATCCTCCTTTAGATAATAAAAGGACTTAAAATAACATCTCAATATAACCATGCCCCCAGGTGTAAGGTCACACAGCTACCTAGAAACATATTTAGGATTCCCTTACCAACTTTGCTCAGACTGAAGAAGCTCCTTGGATAAGGAGCGAAACGTTTCCACTGAGAAAATAGAAATCCAGTTGACATGATTCAAGCTACAGACAATTCCACCTGGATAACTGAGAACCTTCATAGACATATGTCCACTTAGGTAGCAACACTGATTGACAATCAATTTCACATGCTGTTGTGCACATGGAATAGACAACAGGCGGAAAGCATAGGCAGTTAGCAAGACATCCCCAATAAAGGAGTGGATCTGCAGGTGGTGACCACAGACCACTTCTCAGTTCCTATGCTTTCTGGCTGATGGTTTGGTCACTTTTGAATGCTGGCGGTGCTTCCACTCTAGTGGTAGCATGAGACGGAGTCTACAACCCACACAAGTGGCTCAGGTAGTGCAGCTCATCCAGGATGGCACATCAATGCGAGCTGTGGCAAGAAGGTTTGCTGTGTCTGTCAGCGTAGTGTCCAGAGCATGGAGGCGCTACCAGGAGACAGGTCAGTACATCAGGAGACGTGGAGGAGGCCGTAGGAGGGCAACAACCCAGCAGCAGGACCGCTACCTCCGCCTTTGTGCAAGGAGGGACAGGAGCAGTACTGCCAGAGCCCTGCAAAATGACCTCCAGTGGGCCACAAATGTGCGTGTGGCTGCTCAAACGGTCAGAAACAGACTCCATGAGGGTGGTATGAGGGCCCGACGTCCACAGGTGGGGGTTGTGCTTACAGCCCAACACCGTGCAGGACGTTTGGCATTTGCCAGAGAACACCAAGATTGGCAACTTCGCCACTGGCGCCCTGTGCTCTTCACAGATGAAAGCAGGTTCACACTGAGCACATGTGACAGACGTGACAGGGTCTGGAGACGCCGTGGAGAACGTTCTGCTGCCTGCAACATCCTCCAGCATGACCGGTTTGGCAGTGGGTCAGTAATGGTGTGGGGTGGCATTTCTTTAGGGGGCCGCACAGCCCTCCATGTGCTCGCCAGAGGTAGCCTGACTGCCATTAGGTACCGAGATGAGATCCTCAGACCCCTTGTGAGACCATATGCTGGTGCGGTTGGCCCTGGGTTCCTCCTAATGCAAGACAATGCTAGACCTCATGTGGCTGGAGTGTGCCAGCAGTTCCTGCAAGACGAAGGCATTGAGTTCCCTTGTGGGGAGATGGAGCGGTATATAAATTGAAACATAAATAAATAAATAAATTGATGCTATGGACTGGCCCGCCCGTTCCCCAGACCTGAATCCAATTGAGCACATCTGGGACATCATGTCTCGCTCCATCCACCAACGTCACGTTGCACCACAGACTGTCCAGGAGTTGGGGGATGCTTTAGTCCAGGTGTGGGAGGAGATCCCTCAGGAGACCATCCGCCACCTCATCAGGAGCATGCCCAGGCATTGTAGGGAGGTCATACAGGCACGTGGAGGCCACACACACTACTGAGCCTCATTTTGACTTGTTTTAAGGACATTACATCAACGTTGGATCAGCCTGTAGTGTTCTTTTCCACTTTAATTTTTGAGTGTAACTCCACATCCAGACCTCCAGGGGTTGCTTACATTTGATTTCCATTGCTTTTTGTGTGATTTTGTTGTCAGCACATTCAACTATGTAATGAACAAAGTAATTAATACGAATATTTCATTCATTCAGATCTAGGATGTCTTATTTCAGTGTTCCCTTTATTTATTTGAGCAGCTTATTTCATTGGCCTACCTATCTGTGTTCTTGGCTATTTTCCTACTCATCTCTCCCCAAGCCACTTCTGCCTGAAGCAAATAGACCCAACTCATAACACAAGAGCTCTGATTCAGCACAGGCCACTCAAAACCAGCTATTCCATGAATGGAATAGTTTGTACATGGAATGTTTTTCACATCCATAGGGATATTTGTCTTCTTCCAGTCTGGCACTTCACCTATTTTCCAGGATTTATCAAATATAAGGGCTGTACAGAGATCCAGATTTAAAGGGGAAAGAGGTGATTCAGATTGCCTGTGACCATGCTTATTGCACCTTTCAGCACCACCTTAAACCAAATTCATTTTTTTTCCTTGGGCTCATGTGACAATGCGAAACTTGTATCAATTACTGTATATCACTGATACCATTTTTCCAAAGAGTCATATTTTCTGACTACTAATCTTTTACTAATCTCCAGGCTGAAATGTCACAGGCTTCTGCTGGATTTAATCAGCACTCAGAAGTCAGATTCTGTCTTCTTCAAACAAATATCTTTCTTACAATATGATTAAAATGTCAGTCTAATTTGGCTTGGAATTCAGTTTCTCTGAACAATAACAATAAAACTCTTTTGCTGCTACAGATGTATACAAAAACAATCAGTTGATTTTATAAAAGACATATTCTGAATATGGTTCCTTGTGATGTAGTGTATATCACCATACTAAGCCATAGTTTAGTATTACAAGTGAATTAGCCCAGTAACCTGTAAGGTTTACACATGACTCCTAAATATTATAATAGCCCAAACACATATATGCTGCTTCAACAGTACTTTCTACAAGTTGTACAGGTCCTATTCTCTGCAAAGAATATATTTCTAGAGGAATGGTTTTATAATGGAAATTATATAAGAGCTAACAAATCGCAAATTATTTTAACTGAGCCTGGATTGCTTTTGCCTCATTTTGGATTCATTTTTGGTTGGGAAAAATATTTAAAACTCACTAATTAAAAAATCTTCTGGATGAACCACACAAAATTAGTGTTCCTGTAATATTTTGTTAAATTTGAAAAGACTCTATAAAAAAGAAAAGATCCATAACCTGTAGGCATAGTAAGCTCACTTTTCCCCAAACCATTTGGGAGATCCATTTTTAAGGGTGGAATCACAGTCTTTGAAACTGACATCAAAATGGCCACCCTCAGTTCACTATCAACAAAATAGGAATAAGTTGAGGAAGATAAAGAGGAAGATGAGCTACAGCTAGCAAGAGAGGCAAAATATAGCAGGGATTTCTTCAAATATGTCAAGAAGACAACAAAAGGAGACAATAGACTTGCTACTTAATCCAAATTGAGAAACCTTAACAGATGACCAAGTGAAAACAGAAAAACTCAACTCTTATTTTGCCTCTTTCTTTACATCTAAAAGCAAATGGTGATCTAAATAGGACAGATTGAGAATGAACACAACAGGGGAGGGTGCAAGTCAGAAATGATGTGGTAAAGGGACTTCTAGCTAAGAATCTTCAAATTCCCAGGCCCTGGTGAAATGTGCCCTAGAATAATGAAGGAACTGGCTGAAAAGCTGTTGGAATCTATCTCAACTCTCTTTGAGGAATTCTGGAGAACTAGAGCAGCCAGAGAACTGGAGAAGAGCAAACAGGGCCTCCCTCTTCACTAAAGGGGAGAAAAAAGGATCCCAGTAATTATTGAGCAGTCAGCCTAACAACAATACCTGGAAAGATGTTAGAGCAGATAATAAATCAGGCCATTTGTAAGCATCTTAAAGACAATGCCATGATTGCTAAGGCTCAGTGTGGCTCAAAAATGGGCCATGTGAGACAATTCTCCTCTCTTTTTTTTGACAAGGTAATTTCTTTAATAGATAAGGGGAATGCTATGGATATAATTTATCTTGATTTCAACGAAGGTTGAAATGTTTGGCAAAGTTCCACATTACATTCTTCCTGACAAGCTGTTAAAATGTGGACTGGACAGCACTACAGTCTCCAACTGGCTGCAATCTCCGAGTGCATTAGGGTACACAGGGATCTGAGGGAGATGGGTGGTGACAAAATTTGATAAATAAAAATCTGTCTTAGATTCAGCACTATTCAATGTTTTTGTTAGTCACCTGGTGTCAGCCCTATGAGGCAGATCTGACCAAGAAATAACTGCATGGAAGACTAAAGACTACTTTTATTTGAACTGGCTGTAGTAACACAATCTTGCAAGCGATTGTGCTCCCTCTCTTCTTTCCTAACATGTGATTTAGGGAGGTATCTGTCTGAGGCGTTTGTACACACTTTCTACATATCCTGGACTAAATCTGTTTTCCTTCTCATCTCTTTGGTAATGGTTCTCCCCTCTCTCCCTCAAAGCCACCCCCTTTACTCTCTATACCTGGATAACAGGATTGATGGAAAGTGTATCAAATTAGCAGATATACAAAATCTGGAGGTCTGGACAATATCCAGGATGAAAGAATGAGACTGCAGTCAAATCTGGACAGGTTTGGAGACTGGATTAATAGCATCAAAATGTCCTTTCACACAGAGTAACGTAAGGTATTACAGTCAAGAAAAATATACAGCACACATACAAGATATGGAGTTCTAGGGTATACAGGAAGAACCACTGTAACAAAGACACATGAAGTCTTTATTCCCCTCTACTCTGCCCTGGTGAAACAACATCTGGAGTACTGTGTATGATTTTGGGCATTAGAAGGATGTTGAAAGGTTACAACAGATTCAGAGAAGGGTGACAAAGATGATACAGGGACTTGAAGACATGTCCTATGAGAACCAGCTGAAGGAACTTGAGATGTTCAGTCTGGAGAAAAGAAGACTGAGGGGAGATACTGTCAGGATGGAGGCTGAGTCCGAGGAGTCCGATTTCAAAATAGAAGGGCCGTTAGCATTTGAAGTGGGAAAGGACGAGTATGGCGCGAATTTTGAATCAGCTTCTAAACAGCTAATTGGAGGCAGCCCAGAAGGAGACTCACCTCCACCTATTAGCGCACGAGAACGGAGGTGGGAAAGGCGGGCAGAGCAACGCGAGGCGCGATTGGTCCCCCCTCACAAACGGCGCGAAAATCAAAGGGATAAAAGGCGAGCGCAGCGGGCAACCGTTGCTGGAGACAACTGTTCACATTCCATACCACATCCTGAAGTGAACCGAGATTTCGTCGCCACGCCAGCAACTCCACTCAGACCTAGCCCTGCTGCCACGCCAGAGCCCTGCTTTCCAGCTCAGCCCAGCTTCGCATCAGAACCCTGCCTCGCTGACCAGCCGAGCCTCATGACGGAGCCTAGTCTTATCGCCACACCGAGCCTCGCACTGGAATCTTGCCTTGCCTTCGCACCAAGCCTCCAGTCGCAACCTCGTCTGGCTGCCGCTGCGCCAAGCCCCGCACCGGAGTCTTGCCTTGCCTTCGCACCAAGCCTTGAGTTGCAACCTCGTCTTGCTGCCCGTCTGCCAAGCCCCATGCCGGAATCCTGCCCTGCCTTCGCACCAAGCCTCGAGCTTGAACCTCGCCTTGCCACCGCTGTGCAGAGCCTCGCACCGGAACCGTTCCTCACCGCCGTGCCAAGTCCCACACCGGAACCTTGTATTGCAGCCATGTGGTGGCTGCCAGCGTGCGCGCCAACTGGAAACGAATCACTGTAAGCCACATGAACCTTGTGAGCGCCTTGTGACACTCGTGTTTCTTTAGTTATATTTGTGTGCCTTGTTTGTAAATAAAGACTTATTCCACACCTTCCCTGCTTCGGGTCTTGGGACAGGACAGGACAGATACAATATCAGTGTTCAGATACATAAAAAGGTTCCATAGGGAAGCGGTCAGGTACTATTTCCATTGTCACTGAAACTAGGACCAGAAATAATAGGTATAAATTGCAGCTCCTCAGATTTTGTTTAAATATAAGGAAAAGCTTGACAGTAAAATCTGTACATAGTGGAAGAATCTACCTATGGTCACTGTGGGTTTTCTACCTCTGAAGGTTTTGAAGAAGAGGCTGGAAATCTCGAAGATAGTTTAATTAGTAATATTAAAATTATTTTTAATTGGTTGGACTAATTGATCCATGTGGTCCCTTTCAGCTCCACAGTTCTAAGATTGTATGAAACAGAATGAGTAGATGGGAGGCAGCCATTATGGTTCTGGCCTAACATTTAATACAAGCATACAGAACATGCAAGGCAATTCTATAGTTTATTCAAAAGTAAATCCCACAATGTTCAGCTGGGCTTAATCTCAGGGAAGCACACATAAATTTGCAGAAATGATATATAATGGAATGTTGGCAATTCTATTTAATTGCATTTGCAGCCAAGTTGACAAAAAGCTGAAATTGCTGGTCTTCAGTTTATAGCCCTGACATCATTTACCAGCAAAGGACCAACTCCAGAATCAAGTATTTCTGAGAGCAGAGATGTGAATGATTGAGCAAATCACGATGAAATATCCAAGGAATGAAGAAAGGGGGTGCTTCTATGACTGGATCTAACACAGGTTACTCTGATTTGGTATTGTATTTACAGCAACAATAAGAAAGCCAGCTAGCATAAGCAGTTCTGATTGGTATTCGATCTGACTGTTTTGGTACAATGCCCATCTCCAGTGCTTTTAAGTCAAACACTGACAAGCGTCAATAATAATCAATCTTGTCCAGATCGGCAATCTACAATGTAAAGCACCATAATCTATAGAAAGAAATGAGGAATTGAAAACATTCTACAGTTGCTATGCTTCTGGGAATAATAAAAAGCACCTAAAATCAATATCACTTGTCATTTCTCAAGAGCAAGCTATTCACTGGATTACAGAGAATATTTACAACTTTAAACAAGGATTTTTAAAAGTGAGTTAAAGGAAATATTAAGGGGTGTGGTGGCTTAGCGGGTAAGACGCCAGGCTTGTTGATCGGAAGATCACAAGTTCGGAGGTTCGAATCCCTAGTCCTGCGTGACGGAGTGAGCTCCCACACTAGCCCCAGCTCTTGCCAACCTAGCAATTCGAAAGCATGCAAATGCAAGTAGATGAATAGGTACCACTTCGGTGGAAAGGTAACAGCGTTCCACGTGTGTCATGCCGGTCACATGACTGTGGAAGCATCTTCGGACAACGCTGGCTCTTTGGCTAACAAACGGAGATGAGCACCGGCCCCTAGAGTCAGACACGACTACACAAATGTGCGGGGGGAACCTTTACCTTTAAAGGGAACATATTAATACATGATAACTTTAAGGAAAACAAAGCTACAACATTTTACCATGGAATGAAAGGTGGAGGAGGAGGGTTATGAACACAGGACAGGAACTTTACAATGTTACACCACTTAAAATTTTGTTGTAAAATAGAAACAACCACATGTTCATGTTCTGCAAAACACTTTTCATGCATTTCAAACCTTCAGTGTTCAGAGCCTTATTCTAATTTTAAAAGTAGATATGAAAAGAAATAGAAGTCATTTGCTCTATTTTTCAATAGAAGTATCTTCAGCTGCTATCCGTTTGATACATGATTCTTTAAAAAATACGCTAGTGGACATACATCAAGCAACAGAAGGCCATGGGAGAAATACTCTGTTTTGCCTCTCTGTCATGCACAAGCAGTTACTCATTTTCGGTATAATATTTGACAATCTTTATCTGAAACTGCAGAGATTAAGCAAAAAAAAACAAAAACTGCACAACAGCAAAAATTGGCAGGAAAAAGAAACTATCCTATATACTGTGTGTGTATATTTACTGTACCCTTCTGCTTCCCTAATCCTTACAATTTGAAAATATATTATACAGTTGTCTGCCTGCCACACTGCAATAATCACAGTTCTGACATTCATTTTAACAGAGTGCACACTTTAAGAGCAAGCTGCCATTTCTTCTGTATCAAATGCCTTCCTGATACTCACTAGCCTTGCAAGATGTGATCAGGCCAGGTTTCAAAGACTCACTCTGGTGATTATAGACAGTCTCATAGTTTCAAAAGACCTGCAGTTCCCGCAAAAAAACCCTAAAGTTTAATCTCTAATAGTGATGGTCATATCTGCTCATGCTCCAGGCAATGTATATAGCTTGGCAAATGTGAACTTAGGCTATCTTCCTTTTCTAAGCCTGACTTTGAAACGTTTTGCAGACTATAATCTGCTGTTAAGTGGAATTTGAATGCACCTTTGTCACCTGCTCTGCCTCCATGGGATGTAGGGCTAAAAATACATAAAAACATAAAGGCAACTCAACGTTTGCAAGTAATTTATTTATTCAAATGTATTAGCTGTCCAACTCCAATGGACTCTAATTATACAGCCTATTTTCCAAACATGGGAAAGGAGCTGCTCTCTTCCATAAGGGAAGCTCAGTATAGAAGTTCAGTATCTTTAACATTATTATGAAACAAGAACAGTTGTGAAGATGTTTGTTCACATAGCAAATGTTCCTCTGGCTTCAGGCCTGAAGCTTCTGAAGAAAAACCCAGAAGTTTCTAGAGAAGAAGACAGCCTTTGAGAATATAGCACAGAGCTTTCCAAACTTTTCATGTTCGTGACACACTTTTTAGACATGCATCATTTCACGATACAGTCTTACAGCAGGGCATCATTTTGCAACACACTCTTACAGCAGGGCACAAGGCAGGCACTAGGACCTGCGCGGAATCACAGCAGGTTTGGAGGCAGCAAGGCACAAGGCAGGCACTAGGACCTGCGCAGAATCCTGGCAGGGCTTGGAGGCAGCAGCAGCCGCGACACACCCAGACACTGCAGCCGACACACTAACGTGTCCCGACACACAGTTTGGAAAGCTCTGATATAGCAGTTGACATCCCTGATCCAGATAGCACAGACTGATTCATGAGGGCTTGTTTAGATAGATATCTTGAATGGGTATTTAAATCCAAAATGAGATGTATACTTGAATCCAAAATATAACTAGAATATATAACACACCTTACTGTTTACTTACATATAAGAACTTCAACTAGCATAGTTTGAGGCAAGTGCAAATTAAGCTGTGCCATTTGATTGGCACATTTATTTTTATAGGTACATTTAGCTAAAGAAAAATAATGCTGCAGCATTATCTACTACTTTAAGAAAAATACAAAGCATAAAATCTTGATATAATTGCAGTGGAACTTAAAGCATCTTCATCCTCAAGTAATGATGTACAATAACTCAGTATGTATAACAGTTTAATTTTGTTAAATTACAAAATCTACATCTTGTGTTTTCTGTTACATCTGTGCAAATGGCAGAGCAAATTAAGTCTCTCTACTGAGAATATACTTTATCCTCCTATAGTTGCTTCACATTCCTATCTAGAAATTAAGGTTTCAAAAGCTATATACTGGCTAACCTGAGTGTCTAATTCTGCACTCTCATTTAATGCTGGTTTCTCACCAGTTGGCTTTCTTACCCTATGTCAGGGGAACGGACAATACAAACCATGCTACAACCAGGATCGGCCAAATAAAATAAAAACTAACAATACAATATACTGTACATGTTGACAAATGCTGGCACAAGTTGTCAAGACCTATTTTAAAGAGTAACAATACAAATAACTATCGCTCTCGAAGTCTTTTGATCTATTTCTGTTTTATTAAGAATAGCAATACTTCGCTATGAAAATCGACCTCCGTACAAGTGTCAGCCTACCGACATCCGGAGCAGATGCACAGCCACATGATACTGACCGACCAGGTAAAAAGATAGTGGGTGCTATGGATCTGGAGAGAATGTGAGGAAGTTTTAGCCACTTTGACTAAAGATATGATAAAGATTCCTTTAAGTCAAGTTCAACTCTTTGTGACTGCATGGAAATATCAATTTCACTCTCTTGGCAACAAGAAGGAAGTGGATTATTTTCTGTGGGGGGATTGGTTTTTTGACTGCCCAAACTAATGTGCAGCCTGGAAATTCCTGGTAGTTTCCAATCCAAATACTAACTTGCTCTGACCATACAATCAGTTCTCATGTAGCACAATAGTTGCGTTCCTAGAAACCATTGTGCTTCGCAAAATCATGCAATATGAGTAACAGGGCTTATAGAAAGAATAGGGTTAGGGGTAGGCCACTTAAAATGAAAACACATTCGTAAACAAAACATTATCAAACAAATATATAATCCTAATAAAGTACTTACACAGTTGAAGGAGGCACTACATCAAGATTTTCATTTTTTTCCCCTGTGCTTTTCATATATTGCTAACGCTTTCTTTTTTATTGTTAGAAAATTTATTTGCCACAGTCTCTTCTTGGCCTGATCTTCCATCCAAACACTTAATAAGTATTCCATCTCTTCCAATTCTTTGTGTTTTGTTCTAATAGATGTTGTAGCACTTTTATTTGCTCCTGCTAAAAAGCTTGTGTTTATTTTCTCAGGTTTTCTTCTTACATTGCCTCATTTAGGCCAGTAGCCTCTATGATGTCACACATTTTTTCATTTCTTTCAAAACACTTGAGAATTTCAAAGTTTTTCTCAACTGATAAAGTGTTTCTTTCTCCACCTGAATCGTTATCACCAGCATGCTTCTTTAGCACATTCTTTTCAATTAGTATACTCACTTGGGCGGGGTGAGGAAAAACATACTGAAGCAGTGATAACACCCAAAAAGTGAGAGAAGCACAAGAGACACTAACAAAGTAGCACACATACAGATGTGGCCAAAGGTATTGGTACCCTTCCACTTTTCCCCAAAAAATCCCAATCTGCCATGAAATAAGTTGAAACCAGCCCAAGGAAATGGTACCCACCATCCAATCCATAGAGCAGCCACTCTGATTTTGTTGTATGACTTAATATTCTTGTAAATAATATGATGGTCTCAAGAAAGACAACTGAGCCTGGGAAAGCCACACACATCAGGACCAGAATGGTTAGAGGATGGAAAAAGGGCAGCAGCTGACTCAACCCTGCTTTATCTGGATAGCCACTCAGAACAGGTGGGTGCCTGAATGGCTACAAAAAGAGGCAAATATTCTGCCTCTTCGGGTTCTGCTGTGTTGAAGGGGGCAAAAGCAATTCCCTTCTATCACTTTTCTTTTTGGCAGGGTTGCCTAGCATGGGGACGAAGCTTGGCAGGACATAAAAGGCATTCCTGCATATGATTCACACATCAAGCTCAGGTGTGGTTTGTTTTTAACCATGATTTCTAGGCCAAGCCTCAACAGCTGGGCTCACTCAGCAAACTAAACCATAACATGGTTTCTTGGATGCAGCACCAATCCATTCAGCTGCCCAGATTTCTGCCTGAGCCTTTGCCTTCCTAACAGAATTCCCTGGCAGATACTGAAATCTAATAGACAATAGATGATGATGATGATGATGATGATGATGATGATGATACTGATAATAGATAATATGTGACAGAGAATTTTCAAAAAGCCCAAAACAAGGACAAACTTCATAGGCTGCGAGTTTCTGGAATTCTTTCTTTATATGGAGTCTTGGGAGACTCTTAAGATGAACTCATCCAAGATAACAATTTCAGCATCCTGACCATTTCAACAAGCATTTAAACCCAAGCAAATGAATGCTGCATGGCCAGTTTGGTTCTTAAATTTTTAATGCTGTAATTTTTAAAACACACATATACACAACCAAAAATGAAGAGATTACCACACCAATATAAATGAAGTCCTACCACGGATAAAGCTGGTTTCATACGTATTATGTGTAATATTAATTTTAAAAAATGGAAATTTTCCTGTTTTGGAAAAGCCAAGCTCTATATACAGGTATGTTTTTAAACAGTATTACATGGCAGGAAGAACAGGTGTGCTATTGGAAAGAACCATGAAAAGTTTTTAAAACGCTATTTGCATATTTCAAGTGCATAATTGAAGTGAAGCAGCCAAAGGCCTAAAATGTTCTTGAAAAACATGATCAGAAATAGAATTCTATTGCTGAATCTGATATTTAAATGTGTGTACGTGATGCCTACCTGTATGGTGAAAACATGGGTGGGAAGCAGGGAAAATGCTATTATAAGATAATAGGGCATAAAACAAAAGCAACACCAAATCAAGTTTCACATTTGCCAAATGAAAGAACCCATCTCTGCCTTTATTAAAACTAGAGAAAACAGATTGTGTTCATCTTGCTTGAGGCCACAAGCCACATGGTATGGAACTCAGCCAGTCTTTGTCACACAGTTCACTTAGACGTTTTGCTATGATAAGGAATGGAGCAGATGGAGTTTTTCCCTCCAATAAGATAATTTTGGAGGAAACTATTAGAAGTACTGGGAGAAAAGTTGTTTTTAGCTTCATCTGCTATTTCAGCAGATTAAAGTGGGAGGGCAGAGCCAAAAACAGAAAGAACCAAATAAAAGCACAGGGTGAAATCCAATGGTGCTTGTTCTCTAAGACAGCGGTCCCCAACCTTTTTGGCACCAGGGACCGGTCGTGGAAGAAAATTTTTCCATGGACCGGGGGAGCGGGGTTTGCAGGCGGGAGCCAATTGCGCACACCAGGGAGCGGGGTTTGCAGGCAGGAGCCAATCGCGCACACCGGGGGCGGGGTTTGCAGGCGGGAGCCAATTGCGTGCACCAGGGGTAGGGTTTGCAGGCGGAAGCCCGGCGGCCCACAGGTTGGGGACCCCTGTTCTAAGACAGAACACCTATTTCTTTTCCTCTTGTCATCACTGATGTTTCCCCAAAAGCTGCTCTTAAGAATTGTGATAATATCCCAAGCATATTGCTGGTGCATGCAAGTAGGGGGGCAGGGAAGAAAGGAGATGTCCTATTCACAAGCAGAAATCTTTCTGCACCACGTCAAAAATATTCAACAATAGAATGCTTTATACTGTATTTAAACCCTATATAGTCTAAATAAAGGTATTGTATTTGGTTCCCTAAATCCAGATAAACCATTCATGTACATTTGTTTCTTATTCTTTAACCCAGGACTAGAAGCGCTCAAACTCTAAGCTACTCTGGATAGTCTCCTAAGCAATACACAACATGTGGCCCCAAAGTCTTGGGTGAAGCCTTCAACCCACCACTAAATGCTGCTAAACTATCATTGTAACGTGCTAGGAAGAAAAAAAAATGAATGCACGAGGAGTACCCGTGTTAACTCTATTAACATTAAATTAACTTTCTGGCCTTGCCCACTTTTCGGAAGACAGTCTGCCAAGAAGAGGAGTTCTCAACTGAGATGAGACAGAGTCTCAAGAACTAATTAATCCAGGTTGAGGCGACTGTGCTAGGATCATCCTATGCAACCTCTGAGATCCAAGCAACTGAGTCTGTTCCAGAGGCAGAAACACCGCTGAGCCCAAGAATGAAAATATATTTTAATTCACAGTCAGAAGCTGCAAAGACACAAAAATGCAACTCTAAGTAGCCCCTTTGGATAATTAGGCCTTGATGAGCAGCAGCTGGTGCTGAGATGAAGCTCTGAAAGCAGAGGCATTACCTCACTTGAGAGCAGACCAGTTCAAAAAAACTTGTAAAGAGTGTCATGTGATTGGTCAGCTGGTGATCATGGACTGTTTTGCACAGAATCAATGGACACCTCTTGCTCATGCTCTGTTATTGATGCTTAGTTCCAGTCCTGACTTTTGCCTGCCTACTGGTACTCCCTCCGCTCCTTACTTTAAATTGGCTAGATGTCTCAGTGATAGGACATGTGCATGAATGTTGCCACGGCCTTCATGTTTGTTGGCCCGAAGCTTCCTAGAACAGAACATGGAAGAATTGGAATGTCTTCACCAAAGCACGCTGCCTCCTCCATTCTGTTATTGCATGCACATTTACATCACCTAACCTAGCCTAGTCCTCAAGGGGGTGGGGGTGGGACTAACTTCAGGAAAGACCTAACTGGTCTCTATCAACTTATAATTTTTTTTCTCAAAACTCCAAGTGCATGCTTCCAGTGACTCAATTCTTTGGAATCCATTTCTGCCTGAAATTGTGGAAATGGAACTGCAGTACTGTAATCCCATTGGAAAATGTCAATAGATAAGAATGGTGGGAGTTTGGGTTCAGTCTGTACAATCCCAGGTAAATGAAACACTGACATGTCTCCTGTCTTCTCTCGTTTGGAAAGAAGCAGGGGAGAAACCATGTTGGGCTTTCCCATCCACCAAGGCTCCGTCACTCTCTAAACGGCAGCTAAAGTAAGCTTCCCTGGGAGCCTGGGACAGTATCCAGGTAGTCCTGTTTTAGCAACCACAATTGGAACCGGCAACTTGGTCATTAAGCAAAGCAGCTGCTAAGTGAAACCGTGACTGTGCTTATGATCTTACTTCAGCTTTCCTTTGCTTTACAGACCTGAGAAGATCATAAATGCAAGGACTAGTTGCAAAATTACTTTTTCATCACCGTTGTAACTGCAAACAGTAGCTAAATGGGTCAGTCACTAAATGAGGATTACCTGTAATAGGTAGGAAAGAAAATTAAGAAGCTACAATGTCTAATTGGGACAGATTTATTTTTATGACAATTACTATATATACCTAATCCCACCATCTCTTTGGCTAGCAACTACATCTGTTAACCTCTTCCTTATGCATAAATTTTGAATCTAGCATTAAAATATTCAAGGCTCTAGAGTGATCCTGTTTAAGGTCAGTGGTATAATTGGAAAGTTACCAAACTGTATTTCACTTGTATTTAACTGGCTTGGATAGCTAAGATGAATTATGATACTAGTTTTATTGTAACAGAAATTGAATTATTGTATTTTAATGTGTTTTTCAATGAGCTCATTTAAATAAAATTTAATAAATTCTAAACCATTCTTAGATTATTTCTCAGAAATAATAACTATTTTCTGCACTGTTGTGGAAGAATTGAGTTTTAAACATCAGTAATGGCTCCTGGCTCTTTTTCCTTTCCTATAATGAACTCTGTTAACTCTGGAAACTGTGCTGTGGAACTAAGCAAAATTATTAAAGCCAACCTGAAAGTGTCTGAAGTCAGCAATCCTTGAAGACGATTCAATGATGAACCTCAGGTTACCCTAATTCAGTGGAAGCCCTCAGCAACTCCTTTTGTCCTTTCTGAAGAACCTCTAATTATCTAAGAACTCAGACTCAAAGGTTGACTTTTCTATACAGGTAGTCCTCGACTTACGACAGCATTGGGACTGGAATTTCCATTTCTAAGCAATGCGGCTGTAGAGCAATCCGTGCAGTCCAAGTTGCCGTCATTAACTGAATCCCAGTTGTTAGGCGAGGCAACTTCCTGCTGGCTTCCCACAACCAAAGTCAGTGGGGAAGCCAGCAGGAAGTTGCAAGTCCCAGGCACGCAGGTAGGCAAGTGGCTGCTGCCAGGTAGGGGAGGGAACAAGAGGGTGTACAGGGGTGCAGGGGGGGGGTCGGGGAGCACGAGAGGCGTGGTGTGGGGAGGGTGCACAAGGGAGGATATGAGGGGGTGCAGGAGAGGCGTGGCGTGGGTCGGGGAGGATGCGTGAGAGGTGCCGTGTGTGTCGGGGAGGGTTGGGGAGGGTGAAAGGGGGTGCACAAGAGGCACGGCACAGGTTGGGGAGAGTTGGGAAGGGGGTGCACAAGTGGCCAGCGTAGCACAGGCACAGAGGGGCTGGGGGGGTGCATGGGTGGGGGAGATTTACCCCAGCGACTTGCAACCTTCCCTGCCAGCTTCCCCATTGACCTTCTGGGCAAGCCGGCAGGGAAGGTTGCAAATGGCAATCACACAAATGCAGGGTGCTTGGCAACCAGTCATAAGTGCCAAGCACCCAGATCACAATCACATGATCATGGGGCTGCTGGGACAGCTGGATTTCCAAGGACACGTTGTAACCACCATTTGTTCCGTGCCGTCGTAACTTGGAACAGTCACTGACTGAATGGTCGTAAGTCAAGGACTACCTGTAGTTTCTGCATTTTCCAGCCATAAAGGAATCTAAAGTCTTCTGAAAGTTCTTTAAGTCCAGAGTTATCAGCAAGCATCACTTGGTCTTTCCAATTTCTGTTGCCGAAACACCAACTCTTTTCCCAATGGTTCTTCCAGGCATGCGTTTAGATCCAGTAACAGAATGAGATGATCCCTGCTTCATTCCATAGCATTTTCACTGGATGCATGTGAAGGTCCTGGCTTTCTTCCACTTCAGTCATACCCTTTTGAGCAAGCAATTACAAATGCCTGCTGGCTTTGTCATGGAAACACGTAAGGCTGTCATCACTGATGAATCTACATTACCATCTGGTACAGCTCTAAGAGTTTACCCAGCTGGGAAAGTTCCTGCAGTAAACTTTCCAGTCTACCAATACAGCCAAAGCCTAGATCTTTCATTTTAAGTAAGTCTTCTTGGGATCAAGTAGCCAGGACATTGGCATGACCAAATGAGCAGGCTTAGAGCACTAGAGCAAAAGTATAAGTAACACCAGCCACATTTATTTTGCAAAGTACCATGAAACAAGTTTTAAACTTGGCAATCAAACTTGAAAGATCAATAATTCATACTGAATCCACAATCCTGATTTTTAACCTTAAGCTAAAACAAACAAAATCTGAAAGGGCAGTGCTCAACTCATGTTAAAATGAGCAGCATCTGCACTAACTACATGGATTCTTTTCTAATCTTTATAAAAATTAAAACACAAACCTATAAATGTCATATTTTGTATTTGTCTAAAACTGGATGGCATTTATTGTTCGGTTAATTATTTAATGTCATCCCCACCCCAACATCATAACTTGGGTTTGATAGGAACTTCAGGTATCTGATTTTTAATCATCCAAAAACTCCCTTGTGATTTCTACAGCATTTAAAATGCTTCAACGTTGGTATTGCACCCAGGGAAAATATGTTTTGTGGTGCTTTAAAAGCATCAATGTTTTTTTAAAATAAAATAAACTAATTTCATGAAAACAACAGCAAAGTAAAGTAGGATTCTGGAGACCAGATAGCAAAAACAAAACCATTTTGGCCTACAGCTATTATTCTCATTATTTCTAGTACTTTGGTGTGGCTAGAAGGCATAGGATGAAGAGAAGCTTCCCAAGGGAGGGATTCACAAAACTAAGGATCCTTGCAAAGTGGGACCATTCTTACAGAGCAGGTTCACTTAAAATATTGAAGGAATGAGAAGTAAAAACTAATGCTGATACCTCTGCAGCAGATCACAGGAGGATGAATGGGTATGCAGGGAAACTGTCCTTTCTACTTCTGCGAAAGAGACATTTTTGCAAGTGGAAGACTAACACTAGATAATGATATGATAATTATGATTAGATTTTTATCACACTATATATAATCAACTCAAGGCAGCAAACATACCTAATACTTCAGCCTCCTATTTTCCCCACAACAAGAATCCTGTGAGGTGAGTTAGGCTGAGATAGAGAGGCTGGCCCAAATACCTACATCAGAAATCCTCATAAGGAAAGTGTAATTGTGTACATAAAACTATACAGAGTGTCAGCCTTACCAGGTAGACCAGATAGGAAACACGACCAGACAAGCTAATTCTACTTTATTGTAAAGCTACATTAAGAGAATCTTGCAAGTCTGAAAGTCCAATTCTCCCACTGTCTCCTTTACAGCCCGAGAAACTAGGGAGGGTCCCTTCTGAGCCGCTTGCCCCGCCCACTATCCAGCTGCGGGCTATGCTGCCTCTTATCTGACCATTCCCTAGGCAGCATCTCTTTGTCCCATCTCCCAAGGTCTTTCCCACATACCATTACACAGTGATATTGAGAAGATACAGTCATATAATTAAAAAACCCTTAAATAGCAACCTGCATGCTTGCTTGCTACATATATCTTGAATGTCTTAAAATTTATCTACCTGTAGGTAGATAGTTAAATACTGCTTTATTTTATCCTGACATTTCTTTTTTACTGAGACTAGGAATAATTTGAAAGACCATTGAAAATCAAATTTTGAACATCAAGCTTTAGTAATCAGGTTATGAAGCTTTTAGTGATATTATAATTATTCTGAAATCTTGGGCATCTGTTTCTACTGAATTAAGTCCACAGAGGATGCCAACTCAAGGAAACAGAAAAAATGTGAACTGTGTGTCCAGAATTATTTCAGCTTATTAGCATATTAAAGTCCAAGAGAACTGAACAAGAAGGGAGCACAAAGTTAATGGCCATGATCAGGAGCAGGGTCTGGGATTTGACCAGTGTTCCTAAACTCTTAACTAAATGTTGAGGTACCTTGGTTGAGGCCAGTGCCAATATAAGTCCTGAATTTAAGTTAGTGAAGATGGGGTGAGCAGGGGAAATTTGTACCCATAGATGCAGGGGAACAGGAGATGGATTGTGCCTACTGTCATTTTAAGTCCTGCTCTTAACTAAGGTAAAATGAATGGAAATGCAAGCTTCAAAACACAAAACTTACTGCTAGGGAAGGTGTATGCCATCCAAAGTTTACATCAAGAAATGGAGGCTGTATCTGGGTTCTCGCAATGCTAAGCCACGCTTGTTGAATAAACTTCAGGTGGCTGCATTCACTATTATGCTAAACTTTAAACCATGGCTTACAAACCACAATTGATGGATTGACCCTTCAGGTTAAGCCAAAACCAAACAGACCCACTATGACTATGTGTGTGAGTGATGTCCCCGGCTGATTTTCATGAATGAATCTGCCAAAGTGGCAGCTGCTTAATCAGTCTTGCATTGTGGATGAATAAAATTGGATCTGGGTTCTTCTTCAGCTCCTCCCTGTCTTGCCTAAAGTGACTGACACCCACCACTTTTTCAGTGTTCAATAGAATTGGAATTTGTGGGGTTTGGCAGAAGTATCTGCAATGTATTTTCTGATTCATCTCTAGGCAGAGCCCTTTGTCACATGAGAGGTCCTATATGTAGAAAAACTAAGTGGCAGCCCCAACCCTTCAAAAATAATCTAGAATAAATGGCTTCTACAACACGCAACATAGCATTGAGTGACTCAGGAACTGTTCATCCTCTTATCAGACCAAAACACTCATTTGAAACAGTCTCTTTATGCCTAACAGCATCTGCTTCTGGGGGAAACAGATGTGCAAATAAGAGCTGAGAAAGCACAATGGATTCCAAGAGGGCTGAAGATAAGAACTTCCTTGGCCTACCATCTGAGGAGTGATCTTGTGCTGCATGCTGGAATCTGGGATTTTTCCAGGGTCTGTTTTTTGGTAGGATGATCCTCCAAATCCAGGAACTGTCCCCTCAATCAGAGATACTTGCAAGTTACATTATTTAGATTGATCCATGCTGAACAGAGCAAGTAGTGATGACTGCACTTAATATAAGATTGCAAACAGTCTATGTTTCTTCACTGCTATACAGAAGGAAACAAGTACTTCTATTCTGGATAACAACAACAGTCAAACTAAATGCAACAGATGGCAAGGCTATATTTCAATATATGTTCACTTCAGAAATATACACAGAGCTTTTTACTTAAAGTCAGATTTCTTAAAATTCCCTTCAGACTACAAGATAGTGGCACAAATAAAAATAAAGGCAGCCATTATACTGACAAGGACCTCGTTTAATCTTTTCACAATACTTGTGGAAAACACCACAAGATTGTACAGCCAAACAGTGGTACAGAAATCCAGATGATCAACAGAGGGCAGCAGTGAGGTGCAAACCACAATTCTTTGCTGACATCTACTGGTTGTTCAGACTTTTGCAGCTCAGATCTGGTAGCCCCATGGTAAGCTTAACTTTCAAAAAGGGTTTTAGATATTCCACAAATCAATACGGGATAGTTTCTCAGGGAGGTATTTGCACAGGGTCTACACACATAACTCAGAAGGGAATAAATATTGCTAAACAACAACTGCCACTGATCTGAATATTTTCAGATATTTCAGTCCACTTTAGCGTAATCACTTATTAATCTCAAATCTATGACTCACTCCAAAAGTACACCTTTAAACATACAGATCAATCACAATATATCAAGGAAGGTTTCTTTTTAAAAAAATCACAGTGGATAAAGCAGAAAAAGGAAATATATTCTTCTTATTGGTATAACAGGAATCAAAATAACAGAACTGAACCATGAAAAATGAGTAGTTGGGTGAAATTATCTAGGTTAAATCTACTTGGGAAAGTTAAACAGCATGCTCATTGGAATAAATTTTCTATCTCTTAAGACAATAATGTCACAATCCAACAATCCAGTGTTTACCCTTACTTAGTTCAATACTGTGTACATTCTTTTTTTTTTTAATTTTAAAAATCATTTTATTTACATTCAACATAAAACATAAACAAAATACATAACACATAACAATGATCATATATAACACATAACAATGGTTACATTTATGTATATATATTTACATTTGATTTTATATAATCATTTTTATTATATTTAATATAATGTATCCTTCTTCTCTTCTTATTGGGAGTAAACATCACCAAATGCAGTGGTACCTACTTACAAGGAACCACACATAGGATTGTGCTGAAACTCTTCACTAGGTTTATTTATTTTAGAAAATTTATATGGGTAACCATCTTATATATGATCCCTGGATGGCTAACAATAATCCTCCAAAACAATATAATAAAAGCTCTCTAAATCAAGCAAAAACCAGAATTAACATAACCATTATACAGTAACCAAGGCACAATATAACAACCATACAAACTGCACCTATATTGGGCTTATCTAACACCTTGGCTCACTGCTAGGGAAAAACCCAGGGTGGGGGGCCTCTGGATCTCAGTGGGGAAGCTGCTCCGTAGGGCAGGTGCCACAACAGACAAGGCACGGCTGCTTGGTCTCACAACATGACATTGTTTAATAGAGGGGAACTGGGGCAGGCAGAGACCCTTGGAGATAGGCAGTCCTGCAAGTAACCTGGCCTGTGCCATGCAGGGCTTTAAAGGTGATAACCAGCACCTTGAATTGCACCCGGAAAACAACTGGAAGCCAATGCAGCTCACACAACAGCAGTGTGATCGAGGCAAACCTTAGCTGCCAAAAACTATGTGCGTTGCTGCATTCTGGACCCGTTGAAGCTTCTGCTTCAATGCAGAGCACGTTGTAATAATCAGTCAGGAAGTGACTAAGGCTGATTTGGATTCTTCCTAATAAAAGAAATAATATAATAAAAAAGATAAGCAAAGGAGCAACAGCTATTGCACTCCTCTTTCTTTCCTTTTTTCTTTCTTCAAACAATTACCTCCACTCCCCAAGGAACTGAAGTTATAAAGGGAGAAAGTCCAGTGAATCTCTTATCCCCCGATTTTTGCTTCCTTCCAGCCTTGGAACAGGGCAGGAAGCAGGGAAAGGTTGCAGCTTACAATTGAACTACCTCATATGATTAGCTGCTGTTTGGTTTCATTTCCTTCAAAACAAAGCTTCCTTTTTCTTTTTTTACAAGATATAAGGAGTACTTAAGGCACAACAGTTTTGAAGAGGGGCGGGTGACACAAATGACATCCAGCAGGCAAGTCAACAAACTTTGGTGGTGTTATCCGATGGGAGATCTTCCAGTTTTTGCTGTAAGCAAGAGGTCCCGTGCAATGAACGATGCAATACAGTATTGCCTGGATTAGATCATTTTAGGAAGAGAACAGCTTAATGCAACATTATACTACATCACGCAGAAACTAATCTGAATAGCTACAAACTCCTCCCACATGCCTTCATAGGACTTTTGGATCATGCTTTCAGTTACTGTAAACATGGGTTTCCCTTGTCCCCTTTCCTCCTCTGTCATCTTGCCTTCGGAAAACATCGGAATATCTCGAAAGTTTGCAAATGGGGGCATTTGGGGTAACCTGTGAACTAAATGAAAGTGGGATATCTGCTTCCAAACCAGAAATCACAAGATACGAAATCGTATGTATGTGCAAACGTACAGCTGTACTATGTAGCAGACATACAACCTTATTGTCCTTCTTTCCTCTCCGCCATCTCGCGCCCACCCCGCACAAAAAAGGGGGGTGGAGGACTACATCCGGGTCTCACTCACCTATCATGGCCAGCGGTGGCAAGGGTGGCGCTCTGAAACCCTGATCTGTTCACATACGAAACGCAAAAGCCAAACTTGAGGATCGACGCTCCCTGCAGGCCGGCGAGACAGTAAGGTGCCCAGTGCGCAGGCGAGCAAAGCCACGTTACAAAGCGCTTTGGGAAATGTAGTGCTCACCTTTTTTCCCTCCCTTCCTCCTGCCGCGGAAGGACTCCGCGTGTAATACATGGAATCAAATGTGTCTATCAAGCGGCCAGGCTACCTTCTTTCGATAATATAGTCTGCTGATTTACCGTGTTCTGTATAAGGCAGACTGTCTCAGTGCCGCATTGATCTGGCCGAAAGGGGAAGAATTCCTGCCTTGTAAGATGGAGTTTGCTCGCGCGCTTCGCACATCCAATTTCTGTGCTACTGCAACATTTTAAAGCGTGTATCTATCTCAAAAATCTACACGGATAAAGTAAAAAAAAAGTACTGCATGGTTAGAACTCATTCTTTGCCGACTTTACCGTCACTCAAGAAATAAGACCTCCGAGAACAAACGCTTTTTAAAAGGGCAGCGAGGTGAATTCAATTCCTTCCCTAGATATTCGGGTTTTTTTTTATCCCCATCGGCTTAGGATAGACGTAGGACAAATATGTTATTCTGTACTAGATTTAAGTTTTTGACAGAATCCATCTGACAAAACTATTTTCATATTAAAACAGGAATGTTCAGAGCATGAGTAATTTTTTAAAAAAATGCAGCTTCTGTTTTATTTATAAAATATAGCTGTCCGCTTTGCAATTCTTTGCTTTCTGACCATAAAAGCAACACCAGTCCAACTAAAATAGAAGGCGTTTACTGATCGTGTGTGTGGGTGATATGTTGCTTTTCTTTGTGCTTTTTTGTTTTGTTTTTGATGGTAATTTGGATTTATTTATTATTGTTTTGTTTGAAGTTGTATATCCCCCAGAGACATTTGAGACTGGGCGGGATAGAAGTACTGTAAAATAAACAAATAAAATCTTTCTAGTGTGCTTATACGTGTCTGTGTGCTTTTGACATCCGTATCCTTTTTTCAGGAAAGGGCAATATAGTTAATGCTAGTTGAGAATGAATCCCGTAGAATGTCAGTAGAATTTACTGGCCAGGAAACGCGCAGAGGGATGTAATTAATAGCTCCTTCATTCTCGGTAATTGTATATAAAATATACTTTGGAAATAATTTTTTTTAAAAGGTTTTAAATCCTTTAAAATGCCAGGATATTATATATGGAGTCAATTAATCGCTATAATTTGCTCCGCTTTATAAAATCTATAACTTTCCCTCTTATGGAGCCAGTGGCGCACGCATTTTCTGATCCAGAACAACCTACTTTTGGTGGGAAAACCACTCATAGGAAAGTTCTAGAGCTAGCGAGGGCCACAAGTCTAATAAGAGCGACCGGGCGTTTCACACGCCCATCCTGCTTTCCACATATTTTAACACTCATGTGATCTCCGTCACGCCGCTGTCCGCGACTTCTCCCTCTCTATTCTGTAAACTGAGGGCAAAGCACTTCAGCTTCTCCATGACTTCACGGAGTCGCGTGACTTCAGCTACTCCAATTGCGCATGCGTATGTAAATCGAGTCAGCGGCACGGTACCGAGGTTTCCGACAAGGGCGGAATTCTTGTGCTCTCGCGGCTGGTTGTTGATACGTTGCCCAGCAACCGACTCCCTAGGAGAGAGTTGGTGTTAGAAACAGGCATATATTTTCCCCCTTCCCCCTCCTCTTCCTCGAATCCACACAGGAGCCTACCCCAGGGGCTAAACCAAGGGGTGAAGACAGCAAATGCAAAGGGACGAAAATTAGGAATTTTTTTGGCGGGGAAAAAAACTCTTTTTTCGTACCCAAGTAGTTTCCTTTTAAAGTCCTGACCTCAAATCCCACGTGCAGCCGCCGCCGGAGAAGATGGTGGCAGAGAAAGAGGGCTTAAGCCCCCCCAAGGAGAGACCCCAGCAGCTGCAGGAGCCGCTGCGACACGCAAGAAGGGCGAAGAAGCAGGTCAGCGATGGATTCACCATCAAAGCAATGATGAAAAACGCCGTGGTATGTGCGACGCCGTTACAGTATAAGGCTTTCTGACCCTTTGGGTTGTCATTGAAATCGCCAGAGGGAGGAAAGGGCTGGCCGGCCGTTTGCAAAGGGTGGGGAAAGGCCGGGGTGACGGCTCGGGGGCAGGATTTGCTGCCAGGTCTCCGAAATGCTTCCCTAAGCGAGCTTCACCCACCACGTCACCAAAGTCGCACTTGAAGCAATGCCCGCTTGTTTTCCTATCCCAATACCTTAACGATCGATCACACCACATCCCGCGGTTTATCAAGTTGGCTTGAGATCCAGAAGATCCCTCCATACACCTGGGGGGACCCAGAGTATAAAAAGCTGTTCCTGAGTGAGAGATGCTGCTCCTCTCTGACTTTTAATTAAGAGTATCTATTCTGTGTTTAGCTAGCTTAACAACCTGTTTATTTTTAACCCAATTCTTTTGCAATTTTTTGCACTTCTAATTATTATGATTCCTGCCTGTACCACTTTTATTGTTCTTCAATATTTCATCTGTTCCATGGAGCCCAAATCTCCTGATGTTCTGCTTTTCATGAAACATCAAAATACTCTCAAGGTTATCATAAAGTAAGCATTAAATCAAACTCTACGGCTTTACCAGTATCCCCACTGCTTCTCATTGGAACTCATATACAGAAATATAAACTACACTTTTGCAAAAGGGGCAAAACCATGCCTTTTTTACTTATTTCCTTAGCTTAGGAGTTTTCTTTTGTGGGTGAGTGAGAGATGATTAAAGCATTGTGATATATTAGATATGGGGAAGTGCTGTGTGATTCTGTGCATAGTTATTCCAAAATAAGTCAGTGATGAATGAGGCCTATACTATACTAATACTGTGATTTTTATTCAGGAGTAAACAAGTCCTCACAGCGTGTAATGAAGTTTATTTTGTAATAAGTGCACATAGCACTTCATCTGGGATTAAAAACCATTCGTCAGCAGAACTTTCTTCTAGATAGAACTTGTATAAGATTGCAGTGTTACTTATATTTCCTACCCAGAGAAAAAGTAATGTCTACTTGCATAATCCCCAAACATAATGATGCATAAGGGTTGTAAATTTGTAAATTATCATCTCTCTGCTTTTCTATTCTTCTTTTCCACAGTTTTGCAGCACTGTTTATGCTGAAAAGCACTCATTACTTCTATGAGACTTTTCCCAAGGAGCATGGGTATAAGATCACAGCCATAGTCTATGTTCACACAGCACACTTTACTCAGCTCAGATTTTTTTTTTTTTTGGCTTTTGACCAACCTGGTCACCATAAACAAGCCATACAGGCTGAGTTTGCACAAGACTAAAATACCATTAGAAGGGGCGTGGTGGCTCAGCGGGTAAGACGCCAGGCTTGTTGATCGGAAGATTGCAAGTTCGGAGGTTCGAATCCCTAGCCCTGCGTGCAGAGTGAGCTCCTGCACTAGCTCCAGCTCTTGCCAACCTAGCAATTCGAAAGCATGTAAATGCAAGTAGATTAATAGGTACCACTTCAGTGGGTAGGTAACAGCGTTCCGCGCGTGTCATGCGGCCACATGACCATGGAAGCGTCTTCGGACAACGCTGGCTCTTTGGCTAACAAACGGAGATGAGCACCGGCCCCTAGAGTCGGACACGACTGCACAAATGTGCGGGGGGTACCTTTACCTTTTTTAAAATACCATTGGCTAGCATGGGGTTGGAGTTGTGCAAACACAGACAAGGTGCAATTTGCAAACATACTGGTGTCTCCATCTTCACCCACACTGCTTTTCACTCACTTTCAGCCATTCTTCTTTTATTGTTTTTGAATAGAGATCTGCATGCACTAGTATGAGAGTCCCAGTATATGCATTATCAATACCAAGAGTGTCTGAGATCTTACAAGGTTCAAGATTGCAGATTATTTAGCATAGCACTGATTTTCATGCCAACTCTTTGGGTAGTTTTAGCACTGCAGCTTGTCTTAGTATGGCTATGAGATTAAACAAAAGTTAGTGGCTTTGAGAGATGAACAAAATATTAAGCAATTGAGTCAAGGCTGCTGTGTGTACAATCCATGAATAGACTACAAATTTCAGCCACCTATTGAGGAAGCTTATGGCTGAAGATTATTGGGAAGTACATGATCTGAAGATACACATAGTAATTTCAGGTGGCTGAACATAAAGAAAAAGATGCCCTCATGTTGAACTTGACTCCTGATGGGCACAACCATGCAGTTTTCCTGGCAATAAAGGCTTCTTATTACATTCTTCGAGGTTGTTGTTTTTTTACTTCCTAGTCTAACATTCAGTCCTGGTATGAGATGGTAAAATCCCTTCCAAGTACAAACCAAACTTGATACTGCTTAGCTTTGAACTTGGACCAGATCACGTAGGTGCAACCACCTACTCTCTAATCATCAGACAGACTGATGATTTGAAATCCTAGTGAAAGAGAAACTTAAGAGCAAAGCTGTAAGCACTTCAAAGTTTAAGTAATGGAATAGACAAGAGCTTGGAGAGACTGAAAGAAGGTTTTATAAAATAGAAAAATTGTTCCAAATACTGGGATTCTCAGACTTTCACCAGATAATTGCTTCTTTTTTAAAAAACAACAAACAAACTCTGAAGTAGCAATGCATTATAGATAATGAAGTCTCTTACCACATAATTGCAATAATGCATTCGCCAGTTCTTATGTCCTGACAATAAGAACATAATATTTCACTTATACATTATGAGATAAATGGATATTATTACAATAAATGTAAGTGTATAGTTCAATATACAACAATATTTTTATATTGGAAATGGCCTATCATGGCAAAAATGATGTAAGAAATTTAGTAGTTTCTTCCAACAGAAATGGAATCTTTGATAAATGTGGCACTCTTGGAAGTGGCCAGCCAGTAGATATCTTTAGTATGATAGTTGCATTATTTTGACCTGATAATTGCTTTTTAAGGTAAAATGCATGTAAGATAAGATCAAGTGCTATATTATAAATATAAATATATAGACTAATAAACTGAAAGTTGTTGCTAAAAGATCCTAGGATCTTAACATAAGTCCCAGGTTTGCTGGATATTCTTGAATTTGAAGTTTAATAATCTGCAAATGCTCAGTGCTTGATCTTTTTAATTAAGAGATTTCTATAGTAGTAAAGATCATTTGGACATCCAGAACTGGATGAAGAACCTGGTATCATTTCTATAGTGATTATAGTTTTCAGAATCTCAGTTGCCAGAAAAGAACCATGAAAGTGGGGTAACATTTAATGATTACAGTTTTGATACTGTAGTTTTATTTGTCCATAAACATGTACAGATAAAACACAGAGGGGAAATGTACTTTATCTGACAAAGGTGAGTTGTTCAACTACCACTAGCAGTAGTTTTCCATTGAAGGAAAGCACTCTCTAGTGTTTTGTATAACTGTAGTTAGAAGTAACACATGGAACTACTGGGAAATCAACTAGTCTAGTTAGAAAAAAAGATAGATCAGGTAATGTAATATTACCCTATAAAAGTTGTTACATTACAGGTCTGAGGCTGTTGAATTCTTTGCAAGATATTACAGTATTTCTACCTTTTGATTATTATTCCCAATTTGGCAAGCGCTGGCTCTGATAGAGAGCATTCAGAGAATGCCAAATTTTATTTCTACATATATTTTTAGTCCACATAGCTTTGAATTATGTTTCAAAAAGCTGCTATAGATATATCTGAACAATGAAGCCAGGAAGGAAACAATTACTTCCTTTTCCAACTTCCAAGACTGTAAATAAACCCTATTCCAATAGGGTTGTCTGGTTGTCACCCATGCAGAGTGACTAAAACTTTAAACACATGTTTAAATGTTTTTCTGTCATGTTTTCCAACATTTCCAGTTTGCTCTGGGGCAGAAATCAGAGCAAATGGAGGAAGAAAGGTGATGATGCACCAACTCAAGTCCTTCCTTGTTCAAACCCCATCTCAAGTCTTCTACCCTGACAATAACAAGTCTGGTGGAGTATGTCTATGAAGGTTCTCAGTCATCCAGGTGGAATTGTCTGTAGCTTGAATCATGTCAACTGGATTTCTATTTTCTTAGTGGAAACGTTTCGCTCCTTATCCAAGGAGCTTCTTCAGTCTGAGCAAAGTTGGTAAGGGAATCCTAAATATGTTTCTAGGTAGCTGTGTGACCTTACACCTGGGGGCATGGTTATATTGAGATGTTATTTTAAGTCCTTTTATTATCTAAAGGAGGATCGTTAAGATCACCATGCTGCTGTTGAGCTTGTGAAATGGTCTTAATCTTCCTAGGCACAGAAGACAGAGCCGGGAGAAAGATGGGAGAAAGATTGTGCCTGAGGCCCCCACCTCTATTCAAGGAAGGATTTTCCAAGTTGGCATAAATGGATTCCTTGACCCCTCTCTCAAACCACCTATCTTCTCTGTCTAAAATGTGAACATTAATTCTCTGTCTAAAATGTGAACATTTGAGAGAGGGGTCAAGTAATCCATTTATGCCAACTTGGAAAATCCTTCCTTGAATAGAGGTGGGGGCCTCAGGCACAATCTTTCTCCCATCTTTCTCCCGGCTCTGTCTTCTGTGCCTAGGAAGATTAAGACCATTTCACAAGCTCAACAGCAGCATGGTGATCTTAACGATCCTCCTCTAGATAATAAAAGGACTTAAAATAACATCTCAATATAACCATGCCCCCAGGTGTAAGGTCACACAGCTACCTAGAAACATATTTAGGATTCCCTTACCAACTTTGCTCAGACTGAAGAAGCTCCTTGGATAAGGAACGAAACGTTTCCACTAAGAAAATAGAAATCCAGTTGACATGATTCAAGCTACAGACAAGTCTGGTGGAGAGCTCAATTTTATCTCCTTTTACATGTTGAAAAAATATTTCAGGATTAGTTAATTTAAGATTATGAGACACAAAGGTTTGTCTTCACTGCATATGATGGTATGATGAGTAATGTTTTCCAAAGCAATATGTAGAAAAGAATCCAAGCTAAATAATGTGCATTAGTGTTTTCCTTTCTGAGTCAAAGGCTAGAATTCTTACTTGTAATGATTAGATTGTCAGGCTTTGCTTTAGCTAAAAGCTTTTCCAATATGTTATTTCCCCAGCTATACTGATACCCAAAATGTTAGCCATACAGGTGCTTGTTTTTATCTGGTGGGGGGAAAGGAAGGGAAAAGAGAAGAGCTTTTAAAATGATTTTAAGCAAGGCCGCTGGATCAAAGGTAATAAATTGCATTCTGAGCCTGAACAGCAGATCTGCAGTGTAATGGAAGCTAAAGCTTTAAGGGGCCAGTAGTGTCTGTGGCTATTGTTTCCCTGCTGTTTGATAGTTCTGGGCTTAGCATTTTAGGAAAATACTATAAAGGAAAACACATAATTTTGTTATGGATAAGACATCTTGGATAGTTCTTAAATGGGTAGAGTTTGAATTTTAAAGAAAATACTATTCCACCATTTAAGGTTTTAAATATGAAAGCTTCTGACTGAACCAGCTGTTTATTTAGAAACAGCTTGATTTTTCCAAAAAGGAAATCTAAATCTACTATTTCAGGATTTTGTCTGTAGACAGTGTGCATTATTTTTTGTTTTCAAAATTGTTCTGTTTATACTTACAACATAGTGTTCCCTGCTATCTTTGTACTAGTTATAGATATGGTACACAAAATACTAGTTTGATTTATCTATGTATTTATAAATACATGTTGATTAGTATCAATTTAGTAGCTTAGGTCATTTCTTTTAAAGGATTCAAGCACAAAGTAAAATGAGATTATATGCATGTTTTTAGAAGAAGAACAGATTGAAGTGTTACAAAGAAACAGGGAACACTAAAATACTAAATAAGGCACAGACATCATCCAATCAGGGACGTGTAACTAAGTTACTCTAAAGAGAAGGCAGCAAAATGGGCAATTTTCAGCTGGTCCAGGAGAAGATGATTTCCACATCTGCTTCCAGCTTATATGTTGAAGTAGATCAGATAACTTAAGTTTTGAGAGCAACATATTAAGAAATCCCTCCGCAGGGAGGCTGGGCCTATTAGTATTAGTATATTAGCCAGGCAACTGATGGACCCAGTTGGGTTTCAGAGGGAGCTTGGGGTTGTTCCAGGAAGTCTGCTTCACGGTCCGGCTGAGGCCTTGGTGGCTGCGTGGAATGAGAGAGTGGCCACGGCTTTGGATCAGATCGTGCCTGAGCGGCCTTTCCGTTCCCATGGCTCTTGTGGCTCCCCGTGGTTTACAGAGGAGCTGAGGAGGCTTAAGAGGGCTAAGAGGCGCCTGGAGCACCACTGGCAGAAGATGGGGAGCGAAGTCGATTGAACATGAGCTAGAGCCGCTATTAGAGCCTACCTCGTGGTGGTAAGGGCGGCGAAACGTGGTTATTTCTCTGCTCTTATTGTGTCTGCAGAATGTCGCCCGGCGGCCCTGTTTCAGGTGACCCAGTCCTTGGAGGGAGTAATACCGGGTTTCACCTACAGGGTTGTTGTGAGGAATATGTTGCACATCTACCAGATAAAGTCACTTGCATTCGCTCTGCGTTGAATGCCAGCCTTGATACAAGGCCAGTGGGGGCTACGGGGTCTGAGTCTTGCATGGTTATCTGGGAAGAGTTCAAGCCCGTTGAACCTGAGGAAGTGGACAGGGTTCTTGTAGCTGTTAGTTCGGCCACTTCTGTGCTAGATCCGTGCCCCTCCTGGCTAGTCAAGGCTGCCCGGGAGAGGACACGTGATTGGGTCTGGGCAGTGGTTAATTCCTCTTTGAGGGAGGTCGTGGTTCCGCCAGCTCTTAAAGAGCTGGTGGTGCACCCCCTCCTGAAGGGGTGTCAGGGAGATAACTGGCGGAGAAGGAGAGGGCTCCCTCCAGGGGGAGAAACGCATGTGTAGTACTGAATCGCTTTGCTTTTCTCCCAAGAGGATAAAGAAGGCCCCGCCCTGATTTCTTGGACTCTTTCTCTGAGCATTGCCAGTTCGTTTTAGTTTAGCTGGATTCTGTCAAGGAGAGTAGGACAATAAACATTAGAGCTTTACTCCAAGCCTCAGCGTGTTTTTCCTTCACTCGAAGTCAGGACAAGGGGCCATCACTCGACCCAACCAATCTGGATAGTTTCCGTCCAGTCTCCAACCTCCCCTTTCTTGGGAAGGTTGTTGAGAAAGTTGTTGCACGGCAGCTTCAAAGGGCTCTGGAGGAAGCGGATTATCTGGACCCCTTTCAGTCAGGATTCAGGCCGGGATATGGGACTGATACGGCATTGATCGCACTCTTGGATGACCTCCGGTGGGAGCGGGATGGGGGCAGTGCAACCATCCTTGCTCTACTTGACCTCTCGGCAGCCTTCGATACCATCAATCATGGTATCCTTCTGGACCTTCTTCGGGAGTTAGGGGTGGGTGGCAGTATGCTGCACTGGTTCTCCTCCTTCCTCCGTGGTTGGTTCCAGTCGCTGTTGCTGGGAGGGGAGAGGTCTAGTCCACAGCCCCTACTGTGTGGGGTGCTACAGGGTTCGGTTCTCTCACCCCTCTTATTTAATATCTACATGAGGCTGCTGGGTGAGGTGATCCAACAGTTTGGGGTGAGGTATCATCAGTATGCTGATGATACCCAGCTTTATATCTCCTCCCCAGGCTGTCTGAGTGATGCCGTGGATGTCCTATCTCAGTGCCTGGAGGCTCTGGGGCCTGGATGGGGCGCAATAGGCTCCGGCTCAACCCACGCAAGACTGAGTGGCTTTGGGTATTTTTCCATCTTTGGTCCTGGATGGGGTGGCACTGCCCCGGACGGACCCGGTGCGCAATTTGGGGGTCCTCTTGGACTCACAGCTCCTGCTGGAAGAACAGGTGACAGCCATGGCTAAGAGGGCCTTTGCACTCCTTCAGGTTGTGCGCCAGTTGCACCCATTCTTGGACCGGAAGGCACTACTCACGGTCACACATGACCTCGTGACCTCCCGTTTGGACTATTGCAACGCACTCTACATGGGGCTGCCCTTGAGGAGCATTTGGAAGCTTCAGCTGGTACAGAATGCAGCTGCCCGGGTTGTAAATAGTGTTGGCTATTCGGCACATGTAACAACACTGCTTCGGGAGCTGCATTGATTGCCAGTGTGTTTCCGGGTGCAATTCAAGGTGCTGGTTGTCACCTTTAAAGCCCTTCATGGCTTGGGATCGGGTTACCTTAGGGACCATCTTTTCCCAGTTATTTCTACCTGTCCAATCTGGTCCAGCAGGATGGGCGTGCTCCGGGTCCCGTCAGCCAAGGAATGTTGGCTGGCGGGGACCAGGAGACATGCCTTTTCTGCCGTGGTGCCTGCCCGCTGGAACATCCTTCCTCCTGAGATTAGGATGGCCCCGACCCTTTTGGCTTTTCAGAAGGCCTTGAAGACCTGGCTTTGTGCCCGGGCCTGGGACCCCGAGTGTGTGAAGGGCCCTGTTTCATGGTTGTTTTAACACCTATGGCCTTTAAGATCTCTCAGCTGTATTTATATTTATATTTAATTTTTTGGTATTGTTTTTATTGTTGATTGTTTTTATTATTGTTAGCCGCCCAGAGTCACTGGCTTGAGATGGGCGGCTGTATAAATTGAATGAATAAATAAATAAATAATAATAATAATAATAATTATTATTATTATTATTATTATTATTATTTGACTTGAGTCAGTGTTGACTCCTGGCAACTGCCTGGACAAGTCCCTGCAGTTTTCTTGGCAAGATTTTGGAACTGGTTTTCCATTGCCTCCTTCCTAGGCTGAGAGAAAGTGACTGGCCCAAGGTCATCCAGCTGGCTTTGTGCCCAAGGCAGGACTAGAACTCACGGTCTCCCAGTTTTTAGGCTGATGCCTTAACCACTACACCAAACTGGCTCTTAACAAATGATTAGGAATTAATTAATGTGTTTCTTTCTCTACCAGTTATAACTCTTTTTTTTGCATGTTGTATTTTATCAGGACAAGTTGAGGCAATTTGGCCACCATGCAAGTTGTGGTAAAATAATAAAGATGGCATGACCACCATCTTGACTTTTTTGACCATACCCGGTAGACATCCCTGCCACCATATATTTGTTAGAGTAGCTTTTTGCAGCAGCATATGCATGAGGAGGGGAAAAAATAACAAGAGCAATTTGTGGAAGGATTTCTGGGTACTGGTGCTTATCTTAGAAAGGGAAGAAAAGAAGAAAACCTTTTTTTAGAAAATTATGTTTAAATTTTAAAAAAAGGTAAAGGTTCCCCCCGCACATTTGTGCAGTCGTGTCCGACTCTAGGGGCCAGTGCTCATCTCCATTTGTTAGCCGAAGAGCCAGCGTTGTCCGAAAACGCTTCCATATTCATGTTGATGGCATGATGCACACGGAACACTGTTACCTACCCACCGAAGTGGTACCTATTCATCTATTTGCATTTCCATGCTTTCAAATTGCTAGGTTGGCAAGAGCTGGGGCTAGTGCGGGAGCTTACTCCGTCACGCGGGGCTAGGGATTCGAACCTCCAAACTTGTGATCTTCCGATCAACAAGCCTGGCGTCTTACCCGCTGAGCCGCCACACCCCTTATGTTTCAATAGAATAGCCAAAATTCCTGATCCAGGTATATTCTGAGTGAAAGAATGAAAGGCCATGTAGACTATTAGACCACATGGAATCTGGCATAGTATCTGCTCTATTACTAGATGGGGGAGAGAAAGGATTGTGGAAATAAGGAGTAGGAAATGAAAGTGATGACAGCCTTGGGAATCAGTCTAACCAACTAGAAGCAGACAAGATAGTCTCAAAGAGGGAATGTAAAGGAGTCAAAGAGGAGAATTTCTGTGCTAATTTTGACTACATCGATTCCCCCTAATGGCTATCACCAGGCTTAAAGATGCAGATCTTGCAACAATATTTACCTTTTAGAATGGAATAGATTTTAATTAGAATAGAACTGATTTAGAAGTTCATTATATGTAACATATATAATGCACTGATGGTATAAATGAACTTGTGAAAGTGAACCTGTATATTCTTAATATATCCACTATTCTTAGAACAGCCTAAGTGTAAATGTGCTCTCTGCAGTTTGTTTGGCTTTTAGCCAGATGCTGAATGAAGAAAGGATTTGAGTTAGCAAGCATTGTGATGTTTGGTATTAAATTCTAGTACTCATCTAGCAAAATAAGCACTTTTTTCTCAGTACCAACTCCGGTGAGAAGAACCACTGCTCAAGTTGTACAACAGGAAAGAATTTTGAACATCAGCAGTGAAGTAATATAGTGCTGAAATGGGCATTTCTACTTTTCTAGTGAGGTTCCAAAACTGAAATAATTAGATGTTAGATGATAAAGGAGAGAAAGTTCAAAATCAGATGGCATTTTGTAGTATGATTTTTTGGGGGGAAGGAGTCACTGATTACAGTAACTCTATTAGCAAGTGACCCGTATGATAGACTTCTTCATGCAAGCAGATAAAATTCAGGTAAGCTTTCTTATTGATATTTTAGGATTCACTTGGTTAAAGAGTAGACCAAGATTTTTTTAAAAAGAGTATGGAAGTTACTAGATCTACTGAGATCCAGTTACTGGATCTAGCTAAGTTATGGATCTTAGCTGAGCAAAGATCTTATTCTCACCATTGAGTTTTCTTCCAGGAGAAATGTTTAAGATCTTTTTTAGGTCTGCGTGAAGATTTGGGCTGCCATCTTTATTTTACAGCACCTTGGCATTCCATGTTCAGACAGTAATCAGCGTAAGTAATTTTACAGGACTAGAATTCAGTATCAAAAGGTTGGGTAGAACTTGCCCAAAGTCCTGTGTCAGGTGACACATTCTATACAGCAAATATTTGGCCTATAGAGAATCTCAGCTAACATGTTCCATCCTCTCAAAAATCATGGCAACTATATTTATTTATTTTTACAGTTTAAATCCTGGCTTTCCAATTGATGATTAATAGGTATGCTTTTCATGCTGTATGGAATTTTGTAAGGATTTCACAAGTAAATTATTTATTTATATCCACACGGGGAAAGCAACTCAAGTGTATTATTTTATTTTTGTTCAAGTCATTGAAATTTTATGGAGTATTATAATGGTTCATAAACTGGCACCTTAAATTACAAAAGCAAATGAGAGAGTTGTTCTTCTGTCTTAAAGTTTATAACAGATTTTGTTTGCTTTTTTCATAAGTAATAATAAAACCTGAATAACAAATTAAACTATAATTTAACAACAGCTATAGAGATTATGTATTAATCATAATGTCCCTGGAGCCTCATGGCAGAAGTCAAGCGCTTCTAATTTTCTCAGCTATTACCTCACAATAAATGTTGTCCTTAGGCTATATTTCTGGTATTAAATTCTTGTACGGAGAAACAGGTTTCTGCTTTGGAGCTGGGCAAATATATACCATGCAGGGTTTTATTTTCCCTTATGGCGATTTCTCACAGTTGCTTCAAAATATTTCCTATCTCTCTCTCACACACACATTTTTTCCCCAACTCAGTTCAGTGTGTGCTGATTCCAGAAAGGTTACTGTATTGTCACTTGATTTCTGCCTAATATTCTAGATCAAAGCTGTCCAAACTTTTCATGTTGGTGACACACTTTTTAGACATGCATCATTTCGTGACACACTCTTACAGCAGGGCACAAGGCAGGCACTAGGACCTGTGCAGAATCACAGCAGGTTTGGAGGCAGCAAGGCACAAGGCAGGCACTAGAACCTGCGTGGAAGCCAGGAGGCAGCAGCAGCCGCGACACACCCAGACACTGCAGCTGACACACTAACGTGTCCTGACACACAGTTTGGAAAGCTCTGTTCTAGATATCTCAATGAGGCCAGGGAAACCTGGGGCCATTGATTAGTGTCGCTCATTTGGCAACATCGGGGGTAGGCAGAAAGGAACAGAGAGAGAAAATGGGTATGGCAAAGGAAAAGCTTGCCCACTTTTAATTTTCACCTGTCCACCAATATCTTTGAGCGGAATATAGCTCCCAACCAATTTCCCCAAGGGGATGCATCTCTATACAAAAAAGAGAAACAAATCTGTGCTTATATAACACCACTTCTAAGAATAATATATTATCCTTACATTATCACTTGTATGGTTAATTAATTCAAAGGACCCTTGAGACGATGCATGTCCTAGAACAGAGCTTTGCAAATGTTTCATGTTGGTGACACACTTTTTAGACATGCATCATTTCACGACACACTCTTACAGCAGGGCACAAGGCAGGCACTAGGACCTGCAAGGAATCCTGGCAGGGCTCGGAGGCAGCAGCAGCAGCGACACACCCAGACACTGCAGCCGACACACTAATGTGTCGTGACACACAGTTTGGAAAGCTCTGTCCTAGAATATGTTTCAGTAGCCTCTTTTTTCTTTACGATTTCTGTGGATTTCAATATCAATTTACTTTCAGTGTGGACTTCTGTGTTCTTAAAGAAGGACAGAGTAGTCAGTATCTCCTTACAATGAAAGATTGCTGGAAAGGTGTCATATTACATCTTGCTTTTCCCTGTTGTTGAGCAGGTACAAAAATAAACCTTTTGGTAGAAATCATATGATTGGAGGATGTTACAATTTTGCCTTACGATTTGCATAAATATTCTATCTATCTATCTATCTATCTATCTATCTATCTATCTATCATCTGATTTATCACTGCCCATCTCCCCCAAGGGGGACTCTGGGCGGTTTACAATAAAATATAAATACAATTATAAATAGACTAAAATAAGCATATATATTTATTTATAATCTATAAATAAATATTGCCTTATAATTTGTTTAATACAAATAATTTACATTGTATACTGATTATTTTATCCTGTTTTGTGGTGCTAAAGTCAGTGTATTCTTAAAGAATGATAGTAATGCCAGTTTGGCACACATTTTTTAAAAAAAGTATATGAAAAAGAAGTGCAATCTTCTGCTTATAATAGCATCATCATCTTAAGTTTCGATAATTGTAAAAAGATTGATTGATCATGTGCCATCAAGTCATTGTCAACTCTTAGCGACCACATAGCTAGACATTCTCCAGTATGATCTTTCCCCAGTCTGGCCCTTCAGGTCTCTGAATGGTTCATCCATGACTGTGGTAATTATGAAAAAAGCTGGATAGATTTTAAATCTGTCTTTTGTTTGCCAGAATTTAGCCAGAAAACATGTATCCTCCGAGGTAATTTTTCCACTAAATCATAAAATCTTGGAAGTGGAGCCTTTTTTAAAGTATGCCTACATAATCTTAGTATGAGGCTTAACATAGATCCCTATGTTAAATTATCATGGGTGGACCTACAAATTGTATTAAATCATGGCTTAGTTAACAGTGGTTTCTTGAATGAACCACAGTAGCTCACATATAATGCTAAGCCATAAACCATGGTTTTCAAACCTAAGTATTGACAACTGTGTCCCATTTCCTGTTATGAATTAGCGTTACATGCAAACCAGACATTGTGACATTTCATTTTGTGTGAATGCAGCTAACATCTGAGGCTAGAAAAAATGATGAATGGGAAAAACATGAAAGAAATGGGTACAATGATTATGATGAAGAGAAGATGGCTAAAGAAGAATGAAAGGAAAGCAGATTAGAAGACTTAAAATGTAAAAATGGAGACATAACTTCACTCAGTACATTATAAAATGGCAGAATCCTAGATGTAACATTAGCTGCCATTTTGAATAGTTAAAAGGGAAGTAGCCTTATTTTCTGTGAATTCCTATATAAATCACTATTAATTATACGATCATAAAGTGGGAAGTTAACATAGAGATCATCTAGTCCAACTGTTTATTCAATGCAAGATCAACTAGAGCATCTCTAACAGATGACCATATAGTCTCTGTTTGAAAATGATGAATGGGAAAAGCATGAAAGGAAGCCATATCATTTAACAGTCCCTTTCACTGACTGACAGCTGATACTGTATAGTCAGGAAGATCCTCCTGATATCTAGAGTGAACTTCCTTCTTTTTGGTTTTAACCCATTGGTTCTGGTCCTACCACCTGGAGCAATAAGGAGAAAATCAACTCCCTCTTTTGTGTGATAACCCTACAGATATCTAAAGACTGCTATCATATTTTCCCTTAGTTATTTTCCTATAGGCTAAGTATATTTATTTTTTATTTAGTTAGTTAGTTTTTATCCCACCTTTATTATTTTTATAAATAACTCAAGGCGGCGAACATACCTAATACTCCTTCCTCCTCCTATTTTCCCCACAACATCCATCCTGTGAGGTGAGTTGGGCTGAGAGAGAGTGACTGGCCCAAGGTCACCCAGCTGGCTTTCATGCCTAAGGCAGGACTAGAACTCACAGACTCCTGGTTTCTAGCCCAGCACCTTAACCATTAGACCAAACTGGCTAAGTATACCTGGTCCTTTAATACTTCCTCAAAGAGTTTTATTTCCAGACCCTTCATTTGGTCGTTGTCCTCTGAAGGTTCCCTAGTTTGTCACTGTTGTTTTTCAACTGTGGTGCCTAGAACTGGAAATGGGTCTGGCCAGAGAAAAGGAGAATGACTGTATTTCCTATGATATGGACTCCATGTTCCTGTTAACGCACTGCAAGATAGCATTCACATTTTTAGCAGTTACATCACATTGCTGGCTCTTATTTAACTTGTGGTCATAAGAACTTCTAACTCCTTTTCAAATTAATTACTGCCAATCCAATCTCCCCATCCTATACTTCTGCCTTACATTTTTCCTCCCTATGTGAAGAACTTTACTTTTAAATTCCATCCTATTCATTTCAGTCTACTGCTTAAGCCTGAGTAGATCTTTTTTAAATCTTCTCTCCTTTATCTAGGGTATTAGTAACTCCTCCCAGTTTTGTGCCATTTGCTAACTGTTATGATTTCCCCTCAACCACCCCCATCCAAGTCATTGACAGCAGTGTTGAACGACACATGGGCCAGGACACAGCTCTGTGGCAGTCCACTTGATATTTCCCTCCAAACTTAAATGGAGCCATTTAGCTAGCATACTTTGCGTGCAGTCATTCAACCAATAGTAAGTCCAAATAATAGCAGTATTGTATTTACTCATATTTTATCATTTTATGAAGGAGAATATCATAAGTCACTCTTTCAATGGCTTTGCTGAAGTCTAAGTACCTTATGTCTACAACACTCCCCTGATCTAAGCCAGTAACTCTTGTTATGTATTTTATGATTTTGAAAGAATCTGGAATGTTCTGTTTAAAAAAGTCAGGCTGAGAAGTTTTTTTCTGTTGGAGTCAGGAGGGCTCGTGTTTTAACTCCCTCCTCAGGAATATTAATTACTGGTGCCAAAAGATCTAGCTTGAACTGACCAATCAGAGTATTTCTTGGTGATCTGTTTCCAAATAAGTAAACTGGTAAACTGAGTCAGGGTGGTCACATGTTAAACTTTGTCCACTCAGGTAATGCCAAGTTTAAAGGCTTTATATTGTAAATCTTCCTTTTGTGTTCAGCTGCAGCTATGTACTGTACTATTGGTATGTAAAATAGACCATGTGCTCTCTCTCGGCTGAAAGAGGCAATGGGTTAACTTTCAGTTTGTTCTTTGTTTTAAAATAAAGCTAACCTTTTTTCTACTGCAAATGCTCAGTTTATTTTTTGATATCTCAATATGTTTCTATAACTATGATCTTAAATTAATTAAAAATATAAAAACACTGTCAGAAAAGGAGATAGGATTAGTATGGCATGATTTGTTTTTGGTTCCTATTAAATGAAGCATGCCTATCCAAAACTCACAAACATGCTGCTTGATAATCTGTTTGAACATCTTGTGCAGTATAGACATCAAGCTGGCTGTTGTTTCCAGGTCCTCCTCCTTCACCTGTTTGTAGCTGGATATGTTATTTGTTCTCCTTCATTCTTCTGGGACCTCATCACTCCTCCAGATTATTCTGGAGATGTGCCTTGATTCTCATGTGAGCAGAGTACTTCTTTGCTATTCATTAAAACTGACTGATTTTTCCAGGTCTCCTTGTGAGGCTGAAGGAAAAATAACATTGCTTAATTTCTGAAGGCATCATCATCTTTCTTAAGAGTCAGGCTGCTTTAACAAATAGGAAAGGGATGCTGTATGAGAACCAAAGCAGTTCATTATGGAGCATTCATGTGCAAAACATTAGTTATTCAGAGATAGTTGTTGTGGGTGTTCTGGCAGATTTGGTTCCTAACGTTTCGCCAGTAGCTGTGGCTGGCATCTTCAGAGGACAGGAGCACAGCTAGAAGATAGAAGATTCTCTCTGTGCCCAAGTCTGAAAGCCTTCGACTATACATTATTCAGAGATACTTGACTAGCCACTGTGTGAACTAAAAGTTGCACTGCTTATGCTTTGTTCTGATCCAGGATGGCTTTTGTTACATTCTTATTTTATGTTTCAATTTCTTACTCCATTACTGAATATTAGTTTCCTCCTTTTTTTGTACTAGCCACAGCCTACTATAGGAAAAAGACCTCTTCCTTTGCCACTTGAGAGGATTTTTTTTCACCTTCCTTGCCAGTCCACAGCTTGCTATAGTGCTATGTTGTAGAGTACAATGCAGTATGTCTTGCTGTGGCCAATAAGGTAAGATAATAACAATAATAGTAATAATAATTTACTAAACTTGTATGCTGCCTGACTCTCAACAACTCTGAGTGTCTCACAACAAAGAAATTACAATAAAATCAATAAAGCATAAAAAATAAAGATAAAAGATGGCAAGCACGATGAAGCGTGGGGTCTCATTCTCCCTTGCTGAAGGCCAGGGTGAAGAGCCAGGTCTTCACAGCTCTTCTAAACAACAGCAGAGTGGGCGCCATCCGGATCTTAGGGTGAAACCTCGTTCCAGAGGGCACACAGAAGGTGTGCTTCTGGGGTCCTGACAGATGAAATTCTTTAATTGCAGGAACCTGGAGCGTGCCAACTCTGCAGGATCAAATTGGCCAGGCAGGTGTTATGGGAGACAGGCAGTCCCTCAAGTAACCAGGCTGTATGCCATGTAGGGCTTTATAGTTAGCGACCAGCACCTTGAATCGCACCCAGAATCAAACTGGCAACCGTTGCAGCTTGTGAAGCAGAGGTGTTACATGGGCATCCAAAGGCATGCCCATTATTGCTCACACCACCACATTCTGGACCAGTTGAAGCTTCTGGGTGTCTTCAAGGGTAGTCCCATGTAGAGCTTGACATATTTTGACATTTATCTCTCCTCACCAGGTCTTTGGCATGTAGGCCAGCAGTGTGATTAGTTAAGAGCCTAGAAAAGGGACTCATAGAATCCCAATGAAGGATTGCATCCACTTGTACAACGATGTCCCAAGAAGATTCTGCTTCTACAGGCAAACAGAGAGGACTATGTGATCTAGTATCTTCTCTGCATTAAAGCTAATTAAAACTCAGAAAACATTTTCCTGTTTTTAAGAAAGACTATTAACATAAGGCATTGATACTGACTTAATCAGGTACACATTTTCCACTGGAAGTTGACACAGGCTAAGCATCTATTTGAAAGAAGCACCACATTTTAATTTATGGTATTCATTCAAACTTTAACTGCTCTTGATTAATGAAAATCCATGCCACAGCATAGCTTATCTCTCCTTTTAAAGTGTTAAAAAGAAGATAAAATGATTATAGCTTTCAGTAAATGTTGTTATGACTTCAAGATGTTTCCTTGGGGATCAAGCAATCTTCTGTACTTTACTTTGACTGACCCTCTCACCTTGAACAGTAGACATGAAAGAGGGCGCTGAAAGTCCACCACCAGATCAACCTGTCGTTGAGCCGACACATCTCTGATATAAAACCCAATTAACTGTTGAAGAAGCACATCCATTATCCTTCTGATTTTAAAATAGGACATACATCAGCAAAATGACAAAAAGAAAGTACTTAAGAATTATGAAAGTCAAGGACTTTCATATCCAAAAGTCACAACCTTTTTTTCCTTGCATTTTACTGATTAATATTATGCTTACCTATAATGCTCCTTCTCTGTATTCTCTTTTCTTCCTCTTTAAGTAAGATAAATGGAGTTTTGTCAGTTTGATCTCTGTTAATTCTCTTTCCATATGTACTTAGTCAATGGGTTAAAAAAGGCTAACGGCTCCTGAATGCTTTAGTACTTGGAACTTCAGTTTTGTCATCAGCTAGATGTGTGTTTATGTGTGTGTATGCAACTAAGATTTGTGTAGAACTGGCACTTAAGGACTTAATTTGAATCCTTAATCATATGAATTGAAACTGGGAAGTAGCCACTGGGAATATTAAAGCAACTCCAAAACTTGTTATTTTAGGGGAACCTCCAGATTTCTTTCTCAAGGACTGTCAAGGGAGGTGAACTTCAGAATACCAGCAGTACCCAAATGATGCGTAACAAAGGGCCCAGGAACGTTAGTGATATTGTAAGAGAAAGCATATTTATAAGTAAAAAAAATGACAAGCAGGCTCCAACAACCAAACCAAATTAAAGTCTTCCTGCTGATAATGTTATAACACAACAGTTGTCTTTTCTGGTTCAGACAACTTCAAATGGATCTCTATCTTACTGTAACTCAAACAGCTGAACTCCATTAAAGCAGCATTTTGGATTAGTATAAAAAGAACAACAGGTTCTTGTATATGACTCCATGGAAGTGTTCAGAATATAATCATGAATAAATGTTTAAATGTTTAAATAACATAATTTCATACGTCATACAAGGACGCAATGGCTCAGTGGTTAAGACGCCAGGCTTGTCGATCGGAAGGTTGACAGTTTGAGACCTGAGCTCCGTGTGACGGAGTGAGCTCCCGCACTCGCCCCAGCTCTTGCCAACCTAGCAATTTGAAAGCATGCAAATGCAAGTAGATAAATAGGTACCACTTTGGTGGGATGGTAACAGCGTTCCGCGTGTGTCATGCCGGCCACATGACCGCGGAAACATCTTCAGACAGCGCTGGCTCTTCGGCTAGGAAACGGAGATGAGCACCGGCCCCTAGAGTCGGACACGACTGTGCAGGGGAAAACCTTTACCTTTACCTATACAAGTCTAGAAGTCACCCCCTCCCAAAAAAAAACCCATCACTAATCATTATACTGACATGGTTCCATTAAAATCAGTGGAATTATTCCAGGATAATCTTTAATCATCTATTTGACACCTTACAGTGATGCTGGATATAAATCAAAGCTGTATATCTCCAGAAGCAAAAGGGTGTATCTTTATAATTCTTAACAAATGTTAGAAAGTTTTCAAAGCAAAAGCAGCTCAGGTGCAAAAGAATACGAAATAAAAGAATCATTTATGGCTTCTCAAAAATCACTTTTTTTAAAAATTTTCCATAGTGGCACATATGCCTTTTGAATGCTTTGGCTCCAAGAAATCAATAGAACAAAGTTTGTTTGTTTTTTTCCTATTGATCAGAATTTATTTGTGCTTGTAAACTTAGATGACTGGGAATGTCTTCATTGTAAAAAGATAGAAGAAGATAGCAATTAACTTCTAAAGTATTTTTATCCTGTATATCTTAATTGTACTGTATGTAGGAGAGGAAGGTTAGCAATTTTAATATATTGATACAACATTCATAAATAATGGGTCTGGTTTAAAATCACTTTGATTAAAATCTCCAAACACTTGTCTTGCAGACATGCTTTCAAATAAGCAAAATGAGGAAAGACAATAGAATCTTGGAATCTGGAACACGTATTTAGCTATATATAAGAAATGGTTAGAAGGCAATCCTAAGCAAATTACATTTCTGTCATAATATTTACCCTATTGAGTGGACAGGCCCGATATTCAAATAGCAGAAATTATCACAGTTTTTCAATTATATAAAACTGTAAGAAAGACTCTGGCAAGTGTTTAGAAATATTTGATTTTTTGTCTTTAGTTAAAATTATGTCATTCATTACATAAACAGAGGATCTAATATCCACCAGTTACTGTTATAAAAACCATGCATGCAAAATAATGGAAGTGAAAACAATAGAAATAGTAGATATATTTTGCCTATACACAAGATTATTTTCTCAGTTCATTTACACATAGTTCACATTTTTGAATCCTGGCTTGTAAAAAAAAAAAAGATTAGCAGCCCAGTCCTATAAAAAGTTTAATCACAAATAAGTCTCATTTCCATAGAATCTGCTTTACTCCCAAAATAGCATACCCAAGATTGCAGCCATCGTCTGTTGCCATTTTCTCTTTCACAAGAGAAGAAGGATGAATATGAGAATAATGTTTTGATATAAAAGTTTATTTTTAAAACTTCAGGGTAAAAATCTTTTGGAAGAATAACACTTGTGATATACAGAAGTTCAGATTTACTATAAATATGACAATATAATGTTTGATATAGTCTCTTGTATAAATAAACCCATCTCTTACCACCTACACCACAGTATTTTTCAAAGCAACGTATAATAAGGTTTAATAAAATCTAATGGTTATATACCAGTTATACACGCAGACTGAGGCCATTTGTTTCAGGTCTAGCTCACCTTGAACATTGGTATCTTTTATCATTCCATGGATTTCCTCTGAAAATTGTCTGTTGAAATGTTTTGAGACAACAATATACTAGATCTTACAAATGTACACATTTTACTTTTTCCTCATGTGACCTGCAGTTTTTTTAAATCTTTCCATATTATGAGTGCAATCTGTTTCGAATTTAGTGTAATGATATCAGCTCTTTTATCAACAAGATAAAGCAAATGCTTTTTTAAAACTATTAGAGTTAATTGTCCATTATAAATGGATAGCTCCAGAGGGTCCTGGATGAAATGGATTATCTGGACCCTTTTCAGTCGGGTTTCAGGCCCGGATATGGGACAGAAACAGCCTTGGTCGCACTTATGGGTGATCTCTGGTGGGAGCGGGATGGGGGCAGTGCATCCATCCTGGCTCCTCTTGACCTCTCAGCAGCTTTCGATACCATCGACCATGGTATCCTTTTGGGTTGCCTCAGGGAGTTGGAGGTGGGTGGAGTGATCCTGCGCTGGTTCGCCTCCTTCCTCCGGATCCAGTCCCAATCGGTGTTGATAGGGAGCGAGAGATCCGGCCCGTGGCCCCTCCGTTGTGGGTGCCACAGGGTTCGGTACTCTCTCCACTCCTTTTTAACATCTACATGAAACCGCTGGGTGAGATTATCTGTCGCCACGGGATGAGGTATCATCAATATGCTGGTGATACTCAACTATACATCTCCATCCCGGGTGACGTAAGTGAGGCTGTGACCACCCTCTCTCGGTGCCTGGAGGTTGTGGGGGTCTGGATGGGGAAAAACAGGCTTCAGCTGAATCCTGGTAAGACAGAGTGGCTGTGGGTTAGAGGCTCCTGGGTATCCGGCAACTTGCCATCTTTGGTTCTGGATGGGGTGGCACTGCCCCAGACAGACCTGGTGTGGAACCTGGGGATCCTCCTGGACTCACGACTCCTGCTAGAAGAGCAGGTGGCAGTCGTGGCCAGGGGAGCCTTCGCATAACTTCGTGTTGTGCACCAGCTCCGCCCCTTCCTGGATCGGGAGTCCCTTCAAACAGTCACTCATGCCCTAGTCACCTCCCGTATAGACTACTGTAATGCGCTCTACATGGGGCTACCCTTGTAGAGTATCTGGAAGCTACAGCTGGTCCAGAATGCGGCCGCGCAAGCAGTCTTAGGAGCCGCAAGGAGGGCACATAAAACACCATTGCTGCATGAGCTGCACTGGGTGCCAGTCTGATTCCGGGTCCAATTCAAGTTGTTGGTTATCACCTTTAAAGCCCTACATGGCATGGGTCCAAGCTACCTTAGGAACCGCCTCACCCCCATTACATTGACCCATCCCACCCGGTCAGGCAGAGAAGGCATGTTACGGACCCTGTCCATGAAGGATTGCCGATTGGCAGGGTCCAGGAGGAGGGCCTTGTCTGCCATGGCACCCGCCCTTTGGAACAGCTTACCCCCGGAGGTAAGACAGGCCCCCACTCTCCCGGCCTTCCGGAAGGGGGTGAAGAAATGGTTATGCCACCTCGCTTGGGATGGGAGGGGGGATAGCCATTCATGGGGGTGGCTGGCACCGTGATCGTGCCAAGAATAACATCTTATGCCCATCTTGAATTTTTATATATTATATTTTTGTATTTTTAGACTTGTAGTGTTTTAATGATTGTCATTTTATTGTCTGTAAGCCGCCCGCCCAGAGTCGTTGTGTACGAGATGGGCGGCAGAGAAATTTGATAGATAGATAGATAGATAGATAGATAGATAGATAGATAGATAAATAAATGCCAGTAATTGTCCATATTTAAGTGCAATTAACTGTTTAAAAATATGGGAGCTATTATTGAAAGAACAAAAGAGGTACTTCCAAAATATCATTAGGAATGTGAAAACTCCATGGTCTTGTAATGCAGTGTTCCAAGATACCATGGAATATCCTGCTGTTCTTCCCAAAACATGCCAATCCAGATATTCTGGGGCAGTTTATCATTTGTAGAAATGAATATTCCAGAACAGAAAGTGCTTTCCTGCTAGAAATAATGCACAGCAGTATTGACTTGGTCTGCGGTGAGAAACTTCTTGTAATTTACAAGCTATGCTTTATGCTTTGGTATTACATGTGAACTAAGCTGTCACGTTCCTTGAGATAGGCTCAAACTAAGCTCCTCAGCTAGGTACTACATCTTTACTCAAATTCTAGAATAGTTGTCACTACAGGTGGTCCTTGCTTAACAACCACTCATTCAGTGACCATTCGAACTTACAACAGAGCTGAACAAGTGGTACTTACGACCGGTCCTCAAAGTTCCTGCCATCAGCGCCCCCGTGGTCACATGATTGTGATCTGGGTGCTCAGCAACTGGCCCGGATTTCCAACCGCAGCATCCCATGTTCACATGATCACGATTTGCAACGTTCCCTGCCAGCTTCCCACAAGCAAAGTCAATGGAGAAGCTGTCAGGAAACCAGAAGTTGCGGTCACGTGAGGTTCTTGCTTAACAACCTGCGGTGATTCGCTTAACAGCAGTAACTAGGGATTGCTGGAACTGCCATTGCTAAGTGGTGCGGTCACGTGATGTCACACTTTATGACTGCATCACTTAGCAATGGAAATTCCAGTCCCAATTACCGTAGTTAAGTGAAGACTTCCTGTACAAACAACAGTCACTGAGTGATTTTGAGGCTGATAAAAAATTTATACCTCCTCCTACTTCAAATCCAACACAATATTTTCCCATTTTTCCCCCTATGTAACAAAGTTTTCGGGGGGGGGGGGTTCCCTCATGCTCCCTCACTGGTGGCCATAATATGTTTATCTTCTCTCCATTTCTGCTCACAGAATGGCTTGCCATTAATAGATTCACATATTGTACAAAGCTATAGTTTGTTTTAACACTGTGGAATAAACGCAGTAGCCAGATTCACGCATTCCATTAAGCCAAGACCAGGCTTACTGCTATACAGTATATGAACCCAACTAAACATTTGAATCTCTAGTATTTATTTATTTATTTATTTATCGCATTTTTCCACCACCCATCTCAACAATGACTCTGGGCCGTTAGTATAGTAGATTCAAAAGAAAAATATTTATTACTCTATCCAGTTACTGAGAAGTACGAAGTATTTAGATGGCATAAGTGAGCTCCTGATGTACTCTAACCTGCATAATTGTGACTATTTACTGAAAACTTACCTTTTATCAAGCCTCCTCGCTTTGCTATGATTAATATGATAGCTACAAACACATTGTGGAGATACCTCAGTTCTTGACTGTAATAACCTTGCATCTGATTAATTAAGATAGGAAAGAAGCCCCAACTACTATTCCCTTTAAAAGTGGCGAAGTGGTATAAAATTAATGATTGTCTTCCATCCAAAGATCTAGCAGATACAGTATGAAGTTCTAAAGCAATTTAGGTTAACTGAAGAATCCTGTACTATGCACACATATACTGTAGTTCAAATAGAGATTTCTATTTTTGAGCAAACTAAATCTGAGTTTCCTTCAAAATTGACTCCTGGTGACTATATGGATTCTTTAAAACTTCCCAGTCTAGTCCACAGCTCTTGGATTTCCTGGTCTACCAACCAACCTTGCTTATATTTTGTGAATCAGCTAAGAGTTGTCACCTACCTAATGGAGAATAGTATACATGACAGTAAATTAAGAATTGCCCTGTGTTGGATAAGAGCTCCCAGGCTAGGGATTAAGTAAAGAATGGTCTGTCTATAAATTGCAGTGATCATAGCTTGTACTCACAGACTTCAACCTACAGAAATAAAGCTATCTGTTAAATAGAATAAATAACAGGAAATGGATTTCTCAGAAAGCAATTTTATAAAGTCGGTGTTTGCCCTATCAAATTGAATGTGCTGACTTGGAAAAAGTGGTATGGCTTCCAAGCCCAGATCCTGACAAAAGAATTTTATTAATGTTTGAACAGGCAACAATTCCACCGATGCTTTTTAATATGAGAAATTTCCTAGAAGCTCTTCACATATTCTCAGAACAAGTGTTCTATGATAAAAATCCTGGCCTGCTACTAGTGTCAAATAGCTTGATAGAGGCGAATGTAGCTAATAATAAAGGACCCCTCACCTCAGATAAGAGCACAGTGACCTTCACAGACAATATAGTGAACTGCCTCTAGAAGACCACCTCTTTACCAATTCGTCAGAATATTCAAAACATGCAGAATGTCTCCTTAGAAGCTGATTTAACTTATCACAAAGGAACAGGTTGAAATTCTACATAAATTGGATGAACTCAAATAATGTAATGGTATGTGGGAATGACCTTGGGAGACGGGGAAGAGCTGCAGCCAGGGCAATGGTTGGATAAGCAGCAACTTAGCCCACAGAAGGAATGTGGGTGTAGCAAATTGTCCCAGAAGGGACCCTCCCTAATTTCTTGGGCTGTAAAGGTGACGAGAGAAATGTACTATCAGACTTGCAAGATTGATGTCAGCCTTGCAAGGTAGTCCAGACAAGAAGCACACCCAGACGTACTAGCTCTACTTTATTGTAAGGTCACATTAACAGAATCTTTGCCCTATTTCCAGCCAGTCCTAGCTTTATGCAGTGGAACTTCTAACTTTTGACTTGCTCAGAAGACTTATTACCAAATTCACCAGCCACAGTTACAGAAACAGAAGACAGCTGCCAGTTGAAAAATGCTCTGAGCTAGTAGTTTATTCCATCATATTGGTCCTGCCTCTACTCATGGAGGAGAGCTTGAACATAGCCCCAAGTGAGAAGCTCTTCTCCCAACCTGTTAAATAACTACAGGGAGAGAAACAGAAGATTATACCGGTATCTTAGAACATTGTGGGCTGGTGCCCCAAAAGTTACACTCTCTGTTTTCTATATTTAATTTAAAAATATGATATCATTCTCTTTTAGACATAGAAGAATCATGGATTGATTACATATGCAGTGTGTTCGCTTAAAGCCACACATAGTTTGAGACAAGTATAGCAAGGCCTGTATAGTCTCAAGTAAACTGCAAGCTTTAAGCACTGATGTTATCTATCCCATGTGACTCCTGGCCATAGTGATAATTTTGTTCTGAAATGGGTATGATTACTTAATCATCCATGTTGTCTCCCTCCACAGTGGCATTTATATCCAGTTTATATCTGGAATAAAGTTGAGGAGAGTGCAGTAGATCTTAGATTAGAATAACCCAGTACTGCCACTGTTCTAGCAGGCAGTTTCAGTGCTAGAATAGGTTCAAACGATAAAGTCTTTTTTAATCATTTCAGCAGCCTGCTAACTCTAAGGGAGGGACATGCACAGCATCAGCTACACTGATATGAAGGCAAAGGAATAATTTGGGGAGGATGGCAATTAGTCCAGCAAGCCAGTTCTTCTAATTGGTTGGTAGGCAGCCCTGGGGGGGGGGGTTGAAGATGCTCTCTCCACCTTTTTAGTTTTTCTCTTTTCACTTTGTATTTTTTGTACTTTTTATCATGGTTTTTATGATTTTTATTTGTAAACTGCCCAGAGTCACTTCCATAGTGAGATGGGCGGTGCATACATTAGATAGATAGATAGATAGATAGATAGATAGATAGATAGATAGATAGATAGATAGATAGATAGATAGATAGATAATTCTGAATGGGGTAGCAGTTGGGGATCAAATGGGAAGCATACCTATATGGGGGCAGGCTAGTACAATTAATAACACAGTTTCAAATAGTCTGGTAAGTGAGGTCACATTTTTCAATGATGAGTTTATTTGAATTAACACATTGTAAGAAAAATGCTGGCCTACCATTTGTTGGAGTTTTCTATTCTTGGGGTATCTTCGAATGGCCAATCCTTTGGCTTAAATCTTATCCCATGTTTGAAGCTGTCCTGAGGGAAAAATACTGAGGGGGCATTATATGTGTACCAAGAGGATATACTTAGTGAACACTACACCAGAGTAAAATTTGAACCATCAGCGTTGTGTCTGGGTCAAAGCCAAGTTGATTGTATTATTTAAGTCGTTTAGAGGCAGTACTCAGTCCCTCTCTCTGAGCTTCTTCTGTGAATAAAAAAATATCATATAAAACTCTAATAAAGGAAACACAATTACATAGTTCACAGTGATTTATGTAGATCACTAAACTATGGCTCTCTGGCAATTTATAGCTAAGTCCTCCTGGAAAGAGCTATCTAGTTCAGAAAGAGCAATCCCACCAACTGCCTGGAAGAAGCATTATCTAATTAATTTTAGTTATTTTGACCTTTGAGCTGAATCAAGAATACATTCCTGATTGCCCACAGGGATCTCCCTTTGAGATTTCAAAATCAATCATTCAGTTGAAAAATAGGCAGTTGGGAGAGAGGCTTCCCAACTAGAAATGTAAGATTTCCAGAAATATTTCTGTGAAGCCACAGAACCAGACTGTCTCTAAAACCTCTCTCACTTGTCCAGGGAAAGTTGGAAAATAAGGCCAATTAAGGGTCCCTCCATCAATGGAATATTATTTTCAGCAAGCCTTCCCACTGATGGAAGAAGGAAATATTTCTTCACATGCCACATAGTTATTCTATAATGAAATTACAACCTTGGATGACTCTAAAAAGAGATTAGATAAATTCATGAATAATTCATAGATGATAAGTTTATTAGTAGTCACTAGTTATGATGGCGTAGTTGTGGTGGTTTAATTGCATTTAATTCTTAGTCTTGTTTTTTAACCATGTATATTTTATGTATGTTTTATTTCATATGTATGTGTGTGTGTGTTTTAATGTCATTTACCATGGATGTTATGTCTTAGCGTATCTACCATATATACAAACGAATAAGCCAAGAATGTTAGGTGTCAAAATACTATCCCAAAAATTGGGTCAGGCTTATCTGCGGATGGGCTAATCCACAAGTATATATGGTAGGTTTTTCTCCTTAGCCTTTTTAAAGGACCTATATATCCTGTATGTACTAGTGGATAAGCCTATCTGTGGATAAGCAGACCTCAAATTTTCAACCAAAGTAACATGAAAATCCACAGATAAGCCAATTGTGAAAATTTAAACATACGAAAGTTTCAAGGGACAACTTATCCATGGATGGGCTTATATGCGAGTATATACGGTATGTAGATTTCTAGCTCTATGGGCACAAAATGAAGAGCTTGTGGTGTTGTTGAGTTACTGAGTTCTTCCTGTCCTTTTGTTTTGTCTATTTGAATTTATATGCTGAAATCTAAGCTCCCCTGGATTCAGCACATGCATTGGCTCCAATTGTGCAACTCTTTCAGTGCATGTTTCTGTAGTGGGCAAACCATGTGAACATTCCACTGAATATTTGGATTACTATAATTGTTAACAATTGTTCCATCCCCAAATAAATAGCCCCATAATACTTTCTAAATATCCACTGTGAACATTATGAAGACTTTCTCAGATATTTGTCATGCCACTGTTTATTGGGGTAAAGGTATCACCAAATTTTGGGCATAGTTGGGTAAGTTAACACATCAGCAAACTTAAACATTTCTCCCCTGCCCAACCTCCTTTCCTTTGCATCCTTCTTTTGCCAAGAGAGTACATTTGTGTTTGAAGAAACGTCTGCCTGTTTGGTAGATGGAGTTTGTGCATTTATATTTTGGGAGAATAAACAGCTTAAGAGTGAGCTAGAGAAGAAAGTGATGACAAAAAGGGAAAATCTGGAATGTGATTATAAGGAATAAAATATTCCCAGTATGTCATAAAAAACAGGAGTGGTTCAGCAGGTATAGGGCTAAACTCATGGCCAGAAGAGCAAAGATAGTGCTAATGGAGGATGCCAGGAAGCTAAATGCAATGGAAAATGTTTATCTCTCTCTGGGAGAAAAGTGGTCAAAACTTGGTGTTTTGAGGTCATAGAAGATACGCAGGTTCAGATATGGGGGAGGTGATAAAAAGCTGTGGCTTGCTAGATAATGCCTCTTAGATAATGAAATAAGCATTAATGAGGAAAACAGAAATAGAACTGGCTACACTCCTTCTCTTTTTAAAAAGCTGGGTGAAAGTTAATGTTCTTACAGCTTAATACAGATTGTTCTTGAAAAGGAAATCAGCTTGGCTTCTTGATATCTGTCCACAAATTTCATAGCACAGGGAAAGACAGCATCTCCTTTAGCAGAATGATTATTCAGTACCAAGTAAACCCCTGAGATGGAGAACAGTCCTATGTAAATCTATTTGGAAATGAATCTGGTAAAATTAAATAAAATTTATTCCCATGTAAGCATGCCATGGGAATGATGAATATGGGAATAGAGGGGTGTGGTGGCTCAGTGGGTAAGACACCAGGCTTGTCAATGCAAGTTCGGAGGTTCAAATCCCTAGCCCTGCGTACGGAGTGAGCTCCCGCACTAGCTCCAGCTCTTGCCAACCTAGCAATTCGAAAGCATGCAAATGCAAGTAAATTAATAGGTACCACTTTGGTGGGTAGGTAACAGCGTTCCACGCGCATCATGCGGCCACATGACCGTGGAAGCGTCTTCAGACAACGCTGGCTCTTCGGCTAACAAACGGAGATGAGCATCGGCCCCTAGAGTCGGACACGACTGCACAAATGTGCGGGGGGAACCTTTACCTTTACCTAAGCATGCCATAGGCTTATAGTTGGTACAGGTAGTACTCGCTTAATGACTCCCTGTTTAGCGACTGTGCTGAAAAACCGCCCAGGGTCCCTCCTTGTGGGGGAGATGGGCGGGATATAAATGTAATAATAAATAAATAAATAAAAAGTAACTTTACGACTGGTCCTCGTACTTATGAACATTGCAGAGTCCCACGGTCACATTATTGATATTTGGGTGCTTCACAGCCAGCTTCTGACAAGCAGAGTCAATGGAGAAGCTGCCAGTAAAATTGCGTGGTCACGTGATGTCTTGCTTAACAAACATAGGTGACTCACTTAATGACCGTGGCGGAAATGAGATGAGACTGTAAATGCGTTGTGGTCACATTATGTCTCACTTAACAACCGTGTCACTTAGCGACAGAGTTGCCAGTCCTAATTGTGGTCATTAAGCAAGGACTACCTGTATATTATATATTATATATTATATATTATATATTATATTTATTATATTATATTTATTATATTATATTATATTATATTATTATATTATATTATATTATATTATATTTATTATATTATATTATTATATTATTATATTATTATTTTATTATTTATTTTGTTTTATACTATTAAAGACTATTCTTTTGTACATTATAGTTTAATACAGATAACAAGGCATAATGATCCTGAAAGGATATTATGAAGAAAACATATGTGATCTCCCCCCCCCTTTTTTTTTTAGTAAGATAGCAGTAAGAGAAGATTAATATTTGACTAATCTTTTATTGGTGCTTCATCTGTATTTTACTTCTGATACTGTCAGACAGAAAAGAACTACCAATTTTATTAGCCCTAGTGAAGTACTTCACACTTGTATTTTATTACCTGTTCCAAGAGCTACAAAATACTGGTGCAATGTTTCCTGTGTCAGCAGATTCCTTGAGTGATGCCCTTTGTTTCAGTGATCAAAGCATATGATGCATTTTATAAGATTCTGAGGTACTAATTTCTGATGGTGGTTATATTAAAATGTGTATAAAACCATATAAACATGTTTTTTTTCTTGAATAATGATTTCCTTCTGTGCAGCTACAATACTGTTGATGTAGTATCTGTTTCTATTTAAAGCCTCTGAGTAGTTTGATTTTTATATCCATTTTTTCTTTTGTTATTAATAGGAATCTGACATTTATGTATTTTCTTAAATGTGTGTATAATAGTAAGAACTATTGTTCATCATGAAAAAAGCTAAGCAGGGTCAGACCTGCTAAGCACTTGGATGAGAGAGCACCAGAAAATCCCAGGTCTGTAAGCTAGATTTGGAAATCATAAAACTTCTCAGAAGGCAGCAGCAAGCTGCTTCCATATTTTTGACAAGAAAATGAAAAAAGATGAGAGTAGTTGAGCTTCTCTTGGGGAGACTTTACCTTTTATATATCTTTTGAAGTACAGTAGATCTCAGGATGGAGTATTGTCAGTAAGACAACTAAAAAGAAACCTGCAAAAAATAATCCAGCATGACCATTGTAATGATAAAATCAGCAATACTAAACAAGCTAAAATATGAGAGGTATGAGCATCATATCTCTGCTTTGGAGAGGTGGTTTGATTCAGCATCTCAGAGTGAGACTAATGTTCCTTGATTGATCACCTCACGTGGATGAAAGGGATTTTTGACATACACAGAAGGCTCATTTGTCAGTTAGCACAAAACAGTGTGGTCGTATCACTCCATTATTTGGAGTCAGGGCCCTGCTTTCCTTTGTTGAAATCCTTCGAAGGGGTCTTTGATCAAAGTATTCTTGAAGAATAGCACCCATTTGAAACTCAGCGCATCCCCATTAAGCAAACAGCTTATGTTGATCAAATCTTATATAAGATTATGAACTTAATCATATAGTATGTTACTAATTAGTTATGCAAGAACGGTTAAACGGAAATGAAAGGAACGTTTGTTCTTTTTTTAAAAAAATCAATGTTATAATGGCCTATTTGAGTGTTACACAACTTTGCCTAGAGACCCATAATGTATTGCTTTCTCAGAATCATAAGTACCACCAAATACCGGGCAGAACTCAAAGCAAATTAACAGCATAAATAATACAAAACAAAATGAACAGAGAGTAACTGTGACAATATAAGTTAATTGGAATTTTTACAATGATTATAGCAATATTCTTTCTATGATGCTTACATAAAATTCAGTAGCATAGCTTCAATAGTTTAGGATTAAATAGTCACAGTTCTTTCATTTATGTACAGCATTGCAAAGAAGTGAAACAATTCAACATTTACCATAAATATTTACTAGTGAGCCCATGAGTGTTTAATAAGATGAGTATTCTGTAACTTGTTTGCCCAAATTGTTAATTTCTTATTTTAGACAATGAATTTGGTGGTAACCTGTCAAAAACAAAATGGAGTCAACAATTTACATAAGCCATGCACTGATTTTATCGGTCATTAGGAAAGATTTTACCTTTCTGAAATTTATTTATTTATTTTCTATCCCACCTTTATTATTTTTATAAATAACTCAAGGTAGCGAACATACCTAATACTCCTTCCTCCTATTTTCCCCACAGCAACAACCCTGTGAGGTGAGTTGGGCTGAGAGAGAGTGACTGGCCCAAGGTCACCCAGCCGGCTTTCGTGCCTAAGGCAGGACTAGAACTCACAGACTCCTGGTTTCTAGCCCAGCACCTTAACCACTAGACCAAACTGGCTCATATTACCCTTAAGTGATTTTATCAAAGCTATCTTGTATATTTGTGGCTCAGCAAAATAAGTAAATAAATTTGAGTGGACATTTTTTTCCACACAGGGAATGTCAAAAATTATTTTATTTATTTATTTTCTATCCTGCCTTTATTATTTTTATAAATAACTCAAGGTAGCGAACATACCTAATACTCCTTCCTCCTCCTATTTTCCCCACAGCAACAACCCTGTGAGGTGAGTTGGGCTGAGAGAGAGTGACTGGCCCAAGGTCACCCAGCCGGCTTTCATGCCTAAGGTGGGACTAGAACTCTCAGTCTCCTGGTTTCTAGCACAGCACCTTAACCACTAGACCAAATTGCACCCTGATTCATATAGGGGCTTTTCTATGATGTCATTAAGCTCTCTTCCCCCACCTCAATCCATCCCAGTTTTGTTTCTTACCTAAAAAAGAATCATTCTTCTTGGTTGGTCTTAATAAAAATATTATCTTATTGGTGCTATCTTTATTTTAATGAACCATTGTAGCATCAGAGTAGCAAACATTTTCTAAACAGGTCAATTTACTCTGAAGCTTTTGTTTTGTGTCATTTGCTATTACAGAATCATGAATAGTGCTAAAAGTGATATGATTTAACCTTAGGAAATATATATTTGGATTGCATTTAGCATTTTTTGTTATCAGTTGCCATGTTTGTCTTTATATTGAGCTATTTTCAGCTTGTTTTAATTAATTAATTATTTGTTTTTGTTGTTTTATGTTAGTCACTGAATTGCCTGAACAAAAAAGCCTATTCTGTTTTGAAAATTGGATGATGAATACATGTACTTTAACTTCTTTTAGGTCTCTTTTCTTAACCTCCTGACATTTCTGACTATCTTATATGTTTTCTGGAGGTTAGTTAGTTTCTTCTAAAACTAAACTACACAGGGAAACACAAATCTCTCTCTTAAACCCTAAGTCCTAGTTTAAGTGCTCTCTCTCTCTTCTGTACACAGCCAGGAGTGAACACCTTCACAATTCAGAATATTGCTTGAATGTTATGGTTCAAAAGTTAAAAGGAAGTGAGGGTGGGATTTTCTGGATATGTGAGCCAGTCAGTGAAAGACAGAGGGTGCTGTGCAATGCTTTGTTAATAACTCATGCTCCTGTTTGGACTACTGCAGTGTATTCTACATGGGGCTGGAAGCTTCACCTGATCCAGAATGCAGCAGCCTGTTTTCTGGGCCCTGCACTGGCTTCTTATCAGCTTCCAAGTGTAATTCACCTTTAAAGCTGTACATGGGTTGGTACCAGAGTACCTGTAGGACCACCTTCTCAAACTGGTTTGAACCTTCCCAACTTGTATGTCCCAGGAAAAAAACTGCTGGTGGTTCTCCACTTCCATGTGGTGAGAAAGGTAAAAGCTCACAGAAATTGTTTTTCTATTCTGCACTTGCTCTTTGGAACAGTCTTTCCCCTTTGACATTTGACCAGCCCCCAACGGTTGGTTCTCCATAAATTATTAAAAACCGAGTTATTTCAGAGAACCATTAGGGCATGAATTACCACAACTGTTTATTGAGTAGTCTATGTGTCAGAGCTTTCCAAACTGTGTGTCGTGACACGTTAGTGTGTCGGCTGCAGTGTCTGGGTGTGTCGCGGCTGCTGCTGCCCCTGAGACCTGCCAGGATCCTACGCAGGTCCTAGTGCCTGCCTTGTGCCTGGCTGCCTCCAAACCTGCTGTGATTCCATGCAGGTCCTAGTGCCTGCCTTGTGCCCTGCTGTAAGAGTGTGTTGCAAAATGATGCTCTGCTGTAAAAGTGTGTCGCAAAATGATGCATGTCTAAAAAGTGTGTCACCAACATGAAAAGTTTTGAAAGCTCTGCTATGTGTAATTGGGGGTTGGCTTTTATTTTTATAGCTATATCATGGACATTTGTATTTTATAGACATTTGATTGTGGTGGGTATACGTCTTATAAATAAATGAAGCCAACTGTTTAATATAAAGGGTGCAGGCCTGCTTGAACCTTACTACTTCCAGACCTCATCTAACAGTGCATGGCAGCAGAGCAAGGGCTTTTGTAGACTCCCAGCCTGGAGAGGAAAAAGACCACCTCTTTGGTGAGAAGGTCATTTCATCATAGAAAAAAATGGCTGCAACTTCTTTTACTGTTTGACCTCCAGAGCCCTTTCCATTGGCAATCCCAGAAAGAGTACCTAAATGGAAATACAGATTTGGGTGTATCTCAGTAGCATTACAACTACAAAGCAAAAAAACAACAACAACAGGTAAATACACTGCTGTATCTCATTGGCGATCACTCGTAGCCGAGTAAGATTGTCTTCCAAGGGTAAAATTTTAACAGTGGATCCGTAAGTGGCTGTAAAGGCCAAATCTGGATCCGCACAACCTCCCACAGTGAGGGCATAGGTTTCCGGGTGGGAGACGGTCATGATGAGGGTTTGCCTGACATGCCTTCCTTTTAGCTCTTTTCTCCCTTTCGCCCTGTACTCATGCTTCTTCAAAGTCCATAGCGCCATTAATAAAGGATGACCTCCAATTGAAACGCTCATGAGTTAGGGCTTCCCAGTTCTCAATGCTGATATTACATTTTTTTTAAATTAGCTTTGAGAGTGTCTTTGAATCTCTTTTGCTGTCCACCAATATTCCGTTTTCCATTCTTAAGTTGGGAGTAAAGTAGCTGCTTTGGAAGACGATGGTCAGGCATTCAAACAACATGGCTGGTCCAGCGAAGTTGATGTTGGATGATCATTGTTTCAATGCTGGTGGTTTTCGCTTCTTCTAATACGCTAACATTAGTCCGCCTAATCACTGCTGTATCTAATGGAAGACCAAATAGACAGTATTCTGTTTTCATTCAAATTGAGTTAGGAAGATTTTTAAAAAGATGGTATTCTGGAAAGGTTTGAAGTACAATTTATTATGAGGAAAAATATAGTTTATGAGAGAATGAAATTTAACTCAATGTATGGAAAGAGAATGAAGCTGTGCATGCTTTTATTCCTTTTAACACTTCAGAATATACTCTAGCAAAACATTATGAACATGATGATTTGGGTAATGAACTGGTCAGAGACTGAGGTGCATAGCTTCCAGACCTCAAACTGTTTGAAAGTCTTCATTAGGTGAAAGCCTTCCACTGAGGAAAAAAAGTCAGTCACTGCATCAAGGCAAAATTAGAATGTTAAGAACCGGCACTTACTCATAGTAGCAGTCTCTTCCCTTGGGTCATTTGTATTTAGACCCAGAAGTAAAAGTTCCAAGCAGAGGAAAGAATCTAGAGGAGCATTCCAAAAGCCACCAGTCTCAAACCCAGAGAATGTAGTACAAGGGGAAGAGACACAGGAAATAAAACTAGCAGAAGAAGACTCTGCAAATCAACCGCAACAAAAAATAATTAGCAAACATGTGTATTGTTGTCTTAGCAGTGGAGTAAGTCACTATAACTTTTGTTAACAATACAGGTGGCACAAATCACGTTCAATGGGCATCCTATACACTTTAACGGGGGCTAGCAGCTGATGTTATAATCAAATCATGCCCCTGAGAGCTGTTAATACAAAAATGAGAAAAATTATCCTATTATTTCAGTATTAGCTCAGCTGAATAACCCATAGGATATTGTCTTCATAAAACTTTGCCAGTGGCTCATGGTTAATTCCTTCCATGCAAATGTACTAAAAGGGAGATTTACAAGAGTAAGAGGCAAAAAAGGAATTATGACTGCCACCATGGGACTACTTTTTCAAGGATCCAAAACCTAGAATGTTGTTTGATCAAGAAATAGGGGACAGAACCCGTGATATTGAATGCTCATCCCACAGGGTAACTTCCATTTGCAAGATCTGGAAGAAATGCATTTCTGCATATAAACAGGATAGTCTCCCAGCCTGGGTTGCTCATGACAAAAAAAGAGACCCAAATTATACCAAAGCATCCTGGGGATGAGAAAAAATAGTCATTGTCTGAGCTTGTCCGACTTCTGCTCAGCAGGTAAACTGGAATTAATTAAACAGGCACACCACAATCCAGGAATTTCTGATAATGAGTTTTATTGTAGAAAAGCGAAGAAGGCATGATGAGAGAATTCAAGGGACTGCTGTGTATCAAAAGCAAGTCCTTTATATAGTGAAATCAATGTTCAATTGATTTTTGTGCCTCTTTCTCCTAGCCACACTATGCAAGGAGCTGGAAGCCCTCTCTTTCAGGGAGAAGGTCTGGTTTTCATCTGTTTCTTGTTTTGGTAATGGCCAGCTCTTATATCAGGTTGTTTCCTCCTCCTATGCAAGAACTAACCTTCACACCTAATTACTTTACTATTACCATAAAGAATTCAGTATAATAAAGTAGGTTTACCCTCCTTGGGGATTGAATTTGTAACATTTCTCAAGAGGCTCAAGAGCTGAGTAGTCAGGGTATTATATAAAATGGAGAGATGCATTAGAAGTTTATTAGATTAAAAGAGAATGGGAGAAGTCAGTCAGTCAGTCAGTCAGTCAGTCAGTCAGTCAGTCAGTCAGTGAGAGGCCTACAAGTCACAGAATGGTGTTTTATATAAAGGTTGAAGGCCTGCTTGAGTCATATTATTTCCAGACATCAACTGCTTGTTTGATTCTAACATTGCTTTTCTGGTTGCTTCAGAAAATCTTAGAAAATATGAGCAATAAATATATCAGTACAAGGAAAGAGATTCTGAAATATCCTCAAGCATGATTTATACTTTTGCTTTATTTCTCCCCCTTCAGCCTGGGCTAGGACTCTAAATCACAAGGACTCACAAGTATATCATTTTCCCTAACATTGTACAGATATCATAACCATCCCCTTCAACCGCCCCAATACAATCAAGGCCATTGGGATCCCTTCGGAGTGAATGTGGTACCCCCTCTCAGGTATGAGAGGCATGAGAGGGAGGATGGGTTTTGATGTGAGTGTGAGAGCACTCAACCCCTGAGTGAGAGGCAGGGGGTGAGGGGTAGTGCATGGAGTGCCCTCCTGTTGACCAGTGAGAGAGGTTGAGGGGGGGCACAGTGAGTGAGTGAATGAGTGTTAGAGTTGTGATTGGGCTCCGTCAGTACCAAGAGTGCGAGCTGGTGCACTGGGTGGGTCCTTCATCACTCGGGTTGATTATGAATGAGTGAGTTGGATGAATGATGGAGGGATACCCGTTTTTAACCAGGGATCTTGGGAGTCCAGGAGTGGAGGCTAATGGATTTAGAGACTCGGGGGGTTATGGGGCAGGGCAGGCCATTGAGGTGGTGATGGGCAGGGGATGTTATGATGGGAGCCAGAGGGCGGGCCATCGTAGGGGAAGACGCCCACAGTGTTTATTACCGGTGGCGTGTTCCGGCCCTCCGTGTTCAAACCTAGGGCCTGGACAGCAGACTCGTGGTTGCCCTGACTTCCGGCTGCTGCTTTGTAATGCCAGGTCAATTAATAACAAAGCCCCCCTCATACATGACCTGATTATAGAGGAGGGGGCGGACCTGGCATGTATTACAGAGACCTGGCTGGGCCCGGAGGGAGGTGTCCCTCTCTCTGAGCCAGAGAGTCCAGCCAGGTTTCAGGCTTGGCACCAGCCGAGACTTCAGGGCAGGGGAGGAGGGGTGGCTGTTGTCATGCGGGAATCTCTAGCGGCTATCAGGGGCCTTGCTCAACAAGTTACCGGTTGTGAGACCTTGTTTTTCAAGTTGGGTTCTCGTGAACAGTTGGCAGTGTTGCTACTGTACGAGCCTCCCTGCTGCATAGCAACCTCCCTGCCTGAGCTGCTGGAGGCCGTCTCGGGGCTGGCAGTTGAGTTCCCCAGGCTTATGGTTCTGGGGGATTTCAACCTGCCCTCCCTGGGGTGGACCTCGGAAGCAGTTTGGGAGTTCATGGTCACCATGGTGACCATGGGCCTGTTCCAGATCATCCAGGACCCGACTCGAGACAGTGGCCTCACTCTGGATTTAGTTTTCTTGTCGGAGCAGTGGCAATGCGATCTGAGGGGAGAGTTACATCTTTCCCCTTTGTCATGGTCAGATCATGCTCTGGTAACCTTGAGATTCTCCTATGCCGCTCCCCTCCGCAGGGAGGTTGGACCTATTCGGTCTGACCCCAGTAACTTATGGACCCAATAGGGTTCCAGAGGGAGCTGGGGGTTATACCCGAGGATCTGCTGCATGGTCCAGCGGAGGCCCTGGCTGCCGCCTGGAATATATGGGAGATCACCAGGGCATGAGTGACTGTTTGAAGGGCCTCTCATTCCAGGAAGGGGCGTAACTGGCGCACAACACGAAGTTGAGCAAAGGCCCTCCTGGCCACGACTGCCACCTGGTCTTTGAGCAGGAGTCGTGAGTCCAGGAGAACCCCCAAGTTACGCACCAGGGCTGTCTGGGGCAGTGCAACCACACCCAGCACTAAAGATGACAATTTCCCAGATGCCAAGGAGCCATTAATCTTACCTGGATTCAGTCGAAGCCTGTTTTTCCCCATCCAGGCCCCCACAGCCTCCAGGCACTGTGAGAGGGTGGTCACTGCATCACTTATTTCACCCGGGATGGAGATGTACAATTGGGTATCATCAGCATATTGATGATACCTCACCTCATGGTGATGGATGAGAGGTGGCCTCTCTTGTCCAGTCGAACCCGACACTCCCCCTGGTTTACGGAGGAGCTGAGGGTTCTGAAGAGGATTAAGAGACGCCTAGAGCGCGACTGGAGGAAAACAAAGACGGAATCCAACCGAACACAAGCTAGAGCCACTATAAAGGCCTACCTTGTGGCGGTAAGAATGGCAAAACGTCAATATTTCTCCGCTCTTATTGCATTTGCGGAACATTGCCCGGCGGCCCTGTTTAAGATTACCCAATCCCTTTTGTGGAAAGGGGAGTCAGAAATCCATCTGCAGGGCCATGCTGAGGAATTTTCTGGGCATATGCTGGATAGAATCGCTCGGATTTGCTCCAAGTTGGACTCTGAGCGTGAGACAGAGTCTGAGGAGAGACCCAGGGAACGTACTTACCATGTTATCTGGGAAAAGTTTGATTCTGTTGGACCCAAGGAAGTGGACAGAGTCCTCTGGACTGTGAATGCCACTACCTGCCAATTAGATCCATGCCCCTCCTGGCTAGTGAAAGCAGCTTGAGAGGTGACATGTGGTTGGGTCCAGACGATGGTAAATACATCCTTGAGAGAGGTGGTGTTTCCGGCAGCTTTTAAGGAAGCACTGGTGTGCCCCCTCCTCAAGAAACCATCACTGGACCCCACTGTACTGGATAATTTTCCTCTAGTCTCCCACCTCCACTTTTTGGGGAAGGTGGTTGAGAAGGTGGTGGCATTGCAGCTCCAGAAGATTCTGGATGAAATGGATTATCTGGACCCTTTTCATTCAGGTTTCAGGCTGGGATATGGGACGGAAAGTGCATTGGTCGCACTTATGGATGACCTTTGGCGGGAGCGGGATGGGGGCAGTGCATCCATTCTCGCTCTTCTTGACCTCTCAGTGGCTTTTGATCCCATCAACCACAGTATCCTCCTGGGGCGGCTCAGGGAGTTGGGGGTGGGTGGTGTGGTTCTGCACTGGTTCAGCTCCTTCCTCCAGGGTCGGTCGCAGTCGGTGTTGATAGGGAGCGAGAGGTCCAGTCCGCGGGACCTGCTTTGTGGGGCTCCGCAGCACTCGGTACTCTCTCCGCTCCTTTTTAACATCTACATGAAACCGCTGGGCGAGATCATCCATCACCATGAGGTGAGGTATCATCAATATGCTGATGATACCCAATTGTACATCTCCATCCCGGGTGAAATAAGTGATGCAGTGACCACCCTCTCACAGTGCCTGGAGGCTGTGGGGGCCTGGATGGGGAAAAACAGGCTTCGACTGAATCCAGGTAAGATTAATGGCTCCTTGGCATCTGGGAAATTGTCATCTTTAGTGCTGGGTGTGGTTGCACTGCCCCAGACAGCCCCGGTGCGTAACTTGGGGGTTCTCCTGGACTCACGACTCCTGCTCAAAGAGCAGGTGGCAGTCGTGGCCAGGAGGGCCTTTGCACAACTTCATGTTGTGCGCCAGTTACGCCCCTTCCTGGAATGAGAGGCCCTTCAAACGGTCACTCATGCCCTGGTGATCTCCCATATAGACTACTGTAATGCGCTCTACATGGGGCTACCCTTGAAGAATATCCGGAAGCTACAGCTGATCCAGAATGCAGCCGCGTGGATCATTTTAGGTGTCCCAAGGTGGACATGTAACACCATTGCTGCTCGAGCTGCACTGGGTTCCAATTTGCTTCTGGGTCCAATTCAAGGTGTTGGTTATGACCTTTAAAGCCCTACATGGCATGGGACCAGGTTACCTAAGGGACCGTCTCTTCCCCATTACATCGTCCCGTCCCACCCAGGCTTGCAGAGAGGGCATGCTACGGACCACATCGGCTAAAGAATTCCATCTAACGGGGTCACAGAAGTGTGCCTTCTCTGCAGTAGCCCCTGCCCTGTGGAACATTCTGCCCCCAGAGATAAGACAGTCCCCCTCACTCCAGGACTTCCAAAAAAACCCTCAAGACCTGGTTTTGTCAATTTGCCTGGGGCGGGAAGAAGAGTGTACACTCCTGGGGATGGCTAGCACCTTAGGGTGGCCTTAGAGTGCCCTTTTTCCTCGGTTTTAAGAAGACTCTGCCACTTGGATTTTATCATATTATATGTATAAGTCTTATTTGAATGTTATTTTAACTTATTTATAGTTGTATTTAATTAATTATATTTTATTGTAAACCACCCAGAGTCCCCCTTGGGGGAGTGGGCGGTGATAAATCATATATATATATATATCCCTATGTAGACAATTTTGCTATCTAACTTATTTACTACTCAGTCATCATTTTGTCTAGTTCAGTTTATCATTGGATCGATACAAATATAGTAATCCAAATATTTTTGAAAATTACAGAAAGGCACATTAAATACTTTGGTCTTGTTCATTACTATGTTCACATTGTAGTTTCATGAGATTATTTCCTCATTTATATCAGTATGGATTTGCCTATTAAAGTTTTTTTTTCAGTTATCCATGTGCTGTAACACTTCAAGAGTTGCACTAAATTTAATGAGTAGATTCCTTAAAGCAGCACATGGAAGCGTGAAAAAAGTGGGCTGTTTTAATTAAGAGCAGAGAGGAGCTTCATTTGCATAAGATCCAAAGTGCTTCATCCAAATCATTTTTGAAGGGTGCATAGCTCTTATAAATCTTCTATCATAGGTAGTAGAAGAGTGAGTTGAAAGACATATGACTGCATTTCTAAAAAAACCCCATTGTGATGAAGCTTGAATTCTATCAAAAATTTTATGATGTGCAGTGTCATATTCTAAAAAGTGAGTAGTTAAAAAGGACATTTATTTGAGGGAACATCAAAGATATCAAAGATATAGGTGCTCACATTAAAATTTTCATTGAGTGAAAGAAGTGAACTGCAATCATCTGATAGGGAGAAAATCTCAAAGCTGTGTTTGACAATAGAAGCTGTTTCACTATGAGCCCAGGAAAAGATGCTTTCTCTTTTATACAGTTGAAGTCTTCAGAGGAAAAGAACACATTTAAGGATCTCCTTTCTTCCTTTCTAACTTTCACATGCAGGAAATTTAAATGTCTTTAGCTGTAATTACTAGATTTGACAGAGCATTAGCTTGGCTGTCTCAGCTGTTCTGTTATAAAACATACCAAGACAGATAAAGATACTAAATACTAAAAATTAAATTGATATCTTTGATGTTCCCTCAAATGGAGTTTGTAAGAAAACAGATAGAGGTATATATACAGCTAAAATGCTTTTTTATGTAGAAGGAAGAGAAGGAAGGTAGCATTGTTTTTAGAAACTATATACTGATAGGAAAGGGGTGGGGAAGAGAGAGAATGAATTGTAGAAAAGAACTACCTGAATAATTAAATAATAGCAAAACTCAAGGTTTAATTTGAGTAAGCAGGACGTAGTTATAATAAAAATAACTTCAGGTTTGTACAGAACAGTCAGTGAACATCAGTATTATACATCAATATAAGGTTAAAGAAGTTTTGAGTCATAAGTTGTGAAATATAGGTACCTGGAATCTTTAATTCTATATATCAGACATTAGAGTTGTTTCACAGTACATCTAACAGTACACAAATGCTAATGGACTGCATAAGAGCTAATAAAGTATTTGAGGCTAATTTTTGACCTCAAACAGGTATCAAGTAGGAACTGTCAGGTATATCAGGTAATAAAGATAACTTTACAGTTGCTGACAGTAGGGTTATATCCATGTTCTGTTCTTGGCAGCAGTACAGAAGAAGTTGGTCACTGTGTTCTAGTCTAGACTAGAGCCTCAGGATTTCCTGATGATCTTCCATCCAAGTATTAACCTGGCCCAATCCTACTCATCTTTTTACAAGTTCAGGGAAGTCAGCTCTTTGTTTGCAATTAAATTATGATTAAAATGCAAAACTAAAAATTATAAAATTAAGAAGTGGCACAATATGTCTTTTTTTAATAAGAATTTTATTAAGTTTGAAGCAAAGATAAAAACTACAAAAAAGAAAAACAATTACAAAAAAGAAAAAAAGTGGAAAAACAGAAAATGAAAAAATATCTTTTAAGAAATTACAAGATGACTTCCGACTTTCAACAACAAGATCATATTATTTCTAAAAATCATTCCATAGGCACATTATAAAAATCATTAAAGACAATTGCTCCCTCCATATATATACTGTGTGTGTGTGTGTGTATGTATGTATGTGTATATATATATGTGTGTATGTGTATGTGTATGTGTATGTGTATATATATATATATATATATATATATATATATATAATATATAAACCTTTAAATTTAAACTCCCCCCCCCAAAGGAACCCATTTATTTACGTAATTCCTTCCTACCATTATTCTATATATTTCTGGCCACTGTAATAAAAATCAAATTATAAAAACATTAAATTATATACTTTTATACTTAATAGTGCTATAACAATCTTAACCCTATTAAACTTAAAACCAAACACTTATATCTTATATCTTATAAATCTTAAAAGATCAAACAAACTTTAAATCATTAAAGAAAATGGAATCATACAAGCCTTAATATCAATCCAAATATATATTCTTAATTTCTTATCCTACATCGAAATATACCAGGACATTTACTTTTCTCCATATTACACATAAGGCATTTTTTGTAAACAAAAGTTAAAGAATCCAACTGCCCCCCTTAAAAAAGCAAGCTGCTCGGTAGAAACCCTCCCACGCAACATAGCTTCCTTCTCATAACAATTCTTCAGAAAAACAGTCTTATCAGCATCTTGCAAGTCAAACTTTAACTCCTTCTTCACCAAAGTATGTTCCTCATCTGGCTCTTCAAAGGGACCATTCTCCCTGTCAGGAAAAAATTCCCCCTCTTGATAAACTTCTTCCTCCCCCCACAGAACATCTTCAACCAGTTGACACATCTTAGCACTGATATTTTCTGCAATATCCCGAATATCTTGCATAATGGCTTGGCAAGTGTCATAAAGAATCTCTTTGAAATCAGAACGGAGCCCAGCATGGAGATCTATGAAGATTTCCTTAAGGTTGTACATAATTCAGGCAGTAGATTATAGCTCCCCTTGGATACTTGACTAAGGGAGATAGGAACTAATGAAAGGCTTGCAAAGTTATTAAGTGAAATTGACAAAGAAAAAATTTAGTAACCAGCAGCTACAATGAGTGAACAGAAAAATGAAAAGTCAAAGTAGCAAATTCAACGTGTAGGAAAAAGTTAAGTCTGTCAAATTAAATACAAAAATAGTAACAGGGAGATGATTAATTATTCCCAGTCCACCTTAAAATTAAATGGGAAATAAGCCAAAGACTAAAAAAAAAAGTTTTTAAAGTTAATCCAGAAATAAGGATAGGCACCAAAGGAGTCCACTTTTTCTTGTTGTAGAAAAGGGTAAGAAACTTAAAAATATAAATTGAGTGATTTAGAAATGGGGGGGCTCGACCTAATGTCCTTTAAGGCTACAAATACGGGCTGGTAATGATGGCTTCCCCAGCCTCCCGTCGTCTCTTACCAGGTCTTCGCTATTTGCAATTCTCAGGCTGCAAGGCGACGTTTTGAAGGATGAAATGGGATAATTCCGAGCTTTTTCTTAACTCATGAAAAAGCTCTGGGCTTCAGGTAAAAAGCCTGAAGCGTTGCCAGTTCTGTCCACACGGAGCTCATGGACAAGGCTGTTCAGTCAGCCATATTCCCCACCGGAAGTCGAAGTGGCACAATATGTCAATCCCCAAAGGTTTCCTGGAAAAGCCATATTTTCAGCAGGTTCCAGAAGGCCTTGAGGGTGGGAGCCATACACATTGCAAAGGGCAATCTATTCCGGAGGAAGAAAGCTGCTACAGAGACTGCTTGCTGTTGGGCTCCCTCATGCCTTACATCCTGTTAGGTGGAGACCCCCAGCTGGTGCTCCCTATTTGGGAGTAGGTAGTAGTCTGGGTAGGGCAGGTAGAAACTATTAGGGAAAGATGGTCTCTATGTTACTGAGGCCGCAAACAATATAGGGTTTTGCAGGCAGTGACCAGCACCTTGAATTGCACCAAAAACCTACTGATAGCCAGTGCGGCTCCCAAGCAAGGTTGTAACAGATTTGAGGGCAATTTGGCTAAGACATATGTCACCCCATTGATCGCCAGGGTGGATTTGGCTGATCTGTCTGGCTAGGCGGGTGTCCCCTTCCTCACTGCTCCATGTGCATCCCCCTCGAAGCTGTGCACTCAGTGGAAGAGGACAACCATCCCAGATAGGAGAAGTCTACCAGTCTTCTGGATGTGAGTCTCTACTTGATCCTTAGGCAGGAGCCATGAGTCCAGAAGGTGAGCCTGCTCTTTCTGGGGAGCACATCTCCATCAAGAGTCAAAGATGCTACAGTCCTGAAATCATTTTGCCTCTGAATCAACAGCCTCTCCATCTTTTGGGGTTGAGTCTGACCTGTTTTTCCCTATCCAAACCCTGATAGCCTCCAGAAACTGGGACATGACTTCCACTGTATCTTCCAGTGGGCCTAGGTTGAAGATATATAGCTGGGTATCATCAGCATGTTGTGGATACTTAACCCTGAACTAGCTGATTATCTCCCCTGGTGGCTTCAGGTAGATATTTAACAGGATGGGGAGAGGACTAAACCCTGAGGCTCTCCATAACAAACTGTCCAGGAGTCCAACCTCTCCCTGCCCTCGCCCCACAACCACCCTCTGGACCTGCTGTCATGCTGGTAGTTTTATCAGAAGATTGGTAAGGAGGTATTGAATAGCGGCACATGGTGCTTAGAAGTTTATATTTTCGCTGATGTTATTTGTCTTTAAGGATTTGGATTAAGATTATTAGGGTAAAAATGCTTTGGTTTTGGGTTTATTAAGATTAAAATTGTACTATTAAGTAAATGGCAGACAATTTATGTGCTTTTTAGTTTGATTTTTGTTATAGTAGACAGAAACGTATAGAATAGTAGTAGGAAGGGAATAATTAAATAAGTGCTATCTTTTGGGGGGGAAGTTGTTTAGAAGGTTCATATGATTTTTTTTTCTTTATTTCAATATAAGGGGAGGGAGTAACTGTACTTAATGATTTTTATAATGTGCCAAAGTGGAATGATTTATAGAAATAATGTGGCTTTGGTTTAATATAGAATAAGAGATTGATTATGGGAAAAATTTTGTATATTTATTTATTTTATCTTTTATTTATTTATTTAATTTATATGACCACCCATCTCCCCACATGACATAACCTCTGTCATCTCAATAGATTCTGTCCAACTGGCTTCTAACCTGGAAAGGACATGAACAATTTTATCCACGAAATGCTTGGTATCACAATTTATACTGACTGGATCTTCCAGCCCATTCTTCCGCAAAAGGGTCTGGATACTTTAAACAGTATAAGTAGCTGGCATTCCACAAATTTAATAAGGGCAGAGAAGTAATTTGCTGTGAAATAAAGAGATATATGAGGGGGAGGGGGATAATCTTCTTCCAACTGATCATTTAGGCAAAGGGTGAATAGAAACTGATTGGGATACACAATGGAGAAATGGGTGCTATGCTGAAAACCAAATGGGAAATCCTTCCCTGGTGGTTATTCTAATATTGGCAATATTATTCGGATGTTCCAGCTCTTTAGATGCAAACAGGGGTCCTTGAATAGCTGTATTTCCAATTCCATTAAAGTTAATCCTACCATTCTTAAGCAGGCAGAAGAAGCCTGCCAAGGAAAGTGATTTTAAGAATCATGAAAGAGCACCATATTTTTTTAAAATATTGATTTATTTTTAATGATAAATTAAATCTGGGTGGAGCCAGTGGTAGAGTTTTCTGATGAACTGCCTAAATCTCTAGCAGCATCTTTGCTAAGGGTGGTAAGGAATTAATTGCTTCCCCTTAAACAGCAGAATGGCTTGGAGTGGCCAGATCCCCTTAAACTGCTTTAAACTTATCCCTAGTTGGTAGATTTAAACAGCCTGAGATTTTGTAAATGTTATCTAAACTGAATGAAGTATTTCTCCCACTCACCCCCTGCAGTAATTGAAAAGTACTATAACTTTTAGGTTTAAAGTTGATACCGAAAGTGGTTTCACTGCAGTTACATTCATAGTAATGTTTTCATTTCATCTAAATGTTTCCCATGCTTTGAAATTTGTAAACATTTTTGTGACAGTAAAATAATTTGTCCTAGAAACTTTAATTTGCAATTCTCAGTGGGCTTTTCAGTGGAGTGGTGCCCTTCAGAATCTTCAATGACATTAGTGATCTAATATGGACATTGTGATAGCCTAATAAATCCTACATTGCGGCAGACAGGAAAAGGAATTAAATTTGGAAATAAGAACAAGTATAAGAAGAGAAAGTAGAAAGAGAACAGGGAGAAGAAAGTGAATAAAGAGGTTTCTTTCCATAATATTAATCCAAAAAGAAAGACAGACGGTGAAACTGACCTGTTTTAGCGATAATGTTTACATGAAGAGGTTCTATCGCTTCTTTAATTTGCTATGATCTGCGTATGTCTTCCTGCAGCAGCCACACAATATTTGAAAATGATATGGCTGCATCAGTGAAGTGCAGAGGGGTACTTCATTCATGTTCCTATGAGTTTTACAGCACCTCTGCTGAAGTGTATTGCATTACCCTATTTTACATATAAATAGTATGCCTTCATCTGTTATATTCTTTCTAATATAGAAGGTGGGGGTTGCTTTCGAGTCAGTCTTGACTCTTGGAGACTGCCTGGACAAGTCCCTGCAGTTGCCCCAAATGCTATACTCTTTCTTTGAAGGAGCTGCTTGAACTAAGATTTATTCTGTTTAACAGGCCTTACTCCTATGTGAGTGCATACTCTCTCTCTCTCTCTCTCTCTCTCTCTCTCTCTCTCTCTCTCTCTCTCTCTCTCTCTCTCATACACATACACACACACACACACACACACACACACATATATATATATATATATATATATATATATATATATATATCCCACCTTTATTATTGTTTATAAATAACTCAAGGTGGCGAACATACCTAATACTCCTTCGTCCTCCTATTTTCCCCACAACAACAACCCTGTGTGGTGAGTTGGGCTGAGAGAGAGTGATTGGCCCAAGGTCACCCGGCCGGCTTTCATGCCTAAGGTGGGACAAGCTTGAATCAGCAAAAAACTGTGCTTGGTTTTGTTTCATGAGCAAGAAGAGTAGTGTTTCTTTTGACAGTCATGAAAAGATCTCTGTTTTTTTCATTCAGAGCTGTATAATTTTAACAGTATCAGCAATAATAATGTTACTTATGAGATATACAGTATCAGTGTGGTTCCATTGTTATTAAGAAAAGTACCTGGTAAAATTTCACATAGGTCACTTTCTTTAACTTTTTTGTACTGAATGACTATGTGCTACTTAATTACTAAAAATTGGGAATATTTATCCATTTCTGGGATTATCACAATTATACATGACCAATTGTATGTCATTGTAATTGGATCAAAGAGAAAAGGTTATCTCAGGCTATAATCCAATACTTTACATGGAACTTTACACTCAATGGGCTTATTTTGAATTGACAGATATAATTCTAGTGTTAATCAAGTCAGTTGGTACCAATCCTTATTACTAGAATGTTGCCTTCTTTTTTCCCTCTTATATCTTGGATCCTCAAAGGTTTCTGTTTGCTTTTGATCTGTTTTGCATGCTTTACATCCTAACATTCCTACAGTCCACTGCAAATTCACTGTGGAATAAATCAATCTGAAATCAGTTGTACAGAATGAAAATGATTAGAATCATAGTAATAATTGTTTAGGATTAATTCAGTTTTACTAAATAATAACATCTTTTTAAAAAATATGACTAATAAAATTGTGTTTTCTAAGGATACATCACTTTTTGTTTGATTTTTGTATGAACTGCACATTCATCTTTCATGCTGTTCCATTCTATGTGTAATTAATCAAAGGAGATTGATCTTGAAAAGACAGTTAACGGTTATACAATTAAAGGGTTCCAGATGGAGAAAAAGAAAATAATTGACTATAATAGTAAAGCCAGCAAAAGCAAATGAAATGTTGATTCATGAATAGAAACTTCTACAAATATGAATAGTCTGAACAGTTTGTTAAATTTGGCCTCAGGCGGTTCTTTGATAGAGGCTCAGTACTTACACATCAGACAATCAGACTGAACAGGCTTTTCAGGGCTTAAAGAATTCTATGAAACAATAGGCAGTATTAAATTTTGAAATGTGATTGATTGCTTCCTTTGTTGCAAGCACTCTGCTAAGCATTTTCCTTGAGACATAAAATATTTGAAATATTCAGGGGAAAAAGACTGAAATGAAGTTACTGAAAATAAATGTTGGGTAGAGTAACATCTGATAAGAAATCTAATTATCCATGCATTCTCATCAAAATGTGGAGCGTATAAAATATTTTGCTATCAGTAGCCATCTGCTGCTGATATACTTGCATTATAACAGGATTGGAGGCATGCCACTGCTTCACTGAGGGAATGGGCACTGTGTCCGTGTGGATTTAGCCTGAGAAGGGAGAGAAAGCCCAAGCATACGCCCAGCAAGAAAATGCACTGAAGCTGCTGGAGAAAGTCGAGAGTGCTCAGCTACTGCTCATACCTCAACCTCTCCCCCTCCCTCTCCCTGCAGGAGGATGGTGTGTTTTACATTTGTGATTTGGAATGTTTTAACATATTAGCCGCCAGTTACTCTGAAAAAGACAGGCAGGGTTTTCCTTTTTTTCATCAGAAGTGCTCATGATAGTACTTCCCTCTTTTAATGCTTTCCAAATATTAGAAATGATTTCCCTTGGTTACTCCATAAAGTTTAGCTGATCAATGCAGCCTCCTATCTAGACACATGTCTGTTCTGTTAGTTTTAGATAAGAAATTTGCTAGGTCAGAAATCTGTATCTAGAAGAAAACTCTAAAACATAACAGACCTACTTGGTTTACTAACCCTACTGGTTCTTTAACCAGTGGGTTAAAGAAATTCTAATGGTCTTGGGTTGATTAGAAAAGGCAGGAAGGTCTATGGTAGCTAGCTAAGGGGAGTCCAAATCTAAATGTTATAAAATTTTGTGAAACTCTTGCATCAGAGAACATGTATTCATGTGAAACCCTTTGCTGCGCCTGCATAGGTCTCCCTGTCTCATACCAGTTCTTTCCCTTCCCCTCTATTTCTAAAGCTAGCTGTGTCATCCCTGCAAAGTGGCCCATGTGCTCATTGGAGATAACACTTGAAAATCAACCCATCAGATTTAATTGTATAGTAGAAATAACTAAATGAGCTTCTGCTTGTTCTTTGCACTCATTTCACTTTTGCCAAATGTGTGAGATTTTCAGAGATTCTAGAAGAGTCTCTAATTTCCAATAGATCTAATTTGCATTAAATGGAATACCATTATAATTTCTATTTTCCAATTGTTATGATTCACAGAAGAATCAAGTCACGCTCCTCTTTCTTAGCTGTGACTTTCTGCAAAGTGAACAGCTTAACTATAAACTGTTCTGCTTATGTTCAACAACATGCTTAGAAGTGTCAGCCATAATCCCAAACAATTTTACAGACACCCAAGAGTTGATGCACATAAATATTATTTTTGCTTTACACAACAAACTGCTATCCCAACGTGCAAATTTATTCTTAAAAGTCTTTTTGCATTTTAAATACATTTGTCATGTGGCTTGGGAGACCAGTATTTAAGAACCTCAAGCCCCATCACACTTGAGGGGTTAATCACATATTTCTGCAGCTTTTGACTGCAGTCCAGTTAAACGTAATCATTGTGTACGTGCTTATACCCTTACGTAAGAGTATGTTGCTGGGATTATTACTGCATTAACATGCATAGGCCTGGACTGTCTGTCCTAATGAAACATAAAGAAAAAAATGTACTTATGACTGACTTGCTTTCTGGGCAGATGCTAAGCATGTTTGTTTTCTGGTAAGTACCAATATATTCAGTGAGACTTACTCTGAAATGAATGCATTGAAAAGTGTAGTCTTAGCTATAATTAATTTCAGGTGGGTTATGGTGAATGACCAAATGTTATTAAGGATAACTGTTGTAAAACAGATTTGTCTCCAGACTTGGTCATGTATTAAATAGATTAAGTGAAATAAAGGGGAATTTATTTCATTAAAGGAAGAAAAGTTAAACTCTGGCATTGGTGTATTTTCTGGTCATCTTATGGTCTCATTAACAATGTAATCTTTGAACTATACTGCAGTTTGGTTTGGTCTTATAATTTATGTATTTATTTATTTAATCAAATTTATCACTGCCCAACTCCCCCGAGGGGGACTCTGGGCTGTTTACAAGAAAATAAAATCATTAATATAAAATTATAAATAGATTAAAATACATTTTAAACAAAATACATTAAAATACAATTTAAAATATAAAGAATATAATAAAATCCAATGGCAGAATCTTCTTAAGTTCATAAAAAGGGCACTCCAGGGATAATCTAAGGTGCTAGCCATCTCCAGGTATGCATATTCTCCTTCCCGCCCCAAGCATACTGACAAAACCAGGTTTTGAGTTTTTTTCCAGAAGTCCCTTAGGTATCCTGGTCCCATGCCATGTAGGGCTTTAAAGGTGATAACCAACACCTTGAATTGGACCCGGAAGCAGACTGGGACCCAGTGCAGCTCGCGCAGCAAAGGTGTTACGTGTGTCCTCCTTGGGACACCCAAAATTGTCTGTGCGGCTGCAATCTGGATCAGTTGTAGTTTCCGGATATTCTTCAAGGGTAGCCCCATGTAGAGCGCATTACAGTAGTCTATGTGGGAGATAACCAGGGCATGAGTGATCGTACGAAGGGCCTCTCGTTCCAGGAAGGGGCATAACTGGTGCACAACACGAAGTTGCACAAAAGCCCTGGCCACAACTGCCACCTGCTCTTCGAACAGGAGTCGTGAGTCCAAGAGGACTCCCAAGTTACGCACTGGATCTGTCTGGGGCAGTGCAACCCCATCCAGAATTAAAGATGACAATTTCCCAGATGCTGAGGAGCCATTAATCCACAGCCACTCTGTCTTACTAGGGTTCAGTCAAAGCCTGTTTTCCCCATCCAGGCTCCTACAGCCCCCAGGCACTTGGACAGGACGGTCACTGCATCACTTACTTCACCCGGGATGGAGATATACAACTGGGTATCATCGGCATATTGATGATACCTCACCCCGTGGTGCCGGATGATCTCACAATACAATAATATAATTGTCTATTTAGAAACAAACTCCACTGTGTTCAGTAATAATTATTCTTATTCAAGTAAGAAAAAAGATTAACTCATTCTTCCCCAACTTGGTGTCTGTTGGATGTGTTTACATTTGGGGAGTGCTAGACTGAGGAAGACCCCTTCATGGATCACTGCCTTGTCGTGGCGAAGGGGCTTGCGTAACTCAATGAAGTCAGGTCAAGAACAACAGGTCATGACGGAGAGTTCTGACAAAACGTGGTCCAAAACTGGAGGAGGGAATGGCAAACTACTCCAGTACCCTTGCCAAGAAAACCCATGGACAGTATCAAAAGGCTAAAAGATATGACGCCGGAAGATGAGCCCCTCAGGTCGGAAGGTGTCCAAAATGCTACTGGGGAAGAGCGGAGGACAATTCCGAGTAGCTCCAGAAAGAGTGAAGTGGCTGGGCCAAAGCCGAAAGGACGCTCAGTTGTGGATGTGTCTGGAAGTGGAAGGAAAGTCCGATGCTGTAAAGAACAATATTGCATAGGAACCTGGAATGTAAGATCTATGAATCAAGGTAAGCTGGATGTGATCAAACATGAGATGACAAGATTGAACATCGACATCTTGGGAATCAGCGAACTAAAATGGACAGGAATGGGCAAATTTAATTCAGGAGACCATTATATATACTACTGTGGGCAAGAATCCCTTAGAAAAAATGGAGTAGCTCTCATAGTCAATAAAAGAGTGGGAAAGGCAATAATGGGGTAGAACCTCAAAAACGACAGAATGCTTTCAGTTCGAATCCAAGGCAAACCATTCAACATCACAGTGATCCAAGTCTATGCCCCAACCACTGATGCCGAAGAAGCTGAAGTTGACCGGTTCTATGAAGACCTACAACATCTTCTAGAACTAACACCAAAAAAAGATGTCCTTTTCATCATAGGGGACTGGAATGCTAAAGTAGGAAGTCAAAAAATAACCGGAATAACAGGCAAGTTCGGCCTCGGAGTACAAAATGAAGCAGGGCAAAGGCTAATAGAGTTTTGTCAAGAGAACACGCTGGTCATAGCAAACACTCTTTTCCAACAACACAAGAGACGACTCTACACATGGACATCACCAGATGGTCAATACCGAAATCAGATTGATTATATACTTTGCAGCCAAAGATGGAGAAGCTCTATACAATCAGCAAAAACAAGACCTGGAGCTGACTGTGGCTCAGATCATGAGCTTCTTATCGCAAAATTTAGGCTTAAATTGAAGAACGTAGGGAAAACCACTAGACAACTCAGGTATGACCTAAATCATATCCCTTATGAATATACAGTGGAGGTGAGGAATAGATTTAAAGGATTAGATCTGGTAGACAGAGTGCCTGAAGAACTATGGATGGAGGTTCGTAACATTGTACAGGAGGCAGCAACTAAAACCATCCCAAAGAAAAAGAAATGCAAGGAAGCAAAGTGGCTGACTGATGAGGCTTTACAAATAGCTGAGGAAAGAAGGGAAGCAAAAGGCAAGGGAGAAAGGGAAAGATATAAACAACTGAATGCAGATTTCCAGAGAATAGCAAGGAGAGATAAGAAGGCCTTCTTAAATGAACAATGCAAAGAAATCGAGGACAACAATAGAATGGGGAAGACTAGAGATCTCTTCAAGAAAATCGGAGATATCAAGGGAACGTTTTGTGCAAAGATGGGCATGATAAAGGACAAAAGAGGCAGGGACCTAACAGAAGCAGAAGAGATTAAGAAGAGGTGGCAAGAATACACAGAAGAACTATACAAGAAAGATCTTAATATCCCTGATAAATACAATGGTGTGGTCACTGAGCTTGAGCCGGACATCCTAGAGAGTGAAGTCAAGTGGGCCTTAGGAAGCATTACTAACAACAAAGCTAGCGGAGAAGACAGTATCCCAGCTGAGCTATTTAAAATCCTAAAAGATGATGCTGTTAAAGTGCTGCACTCAATATGCCAACAAATTTGGAAAACTCAACAGTGGCCACAGGATTGGAAAAGGTCAGTTTACGTTCCAATTCCAAAGAAAGGCAATGCCAAAGAATGCTCAAACTACCGTACAATTGCGCTCATTTCACATGCTAGCAAGTTTATGCTCAAAATCCTACAAGCTAGGCTTCAGCAGTATGTGAACCGAGAACTACCAGAAGTGCAAGCTGGGTTTCGAAGAGGCAGAGGAACTAGAGATCAGATTGCCAACATTCGCTGGATCATGGAAAAAGCAAGAGAGTTCCAGAAAAACATCTACTTCTGCTTCATTGACTACGCTAAAGCCTTTGATTGTGTGGATCACAACAAACTGTGGCAAAGTCTTAAAGAGATGGGAGTACCAGACCACCTTACCGGTCTCCTGAGAAACCTGTATGTGGGTCAAGAAGCAACAGTTAGAACCGGACATGGAACAACCGACTGGTTCAAAATCGGGAAAGGAGTACGACAAGGCTGTATATTATCACCCTGCTTATTTAACTTATATGCAGAGTACATCATGAGAAATGCTGGGCTGGATGAATCACAAGCCGGAGTTAAGATTGCCGGGAGAAATATCAACAACCTCAGATATGCAGACGATACCACCCTAATGGCAGAAAGTGAAGAGGACTAAAGAGCCTCTTGATGAGGGTGAAAGAGGAGAGTGCAAAAGCTGGCTTGAAACTCAACATTAAAAAAACCCAGATCATGGCATCTGGTCCCATCACTTCCTGGCAAATAGAAGGGGAAGAAATGGAAGCAGTGACAGATTTTATTTTCTTGGGCTCCAAGATCACCGCAGACGGTGACTGCAGCCATGAAATTAAAAGACGCTTGCTCCTTGGGAGGAAAGCTATGGCAAACCTAGACAGCATATTAAAAAGCAGAGACATCACCTTGCCGACAAAGGTCCGTATAGTTAAAGCTATGGTTTTTCCAGCAGTAATGTATGGCTGTGAGAGTTGGACCATAAGGAAGGCTGAGCGCCAAAGAATTGATGCTTTCGAGCTGTGGTGCTGGAGAAGACTCTTGAGAGTCCCTTGGACTGCAAGGAGGTCAAACCAGTCAATCCTTAAGGAAATCAACCCTGACTGCTCATTGGAAGGACAGATGCTGAAGCTGAAGCTCAAATACTTTGGCCACCTAATGCGAAGAGAGGACTCACTGGAAAAGACCCTGATGCTGGGAAAGACTGAAGGCAAAAGGAGAAGGGGACGGCAGAGGATGAGATGGTTAGATAGCATCACCGATGTAATGAACATGAATTTGAGTAAACTCCGAGAGACAGTGGAGGACAGGAAGGCCTGGCGTGCTATGGTCCATGAGGTCACGAAGAGTCGGACACGACTAAACGACTGAACAACAAAAAGACTGAGGAAGGCCAGATCAATCAAAGAACATTGTTTTTGTCAATGGATTCTAAACAGAAAACAAAACAAAACACTGAAGCAGTTCTTCAATAGATACAATCCTAATGTGTAACCCTGCGTTGCTCTTCATATAAACAAGTTACAAATTACAAAAGCACATGAAATTGGGTGACAGCATCAAAAATTTCCCAGTCTTATTCCTTCTTATTGATTCTGGTCACAAAATGAGTCAATCCATATTATGTTCCTAAATCACTGTAATTCCTTAGAATTTTTAGATGCACAATAACTCCTGAAAACCAGATTTTCCTAGCCCCTACTCTTTTCCTTTTCCTTAATGAAATCTTAATGTTAGAGCCATAGTTATGTTAGCCAAAAAAATAAACTATACCTTAGTATGTTCTTTTCCTCCAACCATGCCTTTTACTACTATGAATTAACATCCTTTTGTTATAAGCAAACAAATAAACAAATTTGTGTTAAATTTATTTTATTATAACTACGTGGACTTTATTCTATTATGATTACATATCAGTGGATTCTTGGTTGAGGGTCACATTCTGTAGCATTTCTTATTTGTGTGAATTTTTCAAACCAGATAATTTCTACTAACAGCTCCAGCTATTACCGAGAAACATTGTACTATGGAAGTTGCACATGGTTAAATTAGACAGTATAGTTAAGAGAATGAGACAAAACTGAATATGGTTGAGTTGAATGCAAATAATTTTTCATCCTTAGAATAATTTATTAACTATAGTGATATCTGTCATTTATAAAATATCTTCTCTCTGTTATGTAATACTTATTTTTAAGTAAATTACCCTTAGAACAGAGGAACACCATAGCAATAATAAGTTTCCATTTTGCTGTAAAACATTGAATATCCACAAATCTTGAGGCTGCCCAAATTTAAAATTATTTTCTTAAAACAATATCCTTCAAAGAAGTTGTGGAAAAGCTGAGGAAGGAGTGGAAAAGAGAATAGGCCTAATCAAGAGACAGCAAGGGAGTCAGGTGAAAACTTTTAAATGGAGAGAAACCCAGAAACATTTCAAATCATTCAAAGAGACTCTGCTTTATTAACTCACTATAAATCAGTGTTTTTCAAATGTGACAACTTTAAGATGTGTGGACTTCAACTCCCAGAATTCCCCAGCCACATTATAAATGAGGTTGGGAAATTCCTTCATCATTTCCAAGATTCTGTATTTATCCCAGTCACATATTTAAATCTGTGTAGTTTTTGCTTCCTTTATCTTGCCTAGCTACTTTATGTGGGCCATGACAGTTTCCACCAGGTACTAAATGTGATAGCACTGACCAAAAAAAAAAGACCTCTACTTCAATCAAATAAAATATTCCATGGTGAACCCTGATAACAGTGCTGTAAACTGAAATATGTAGCACTCTGATTTCATAGTCTCAATTAAATCACTGATCTGAACACAAATATATTTTGTGACATGAGCAAATTTTTGCATAAAGGGTTTTCTTTAACATTTTAGGTGAAAGGTCCTCCAGCTGCAGGAGCGTTTAAAGAAAGACCAACGAAGCCCACGGCATTTCGCAAGTTTTATGAACGAGGTGACTTCCCAATTGCCCTTGAGCATGATACAAGAGGAAACAAAATAGCCTGGAAGGTAGGTCAGGGCACAGCTGTAACAGGCAGCTGCACTTCTTGAAGTGACATCTCTCATTGCCAAAACCCATTGGCTTATAAGTAAATAAAGTGGAGTAATTTCTTAGCAAATAGAAGATGGTGGGGGAAGAAGTCAGAGACTGGCCTCCTGAGTCAGCCATCTACCTTGGTGAACAATTAAATTATATGCTGCAAAAAGGAAGATGACAGAGTTGCTTTGCCTTAGAGAACTGTCTCCTGCTCAATTCATCTCTATTTTTATGAGGACCTGGCAACCCAGCCTATTCCAGGCAGTCCATCAAATGATGGAAGTGGCTGGATACAGTGAGCAGCAGCCATTTATCTCCCCCCAAATTTCACCTTCCTGCAGGACAGTTCCAAATGGAATCTTTAATTACCTAAATGGATAGGTCAAGATTGCCTGCTCCTTTGAAATGCAGAGCAGAATACTAACGAAGGCAGATTCTCATTCCAGGGCTGCACTCCCAGTCTGCAGCATATGTCAGACAGCGTAATCGCTGTCATACATGCCCCTGTTAGAGGCTGACCTCCACTGCTGAAACCATTATGGCTCTGACATCTCTGACAAAAGGTTAATTGGCTTCAAAATAAATGTATTGCCTAATGACTTCATTCAAATGCAGCCGTGTTTCTCTCCAAAAGGCTCAGTGATGTTATTTGTAAAACTTGCCAATCTTTTAAGTAACTAGAGCAGGCTTTTAAATTTAATTTGAAAAATGAATGCTGATCTTTAACCTGCTCTTTCTATTTAATTATTTTTGTTATCAAAGAATAAATTTCTCTCTTTGTTTGTGTAATTTATTGGCTGGACTAAGATTTCTCTTCAAATAGGACAAAGATAGCCTGTAGTCAAATACTGAATATTGGGAGTAGTATATAAAAAAGCACGTAACCCATTCTTAGAACATTTGAGTAGCTCATGTTGAAAATCATCTTGATTTATACTACCATAATTTTGGTAATTAAAATTAAAAAATAAGAGGCTCTTAGACATGACAATAACAATAATAATAATTCTTTATAATTTATGATATTATTAAACAATTTGGCACCCTGTAAAACATACTAAGCAAGATTACAACCAAATTTAATTGATATATTTAGCTCATATTTTGGCCAATCACTTTTGGCATGACATTTTCTAATCTTATTGAATATTATTACTGATATTTATATATGAATTTTTATGTAGACTTTATGATATTTATATAAGAATGTTTATATAAACTTTATATGAAACTTGTTATATTCATTATTCTGTTTTGATTTTCCTCAAGGTAATGCTTAAGCCAATAATACATTTGATTTGAATTAATAGACACAGGAAAGAAATCACAAAGCAGAACTGATGGGGCAAGATCCATCAATTACAAAATGACTTACAGGCTAACTTCAACAAATTTAAGTTTAATTATATCTATTTTTTTAAAAGGTGGCGTGATCTGATATTGCTTACTTGTGAATTTTAGTGGTAAAGATTTAGAAGAGGAAAAAAGGGAAATACACAGAAGTGTAATAAGTATTTTACTATTTTCAGTCCCTATTTTCTTGCTTATATTTACAGTATATAGCAGATGGTTTTACCAAGTTCCAAAATTCCTGCATGGTATCAAGCAAACATGAAAATTTAAGAAACTCCTGTAATTCCAGCCATTGTTTTATCTTTAGGTCAGCTAATGGCTGATATCACCATAGGCACCAGTCTAAAGCCACATCTCACCACTGCTTTGCTATACTTTCCTCCTATCCCCGAGCCAGCAGGAAATCACATCACTGTATATCTTGCTGGTTGTACAGTGTGTCCTTCCTGTGCAACTGGAAGAGGTCTGCGTTGTGCTAATTTGATGTGCAACATTCAAAGAACCATGACTGGTGGTTCTCTGGGCTGACATCCCAGCCTTGCCCAATATCATTCAGCTTATGAAAAGCCTCCTCTAATTGGAATGCACAAAACTCTGCATGCACTGTGTTATTTTCCTTTTTCTTTCATATTGTATATAGACTGAGTGAACTTTTTTAAATCTTTGAAACTATGGGTCCACCAGATGATTGTTCAACTTAATGATCCCTAGCTGGCAGCAAAGAGTTTGAGGTTTTTTTTTAATCACTTGGCTGCCATCTAGTGGCCATCTAGATTTGTGTAGCTGAGATGCAGTTGTTGAATCAGTTTTAAGGAGCTGGAGTTAAAGGGAGTTTAGCTGTAAGGATTGATGTGTAAACTGTCTAAGGAGAGGAAATGAGGAATCAGGACTTACCTGGAAGCAATAACCACTGAAAAGGGTTCTCCCAGCAGGCAGTCTACCGAAATACAAGATTTGAGTCCTTTCAGTTATATGAATTAAGTCAGGCAAGGTATGGTCAGTTTCAAAGCTCTGCACTCAATGATGGCTGAACAAAGAGATTAGGGACCAGACTGAAGGGGGGATCCCATAGGAAACAGGCAGAACCAATTAAAAGTCAAGAGAGAGATAAATATCTCTTAGCAGTATCAGGTAGTGGCAGCATTATCTTTTAGACACATATATCCTGGTTCAGCTCCTCTCCTAAGGAGAAGAAAGTCATATGAGTGTCAAACTATGTAGGGCATAATAGGTTCAAACCAGCATTTTGAATTGAACCTAGAGATTTATTTGTAGGCATGACAGAAATACTTCTGTTATGCTGCTGAAATGACTAACATTAAACATTGCTATTTAATGTTTCTTGTTACCACTTAATTATTGTCTTACCATTGAGCCTTTCTGCTATTTATTCAAAACCATGATGAGCACAATGGTTGGTTGGGATGAGGATTAAATTGGAATTCTTCGTTTTCAACCATGAAACTCTCACTCTCTCTTTCAAACTAATTCCATAGCCTTGGTGAATAAAATGGGGAGGAGGAGAGAACTTGTGCTGCCGTAGGCTTCCTAGGAGAAAGGGGAATATCATTGTATTAAATAAATAGAGTGGTTTACGTACCAGTGTAATATCTACCTAGTTGTAACTAGACTGTCATAAGGTAGTATTATAGCAGTAAGGCTACAGAGGCTTTTTATTTAGATAGTGTTGGGTTGGGGGCAATATGACCCCATCTATGAAAAAAAAGGCTGTGTATGCATGCAAATATTCCTCCCATATTTACTTTCTATTCTGTGTTGATTCAGTGAGATGAAGGTGGAGAAATTTGTTCCATCTCTCATTCTTGGCAAGCTATGATGCAAGAGCCAGAATTTATTTTCATGTCACTTATTTCATTTAGTCCAAAGCATTGTTTCTGATCAATTTTTTAAAATGTATGAAGTGCTTTTATATGTGATCAGTTAAATCTCTGTCTCGTGATTCTTAGATCATCAATGTATGATTCTACTCAACTACTGTATGTTGCTGAATGATTTATGTGGAGTCCTTGGTGCTCTCTGAGCCTAGTTGTTTTCTTGCAGATATCTCATTGCCAGACTAGGCAACATTTTCAGTGCAAAAAGGGAGTGGGGTTTGCTCTCTGTTTATACACAGTGGCTTGCCCTGCTTGTGTTGGTGGGGGTGTTGTTCTCTCCTTGGTAGTTCCTTGATTAGGCTGTTGTTTGCTGCTTGGTTGATTGACTGAGTTAATTGACTGCTGGTTTGTGTTCGTGGATGTGCTCTGCTAGTCTTCTGCCTGTCTGTCCTACATAGTGGCTCTTACAGTCTAACAGTTGTGTGGGTATCCACTAACCAAGTGCTAACCAAATGTAGGACAGACAGGCAGAAGACTAGCAGAGCGCATCCATGAATACCAACTAGCAGTCAGAAGACATGATGAAAACTCCCTAATCTCACAACACATGGACAGACTCAACCATACTTTCAACTGGGAAACCGTGAGCATCCTAGACCAAGCCAAATCCAAAAACCCTAGAGAATTCCTGGAAGCTTGGCACTCAGACAAGTCAGCCATCAACAGGCATATAGAGGTAAACAACATTTACATGCCATTCAAAAGAGACAATAGAAAAGCTAAAAGACCAGAACACCTCCTTGCCAGCAATCAACACCCAGTTATGCAAATATTAACACCAGGATTAACACCAGACGAACAATCAAACAGTACACAATACCCTAATCAAGGAACAATTAACTCAAGGAACAACACCCCCACCAACACAAGCAGGGCAAGCCACTGCATATAAACAGAGAGCAAACCCCACTCCCTTTTCACACTGAAGATGTTGCCTAGTCTGGCAATGAAATGTCTGCAAGAAAACAACAAGGCTCAGAGAGCACCAAGGACTCCACAGTTCAACCTTGAGCTACAAATATTATCTTCGATTGGTTAATGATTTATGCATGTCTTGTTTTCAAAATGAAATAATTTGAAAGGCATTAATATGAATATTTAGTAGAACACAGTCTATAGTCTTAAACTACCATAAAGGCTGGCAGTTCTTTTTTCTATTATGGCTCTCTTTCTGGAATATGAATTAGGTATTAATTAGCTTGCTTTTAAATAAATCCTACTGTGAGAGTACAAATTTCTTCATTGTATCATAATTGTAATATGCAATTGTAATACAGAAAAAGTTAACTTCATTTTCTAGCAGTGATTTTTTCAAAATCCATGTATTTGATGCCTTTGGCTTAACCCCTTATTTTTTCATTGAAATAAAGTTTAAACATGCATAATTCTACTTGAACAGCTTCATTCGGTTACTATTGATTTATGTCTATAATTTATTTATTACAGAAATTTATATACTACCTTAGCAAGGAAAGATTCCAGTCTATTTACAACAATGTAACAAACCTCAAAAATTCCTATATCCCTTGTGCAATACATAAAATCCAGATAAATAACAACAACCTAATTAAAACAGTACAAACACCCCAACTTGATCACTAGCATCTATAGGTCCACCAGAACAAGAACATTTTAACAGGTTTGCAAGAACTGAGTAGGTTGGTGACCAAATGAATCTTAGGAGTACGTTGGAGATACCACCAAAAAGGACTGCCTCTCAGCCACCATCTCCTTAACCTCATGCGTGGTAGGGACCTAAGCATCCTCTCAGGATGAATGCATAGGACAGAGCAATTCTAGTTGAAGGAGATGGTCATGCAGGTACATGAATGTGAAACTATGTAGGGCGTAATAGGTTCAAACCAGCATTTTGAATTGGACCTAGAGATTTATTTGTAGGCATGAAAGAAATACTTGTGTTATGCTGCTGAAATGACTAACTCCTGCTAGCAGCCATGCCACTGCATTTTAAACTAATTGCAGTTTCCAAATTGTCTTCAAAGGCAGCCCTGTATTCGGTATGTTCCAGTAGTCTAATCATGACATAACTAGTTCACAAGTCACTGTCACAAGAGCTTCACAATTCAAGCAAGTCCACAGCTGGTGCACCAGTGAAAGCAAGCAAAGACTTCCTTGGCCATGACCTCCTTCTGCTGCTCAAGCAGAAACCATTAATCCAAGAGAATGTCCAAGTCATGTATCAGCTCCATCAGAGTAGTGTGACCACATCCTGAACTAATCTAGGCTAGAGACAATGAAAAGACCTCTGGCTTGTTTCTTCCAATCCAGTTCCTCAGCCTTCACACACCAAGTAAAGAATTCCTTTGCATCTCCAGCCTCATGTAGGTTGGCACTATGTAACTGAGCATCATCAGCATACTAACAGTACCTCAGCAGTACTTCACATTGGAGAAACCACAGTCTTGACTGTTCCTTATCCATAACCACTGACTGCAACCATACACTTAGAAAGGATTGGAGATACCATAAAATGTTGCCCCCAGCCCTTGCAAGTAGTCCAGAAGGATACCATGGTAAATGGTATTACATGCCACAAGAGGCCTACTAGAACCAAGAAGAGTGCAGGGTTCTGATGTGGACCATCAGCCAGAGTAACCATTGCATTCTTACTCCCATCTCATATCTGAACTCAGACTGAAAGTGATAATCTACGTATTTATAATTCTTTGTAGTTGAAGCTGCACTACCTTCTCCATGATCTTCACCAAAAAAGAAGATTGGAGACTGGGCAAAAGTTGTCCAAAATGCTAGACTGAGACATGGCCTCTTATGAATGGATCCAGCACCACCTCTTTGAAGGCAGATGGTACTCACACTTCCCAGGTTTCCAAAGTAGGGACATTGGACTTGGATTCAGTCTGCAGGTGGCAAATGTTATGCGACAGGGAATCCTAGCCACTTTCTCAGAGTCTACAAACTTAAAAGAATTTCAGATGATTTTGCACAGCGTTGGCCAAATTATTTCTCTAGGTCAGGACTTTCCAAACTTTTCCCGTTGGCGACACACCAACGGTGGCGCGCAAAAACCCAGAAGCGCCACCACGGCGCTTTCAGGTTTTTGCGCGGTGGCAGCAGCACTTCCAGGTATTTGCGCGCCACCACAACGCTTTCGGATTTTTGCACACTGCAGCAGTGCCGGCAACAGTGTCCTGCTGTGCCGTGCGAAAACCCGGAAGTGCTGATGGCCCGCCGCCGCTGTGTGTGTGGTTGTGTGTGGCGGCGGCAGCGCACCATCAGCGCTTCCGGGTTTTGACGCGACACACTTGGGCCCTGCAGGCGACACAGTATTGTGTCGCAACACAAAGATTGGAAAGCTATGCTCTAGGTTCTGCCCAAATGGCATTCAACCTGGAGCTAATATGAGCCACTGTATCTAAAAGAATGTTGCAAACATGACATAGCAGCCTACAGGAGAATTATCTTCCCCACTCTTCCCCAAAGTGTGTGGGTAACCTTGAACAATGAGAATCTGCAGACACAATAAAAGCAGAATATGTTTCACTGCTCTAATTGTCATGATGTGCTCATGTACAAAGCACTCAGCCATGTCCAGTAACATTCTCTCTTCATTCTGTATCATCATCATTCTAGACATCTCTTTTGTTGTCCAATTTCCTTGGACCCACCTAGGAGAGAAGCTGCTCAGGAAGAAATTCATCCATTTTCAGACCTCAATAACATGTGGCAGAACTGCCTCACAGATCACTGGGAAAATCACCAAGTGCCCTCAGAAAGTTTAAAGAATGTACGAAGTGCCATATCTTTGCCCTTTCTATCAACCCTCTGTATTCTTTGCCAGTCTAAATTTGGCAATAATTTTCTCTGGCCATATATATACATTATATAGACGGTAATCATATAGATAATTAATTTTCAAGATTCAGAAAAAGGAAACAAGAATGACCAGGGACTGGAAACTGTTACACAGTCTCCTGGAAACGTCCATGCCTCTCCTTCTCTCTCCTCACAACGCTGGAGCATGCACTTCTACAGTGGGCATGGAGAGGCCAAGAGGGGTTCCACTTCTCTGAGGCTGATGTGGGTGGCAGAGCTTCCACTACATCCAGGGGAAAATGAATTACATGCCAGGCATGGCCAGCCTCATCCAAGATATTGACAAGAAGCAATTGTCCTTCTTCAAGATGGCACAACACTGATTGGGTATTTATGTAGCAGCAATCAGTTTGCAGAGCCAGTTTGGTGTAGTGGTTAAGGCATCAGGCTAGAAACCGGGAGACTGTGAGTTCTAGTCCTGCCTTGGGCACAAAGCCAGCTGGGTGACCTTGGGCCAGTCACTTTCTCTCAGCCCTAGGAAGAAGGCAATAGCAAACCACTTGTGAAAAAACCTTGCCAAGAAAACTGCAGGGACTTATCCAGGCAGTCTCTGAGAATCGGACACGATTGAACTTTTTTTTTTTGTTGAAAAATCAGTTTGCAAATTTGGTTTTACAGCGGAGTGCATTCATGTGTGCAAAAAATATGGCGATATCCCATGGAGAAGGTATCTTCATAGTGAGAGGCAAGAATGTTGTACTTCCAGGAGAAACTGACCTAGATAAAGAAGGTGATACCCCTTTGCAGCAAGTATCTATAGAGGAGATCTTGGAAATACAATGGGTGGAGCGGCAATCTAAGCAGGAGCTGAAGAAGTTAAAAATGCAAGCACTGAAGGAGTGAGGTCTCTTTTTCACAAGGACTGATATACTAGATGAATACAAAGTATTTGCTTAAACTGTCTCCCGTGTTGAAGAGATTGTGTACTAAGGTCCCTGTATGATGGATATGTGCTTTATTTTGATTTTGGACTTTTTTCCCCCAAATGCAGAAAACAGTTTAATTTTCTCCCATTTCACAAAATCATTATTCCTGAAGACCTCAAAAATACTAGTACTTTCATATAATCCAGCATGATGGAGCAACTGTAAAGAGTGCTGGCTTATGACAACATTTTTAAAGCTTTTTTTCCCCCAGTGGTTATAATTTCCAGGGGAGGTGTGGAAGTAACCCACCCTGAACTATAAATAAAAGGTGTTTCTGAACACTAAAAAGAAAAGAAAAAGAAACTGCCATGCAAAGAGAGAATGAGGAAGAATGTTAGCTTAGAGAAGGGGAAACCAAGGGGAGATATAATAGTACTCTTCAAGCACCTGCAAGGGTGTCACATATAAGGCAGCAATTATTTTTTCTGTATTTATCCCAAACAGCTGAAAATAGAATAATTGTTTTAAGATACAGGAAGGAAGATGTTGATTCAATGTTAGGAGTAACTTCCCAAAAGTTAGAACAGTTTGATAGCAGAACCAATTACACAAGGAGGCAATGAACTTCCCTTACCAGATATGTTCAAGAGAGGATAGACCAGAATGTTATTGTTGTTTTTCCATCATCATTGATTAAGACCTCAACACCATGGTTGTTGTTTTTTAATAATCACGTTAAGACTCGATGTGGTGTGTCCAAAGATGACTGATCAGGCCAATTCAGGCACAGAATGTTCTTGCACATGTTGGACAGACATGTTGTGCTTCAGCAGTGTGCCTTGCTTCATAAGCTTGACAGCCCTTGTGGATGAGGCCACACCAATTAGGGTGGTTTTCTGCCAGCATTTCCCAGGTGGTCGTGTCTATATCAGGCAACTTCAGGGAGGACTTTAGTATGTGTTTGAAATGTTTCTTCTGCCCTCCATGCAAGTGTCTTCCAGCAGAGAGTTCCCCAAAATAGAGATGCTTGGATATGCGCTCATCCAGCATACGAATGACATGACCTGCCCACGAAGTCTGTGCTCTCATCAGCAGTGTGTGGATTGATGGTAGATATGCTCTATAAAACTTCAGTGTCTGGTACTTTGTTTTGCCATCTGATGCCTGATATCTTGTGAAGACAAGTCATGTCTTGTCTTGTCAAGACAGGTTGAACATGCCTTCAATACACAGTCCACATTTCACAAGCATACAGAAGGTTAGTAAGTACCATGGCTCTATACACCTTCAGTTTTGTTACTGAGCTGATTCCTCAACGTTCCCACGCAGTGGAGCACAGTCTACTGAAAGCAGAACTTCTTTGCTATTCTGCAGTTAACTTCTGCATCAATAGTCACTGCTCGGGGGAGGGTACTGCCAAGGTAATTAAACTGGTCCACTGCCTGTGGTTTCTGCCTTTTGATTGTGATTTTGGGTTCTGTGTATGGTGCATGAGGAGTAGGCTGGTGCATGACTTTGGTCTTTTGGATGTTGATGGCAAGTCCAAAGTTGTCACAAGCCGTGGAGAATTTATCCATACTGACTTGCATCTCTGGCCTTGAGCCAGCATTCAAAGGGCATTCATCAGCAAACAGGAAGTCTCTCAGAACAGTTTCCTTCACTTTGGTGATAGCTTGAAGTCTCCTCTGGTTGAAGAGCTTCTCATCCAATCTGTACTTGAGGCTGATTCCAGCATCACTATCCTTGAAGGCATCATTCAACATGGCAGGAAACATCATGCTGAACAGTGTGGGTGCAAGGACACAACCCTGTTTGACGCCATTAGTGACTGGAAATGCCTTGGAGGATTCCCCCACCATCCAGCACCCTGGCCATCATGCCATCATGGAACTGGCTTACCATCTGAATTAATTTGGGGCAGCCGAACTTCAACATGATCCTCCACTGGCCTTGTCGGCTAACAGTGTTGAAGGCTTTCGTGAGATCAACAAAGGTTGTGTAAAGTTCACAATTCTGCTCCTGGCACTTCTCCTGAAATTTTTTGTTGTTTACTCGTTCAGTCGCTTCCGACTCTTCGTGACTTCATGGACCAGCCCACGCCAGAGCTTCCTGTCGGCCGTCACCATCCCCAGCTCCCCCACAGTCAAGTCCGTCACCTCCAGAATATCATCCATCCATCTTGCCCTTGGTCGGCCCCTCTTCCTTTTGCCTTCCACTTTCCCTAGCATCAGCTTCTTCTCCAGGGTATCCTGTCTTCTCATTATGTGGCCAAAGTACTTCAGTTTTGCCTTTAATATCATTCTCCTGAAATATCATTTAATATCATTCTCCTGAAATTGGTGCGTGGCAAAAATCATGTCAATAGTCCCACAACCTTTGCGGAAGCTGCACTGTGACTCAGGCAGCAGGCTCAGCTCCAGATGAGTGACCAGATGATTTAGCAGGACTCTTGCAAGGGTTTTTCCTGCAATGGAGAGCAGCGAGATTCCTCAGTAGTTGTTGCATACTTGTTGATTACCCTTCCTCTTGTAGAGGTGTATGATAGTTGCGTCTTTAAGTTCCTGAGGAATGGATCCCTGCTTCCAGAAAGACTGGAACATCTTGGTGAGTTTCTCTATAAGTACAGGACCACCAGCTTTGTAGATCTCTGCAGGTATGGCATCTGCCCTGGAGCTTTGCCACTGGATAGCTAGCTGACAGCCTTTGTGACTTCAGCTACTACCAGAGGGTCATCCATGGCACTGTTGATGTTGACCTAGGGAATCCTGTCTATCACCTTATTGTTAATAGATGTCAGTTGGTTGAGGACGGCTTCAAGATGTTCAGCCCATCTCTGCAGGATCTGAGCCTTGTTACTAGATATGTTCAAGAGAGGATGGTCAGGAATACCTGCAAGGAGGAGGGAGATGGAGTCATTGGCCAAAACAGCTCTGTAGGTCTGTGACAAGATCATGGATAACGTTCTATTTCTTGCTATTATACTACTACATGGATATCCTACCTTTCGTCTAGAACTTCAAGGTAGAAATACAGAAGGCTTTTCTGATACAGTCTTTCACACAACCCTCCCATCTAAAATACCAGGTCTGAAAGGCAAAGCCAGTTAGCTTTGAACATGATTACAAGGACCTGCCATTGGAAAGAGAAGCTAACTTCTCCTTTATGCAGAAATGTACAGGATTCGTTACTACTTTGATGACGAAACTGCCATTCATATATTTATTTAACATCATTATTTAGAAACGACATTGAGACAACAGTATCATTTTTCAGCACACTGATGTGGTTGTACAGAATGCAAATGCCATAAGCAAAGGAACAATATTACAGGTAGTCCTCGACTTATGACCACAAATGGGACCGGAATTTCCATCGTAAGTTGTTGTGGTCATAAGTCAAGTCACCACATGACTGGACCCGATTTTACGACAATTTTTATGGCAGTCGTTAAGCAAATCACAGGTCGTTAAGCAAGTTTAGTAGAAAATGTTTAAAATGATAATTTGACCATCTTTTTGTTGCTTTTAATTCAATATTCCTTAAAATATTACAAATTGGTGTTTCTCATCTTGTAGTATATATGCCATTGGTAGAATGCAGCCTAGATGGGATATGACTGTCCTTCCCACATCACAAGGTGAATGAATGAATGAATGAGTGAATGAATGAATGAATGAATGAATGAATGAATGAATGAATGAATGAATGAATAGCTCTATTATAGCTCACAGGCTGACCAAGCATATCACAATTTAAAAAAATAATAATATAATAAAATGAGATAAGGGCAATATAATATTCAGGCATAAGTTCTATAAACTACACATGCAAACTTAGTGACAGTTTAAATATTGTTTTTGTCTTCCCAAATGAATTTCACATAAAATTTATCTGTTTGTGTGGGAATGGCCTAATGAAGGGTATTAGCAACTCACTGTGAGGATCTCTATATAAATCACAAAAGAGTAAAACAAGGCTCAATGATTTACTGCTCCCAGACTGACAGGGCAAATATTTTCTGCATAAGGGTTTTTTTTAAACTTGCCCTCCAATACACTGATTGCAAGATGTGAAAGCGCAGTAGTGTTAAAGGCCCTACTGAATTTATTAACTACACGCTGATCCATTTATGCAGCTGGTTGAAACAGACTTTAATTTGTCTCAAGTTATATTTCAGCTGGTATTTCGCTATATTCAATTTGCAATTCTGTATCAAGGATTTTTTGAGTAAGAACTACCACAGCCAGTTCTTGTCCAAGTTTCAGCAACACTTCTGGCACAAATGCCAATTTCTGAAGTTGGTCTCCAATTTGTTGTTCCCAGAAGAAACATGACTTGGCTAGCAAGATAAGAGGTGTCCAGACTCGGGGTTGAAAATGTAGCTAGTATTGAAAAAGACTTAGCCATGCCCTTGTTTCAACCCTCAGCAGCTCTGTGTCCTATCGCAGGGCTGCATTAAGAACACGTTAAACAGCTTTCATAAGAAATTAGTTTACACTCTTTCTGGTTTAGCGCTAATGATACCTAGATTTAATTGAGCCCCATATAGGAGCTGAGCCAAGAGTTTGGCCTCAAATTGTTGTATAGCAGCTCTGTATCTCATGAGAAAAGAAATAAATAAAGAAATGCTGTAGAGATTCTCTGGACAGTACGGGCATTTCACTTTCTTCAATCAGTTTATATAATTGCTCAATCAACATGCAACTCAGGGTGGCGTACACATAATAATGATAAAATATTATATATATATATATATATATATATATATATATATATATATATATAGTTTATTATTGATATTTATTGTTTTAATTGATTTTAAACCTTTCTGTGAAGCGCCCAGGGTCCCTCCTTGTGGGGGAGATGGGCGGGATATAAATGTAATTAATTAATTAATCAATCAATCAATCAATCAATGAAAAATGCCTCCTGTATATTGCATCACAAATCCCAAATATGAATCAAGCTACCTTTTCCATGGGCTTCATGTCCAGGGTAGGTTTTTTTTTTTATAACCCCTTGCAAGCTGCATGAGATTAGTTTATTTTATTTATTTATATGTCAAATTTCTTTGCCGCCCATCTCGTGTACGATTCTGGGCGGCTTACCGATAATGAAATGACAGCCAATAAAAACACTACAATATAATATCAGCACAAGTATAAATACACATAGTTGTCTCATTATTAATTGCAATAACTGATCCTTGGAAAAGTGAGACAGCGCTGTCTTGTCCTTTTTTAGTCTTACTGTCTGTGATAGAATTACCATATTATCTGCATAGTGCAGTATAGATATGGCACTGTCAATTTCAAAGGATGATGTTCTTTATTTAAATACCCCACTATTGCACTGATGTACTAATGGAATAATAATGGAGGCAGGATGCACCTTGGTTAACTTCATTGGTAGTTGGCACAACATCTGAGAGATGGCCTGCTATACTGCACCTCCCTCTCAGTCCAGTGCTCATATGAAGTGCATATAAGAGAGAAGCCATCTATCAACTGGAGATTTAAATGTGTGCCAAAGGATTTCCCTGGAAATGGAATCAAAGGTTGGATTAAGGTCTACAAATAAAGCAAACAAAGCTGATTTAGGAGTCTGAGTCAGTGAGGAGAAAAGTATCAAATCCTAGACTAGCACAGAGCAACCCACCCTAAATCCTGCCTGTGCATTGGCCTCCAAATCACAGAAGAGTTCTCAGGAGAGAAGGGAGAAGAGAGATGGAGGTTAGAGCAACTAGTCTCCAGTTGAATGTGCTGAAGGAACCAAGCATCTCAGCTCTTTGTTTCCTGAAGTCTTTGGAAACCAAAATAATGTTTTCCATTAGTTGGCGTTTCTCTCTCTCTCATACACAAACATTATTTAAACATCTTTCATGATTTGCTCATAGTGGAAATCTGTGTTCACAGTGGCAAATGCTGTTTCAGCTCCAGTTAGCTCTCACTCATTTTGCAATTGCAACACTAAGAATTATTGTCAACAGCATTACTACAATGCTTCTTTGTCCTTAAAACCTACTGTAACTGATACATGTAATAATAGAATATATATCTCATGTTTGGAAAAAGTGGGGGGTTTGTTTTATCTTGGTGGAGGCCAGATTCTTTGATATGATGGTTGGCAACACCCAGGATATGAAAGGTTAAGAACCCTGGATCTGAATGACTTGCACAATATTGCAGATTGCAATGTCCTTCTAAAGCCCATAAACCAATGCTGTCATGTAGTCCCATATGCAGCTTCAGGAGTAAGACCAACTGACTTACGTATATGTAGAAACACACAGGACTGTGCTGTTATTTTTAAGCCATGCACTTTCAACAAGATTATCTCAGTAAAAATAGTTCGTGAATCATCCTCCTTGTGACCTAAGCTATGGAGAGTCAAAACACAAGTGTATATGATTAGGCAGAACAACTGCCATGTTAAGATAAAATGATGTCTGGAGGATTTGCATGCCATTCTGATTACCTTGTTACTGTGAATACATTTTTGTTGGTATATGCTTGAAACATTGTAAGAGCTAGCTTTTTTCAACAGACCCTTCTGCAGAAAGGATCTTCCCAACATACTTCAGTTAAAATGGTGTCATAGCTAGGACCAGTTCAATGTATTTGCTGCCCTTACAGAACTTTTGAAGGGAGGGGTCTAAAAGTAAGTCTGGAGCACAGCCAGCTTGATTTAAGATATGTTATTATACTTACATCCTTCTGCTGGGTTTTCTATAGGCATGTGGTTGACTGATTTGGGAAGAAAAAATTGGGTTTGGTTTGATCTAGCATGGTGTGGTAAAGCTAAGCAAGTGTTGACATGGTCTGTAATCTGGAAGGGAGATGATTATACCCTCTTGCCCAAGGATTTCCTGGCCAACTAAATAAACTATTATCCTTTTATTATTTCTGAAAGACTTTATTTTACAGCCAGAAAAAGCAATAGCGTAAAACAAAACATTTTTATCAGATAATAGATATATAGTATGTTGCTCATAAAATAAAGTCTAATGTCTTTCAAGGTTTAACCTGTGGTTTATCTGGCACATATGAACAATAAATGAAAACACCTTTAAGCAACTACCTATGCATTTCCTTTACCACTGAGTAACTAAATGAGATCCCAGACTTCACAAGATAAGGTGTCAAATCGCTTACAGACCAGCAAGGAGTATTTCCATGACAGGAAGGAACAGTACAGAATATACACAGAAACCAAGCGCTGCACATACTGTAGGTGGAGTACTTCAGGCATGATGAAGGCTGATTCCAGGATTATGAACTATAGGGACAGAGATACAAGACTTAAAATGTAATAAATAGGAAAACAGTTCAATAAATACAACTTTTTTATCTTGAAATATAAAGCATAATTTCTTTTTTGTAGTTGGTACTAGGTAACAGCGTTCCACGCGTGTCATGCAGCCACATGACCGTGGAAGCGTCTTTGGACAACGCTGGCTCTTTGGCTAACAAACGGAGATGAGCACCGGCCCCTAGAGTCGGACACGACTGCACAAATGTGCAGGGGGGGAACCTTTACCTTTACTTCCTCACAGTCAATCTGTTGGTCAACTAAATAGAAGCTAGTTTCATTCCGTTGGTGCACTAGAACAAAAGCCAAGTAATGTAATATGTTCATTATTTGGTGTTCTGTGAACCCTAATTTGTCTCTTCTCTTCTTTTTTTCCTGTGAACGTTTGTATAACAAGATTATTTTATCAGAAATAGAATGTAAATCTCTGATTCCTGAAAATAGGCATGGAGAACAAATGAAACCCATAACCAGCATTTATCACATAGCACAGATAAATGATCAATTCAGATAATTCAAACCCATCTCTGCTCTTGGAGATACCTCCAGCCTTCTCACACTACTGCCTGCAGCTGGTGGAGCATCAGAAAGCAGGGGGGGGGGGGAATTAACAGTTTAATTTTTTTTTAACTCTTTGCATTATGGCTTCATGACAAATGGGCATTTGTACCCATATCTTTGCTTTTGGGCTGGAGAGGCTGACATCTTATTACATTCTCCAAATCCCAGCCCTTACAGTACAAAATGTAGTAGTGAGAATAATGCAAAGGATCAGTGAGCCAGATTTGCTCTTCAGGGAGGTTGATTTGTGAACTCAGTGGTTTGTGGTGAGGCAGGACTCAAGTTCTGAGAGAGAAGAACTAGACATTAGGAATCTCATCAGGATTTTAAAAATAAGAGCAGATTCAGGGAAATTTGATCAAACACTCTCTTCCAACAACCTAAAAGATGACTTTATACATGGACTTCACCAGATGGTAGACACCGAAATCAGATTGACTACATCCTTTGTAGCCAAAGGTGGTGGACATCTATACAGTCGGTAAAAACAAGACCTGGAGCTGACTGTAATTCAGATCACGAACTTCTTGTTGCAAAATTTAGAATCAGATTAAAGAGAATAGGAAAGACCCACAGATCAGTTAGGTATGAGCTCACTAATATTCCTAATGAATATGCAGCGGAGGTGAAGAATAGATTTAAGGGACTAGATTTAGTAGATAGGGTCCCAGAAGAACTATGGACAGAAGTTTGCAACATTGTTCAGGAGGCGGCAACAAAAAATGTCCCAAAGAAAAAGAAAACCAAGAAGGCAAGATGGCTGTCTGCTGAGACATGAAGTAGCCCAAGAAAGAAGGAAACCAAAAGGCAACAGTGATAGGGGGAGATATGCCCAATTAAATGCAAAATTCCAGAGGTTAGCCAGAAGAGATAAGGAATTATTTTTAAACAAGCAATGCGCGGAAGTGGAAGAAGACAATAGAATAGGAAGGACAAGAGACCTCTTCCAGAAAATTAGAAACATTGGAGGTAAATTCCAGGTAAAAATGGGCATGATCAAAAACAAAGATGGCAAGTGCCTAACAGAAGCAGAAGAGATCAAGAAAAGGTGGCAAGAATATACGGAACATCTATATAGGAAGGATAATAATATCAGGGATAGCTTTGACGGTGTGGTCAGTGAGTTAGAGCCAGACATCCTGAAGAGTGAGGTTGAATGGGCCTTAAGAAGCATTGCTAATAACAAGGCAGCAGGAGACGATGGTATCCCAGCTGAACTGTTTAAAATCTTGCAAGATGATGCTGTCAAGGTGATGCATGCCATATGCCAGCAAATTTGGAAAACACAAGAATGGCCATCAGATTGGAAAAGATCAACTTATATCCCCATAAAAAAAGGAAACACTAAAGAATGTTCGAACTATCGAACAGTGGCAACCAGCCTGATTGATAACTGGCAAATCGAGGGAGAAAATGTGGAGGCAGTGATTGTATTTCTAGGCGCAAAGATTACTGCAGACACTGACTGCAGCCAGGAAATCAGAAGACATTTACTTCTTGGGAGGAGAGCAATGACAAATCTTGATAAAATAGTTAAGAGCAGAGACATCACACTGACAACAAAGATCTGCATAGTCAAAGTAATGGTATTCCCCATAGTAACCTATGGCTGCGAGAGCTGGACCATAAGGAAGGCTGAGCGAAGGAAGGTAGATGCTTTTGAACTGTGGTGTTGGAGGAAAATTCTGAGAGTGCCTTGGACTGCAAGAAGATCAAACCAGTCCATACTCCAGGAAATCAAGCCAGACTGCTCACTTGAGGGAATGATATTAAAGGCAAAACAGAAGTACTTTGGCCACATAATGAGAAGACAGGATACCCTGGAGAAGATGCTGATGCTAGGGAAAGTAGAAGGCAAAAGGAAGAGGGGCCGACCAAGGGCAAGATGGATGGATGATATTCTGGAGGTGACGGACTCGACCTTGGGGGAGCTGGGGATGGTGACGGCCGACAGGAAGCTCCGGTGTGGGCTGGTCCATGAAGTCACAAAGAGTCGAAAGCGACTGAACGAATAAACAGCAAATTGGGACCATCCTATGTATGAGATTTTAACCAACTTAACATAAATCGAAATCCTGCTCCACTGTTTGTAACTCCAATTATAGCTTTTGAGGGGGGGAGAAGCTTAATGGGAAGGAGAGTTTTGTCAGAAGTATAATACAGAAGGAAAGAGTTGAACTGCCCTCAGGGTGTGTTCCTGATTACATTCTTAATATCCACTGTTTTGGGGAGGGGGGAAGCAGGATGTGTCTAACACACACTTAGGCTAACATTGTAACCTTACACACGTTTAGGATTCAAGATGGCCACACATGGGCAGAAAAGTGGCCCTAATAAAAGAAAAACTGTTCAGGGTATAAGATATTTTGTTCTAGAATGCATGTGTACAGTGCATAGAATCAGCAATAGCAATAGTTCCTACTGACAATCTGTGCATTAATAGATACAATTCTTACATTCTTTATATCTGTCTTGTCAATTGAGTGCCCTCAAACAATTACAGTAGTTGGGGTGAGAGGATTTGTAGTCCAGCACATGGATTGGGTACTGTATTAGGTGCTCTCAATTTTTATGCTGCTTTATCTCCATCTTCTATAGCTCATCTTGCAGATTTAGGGATTGGCAAAGTTTGGTGCTCAGATGAGCTACTTTACTTGGATAAGTTCTCACCAAATATGCTGCCATCTGGATGATTTTGGTTATAAAAAGGTAAAGGTTCCCCCCGCACATTTGTGCAGTCGTGTCCGACTCTAGGGGCCGGTGCTCATCTCCGTTTGTTAGCCGAAGAGCCAGCGTTGTCCGAAGACGCTTCCAGGGTCATGTGGCCGCATGACACGCGCAGAACGCTGTTACCTACCCACCGAAGTGGTACCTATTAATCTACTTGCATTCGCATGCTTTCGAATTGCTAGGTTGGCAAGAGCTGGAGCTAGTGCGGGAGCTCACTCCGCACGCAGGGCTAGGGATTCGAACCTCCGAACTTGCAATCTTCCGATCGACAAGCCTGGCGTCTTACCCGCTGAGCCACCACGCCCCTTATGATTTTGGTTATACATGTCATGAATTCAGGCCATAATTCAGTGGATTATAGGGTCTAAACAGTATATAGATTCCTTACATTTAAAGTTACATTTACTTTTCCAATAAAATCCCTTCCAATTTACTGAATCAGAAAATAAACAGTTAACTCATCCAATGGCAAAAGACAGTGGTTGTATTTCTTATTTCTTATTTCTTCGTATTGATTCATTCATGTTTAGTGGATAAAAACAATTCAGTTTTTTATTTTCTTCAGATTATCATTATCATCTTCATCTTCATGAGAGAATGTCTTTCCATAACTTGGCAGTATTGTAATTTATGGAATGAAAGGTAGAATAATCCATCCAAATAAGAAATATTTCTGTCAAAGCTGAAACATTACTGTAATAACCACAGAATTGCAAGTAATTCTTTAGCTACCTATGGTTGGCAATAATGATCATAGCAGATTTTGAAAATCATTCACTATTCACTGTATCATCATAATTTCTTCTGTTCAAAGATCATAGAATTTTCTCTTTAAATGGTTTCAGCTGTTTGCAACATAACTGTTTTTTCTTTCCATTGTTTTCAGATTTATAATTCAGTATTTTAATGAAATGGCTGTCCTACTTCCTTAGGTAAAATATCATATTTATTAAAATACCAACTTGTATATTGATTTAACAGCTGGATAATTTGTTTCTCCTAAAGAATAAAGGATGCTGCTCTGGAAATGCCCTAAATCTCTTTTTCTTTTAATAATAGACTTTGCTAGAATTTGAATTCCAGCCATTACAAGGAGTTTTTTTAAAAAAAAAAAACAGGCCTCCAAAGAAAAGCAAGAGTTTATCTGATTTGGGGAGTACAGAACCTCTAAGTTTTCAGTTATTAATTTTTCTATGTTAATTAATTAGGCTTACTATATTTCAATGGGACGCGATGGGTCAGCAGGTAAGACGCTAGGCTTGTCAATCGGAAGATCGCAAGTTCAGAGGTTCGAATCCCTAGCCCCGCGTGACGGAGTGAGCTCCTGCACTCACCCCAACTCTTGCCAACCTAGCAATTTGAAAGCATGCAAATGCAAGTAGATGAATAGGTACCACTTTGGTGGGATGGTAACAGCGTTCCATGTGCATCATGCTGGCCACATGACTGTGGAAGTGTCTTCGGACAACCCTGGGTCTTTGGCTAACAAATGGAGATGAGCACCAGCCCCTAGAGTCGGACACGTCTGTGCAGGGGAAACCTTTACCTATATTTCAATAAAGAAAAAAAGGTAATGTATGAAGCCATCTATGGATGTGTGTGGAACATGTTGGAGTCTGGAATGTAAGTAACAGAACTCCAGGCAGTGCTTAGCAATTTTTAGCAGAGTGGAAGCGTCCCAGAAAGGCTTGCACATGAGGCTTAATTACGTTCAGGAAAATTAAACAGTCTTCACACATTAGTTAGTGAAAAACAAAATAAAGATTGCTTACATTTTATTCAGCAGATCTTGGATAGATGTAGATTTCATTGTAGAAAAGCTCCGGTGCATGCGTGCAAGGTATTTTCTGACCAGACCCACATTGCCATGTGGGCCTGCTGTTGTGCATGTGTGCTTAGGAAGGAAGGAAGATGGAGAATGGCCACGAGGGGCCCAAAGAGAAAGAGGAAACAGGAAGTCAGGTGACAGGCACTTCCCACGAACAAACCAGAGACACACTTCATAATAAAAGTCACGTTTTAGTAGAAGAGTCCCTCCTCTTATGTTCGTGAGACAATGCACAATTGAAACCTGGTCTCTGATCTGGGCACAGAGAATTCGCTTCTGTCTGTGCTCCTGCCCTCTGAAGATGCTGGCCACAGATGCTGGCGAAACGTTAGGAACCACAACTTCCAGAACACGGCCACACAGCCCGGAAGACCCACAACAGCCATCGAACTCCGGCCGTGAAAGCCTTCGACAATACATTAAGCTAGATTAGCTAAATTTGTTTTTCTTATCTGAGGTTTATTTAGTATAATTTTTATTTAGGTTTATGTAGTATAAATAAATAAATGCTTACTCCTTTTCTGTGTTCTGCATAACACTGCTTACCTGAAAGGAAACCGCATGATTGATAAGTCTGTATGTACCATATTTCAAGTTTAAGAAAAGAAAAGGAAAGAGGGTTGTTTATGCTTATTATTTTTGCTTCTCTCCTTCCATGAAACTGTGAACGTCTCTTTATCACTTGTGAAGTATTATTTCTTAGGAAATCAAAAGTCTCAGCCATTTATGATCTAACTTTGATTACACAGTAAAAAGCACCTGCCACTTATAAACTGTTACTGGTCGTGACCTGCTGTGCATGCTTAAATACACATGGTATTGTGTGCAAATGGCTTATTGACTGAATGAAAGTCAATGCTACCTTCCCCCAATTATCTCATAGATCCTGCCTTAATCTCAGTTGGAGGAGGAGGATTGTGCAATGTTTAATAGTTCTGAGTGACATCCAGTGTTTACGAAGTTCTCAAAAGTATTTGGTGATCAATTGCCCCTCCCCCCTGCAGCTATCAGATATTTGACAAGATTTGCTATAATACCAATTAAATGTCCTACTCAATGCAGTCCACTTGAAGCAAGAGAAATTATCTAAGGAACTCACATTGACTTTTCCAGATAGTTTAAGCATGTGATGTACAGGCAATATACTTCAGCACTGAATTACTCACAAGTCCTTCTATGCCTTTTGTGCTAGTAGTTGCTTAATTTTCAGGGATGTTTTGAGTCTTACATTCTGTCAGCCTTACCAGGTGGACCAGACAGGAAACATGACCAGATCAGCTAATTCTACTTTATTATAAGGCTACATTAACAGAATCTTGCAAGTCTGAAAGTACAACTCCCCCCCCCCCGGTCTCCTTTACACCCTGAGAAATTAGGGACGGTCTCTTCTGAGCCTCTTGCCCTACTCACTATCCAGCTATGGATGCTGTCTCTTATCTGACTGTTCCCTAGGCAGCATCTCTGGGCCCATATACCATTACAAATTCAGAAAGAATAGCATGAATTCAAGTGTTTCACCATTTCCAAAGAGTTGTTTTCCCTTTAAATTTCTTCAGTGTATGATTGATGCCCACTCATGAATAAATGAACCTCACTAAATGCATGTTGAAAAAAATTTCTTGATCACAGTGGGCAGTTTGCAGTGTGACAGAAAGAACAGTTTCAAGGTTGGAGCTGATGTGAGAAATCAGCCTTTTAATTCAATATCAACAAGCTCACAGTACTGATTCAGGTGTTCAGTTCATCAGTATAGATATGAAAATATTGGTAAATTTTAATTTTGCATGCACATTCTTTCCTTCTTCATCAAGCCAGTCTTCTGAACCTTGTATTGCAATTATCACCCATAAACACTAAGCATTTCGCAAACAGCCCCTTCATTTCAAGACTTTATGCATTGAGAAACTGAATTAATAGTTGCATTGTGAGTATTTTCAACCTTTTAATTGCAAACTACCATTCTTCCAGTCAAAATTCTGAATAACTTAGTATAAATAAACTGTGATTGCTTCCATTTGTAAAACTCTTTAGTAAGCTGTTGATTTGCTTCAAATGCTTTTAGAGCAGTATCAACAGAATATAACATAGAGAATCAACAGTTACTTCTTTCTTGGCTGAAGCACTTGAAAAGATTTGGACTAACTTAAAATCAGGGAATGCCTCCTTCAGCAATAAAAATGTGCAATCCATTCATTTACAACCATTGTGATCTTAACAGTGTTACATGCAAGAGTACACTCTACTCCAATAATAGCATCCTTTGATTTATTGCCTGCTTTCATCAAACCATTTGTCCGTTTCCCTGATGAATTCATTCTCAAACTACTTTCTTATACTTTTTCCATGTCTACATGAGATTGTAAATCAATAGGACCTTTCTTTGTCATGGACATGTACATACCAGATCTTCACACCAAGCACCTAGCTCCCCATTTTTCTCAACCATTGTGGATACAGGGGTATTTGGTCTTCAGCTTGACAATGAATTTTGGCATTATTGGGAGTGATGGTGATAAAACATGTTTCAAATTCTGACGATTATGCCAAAATGTTATTTGCTCCTAATTGTAAACCCAAAATTATACCCCAATAATGAGATAAAGCTAAATGTGGCTGAAGTACTATATGTGTCAAAATCAAAAACGGGCTAAAAACCAGGAGACTGAGAGTACTAGTCCCGCCTTAGGCATGAAAGCCGGCTGAGTGACCTTGGGCCAGTCACTCTCTCTCAGCCCTAGGAAGGAGCCAAGGGGAAACCAGGAGACTGAGAGTTCTAGTGTCGCCTTAGGCATGAAAGCCAGCTGGGTGACCTTGGGCCAGTCACTCTCTCTCAGCCCAACTCACCTCACAGGGTTGCTGTTGTGGGGAAAATAGGAGGAGGAAGGAGAATTAGGTATGTTCACCACCTTGAGCTATTTATAAAAATAATAAAGGCAGGATAGAAAATAAATTATAAATAAATAAATAAAACTACCGTATTTTCCGGCGTATAAGACGACTGGGCGTATAAGACGACCCCCAACTTTTCCAGTTAAAATATAGAGTTTGGGATATACTGCCGTATAAGACTACCCCTCTTCAAAACCTGCAGCTTGCTCCGCCCCGGGGTGGAAAATATCCACGCCAATCAGCTGTGTGGTGGGGAAGCTGAGTAGAAAGTAAAAAACTGCAGGGAGAAAAGAGGGAAGCGGAGTAGAAAGCGAATACCGTAGTAATGCGAAGCGCAGCAGCGCGGTGTGTGTGTGTGAAGGAGAATATTGGGGGGAGGGGTGAGAAAGCTTTAACGATTTAAAGAAAGCTTTAATTACCTGGGCAAGGCAGAGGGGTGAAGAATACATTTCCAAGCTTTAGCGGAACAAACCGAGGAGGAGGAGGAGGAGGAGGAGGAGGAGGAGGTGGAGGAGGAGGAGGAGGGTGATGGGGGAAGTTTGAAAAAGCAGATCCAAGCGCAAAAGTTACTGAGTGAGTACTGAGCAACTCCACTTCCCCGCACAGCTGATCCCCGGCGCACAGCTGATCGGTGCCGAGATTTTCCACCCGGGCCCTCCCCCCCCAATACATCTCCAAGCTTTAGCAGAACAAACCATGAAGGAGGAGGAGGAAGAGGGTGGTGGTGATGATGGGGGGAGGTTTGAAAAAGCAGATCCAAGCGCAAAAGTTACTGAGTCATTTCAGCCTCCCTCCCTCTCGCTCTCTTTCCCTGGTGATGGATCAGTGCGGGGGGTCCCTCCCTCCGCTCCCTCCCTTGCCATTTCCTCCCTTCCCTCCCGACCCCCCCCCCCCGCACGGATCCATCACCAGGGAAAGAGAGCGAGAGGGAGGGAGGCTGAAATGACTCAGTAACTTTTGCGCTTGGATCTGCTTTTTCAAACCTCCCCCCATCATCACCACCACCCTCTTCCTCCTCCTCCTTCATGGTTTGTTCTGCTAAAGCTTGGAGATGTATTGGGGGGGGAGGAGGGCCCGGGTGGAATATCTCGGCGCCGATCAGCTGTGCGCCGGGTATCAGCTGTGCGCCAGGGAAATGGAGTTGCACCCGCCCTATAAGACGACACCCGGCGTATAAGACGACCCCCGACTTTTGAGAAGATTTTCCTGGGTTAAAAAGTCGTCTTATACGCCGGAAAATACGGTAGTATTTCTTAAATACACACACACACATGTATCCTGAACAGTACCTTTTGTTGCTTCAAGTCTAGTAGCATCTCTTTTTATGTACCTGTTGGACACTCCCTTTCTCCTTTCACTCACCAATCAGAAGTTGACTTTACCAAAGGTTACAGCTGGGAATCACTAAACCTGTTCCTCCTGAGTGCCATGTGTGCTGATTTTACAGCTGAAATCCTGAACATTTGAGGATGTATTGTCTTTCTGTCCAGATAAAGAATGACTGCAGTTGAACAAGGACATGTCTGGGAAAAACTAGTCATGTAACATTATATAGTTATGACACCAGGTCTGGGGGTCCCAGGAAACCGGAGACATTCTTAGATGGCTCCATTGTGGTTGACCATTTTACCCTCTCCGTGTGGTTTGTATATTTTAAATTTTTATAGTGTTTTTTTCATTTTAATAATGACTTTTTATATTTTTATGACTGTTTTTTATATATTTGTTGTTTTATTGATTGTTGTACGCCGCCCAGAGTAACTTCTTGTTAGATGGGCGGCCATATAAATGTGATTAATAAATAAAATAAATAGTTTTCCTAGAATTCTAGAGAGCATGTATTTTTAAACAGGTAATTCTAACATTCCTTTTCTTTGTAACAAATTAAATGAAATGTTTTATTTCATGCAAATTATTATTTCTTAAAGCTCTAGATTGAAAACTTCCTTGAGTTCTAGAAATAACTTTGATTTAAATTTGAAGATGACCTCTGAAAACTAAATTAATTTTTTTTTCTGCTGAATGGGCTGGTGCTTTCTTCTTCTATAATTTATGGGAGAAATTAGTGTGAATGGTTTGTTTTTATGGAGCTCTGCCTCTTGTAGCAAGCCTGCAGAAACAATTTCCCCCCCAAGCCTCCATCTGTTCTTCAAACCAGGGCATATGCCATCTCATTGAGCTTGAAAGTCAGCTGATTTATAACTCCTGAAAAGTGCATAGATTGAAAAGAAAGGTCGTATGCTGCTCTGTGACAGTGATTTGTTAGGCACTTGGATAAAGACAATTCATATTACTATGGACCTAAGGGGAAACACACAGTGTTAGAAGCTTAAAGACATGGTAGATTGGCAGCCAGGAGGAAAACAAATGCCCCTCCTTATTCAGCTGAAACGGCTACCTTTTCTCCAAAAACAGAACATGCATAGCAGGTAAGCAGTGGCACTGGGGAGACATCTTGTTATCACAGCGTGCTTCAAATCTGATAGCCTTTTCTCCCCCAGGTACAGAGGTTGCCATCCAGAAATGTCTGAGTTGGCTTCATTTTTATCTTTAAATGGCACACAGAAGCATCAGCCTGAAAAGAACTGGCTGCTTATTTCTAAGAGTTACTGTAAGTTTCTCTTCAGCCCCACTATGGAGCTGTGTTTGTTTGTTTGTTTGTTTGTTTCCTTGAGGTGAATCCAAAGCCTTGTCCCAGTTAGAAGTGTAAGGAAGGATTCAGTCTTTGTCCTATTTGTGGTAATTCTTCTGTCCCCCCCCCTTTTTTAAAAAAAACTAAACTAAACTAAAAGGTTACAGAGAAAGCAGTTTGGCAGGTAACAAACCAAAACAAATTGACAATGTGGCTATCAGGAAAATCAATGTGTCTTTTGATGTTTTCATTTGTGCTGTTGGAGTACTGTGTTTCTTCTGATGGTACACTATTATCATGAAAATAAATCCCCTGATCCTTTTAATCCTGTTTAGAATTATATCTTTTGGGGAGAGAGAAAGAGAGGGAGGGAGGGAGAGAGAGGGGGGGAGAGATCATCTTTTAGCTTGTTCCCAAAGCAAATAAACTCATATTCATGCATATCAAAAATGTTAAGCAGAAGTGACTCACCAAAAAATCTTGTATACAGAGAATATTCAGGCCCTGTTTGGACAACATGCTGGGTCATGGAGATAACTCCAGAGCTGAGTTAATTGACTCAGCCAGTTAAATCACAGGTATATGGTCAAAGTATTATTCCTTCGATAAATTTGGAAGATCAGTCCAGCTTTTCTGCTAGTGTGTGAGTGTGGTCTTGTCATATATTATATGTATTGGCTTACAGGAGACTGTGGGCTATTGTGTTGTCTATGAGCATTCCCACATCTAAGAAAGAAGACTGTGTTCCACCTGCTGCTTATGTTAGTCATAAAGAGTCCTAATGAAAATCTGACTTTTCTAGATACTCAGTCTCTGTGGTCAGTTTGAGTTTCACCCCTCCGTGTCCACAAAAATAGGCAAGGTGTGAAGAACATCCCCAAGCCAATCCTGTGTCAGACTTGATTGTGCCCCTGCAGGAAGTGAAAGAGACTCCCAGACTCCTTTGCAGTGACCAGAAAGAATTATACCAGTTGTAATACCAATATACTAAATTCCAAGTTACAATAAAACAATTAGTATCTGCAGACAAATTTCTGTGCTACTGGTTCTGTTACTAAGCAACACAAAGTAATTATTCATTAGTAAGGATGTAGAAAATGCAGTCATGGATCTTGTGGTGAATGAACCGGTGTGCTTTGCTCTCAGTGGATCCTTGGCTGGATAAATTCAATACTGGAGTAATATACCAGTGGTAAAACAATTTTATAGCAGTTTTCTCTAAATATAATATTCAGGGTGAAGTTAATGTTTTTCTTCCATTGAAATTCCCACTGTGGCATATTAATTATTGTATGTAAATTCTGCATCCATTCAATCATACAGTTTTTAATTTGTTTGGTTTATAAATTTATAAATAAGGCTCAGTAAATGCTCCAAATTTTGTGTTGTGAGTTTTTCAGTCTGTAAGTGTTCCCCTTTGTTTTTGTAGTGTTTTTAAAGCTATAGTGCTTATTTGAAAATTTTAAAACCCATCAAGTGGTTCTGACCATTCTGAAGAGAAAGTTTTAAAAGATTTTATCTTTGTCTTACCAATCAAATCTTGCAGTTAATATGATTTGTTGTCTCTCCACTGAGTTTATTTCTTTTCCTCTTCATGAAAATAAATATTGAAGAACGAGGCAAGAGGTGATAAGTGTGGACTGATTTTTTTCCTGTATTTGTTCCTAACCTTTAAGATGCTGCTTATTATTGCATAAACTCTTGTAAGCTATTTATTTCTGTTTGTATCAATCCAAATATATTTGTGCAATCGATATGGGAATCCTGCTCCCTTAGTGAAGGTAATCCAACCATAGGGTGATAGAATCTAGCCTGTAATCCTTGTTAAACAACTAGCTTAATTAATGCAGTTTAAATTTTGGGACCAGACCACCTTGTTCTTTTGAATCCTGAATTACCTTAAATTTAATCCTCAGTCTTTTATTAGACCATATAAAATTTGTTAAGATACAGTCATTTAGTACCTTGTCAATTTTTATTGGAATCATTTGGAACAAAAAAAAATTAAGCCTTGGTAGTTCATTTAATGGCTATAATTCTTCCTAACCAAGACAGTTTTAACCACTCTCCCTGTGAAAAGTCTGCCATTATATTTTTCCAAATCTGTGAATACTGATTTTTTTAAATAGGTTTTTATTGGTTATTGTCAAGTGAATTCCCAAGCATTTGGCCTTTTAGCAATGATATTAAACCCCTTATTTGGAACAAATATGTATTTATTTATTTAATTTTTATCCCGCCTTTATTATTTTTCTAAATAACTCAAGGCGGCAAACATACCTAATACTCCTTCCTCCTCCTATTTTCCCCACAACAACAACCCTGTGACATGAGTTGGGCTGAGAGAGAGTGACTGGCCCAAGGTCACCCAGCCGGCTTTCATGCCTCAGGCAACACTAGAACTCTCAGTCTCCTGGTTTCTAGCCCAGCACCTTAACCACTACACCAAAATATTGCTTTTCTTCCTCAGTCAAGTTCCATGTCAATGTTTGAATTTTGTCCTTATCAATCTGATATCCTGACACCATAACCATGCTACTGAGTGTGTTCCCTTATGGATTCTAAAGACTTCTGTGGCTGAGTACAACATCATCAGCATACAATTTCAGACTATGTTCTTGAGTTGTTAATTTAATTCCTAATATTTTGTTTTCTTGCTGTATTTTCTTGCCAGTGGCTCTAATGCCAATAAAAATAAGGAAGGAGAGAGGGGAGAGCCACAGTTCCTCTTCTTCATAATCTTAAGACCATTTCAAATTATCAGAACCTTTCTCTTGTTGCTCTGATTTATATTGCCTGTAACTGAAGAGAGAAAGGGAGATGACTTTGACAGAAATATGGAAGAACCATTATATAAGCAAAGAGGGTTGAAACATTCTTTAAGTCCTGACAAGCAAGATAGTATTTGGAGAGGACTCAGGTACTGTAGGTTCCTGCCTGATTCACTGGGGTATAAGAAGGAGGAAAGACAAGGCACAATCGGCTTGCCTATCAGTAAAGCATAGTCTAGTCTTCCCTAGGAGTTGATTTTCTGGTCTAGTCTACCTAGTGGGGCTGACAATAACATTCAAGATACTGAATATTGATATTATCTCTCATGTAGCTCTTTTAGACAAATGCAGTCTAGACAGGGTGTTATTAATTAGGTAAAATACTGTTTATTCTCTTTCTAAGTAATGCCATAAAAACTTGCAGTCTACATTCAATAAAGAAATAGGTCTGTATGACTCTGGATGCATCAAGTTATTTCCTTCCTTGTAGACCAGAGAGATAAAAGCTTGATGATGAGATGAAAGCTTCTTGATGTTGTTGAATCTCATTCATTATCAGGGTTAGTGGTTTAACCAACATTTCTTGAAAAGTCTTGTTGTATATTGATGCCACATCAGGTCCTAGAGCTTTTTTCAAAGTGGTTTTGTTTGTTTTGCTTCTTTAGTTTCATCTTTTATTGTGGTTTATTAAGAATTTCCTTTTGTTGAATTTTGTAAATAGTAGTATATTTAAATACTCTCCAATCTTATCTGGTTCAGATGTCTGTTTACTATATCACAGACCTCGGAAGCGTCTTCGGACAACACTGGCTCTTCGGCTAACAAACGGAGATGAGCACCGGCCCCTAGAGTCGGACACGACTGCACAAATGTGTGGGGGGGAACCTTTACCTTTACTTGAATTATATTTAACAAATGGTTCAATCATACCCTTACTGTAGACACATGTCTAGTTCCATCCCAAACAGAAGTAATAGTTCTTTTGCCTTGTTCCTTTCACAGTTGATAAGCCAACCAATTGTCTGTCTTGTTGAATTTTTCAAAATATGTTGGGGGGGTTTGTGCCTTCAGGTCAATCTTGATTCCTGGCAACTGCCTGGATAAGCCCATGCAGTTTTCTTGGCAGCATTTTTAGAAGAGGTTTGCCATTAACTTCTTCCTAAGGCTGAGAGAGAGAGACTGGCCCAAAGTCGCCCAGCTGGCTTTGTATCTAAGGACAAGCACTCACAGTCTCCCAGTTTCTAGCCTGGTGCTTTAAACCACTACACCAAACTGGCTCTCATAGGTCTTACTTACTTCCATTGAATCTAATTGATTATAAATCGCTTTAACCTTTTGTTCTAAGTCCAAAATTGGTTATACTTGTGTCTTATTTCTAATTGGCTCAGTTCATTCACTAATATGTCCTTCTTTTGCATTGCTTTCTTTTTGTTGGCTGCCAGAGAGATAAACAATCCTGTCATAAAAGCTTTGCTAAAGTCCTATATTGTGGAGAAAGAAACACCAGAAGTTAAATTCATTTGGAAGAAGCTCTTTAATTCCTGTGGCATTTCAATTTGATATCCTCTTGTAATACTGTAGTTAATGTTTGTTAAGTTTTCAGTCTGGAGGTTCCCCTTTTTAATCTTAAAATTATTGGGTTATGATCTACATATGTTAATGTCAGCCTTACAAGTAGACCAGACCAAGAAACAGATGCCATGTATGCCTAAAACTACTTTTATTAGAATGGCTGTAGTGACAGAAACTTGGAAGTCTGAATGTGCTTCCTCTCGTCCCTCTTTTATCTTCTTGAGAATTAGGGGAGATGCCTGTCTGAGACATTTTCATAAAGTTCCCTCTTCATATAGGCTTAAGCCATGTTTCTCTGTTTGTTGCCTTGGTAATGGATCTTCCTTCTCTCCATCAAGGTCACCCTCTACTCTTTACATCAAGAGCTGCAACTTTCACATCTATGAGATTAGTTAACAATGAGTAGAAATAAATAACATATCTATTCCCAAGTAAATTTTAGGAGCTGAAGAACAGTAAGTATATTCTTTCTCTGCAGGATATTTGTATCTACATGCATCAAAAAGAGATTATAGTGATGTACAGTCTAAGATATTTGGGGAAAGTTCACCAGAGTTCCTTTTAGGTAACGCAGATTGGTCCATGTTTGGGGGGGGAAACGGTCATGTCTCCAAAAATTAGAATACTTCCCTTGGCAATTTCAAGAAGTGATAAAAAAAATCTTGGTAGAACTTTATTTTGCTGTCATTTGGGACATAAACTGAAGCAATTGTTATTTTCCCAAATTCAGTCTGAAAACATAATATTATAAATCTCCTTCATCTTAGATTTGTTTTTCCAAATTCTATAGTAAAGCAACAGTTCAGGTTTTTTGTCAAATCATCTGAAAATAATGATTCAATTTTTAATCCTGGATATAGCCTTTTTTCCTTCTTCCTGATATTCTTTTTCTTTCTCTTCCCTCCTTTAGGGTAGAAACATGTTTCCTTTGTAATTTTTTATCCTTAGCCCTGGATGTCTTCATGAAATAATTAAGTTCATCCCACTCTCTACAGTGTTTTTCCATATACTGGACAAGACTAAATACAATGGTAAATACCACTTTTCCCATAAGATTTCCTAGCTTCAGTTCTTGACTGTGGCATCTGTAGTTGTTTAATTTACAATTTATTTGAATAACCTTCAACATTTATAATGTCCAGTTGTTTTTGTACAGTCCTAACTCCTTTCAGTAGATATTGCTAATTCTGTTGCTTGGGCATTATGTGTAGCTTTTTCCAAAGTTAAACCAGACTATCTCAGTAACCTTGCTCATACGTTTTATAACCTAATTCTACAAAAAAAGGAGTGCTTGATAAGAGAGTCTCTTACTGTCCAGATTCACATGTCTGTCCTAATAATTTAAATTCAGTCATGCAATTATCTGTATCTTCTCTTTCCTTTGTATATTTGTGAAATATGTATGCCTCTCATAAGAAACACAACATTTGTGGTGCACAATAAGCTTTGGCTTTTGTTTATCTGATTCATCATTGAACTGGACAATGTTAAATATCTCTCTGACTTCTCCTCAGTCTATTGAAATTTCTTTATCTTCTTATCAGTTCCGCTAGCCACACAATACAACTCGAATTTTGCTTCCACCTTTTCCAGTGTTCTGTAACATAACCTTCCAACACCAACTTCTTTGGAGGCTTTAATTGATTCTTTCATTACTCAAAAATAACGTAGTCACTACACCTGGTACCTACCAGCACCTTTTCAGTGGAACTCAGAACAAGAAAAAAAATGAAAATGAAGAGTATTAAAGCTCAGATATTTCTTGTTTGATATGTATCTTCTTAGATATGTAGAGCTCCACAAAGTGACAGAGGTTCTTAAAGTAGACGTTCCCCAGATATTGGGAATATGATTTTACCTATGTAAATCTATCTAAGGAAAATATACATTGATGCATACGTATTTTTTTATTTGGGAGAAAAATTGGTATCTGCTCATAAATATGTCAGATATGAGAAATGAACAATCCAGTAAATACAAGATTGGGAAGAGTATCAAGAGGAAACTCAAGCTGAAGACTTTTCAGCTAGCTCAGTCATTCTTTCCTAGATATGGTTCAGATAGATTTGATAGGCAAATATTTTACAAGTCTTGATGTAGAAATGCGTTCCTTATTTGACTGTGTGGATGCTATGCCATGCTAAAGTGAATACAGGTAGTCCTCATTTAACAACCATTCGTTTAGTGATGGTTCGGACGTACAATGGTGCTGAGAAAACCAACTTATGACCTGTCCTCACACTTACAACCATCACAACATCCCCACAGTCACGTGTTCACGATTTGGGCACTTGGCAAGCAGTTCGCATTTATGACCATCACAGCGTCCCATGGTCACATGATTGCCATTTTTTATCTTCCCAGCCAGCTTCTGGCAAGCAAAATCAATGAGGAACCTTGTGATTTGCTTAACGACCACGTGGTTCACTTAAGGCCCGCGGTGATTTGCTTAATGACCACTGCAAAAAAGGTCGTAAAATCGGGTCGGATTCACTTAATGACTACTTCGCTTAGTAACTGAAATTCCGGTCCCAATTGTGGTCATTAAAGGAGGACTACCTGTAATCTTTTGATACTATTTTTTCCTGTTTTAATCTGTAATAGAATTTGGTTTCAATGAAACATGAGATACTTTTTTGCCTCAGAGAATGATTTAAAGATAAATACTGTGTGTTTAAGACCATAAAAGATTAAACTCAAAGAAATTTTTACACTCTACTTGAAAACATTCCATGTCTGTGAATCTTAAGTTAATGGATTAACTAAAACAGTGACGTTTTTTAATATAAAACAGTCAATCTTGTAACCATTTGTATTGAGAATTCCTATTCGCATTGTTTAGGTACACATATACAGTGCTAAGCCTCAAATAGAGATGTGAAGGCTCAGGGAAAAAACCCAGAAAAAACAGAAAAAAATTAGGAAAAACCTTTTCTTCAGTTTCTCTCCCCAAGCCTTTTCTTTGTTTTTGTTTTTCCCCAAAATGAGAAAAATGAAACAATTTTGGAAAGAGTTTTTTAAAAAATATTTATTTATTTATTATTTAAATTTATTATTAAATTAATTTATTTATTATTTAAATTTATATCATATAAAATAAAAAGATCCTTTCCAAATAATAAATGTGATAAGACATGATGCTCATATATTGAATCATGTAAAACCTGGTAGGTTAAAAATTCATAAATACATAAATAAATAATGATCTCCATCTTTGTCCAAAATGTTTTCTATTATCTTGAAATAGGAAGACTTCTGGCATATAAGAGCACTGCAGTCCCTATACACAGAGGACAAGCAGTGTAGCATAACTCCCCAATACAACAGCAGGATATATTTCTGTCCCTCCCTCCCTCCAGGGGCACTGCCATTTTCACCAAAAAGTATGTGATTTATTTGTAGGCTTGTTCACTGATTTTTTTTTAAATCTGGAAGTCAGTGGATACCTTCTTGACTAGGCCTCAAAGGTCAGAAGAACCACAAAGAAGAGTAAAAAAAAGTTGTACAGTGAATTAGATTAGTAAAGTTAACTATTGTCAGATCAGACTAAGTTATATTTTTACATGTAATAAATGTACCAAAACACTTACGAATAAATCACAATATAATGATTGCACTGTATGTTCTTCAAATAGCAAAGTCAACTTGGTTCAGTAAAAGGTGGAAGGAAACCACTTTTTCTCCAAGGCTTCAGAATTTCAAGACATTTAGCCATTACCCATGATGTACAAACCAGAATGTTTTGTCAACCGTTATTTGTAAACCACATTAAGATTTCATGCCTTAGGCATGAAAGCTGGCTGGGTGACCTTGGGCCAGTTACTCTCTCTCAGCCCAACTCACCTCACAGGGTGGTTGTTGTGGGGAAAATAGGAGGAGGAAGGAGTATTAGGTATGTTTGCCGCCTTGAGTTATTTATAAAAATAATAAAGGCGGGATAGAAAATAAACAAACAAACAAATAAATAAATAAATAAATTTATGTTTGTTCTGTGTGAACTCAACAGTTGCATTCAATATCTCTTGGAGAAAGTCGGAAGTCACTTTCTGTTTCTGTTTTCTGCCTATTTGCACCTTTATAGTTTTTTCTTTAGTTCCATATTCTAACTTTTCTATATTTTCTATTTTGTATTTTAGCTATACTTTGAAAACTAATAAAGCTTTTATATACAACAGGATGTTATTGTTCTGCTACTTTAACAGCTTCAGTTATCATTCCTGAATTTAGCTCTCTTAGCTAGCATTATAGATACATAATTAATCTACCATTGTAAAAATTGAGTATTTTATTCCTATTCTCTGTTTTCTATTTTTAGGGTTTTTCCCCCTAATATTAGTCTCATCAGTGATAGGTTTTACTAAAAACACAAGTGGAAGAAAGCTTAAATGTAGGTAAAGCATCTCCTAGTTTCAACTAAGTTTCTCTTCCTTTTCAATCCCCCATGGTACAATCCATGCTTCTAGAGCAGGTTTTCCCAAACTGTAAGGTGTAACTCCCTTGGGGAGGTACAGACAGAGTCCAGGGGAGGTGTGAAGAAGCTTTTAGTTACACTGTTAGAATAAATCCACCTTTCTCAAAGTTTCATTGTATTGTTTTCATTGTTCATTTGTGTTAGTATAATTTTTTGGGGATTTTTAGGGAAGGTGTGTACATTAAGATTACACTAAAGGGAGGTTTGAATGCAAAAAGTTTAGGAACCCGTTACAGAGAATCTCCTGACCCTCAGAAATGGGTTTTGAGAGGGCACATGTAGCTTCAGTGAAGAAGTCGGAGCATGATTGTGTGAATATATTTGGTGTCATTGTTTTCATTCAAGCAAACATCTGTAAGATTTATCCCATATTTATATTTATCAACACCTCAATTAATTAAAACAATTAGTGAGACTAGTTTTCTGTTTACAAAATCTACTTTTGAATTTTCCTCAGTTAAGTTGGTTTCATAATAATTCTTACTTTTACACAGCTCTAGGGAGATGGAAGAAATTTATGATGAGGTATTTAGATGCTGGCACTCTTTCAATTTAGCTGCATATCTGCTTGAGCTTGGAAATAGTTTTGAAGGCATGCTAGAATGAATAGTAACAGATTATAATGACATGTGAGACTGACATCATCCAGGAAAAGTGAAACCTGCAAAAAATGTTGCATTATTCCTGTGGAGGGAGCCAGTCAGCCATTTCTCCTTACCTAATATTCTATCCTTTCCTCAAATTAGTCTCATTGATCATGGTCCATGGATCATGGTCAGGCTATTTTGTTGTCACCTCTTAAAGAGTTTGGGTGGTTAAGATATCCCTCTTAGATGATGTTGAAATTTGGAGAACATATTCATTTCTAGAGGATAAAATGATGATGGAATTTGGGGAATGTATTCATTTCTAGAATATAAGATATTATATTATCTATTTTATTTATTTTCTATCCCGCCTTTATTATTTTTATAAATAACTCAAGGCGGCAAACATACCAAATACTCCTTCCTCCTCCTATTTTCCCCACAACAACCCTGTGAGGTGAGTTGGGCTGAGAGAGAGTGACTGGCCCAAAGTCACCCAGCCGGCTTTCATGCCTAAGGCGGGACTAGAACTCTCAGTCTCCTGGTTTCTAGCCTGTTGCCTTAACCACTAGACCAAACATATTATATATATTATATTATATTATATTATATTATATTATATTATATTATATTATATTATATTATATTATATTTATTATAATGATTATACTATATAGTAAATATCGCAACTACCCAGTTCAGAGTGAGGTATCATCATTATGCAAATGATACCCAGTTATGCATCTTCACCCAGGCTCCAATGGGAGATGCTATAGGAGTTCTGATTTGGTGCCGAGAGGCAGTCAGGATAGACAGAATAGACTCAACTCAAGTAGATTCAGAAGCTTACTGATGCCAGGACAACATGAACTTTGATGTTTACTCCCTCAGAGAGAGCAGTTTTGTAGTTTATAAAAATTTGTGAGATCAGAGTTATAGAAATATTAAGAGACAAACGAACTGAAAGCTTGCAGTAAAAAACGTTGCTTTTTATTTTAAAAACAAAGAACAGTAACTTAGCTTGCTTTCTTCAGCCAAAGAGAAGCACATGGCTTAAATAACATAGCCCCGTACTCACATTGCAGAGAAGACGAAACAGAGAGATAACAGCAAGGTAACAAAGACAAAAGGCAGATTTATAATTTAAAGCTTTTACCACTACTTGGCAGTACCTGATTGGACAGGGCTTGACGTGTGACCAATCACCTAGGCAACTTCTCACTTTATTTGGGAAGGTAACTCTGATTGGCTAAACTACTAGACTCTGTGGCTCTAAGCAATTAACATTCCTGAGAGGAGGAGTTAACATGTGCTCTCCTGGAGCCCACAGAAAAAAAACTTTTAGGCTTGGCTTTTAAAACTAGCCTTCATATTCTTTTAAGATCATAAAAATATATGCAACAAGCAGCTTGCACTCTGGAGATCCTTTGGGATTCATAGCTCCTTCTGGAAAAGCTAGTGGAAGTTATGGCCAGGAGTGTCTTTGCCCAGTTCTGGCTGTTTAACCAGTTGTGTCCTTAACTAGAGTAGGATACACTCAGGACTGTTATTCATGCCCTTGTCATCTCTCAGTTGTATCCATGTAATTTGTTTTATATCCATTAACTGTCCCATAGGATGCAGCAGCTTATGTACATCCTGGGCAGTCATGTTACTGCCATATTACACCATTGCGGTGAGAGCTGCAGTGGTGCAATTGAAGGTGGTGGTCATTAAGTCCTCTGAGGCTTGGGGCCTGGGTATCTAAAGACCACCTTTCCCAGATACACTGTACCTATCAGGCAGCCAGACAATGCCTTCTATCCCCTATCTCAGGAGGTGTCGCAGGAGGGGGCGTGATGGTTGGTATTCCTTGGGGGGGCTCCGACCCTCTGGAAGAGCATTTCCCAAGGTGAGAATAGCTCCCATTCTTGTGGCCTTCTCAAACCTTGTAAAATATTGGCTGTTTCTAGACAGTCTTTGTGAATTGATTAGTGTAGAACAATTCGCTCCTAGATTATTATTTATTTTCTGTATTACAAATATTCTTACCTGCTCTTGTTTTCATTTATTATTATCCTAGCTCACATTCTCTAGGACTGAGGTGGTGGATAAATTGCATAAATAAATCAATAAATATTGCAGCAGAGACTACAATATTGTACACACCCCCTCCAAGTGTTTAAGTTGTACATTGAAATACCTTTGAACATTTGCTTGAGAAAAACTAGCCATACCCATATTTTTATATGTTAACATGCTCCTTAAATAGTAATCCATCTGGAATCTTGGGGCAAGGGGCGAGGGGTTCCCTTCTGATTTGCTTTGCAGCAATTTTAAGACATAATCACCAAAATGGCTTTTGAGTAATGAAATAAATTATATGCTAGAGGACATTTTAAATGCTTGAAAATTGGTATCACAGTTATAACCCAAGGCTAATAAATTAACAAGTTCTATTTTAATTAAGTACATATTCAAATTAAATGCTGTAATTAAAGACTCATGAGCCAACCCTGTTTCAGTATGTAATTTTTTAAATCATTATTTACACAGCATACCTTACTTAAGTATTTTGAAAGGGAGTATGGATAAAAATGTAAAATGCCAGAAGACATGATTGGAGATTAGAATATACATTCCTCTAGATGTATTTCCTGATACCTACTAAATCAAGGATGCCAATAGCATATGTCCACTATGATGATTATTATTTTTTGTCTGGCTAACAGCATAGAAGAACCTATTTAGGTGGTGGAGAATACAGAACCACCAACAGGCAATTAGCTTTTCTTGAGTGATTTTCTATGAATTATAACATGGTTATTCTGGAGGTGACAGACTCGACCTTGGGGGAGCTGGGGATGGCGACGGCCAACAGGAAGCTCTGGCGTGGGCTGGTCCATGAAGTCACGAAGAGTCGGAAGCGACTGAACGAATAAACAACAAAAATCTGTTTATTTATATTCAGTTTGGTTGTTATATCATTAAAAGCTTTTGTATCTGAGATGCAGACAATAGGAGAAATGTAAATATGCTGGATTTCATATACCTTGGCATCAAATAAAAACAGATCCCCCACCCAAAAAAACCCCACCCACTACATCAGTCTATTAGGGCAGATTTCAGGTTGCAGGGAACTTGCAATCATTAAAAGGTTGGCATATATAGATAAACCACATGTTAAAAGAATAACCAATCTATGTGATATCTTGGATGGAAAAAATGAGCAAATTCAACCAAAATGCATCTAGAACTGGTTTGTTCTAAGATGGTAGCTATCTGTTCAATTGCCATTTATTAATCATTTATGAAAATTATTCAACATACAACCAATCTTTCTCATTTCTATAAAAATCTCTAAAATACTCCTTCTAGCATCCCCCACTTAAGCTTCTTCTTAAGTAATTTCATCACTTTTCTTTTTAATTCCATTCCCTCTGCAGAAAGCTCCTTGTTTAACCCTTTTTACTTATTTCTAAAGCAATTTTATATCCATCAAAATTAATCTGCATTTTCTCTGCCTCTTTTAATCTTAACTGTTTTTGCTTTTTTGACTATATTTTTTGAAACTATATTTTTCTCTATATAAACATTATATAATACCTTTCTCTCTTTTTTTCCAGAAATCATTCTCTTCTATGCAACTTTTTGCATCCACAGCCACTTTCACTTTATTATGTGCACCAAGAATCCTTTTCCATACGTCCCATTAGCACTTTTATAGCACGCAGTAACATATTGTTTTCACTCTGTTTTTTAATATTTCTAAGTCTGTCCCTCATTCAGAACCTCTCATGGCACTTGGATCCTTCATTAATTCTCTCAATTTTTCATAATATAATCAATCATGCTTTTAAGATTTACATTCCTTACTTTGCCATGTGTGAGTTCAAATAGAATTCTGCTTAAGTTGAAGCAAACAGATCTTCTTCTGAGCATAAACTCACCAGTCACTCTTCTGATGGGTCTCAAAAAGGCTCAGTTACTTTTTCTCTATTCTCTTATCTTGTTCCTATCCATCCATTCACATCATATAGCACAGTATTTTTCCCCTTGGATTGCTTTCATTCAGAATGTTGCACATTTTTTCCTTCAGCTCATCTTTCTGGTCTTTTGTTATCACTGTACACCAAAGTATAACATTAAATGTCACCAGCTTAATGGTTCCTACTTTCATACATATCTGGAACATTCTAGATGACACCAATTTATATTTTCCAAAATACATTTAGCCCTTTCATTCATAATTAAACTTACACCATTTCCCAGTCTTCGTCGTACCTGCGTTACATGCAGGTTCCCTGTATAACTGTACCCTGTTAACACTGATTAGTTTTGGCACATTTTGGCCAGAATGTCACAAGCACAAACAACGCCCAGTTTTAGTCTAAATGTATTCACACGACTATGCAGGCTATGATATTTAATGAGATTCTTTTGCCCAAATCAATCAATTATTACTTATAGTTAGCATACTGACACATACTCAGGATATTTTTCCTGCCTAGTTGTGATGCATTGATTATGAGAAGAATGGTAGCTGTCATTCTCAAAATACATTAAGCAAAAAAAAAACCCTCCAAAAGTTCAAAAATTGAATTGTGCCATCATCATACTTTCATTCAAGGAAAGGAACAAAAGTCACTTTCAGAACTTTAGATCAATAAGTCATTTACCAGTTATATATAAGATTTTCACAAAAATACTAGCACACTTCAAGCAATTCAGATACAATTCACTAAGGGAAAAGCAGGCTTAGAAGCAATTACAGAATTCTGATCCATTTACAAGATGCCCATTCATTACTCCCAGATTCAGTAAAAATATATTATGATTAAAGCACCATTATATTCACAGTTCTTCTATTATGATGCAGTGAATACAGTGAATGATATTTATAGGAAAAAGGAAATTGAAAGAACCTACTTTAGTATTATTTATGACGTAAACCAGACTACAACATAAAAACACAAATAAAATGCCATTAAATGATAATTATTTTACTCCATTTTCATGAAACTAAACCCTTCCCCTATTAATCAGTTTAGTCCTTGAGAATACTGCAGTTTATGGATGCATATTTCTATAACCTGCAAGTTGTATATGAGTGTAAAATGTTTCATGGTTAGTTATTAGAAAATACAAAGACATGTAGGACTGATGTTACCACTCTGATGAGCACAGAATGAGTCCACAGTTGAAAATCAATTTATATAGCTAAACTAGTGGCGAAGTAAACACAATGAGAACTGTTGACATTTATATCCCCTCACATTGCCCTAAATATTTAAAATCCAAATTTAAAACTAATTTTTAAAATTCAGTTCAACTTATTTAGTGGTACTTTTAAGCAGTTTGATTTCTAAAAATGTAAATTGTAAGGTATTATATGTCATTATTGGCGATCACTCGTAGCCGAGTAAGATTGTCTTCCAAAGGTAAAATTTTAACGGTGAATCCGTAAGTGGCTATAAAGGCCAATTCTGGATCCGCACAACCTCCCACAATGAGGGCATAGGTTTCCGGGTGGGAGACGGTCATGATGAGGGTTTGCCTGACGTGCCTTCCTTTTAGCTCTCTTCTCCTTTTCGCCCTGTACTCGTGCTTCTTCAAAGTCCATAGCGCCATTAATAAAGGCTGACCTCCAATTGAAACGCTCATGAGTTAGGGCTTCCCAGTTCTCAATGCTGATATTACATTTTTTTAAATTAGCTTTGAGAGTATCTTTGAATCTCTTTTGCTGTCCACCAATATTCCGTTTTCCATTCTTAAGTTGGGAGTAAAGTAGCTGCTTTGGAAGACGATGGTCAGGCATTCGAACAACATGACCAGTCCAGCGAAGTTGATGTTGGATGATAATTGTTTCAATGCTGGTGGTTTTCGCTTCTTCTAATACGCTAACATTAGTCCGCCTATCTTCCCAAGTAATTTGCAGAATTTTTCGGAGGCAGCGTTGATGGAATCTTTCAAGAAGTTGGAGGTGGCGTTTGTAGAGGGTCCATGTTTCACAGGCGTACAGAAGGGTTGGTAGTACAATGGCTTTGTAAACAAGCATTTTGGTCTCCCTGCGAATGTCCCGATCCTCAAACACTCTACGCTTCATTCGGGAGAAAGCTACACTCGCAGAGCTCAGGCGATGCTGAATTTCAGCGTCGATGTCGGCTTTTGTTGATAGATGGCTGCCGAGATAAGAAAAGTGGTCGACATTTTCTAGTGACACACCTTTAAGCTGGATTGATGGCGCTGCAGAGGGATTGGTTCGAACTTGCTGGTAAAGCACTTTGGTTTTTTTAATGTTAATCGAGAGGCCGAGCTTTTCATATGCTTCTGCAAAGATGTTTAGGATAGTTTGAAGATCTTCCTCGGAGTGTGCACAGACTACGTTATCATCAGCATATTGAAGTTCTATAACAGAAGTTGCAATTACCTTATTTTTTGCATTCAGCCTACTAAGATTAAAAAGCTTTCCATCTGTTCGATATATAATTTCTACACCAGTAGGAAGTTTCTCTTCAACAAAGTGCATAATCATAGCGATGAAGATAGCGAATAAGGTTGGAGCAATAACACATCCCTGTTTAACGCCGGATTCCACTTTAAATGGATCGCTTTGAGAGCCATTGTTATTCAGGATTGTTGCCATCATGTCGTCATGGAGTAACCGCAAGATGTTCACAAATTTATCAGGGCATCCGATTTTCAGAAGGATGGTCCAGAGAGCAGTACGATTTACAGTATCAAAAGCTTTAGTCAGATCAATAAACGCCATGTACAGAGGGCGGTTTTGCTCCTTGCATTTTTCTTGAAGCTGTCGTGCAGTGAAGATCATATCCACTGTTCCCCTGGAAGGGCGGAAGCCATTTTGCGTTTCAGGGAGGATGTCTTCTGATACAGATAGGAGACGGTTTGCAATGATCTTTGCCAGGATTTTGCCTGCTGTGGCTAGAAGGGAGATGCCTCGGTAGTTTCCACAGTCTGTTCTATCACCCTTTTTAAAGAGAGTGATAATTATGGCATCCCTAAAGTCTGCTGGAATCTCCTCCCTCATCCAGATTTTTTCGATGAGCTTATGAAGTTGTTGTGTAAGTTCAGGCCCGCCTTCTTTAAAGACTTCAGCAGGAATCCCATCAGGTCCACTAGCTTTGTTATTTTTCATTTGTTTAGTGGCTTTACTGACTTCCTCCAAACTAGGGGGTACTGCAAGCTCATTTCTTATTTGTTTTTGTGGGATTTGCAAGAAGACTTCGTCAGCCACAGTAGAGTGACGATTAAGGAGATTGTAGTAATGCTCTTTCCAGCGCAGTGCAATAGACTCTTTGTCCTTTAGAAGTTTAGCACCATCTACTGAGCGTAAGGGATTTGTACCATGGTTTGTTGGTCCATAGATGGCCTTTATGGCATTAAAAAAGCCCCGTGCATCGTGAGCATCTGCAAAATGTTGGGTTTCTTGGGCTTTTTTTATCTAAAAATTTCTAAAAATGTAAATTGTAAGGTATTATATGTATTGAGGAATTAAATAACGTGGAATCCCATTGAAGTTTAACTTAACTAAAGCAGAACCACTTTAGTTGGCTTGTTTATAAATATCTGCAATTGTGCCTGAAAAAAATAACTCACAAAAATTAACTATTTGGGCTAATGTTGGCAATAGAGAAAAAGGTAATTGAAATAAATACCAAAACTAAAAATATAGATTAATTTAAATGTATGTGAACTGGGACTAGCAAATCTGACTTCCTTGCAACCTCCTGGTTGGTTAGCCCTCCAAATCCTGGAAAGAGCTATCTGAGGTTTGGGTATCTCTGATGAATTGTATGGACCTATGGCAGGAAAGGAAAATCAGTTATGAAAGGAGAATATGTAAAAATAAAAAGTATAGTCCATACCCACAAGCATGAGCTCCAAGCAAACTTCATTCTGTTTTCATATAGCCATCTTAACCCCTTCAACTCTGACATCAGAGTCCATCCCATTCAACAAAATCCCTTGATCCTTAGGGAAAGCTTTGAAATTTAATACTGTTTAATTAATACTGTTCACTAATACTCTTTCAGTACATTTTGTTTTTGTCAATTAGTTTAGCAAAATATAACAACAACAATAACGAATGCTTATTGGTGGGGGAAGAGAGTTCAACTTCTGCATGCTCTGCTACATTGCAATATTTTATCTGAATTCAGCTCTAACAACTTCAGTATGTTTGAAAAACAGAATACAAAACCACTTGACGGTTATGGAGCATCAAAATTTCAGATACTCCAATGCAGCACACAAAGATTTGAAAAGATGCTTAGATGTTTAAATTTAAACATATAAATAATTTAAACATGTAAACAAATCATGTTCAAGACCAATGCATGTAATATTACTCTAAGGAGCATGATGCTGAAATGGTAGAGCATGAATCATTAGCTAGGAAACAGGTTCAATGGTGTGTAAACCTATTGAAGCTCTCCATAGGATGAAAATCAGGGCCATCTGCCAGGGGAGGGGGGAGTGTTAAAAAAGAAGATGGCAGCCACAAATGTGTGAATGAAGCTCTTTTTACATGCATCCAACAAGAAAAGTGTTGGAAACTTTCATGGCCAAATATACACGCGTAAGGATAAATCTACTCCCTTTGGCCCCGTCTCACTTCCTCAAATAGCTCTAAGTGAATATGCAGAATTTGGCCGTAGGGAAGAGAAAAGAATTGGATATATCATGTATATCAGAAGTCATCAGAGGAGGAGCTATTTGAACTTCAGGCCATTCTCTTCCTGTTTAAGCAGCTGCACCTATGCTGGTATAAATTGTGCTTTTAAGTATGACCACAAAAATAAAAATACATAGCTGAGCAGCAGGGTTGAATTACAGGCAGATTCAATCAACTTGTGTTCAAAATTCTTTAGCATCTTTTGCTTATAGATATAAAAGCAGAGTTGCAGGCAAGAATAATGGAAACATTGCCACTTTATATATCACACTGTTAAATATTTCATCTTGTTTTGCCAACCTTAAGTGGTGAAAATATTGTACTATAAGTCATGGACAAATATGCTCATGTAAGGTAATAGAAACAGAAATATAGTAATATAGCAGCTAACAAGAAGTGCTAGCTGACGAAGAGATGGGTAAATCTCTTGAATTGAATATTTATAGCATGTCTTGAATCACATGTATACATTTTTGGACTTGCATGATTCCTTCTGTTTTTTAAAAACTTGAAATTTGTATTTGGGTAGCATAATAAATATTATGAAAGCATGTCTAGAAATCTTTCAGCCAATTTACCTTGGACCATGCTCAGTTATAGTCATTAAGTTTTGCTTTTGGGAAGACATATAATTATTCTGTTGTAAACCGCCCAGAGTCCCCCTTGGGGGAGTTGGGCGGTGATAAATCCAATCAATCAATCAATCAATCAATCAATCAATAAATAAATAAAAAAAAAAATAAAGGGTTTGTATACCATAATACATCTAGCCACTACTGAATTCAGTAGGATTTGTTTTTGGTAACTAAGTTATCAGTTTTGCAGTCTTAATACCATTTGTAAATAGGGATTTTTTTAAAATTAAAAAGACTATAATGCTATATTAAAACAAATATAATGCTAATTTTAAAAACTTACCTGATTATTTGGTATATGCTTACTGTATTTTAGTATTTGAGACATTTCTGAGTAATGCCTTTTTTTCTTTTTAAAAAGAGCTATAGTCCATGGTCAGTTCAAATACATTTCTTTGTAAGGAAAAACTAGAAATCTTAATATTCACTGTTTCATTTTTCTTTTAAGATATGTGATAGTTTTCCCCCTATATCTGATTTAATATGCCATTGAGATTTATTATTTATCCCTAATCCAAAGTAACAGTCTGATACTTAACTGGGATGCAGTGCCAACCATGTTCTTCAAAACAATTTTTTTCTCACTTTTGTTGTTGTTGTTCTGCTCTGGCCGGAGCTGTACCTGGATTCCTTCCAGCGCTTAGTCTTAGGGCTTGCCTGGCAGGGCTTTCATCAGAGATTAAAAGGGTGGGGAAGGAAACTTTGCCACCGTTAGATGGCTCACTATGAATATGCTTCTGAAGGCAGCAGGAATGTTACCCTTCCTCCCCTTTGCTCTGGCTTTGAAGTATTGGATGCATGAGTTATTCAGAGGAAGAATGCCCATTTTCTACAATACCGAGCGACCCAGTCCAGCTCCTGGGACAGTGTTCCCAAAACGCAGCCGAAGCAGCGAGTTCTCTTGGCCTCCAGTCCCTGCTGGCTCCTTTGTTTCCCGTGTCCTTGGCAGAGGCTGAAAGAACTAGGCTTGTAAGACTTGGGTCCTGTTGTGCCACTTAAAGAAATAATAAGCCATTGTCCTCATTAAGCAACCCTTGTTTTTAGCAAACAGAATCCAAGTGCTTGAAATGAGAACTTTTTTTATTTTTTAAGGGGTTTGTGTGTTGTAAAGCAGGGTTGCTTTGCAAAATTCCCTGGAGAAATCGCTTTTTGTTTCCCTTTCTTAAATTGCGGCTTAGTGAGAAGATTCATATTCAAATAGGATGGGGTTGTGAATTGGTCGTTTGCACATTCTCATGCACCCAGGAAGTCTATGATTATGGCTAATTACAATGACGAATGAAATACTAAAAAGAGTGCTCAATCAAATTGCTGTTCATGCATGAGGTAGCTGAGGCCAGCCAATGGAGGTGCGATGTGGGGTAATTACAAACAGTGTGGCGAGTTGAAAATAGCTGAGTAAATCTATTCAAGACAGAATGAGGCCTAATTAATCACTCTCAGTTCTGAATTCTGCAGATGATCAGCAGGCTGTATTCATTTTGGTGCTCTTTTAACCGACTCTAGCGAGGAGATACCAATCCCTCCCACCACCACCCCGTTCCTGCCTATACTCTTGCTGGCTACGGCAATGCAACTGTTTCAAAGCGCCTGTAATTTTCATTTGTACTGCAAACAGTTTTTACACCTAGTAGATAGACTGTTAGAAAAATAAACACTGCAATATTTGCTGTGGTTTGGAGGTAAGGTTATTGCTGAATGTTATCTGATGTTACCTTCAACAGGAGCCAGAGGAAGGTTTTGAAAGGATAGGATTCTTGTTCAGGCATTGCTGAATCTTCTTTTCCTCTTTCAATGATGCCAGGTCATTGGCATCCCCCTCCTGAAATAATTACTGCCAAAGGAAACATTACAGATCTTTCCTTATTTTGTGCTGAAAGAGTGCAGGCAAAGTAACCCAATTAATCCCCAACTAATATTTATCTGTAAATCGTTTTTTTTTTAAATAAAGGGAGAACAACAGTCACTTACCAGCTTTTAAAATGAAGCTAACCTGGTAGATACAGGATAAAAAGATGTAATTCAATTTAATAGTAAGGGAAGAAGGGGGGAGTGCATAGAAATACATGATACCTTTCAATGTCCCTGTACTGGAATCCCATCATAATGTTATGCAGTGTTTTTTTTCCTGCTGTGGAAATGGCTTTCACATTTTCTTCCTCACAGTCAGAATTCTTATATCTCTATGAGGTGTGGGAGGGTATATGTGTGAATGTGTGTGTTTGTATGTGTGGATGTCGATGTAAGTATGTTATATTTCATAAGCTGCATATCCATTTTTAATAATTAATATCTGATGGACAAAGCTGTTTTAAGATGCATTTTAAAATAAAAGATATAACATTTTAAAGCCTATATTACTGTCTCTCCTGTTCCTCTTCCTCCTTTGTTTATTCTCTTCTCTTATATGACAGAAGACTTGTAATTACTGTCTCCAAAAAAATGTAGGTACTAAAGTTTCATGCAGTTCCCTCAGCTACTGAATCAGATTTTTCCTAATCTTCAGCCAACAAAGCTTCTTGCCTCACCTGAGTTATGCCATAGTAGCTTTCCTGTGAGCTGTGATTACTCAGTTTCTGGGGGAAACCTAGAGGAATGTTATGTGAACAAGGCCAAAGCTCACCAACTAATCCGGAGCAGATATGGTATCTGAGCTCCAGTCCATCGCTGGACATCATAGCATGAATGCTCTAAATTGCTTTTTTTTCTTATACTCACTGCAGAATCCCCAAATCTGCAAAGAGAAAAGGAAACAAATAGAGACATTTTAGAAAGCAGTGCTGCACCTATTATTTTAATGTAATACATAGTGAGCTTGTAGAATTCACTGCCTCAAATTAACCTTTTAAAAATGAATTAGGTATCAGTGAAAGACAGTTCTTTTAATAGCCACAGTATGTTAACTCCATGTTCAAAATCAGTGCATGTTTAAATAACAGACAGTGATTGAAGACCTTCATACCTGATTTAAGAACTTCCAAAGGCATCTTGCAGCACATGGTTAGAAAAAAGAATTCTGGATTAGATGATTTCAAGCAATATGACACCCAATTAACTTTCCTGTGTCTCAAATGTATGCTATTGACTATTTCCTTTATTAGCAAATTAATTTATGTCCCAGATTCCCCAAACTCATCCTCTATCCAGATGTTCCTCAGCTATTTCCCCCTTCCAAGAAAAGGTTTCCCTCAAAATTCACTCCCCACAAATTCTCCTTTCTAAAACTCAGTTACAGCATGCATTCCCTTTTTAAACCAAACCAAGTAGAAACAAATAAAACCCACAAATGTTTCCCATACATATCTCTTTAAAGACATGCATTTCTTACAAACTGATTTCTCTAAAAAAAATCATTCCACTTTTCCATTCCTCCCAAATTAATATTTCTTTCTCCCTTCCCTCTACATTTGTCCCTAAAGTTAGTTCAGGGCTTTCCAAAGTTTTCCCGTGGTGACACACCAACCGCCGTTGGTGTGTCGCCGCGGGAAAACCTGGAAGTGCCGCCGTTGCGGCAGCGTGCAAAAACCTGGAAGCGCTGCTGCCGCTTTCAGGTTTTTGCGCGCCGCCGTTGGTGTGTCGCCACGGGAAAACCCGGAAGCGCTGATGATGATCAGCACTTCCGGGTTGTGTGGCGACACACCAGACTGTGTGTGGCGACACACTTTTGTGTTGCGACAAACAGTTTGGAAAGCTCTGAGTTAGTTACTTAGGTCTATTTGTCCCTCTTTTTGCTCTCTAAACCTTTCCTGCAGTGTAAACTGCATGGCTGGTCCCATGAAGCCTCCCAGTATTACCATTTTTAACATCTTTTATACTTAGATTTTATATTATTTATTATATTGTAATTTTATATTTATGTTTCTTAACTATGTTTTATTGTGAACCGCCCAGGGTCCCCGACAGGGGAGATGGGCGGTAATATAAATTTAATAAAATAAATAAACTGTTCTGCAATATTTCTGTTGCCCCTCTTAGTTTCAGAAACAAGATAGCTACTTTCCAGGTCACAACCATCTCCTGAGGTTAGCTGGCTTCCACAATACTACCAGTGCGGGAGCATTAGGTGATGCTTAGACTTCATCCTTCAGAGCACGCTGGGAGTGAATATTTCTTGCACAGTGTTCCTACCTGCTTGTATCACCTCTGCCTTGAGTTAAACAAACAAATGAAAAACCCTGCCTTTTTAGGTGTCATGTATATGCAATACCTTACCTGGGCCACTAATTTATAACATGTACACGTTAATTTTTACTGAACATTTTTTTGCTCATTTTAAAGATGTCATTACAGCAATTTATGATGCTGGATACAATCCAGGGAATATGCAAGAATGGTTCTTATTTTGAGAATTATGTAGAATGTAGACATAATTTTATCAACATGGTGGCAGACTCTAGCTCTTTTCTTTATATTTATAACATGATTGTAAGCTCTCCAGGACAAATGTGTCTGTATTGTTGTACATGCAGTGCTAAGCCAGCAATCTTAATTACAGTATTAATTACTGAATACAACATATACAAAATGAATCAGAGAGTCTACATTTCTGTCAGTGATGATGCTAATAAGTAGCGGAATAATTAGCAATAATATTTTATTCTGTAACTGACATTGATCAATTGAAACTGAAATAATCCATTACTTTCAGTCCAGCTGAATGATATGTAACACTATGAAAGATGTATACAGACACAGGCAAACTGTTAAACAATAGTTCACATGTCTACGCAGTTTCAGTAAGAGCTAGATTGTCCAGTCTGCGGCTCTTCCTCCTGTTTCCGAAGGTCATTCCCACATACCATTACAGATGTCAACCACTCCTCCCATCCAAAAGTGAAAAGTGCCCAACCAGTTGCACCACACAGAGATGTAAAGTTTGAACTTGGATTTTGCTCTCTATATGGCTTCATCTTACCCTCTGCAGTTGCTGGATTTCTTCATTAATGTTTTTTTTAAATCCTTGTAATAAAGACTGGTTTATCAAGAGCGGTGTCCTTGCATCACTGCCTGGGAGGCTTCTAACTCCAGTATCAGTTCAAGAGAAGCCTGACAGTTTCCATGCTGAGGTTAAAGGTTGATGCTATTGCTGTTTGTACCTAAGAAGCTGGAAGTAAGAGTAGAGAACTATATGACACAGTCTACGATAGAACAAGATGCTTGCTATTTGAGGCAAAAAAAATAAAGAATTGACAATTACGTTGTTCCAGAATTTGCTGCTTGTTGCAGCTGCTTCACCTATTCCAATAATAGAACTGATCTGCAGTCTAGAGAAGGAAAAAAGAATAATATTATGATTACTTAAAACAACGACACTGAAACACATAAACAGATTTTTTTTTCTGATGTCATTTGAATTTCTTACCCAAACTATTTAGCAGGGAAAAGCTTATTTCTGTCAGCTGACAGGTTTCTTTGGAATGGGGATACTATTCATCAGGGCGGCACATGCTTTAAAAGTCATTCAGAATAGATGCGTTGGACTTCATGGGAGTGCAACACCTATTTAATCAGTTGACTTACTAAAGCAGCTGTCTTTTACTCATTTAATTTAATGAATTGTCTCATTAAATCAGCCTGAAAAAGAAACATGGCTGCTTTAAAAAGGTGCTGTGCTCATATTCTCATGCATTCTGAAAAACTCCAAAATGATTTTCAAAGGATGAAGAGGCCTGTTATTAATAAGCTTGCTAACTAAGCCACTGAGAGGTAAAGTACAGAATAGTATGGCTGAATTTCCTAGAGAAAATACATTAAAGTATTAACTATATTCTTAGAATCTGCAATTAATTAATATGTTTGGTTTGATTTTGCCATTCTGAAGAGAAAACCAAATATTGAACCTAAACATAGTTTTATATTACTCACAATTATAGACATTAATTAAAGTTGGAAAATATGTTTATAGAGGAGTATTTTGTAAGTATGCCACTTTTAGAATAAGCAGCTTTCTGTCCAGCCATGTAAGCCATTGTACACAAATTCCATTTATTTTCCGCCTCTAACGTTTGCACCAGTAATCTATCCACTAATCACCACTGGGAATACTTATAGCTTGTCAGCAGTTTCACTCAAATCTCTGCCATCCCACAGGGGAAAAAACAGAATAATATCTGGATCAGATTAAAAAATGAATTGAAAATTTATACATTTGCTATCTTTTCATTCAGTAAGAAGTTTTCTGCTTTTTTCAAATCTCTTCTATCTTGTGAACTGTCAGAGCCAGAAATGAGAAGGTTATAGGTTCTGCAGATACAGGGATAAATAAAGAGTGTAGTACTCTGTGCGTATGTGAATGTGTGTTTGTGATTGTATGTGTCTCTGTGTTCTCCATGTTTACTTTTCTTCAACATAATGTATAACCTATACAACCTACTTATAATCTTCTTGTTGTAAAGCTGTTGCCTCAGTGATTTTCCCAACAGAAAAAAGACCGAATAAAATGTTTCCTGCTATTGTTTCTTAATGACGAAGCCTTTCTGAAATGCTACTTATTGAGGCTTCACAGTTTATTTTATAGGCATTCCATAACTACAATTTGAAATAATGAAATTGCCTGGAATGTATATGGAGCAGTATATTGTAAATTCAATGCTCACTTAGTATGAACAGTGATTTTTTTTTCTTGGTCAGTTATTTATGTGGAACTGTGGTCTCTTAGATGGTGGCTGCTAATAAATGATGGAGAGACAGAATGGTAGAAGTGTTGGTAGAAGTGTTATTTCATGGCTGTTTTATAGAACACCTGCCTCTCTGATTGACAGGCTGCCTGACCAAACACTGCTTTATTCAGTATGTTCTGACCCTGCATAAATAAAGAAGAGGAGTAAAGGCCATAGCTCAATGGTAGAATGTGAACTTGGCATGCAAGTAATCCAAACTGCAATCTCTAGTTAAGACTGGAAGTGGCTTTTCTTGCAAGACTTGATATAACAGTTTTGGTTAGTAAGTGGGTTAGCATAGACAATAAATACTGAATTGGATAGATCAACGCAAGTCACTGATTTCTATGGGAATGATTAGTTCAAGTGTATCGGAACACTGGCTGCCTTTAAGAAGATAAAAGAAAAAATTTTGAGCCTACGTTCTCAACCATAGAGTATGATGTCCTAGGAACATATCTAATACTTTCTGAATAACATATATTCTTGATAGAATCATTTATTTTTTTTGCTTTACTACATTTTCTGTAGTAAATTTACTAAATGTAGTAATTTGCTTTACTGCATTTTCGCCTCCCTGCCGGAACCGAGGGCATTTTAGGGGTCCCTGGAGCCTGCCCTTTTGAAGGGGCAGCGGCAACCCGGAAGCGCCGCCACCAGCACTTCCGGGGTTTTTGTGAGCCGGCCGTTGGTGTGTTGCCAACGGCAAAAGTTTGGAAAGCCCTGTCTTAGAAGAATGTGTCAGTTTTGCTTTGTGTCATGGTGCTGTTTTCTGGAGCCTCTGAAGTGGAACTACTTTATTTCATATGGGACGCCTTTATTTCATATATTTGTATGTATGTGTTAGCAGCAATTCTTAGATCGAGAATGACATGCCATTGCTTTTGAACTGATCTAGAATCAGATAGAAAATTGGAATTGTCATCTCTCTTTACTAAGATTGTCTTTTATCTAGTGCCAACATCATGTAGTCATCAAAAACTGATGGTGGCTATATTGATCATGTAAGTAGACCACTTAGCTTCTGTGGAAGAGTTTCATAACATTGACCCTTTGGCTCAGTCAGGCTTGATAGTACAAAAATGGTTGCGATTTTGATTTTAAAATCTAAAATTAGCATTTAGATCAAACTACCACCGTCATCACAGGTGAAAATGTCATGTAGAGAGGCAGTTTGCAGTGGATTTCTGTTTTATTGCCAATTATGGGATTGCACCCTCCATCACATCTAAGCGGAGCAGACAAGATTAGAAGGTGCAAGACAGACTGGTTTACACACCTGACTCTGGCCTTCAGCAGAGAAGAATGGAGTTGCCTTACTCTGACTAATGGTACAGCCAGTTCCACAAATCCTAGCATAGGGTATTTCTTAAGTTTTACTTGAGAAATACCCTTAGTTTATCACACTATTAAAAACTGCTTATGATTATTTTTAATCTCATAGCTATCTTTGTCTCTTACGTCACATCATAGGTGCCCACAGGGGTGGAACAATGACAGAATGTGCATGGTGACATTGTGATGCAGGTCATGTCACTTCTGTACTTGCATCCAACAATGGGACACAAGTACAAAGTGCTGGAAATTGTGGTATGACATTGTAATGCATATTTATTTCATTATTTCTTTTGTCATTTCAGTTTGTACCGGACATCTGTGCCTCACACCTTTTGTTACAGGTTGAGCTTGCTTTTGAACGTACACATTGCAGAATATTAGATATTTATGTCTGTACTTTCCAAGAATTTGAAAAGTGTTTGTAAAAGTTGTTTTTATTTTAACTTTTCCCTTTATACTCCACCCTTCCCACTGGCTTAAATAAATAAATCACTCTTCCTCCAAAATCTCCCTGCGCAATGTTTTAAAGTTTGAGTACTACTTATAGTAGAGCCCTGCAGTTGGGAAGTGCTGAGAATAAGTAATTGAAGATTTCTATTTTGATAGCCTATTCTGGAATGTCATATCCCGCTGTTATACAGGCTTCCTGCAAAAATAAGGCATCCTCTGACGACTCAAGCACGGTTAAGTAGAAAATTCTGTAGCACTTTAGAAAATAGGTAGCAATAGCATCCTGGTGGCAGTGAAATGACTGGGTCAGTATCACGTAATACCATATCACAGTTCCTGGCCAAACTGTAGTCCCACGGTGCTATGTTTAAAACTATACTGTATGGCTAAATGTGCTGGACTCCCTTCCCCCTGTGTTACTACTATCAGTGGCAGCCCTGTTTTTGTGGTTATTTCTTTGTAAAGTCTATTAGAAACAAGATTAACAGAATTTTAATGATGGTACAGTTGAAATTGATCACCTTTGCTTCCAGTATGAACAGTGCTGGTTTCATCAAAATCAACATATAAAAATGTGATTAAGGAAGCCAGTGTGCTTTGAAAAACTAACCTCTATAAAGACCTGACCTCCATATTCCTTCCCATTATTTACAGTGGGAGAGAAATAGTAATAAACACAATGAAGCACATACACACACACATAGACACATGTGCACGAACACCATGTAGTCATGGTGTCTCTCCCTGCAGGATATTAGAATTCTAAGAACTTCTGATGTTGGGGCTCTGAGACCGAGCATAAGATTTTCTATCCCGCACATTAGAATCATTTTTTTTTTCACTTCTGTGAGTTCACACTAATGTTAGAACCCTATTATCAGAAGGGGAAATCCTTCACGTCTGAGACATGGATCACAGAGTAAGTCTACACTGATATTTTCATTTGTTCCCATGGAACAGAATACAGTATTCTGAATATAACATTGCATTACAAAACTGGATTACTTCAGGAGAAAGTAGCATGGAATGAAGAAATTTGTGAGATGGATCTTTAATCATTACCAACCCATTGGTTTTCTAGTTTAACTTTTCCTAACTGTGACCCCACCCATGGCTTTCCAGATAAATTTGCACTGACAAACAAATGTGAAAACTGACTAGGGAGGAATTTGGTAGAGAAAAACAAAAACAGTAGTTATGGAAAAAGTGCAGCGCTCTCACCATTTCTGTGTTGCAAATCACCCCTTCAAAGTAGCTTTTTATCTAAGCAATGTAGCTGTCTGAATTTTGTGCTTTGATCTGCATGTAACCTTTAGCTATACCTTAAAAAGAAAATCACAGGATTCTATGGTATTGATTATAGTTGTTTCTGCCCTTAAATCTTGCTTAAATAAATCTGCTGTATTACATATGCTTTGGACTACAAATTCCATAAATCCTATTATTATGGCAATTGGGGCTCAGTGATAGTCTGTTTTAGAAGATTAATAGCCTGCTTCAGTGAAGCACATACAGTACAAGAAATATATAAAGACTGTTGAATCTGTGGGTCAGTATTGCCTCTTCAAAAACCAGCAATATAGCTAACCTGTCTAGCTGTAGGCAACCTCCCACTTCTTAGGGTTAGTCCCCTTCTTTCTAGCAAACCACTCCAAAGCAGAATTCCTATATATTTGTTGGGCTACATGTGTGCAGGCCTGGCATCCATAAATTCATCCATTTCCTTCATAGCCTTCTGGTTTTCCATTTCTGCTCTCTCACTTGGAATTGTGTGGTTCATACATACAAGAGTTGTTTGTTTGCATCTGAACAGCCTTGGTTCACTGGGTGCTAATGAGAAAGGGCATGTTCACTTCCAGTTTTGACTGTAAAGGTTTATTTTTTGAATATTTTTTCTTAACTTTTAAAGAAGTTGCCCTATCCTTTCCATAAAGATTATATCAGATTTATATTACACTTTTTTCTTCTTTGTTTCCACTATAACCTCCATGCTTGAATGTCATTTTGCTGTTCTGTTAGATTAAATTGTGAGCTATTGTATAACTGTGATAAGATTGTTATATTTAGGGATATCGTTGATTTATTGAGGTTTAATTTATTCACTTTCATTTATTGTTTATCATAAACATTTATATTTACTGTGAATGTTTTATCAGTTTATACTGATATTTATTGTGGACATTTTAATAGCTGTAAGCCTCCATGAGTTGGAATGAAATTGACAGCATCGTTCAAAAAGCCCCCATGAGTTGGAATGAAATTGACAGCATATAAATCGGATGGATGGATGGATGGATGGATGGATGGATGGATGGATGGATGGATGGATAGATGGATGGATGGATGGATGGAAGGAAGAAAGGAAGGAAGGAAGGAAGGAAGGAAGGAAGGAAGGAAGGAAGGAAGGAAGGAAGGAAGGAAGGAAGGAGACACACAAAGACACATAGACATTCAGAGCTGTTATAATTCCTGTGACCTTAAGCCATCATAGGTAGTTTAGCTGATTTAATTCTGGCTCAGCTGGTGCTCATCACACATTGCCAATTGTTTGACTTTCAGGTTGAGATGCTGGGATTTTTCAGAGTTTGAGGATAGGCTATATTTCTATCTGCAGAAACTCTTGCCTTGCAGCTCCTGGGCAGTTCCCTACCCACCAGCTTTTCAAGATCTTTTAGTATTTTGCACTGAGTGGGGGGATGGAGTTCCTCAAACTGAGTGGGGGAATTTTTAAACAAAAACATCAAACAAAAGCAGTGTGAAAGGAGCAGGGTACAGGTTCAGTGCTATTGTCTGCATTCTCCAGATGATCATCAAGAGGTTCTCACCACTTCAAGATTGGCTGCAGTGAGGAAAAATGTGGGACAGCTCCTCAGATTTAAGGGAATGAAAATTGTGGTGGGTCAAAGTGCCCTGGTCACTCTTCTGCTGCTTCAGTAACAACTGCTGAATTTCTGGCTTCGGTGCAGTAGGATTTATTCTGTTCTCTTCAGGTTTGATCATTGTCCACTCCATACATGTCTGTATCCTTTTGCTTCATCTGCCTTGCTCTCAAATCTTGTTTCCTCCTCCATTGGAAATACTTGTCTTTTAAAATCTTCAATATTATCCCCATCTAATCTCTCTGCATTTATGGAGGCTAATTGTATGTGGAAGAAATCTTCCTATATCCATGGCGACATACAATGTTTGGGGGAGTTGGGCGGTCATAGAAATAAGAATAATAAATAAATATCAAGCAATAATTTTCCATGGTTCTAAATCAGGTAGACAGCCTTTACATTAAGAGAATGTTCTCACTCTAGACAAAATCAAGACTAAATCAAGACTCAGGAAGTACAGGCCTTCACGGACCATATAAACACTATAGATGCCAACATTAGCTTCACCAGAGAAGACACCAAGGACAACAGACTGGCATTCCTAGACTGTGAAGTCCTCATTGGGACCGGTGGCAAGCTAGAAATAGGGATCTACAGGAAACCCACACACAGAGATCAATATCTGATGTTTGACTCCCACCATCCACTGCAGCACAAACTAGGAGTCATCAGGACATTGTCACACAGAGCAGAAACCATCCCCACCTCCATGGATTCCAAAAAGAATGAAAATCAGCACCTGAGAACAGCTCTGAAGGCCTGTGGATATCCAAATTGGGCCTTCACCAAATCTAAATCTACCAGACCTAAAACAGCGACAGATAGGGCTGAGACTCAGAGTAAACGAAAGAACCTGGTCATTCCCTACATGGCTGGCGTGTCTGAAAAGATAAAACGGATATTTGGCAAACACCACATACCTGTATATTTCAAACCCACCAACACACTGAGACAGAGGCTTGTACACCCCAAAGATCAAACTCCAAAACACAAGAAAAGCAATGCAGTTTATGCAATCCAGTGCAGTGAGGAGTGCTCTGAACTTTACATTGGAGAAACCAAACAACTTTTGTACAGGAGGATGGCCCAACACAGGAGAAGTAACACCACAGGACCAGAGTCAGCAGTTTATCTTCATTTAAAGGAAAAAGGACACTCATTTGAGGACATTAATGTTCACATTTTAGACAGAGAAGATAGGTGGTTTGAGAGAGGGGTCAAGGAATCCATTTATGCCAACTTGGAAAATCCTTCCTTGAATAGAGGTGGGGGCCTCAGGCACAATCTTTCTCCCATCTTTCTCCCGGCTCTGTCTTCTGTGCCTAGGAAGATTAAGACCATTTCACAAGCTCAACAGCAGCATGGTGATCTTAACGATCCTCCTTTAGATAATAAAAGGACTTAAAATAACATCTCAATATAACCATGCCCCCAGGTGTAAGGTCACACAGCTACCTAGAAACATATTTAGGATTCCCTTACCAACTTTGCTCAGACTGAAGAAGCTCCTTGGATAAGGAGCGAAACGTTTCCACTAAGAAAATAGAAATCCAGTTGACATGATTCAAGCTACAGACAATTCCACCTGGATGACTGAGAACCTTCATAGACATACTCACTCTAGACAGTTATCTTCAATAAACATGAGGTGACAAGGACATGTTACAGAAAAGGCGGTGCTAGTGCACTCAAAGCCACACTCTCAATTTTCCTATGGAAGAAATAAATACACCTCTAGAATAATTGTTTAGGGTTAAAGCGTGTCTAGTATTTGCTGTACACATCATATTAATCTTTTGGCATTTTTGTTACTGAAACTACACAACTCTGGCCCCTATAGGTTGTCTAAATGGGAGTCATATATATTCATGGGTACCATATATAACTTATTCCAAGCTCTTTGAAGAAGGTGTGGATTATAAGTGTGATCAATCATTTTGTTTGAATAATAGAATTATGGATTTCATAGTGCTGCTTTTGCCTTTCTCATTTATAGTATATTTGGCAAGTTTAGTCTAATTCAAAATCAATGTATACTTTTTTAAAAAAAATGCTGAATTAAATTTTGCTTTTGTAATGTGTTAAATTAAGATGCATTTAGTTTTGAAGAAATAAATTTGATGAATTGTTTAACTCACATATTTTTTAAAATGGGGCTCCTAGCAAATTCCTGAATGGTGAGGCTGGCTACCTTAGAAGCATGGAATGTTGCAAATCAGGTGCTCACTTCAGTATCACTCTCATTCCTCAATTTATGCTTTAGATAAGCTTCCCAAATAATGTTTTCATTCATCATTATCTTACCAAATAAAGTACACATTTTTAAAATGTAGAATTGATCCAGTGTTCTGAGATTTGCTGGCATTAACAAAGTAGATCACAGTTAACTTTAATCTGTTTTTTACTAATATAATTTTTTCTAGATTATATGGGAAAGTGTGTAATTAAGTTGCCACCAGTGATGGCAGTATATACCAGTATCTATTTAGTCATTCATTGTAGTTGAAAGCTTTTAGATTACAGAAAAAAAATTATGCAACTACTGTTGGTAATTAATACTAGTATGCTGTATTGCCTGTTTCCCCCCCAAGACGTATAAAATGGTACATAACAATAGCTTTTGTTGCTTGCTATCTGATTTACTACAGCAAACCAATGGAAAACTAAAGACCACCTTTATTTGGATCAATGGTATTTAAATGTGTCACAAAAATTAAGACATTAGAAAAGAGTCTTGAAAGATTATTTAATTAAGAATTGTTTTACTCACAGTACTCACCCCTCTGCCCTGCCACATTTGCGCTGGGCCACAGTACCCATCTGCATGCCTGCCCACAGTCTGCAGCAAACCCTCTGCCTGCCTGCCTGCCCTTGCGCCATGCCACAGCACCCACCCCCTGCCTGGCTGCACTCTTGCTGTAGCACCGCCCACCCACCCGCCCACCAGCCTGCTTGCAAGCCACCTAAGGAAAGGCTTGTCATGGCCGGGACTTGCAACTTCCTGCTGGCTTCCCAATTGACTTTGCTTGTTGGAAGCTGCAGGAAGTCATAAGTCACAGTCACATGAGGTCTTTGCTTAACGCCCACGGTCCTCACTTAACAACAGCAACAGGGACGGCTAGGATTGCCTTCGCTAAGCGATGCAGTCATGTGACGTCATGCTTTACAACTGCATCACTTAGCGATGGAAATTCCAGTCTCAATTACCATAGTAAAGCGAGGACTACCTGTATTAAACATGTAATTTAATTTAATTTAATTTAATTTATTCAATTTAATTGGCCGTCCACTGCAGAAGACTCTGGGCAGCTTACAAATCCATTAAAAAAAGAAAACAATTAAAACAATTAACAGTCTAAGTTCTGTCTCTGATAATCTTCCAAAAGAGACCAAGTTTATGAGCCTTTGGAAGGCTATAAGAGTGATAGCTCAGAGAATGGCCATTTCTACCACCCCACCTCCCCATCACACTTCATGATAGATGGGGACTTTCAGCAGACTTTCTCTATTCACTAGGTTTCGGCAGGCAGGCAGACTAGCCACCCAGAGTCGTTGTATGTGAGATGGGCGGTAGAGAAATACAACAAACAAACAAATAAATAAATAAATCCAGGAAACATGCCTCATAGATATCCCAGCTGTGAGCCATATGGGGCTTTATAAGTTATGATCAGCACATTAAATTACACTTGGAAATATAATGACAATCGAAGAGAATATTTGTAGCTCAGGGTTGAACTGTGGAGTCCTTGGTGCTCTCTGAGCCTTGTTGTTTTCTTGCAGACATTTCATTGCCAGGCTAGGCAACATCTTCAGTGCAAAAAGGGAGCGGGACCAACACAAGCAGGACAAGCCATGGTATATAAACAGAGAGCAAGTCCCACTCCCTTTTCGCACTGAAGATGTTGCCTAGCCTGGCAATGAAACGTCTGCAAGAAAACAACAAGGCTCAGAGAGCACCAAGGACTCCACAATATAATGACAGCCAAGGCAGCTCATAGATGGCAGTAGTGAAGCTGCCCCATAAGCATTTGGGTGTAATGGGAAGAAGGCTTAACCTTGAGGAACAGGATGGAAGAGCTGCAACCAAGACAATGGTTAGATAAAAGAAATCTGAGTACAGGACAAAAATGTAATTTGAGAAAGCATCTCAGACATAACCCTCCATAGTTCTCTTGAAGATAAAGGGAAGGAGGGGGGAAAGTGTGTTCAGACTTTCAATATTCGGTTACTGTTACCTTATAATAAAAGTCATATTAGCATTCATAACTTTGGCTTCCTAGTCTGGTCTACCTTGACGGGCTTACATCAGGTTGCCGCATTTTCCACCAGTTGAAGTTTTTCAGAGATCTTCAAGGGCATCCTCATGTAATGTGAATTACAGTAATCTAGCTGCAAGATGGCAAAGACATGAGTGACATCTTCAGTGCTTCCTGTTCTAAGTAAAACCACAACTGGAACACCTGCTAGAGATGGGCAAAGGCCTGCTGGCCCTATCTTCTACTTGCCCTTCTAGCAGGAACTGTGAATCCAGGAAGACCCCCAAGTTGTGAGCCTGCTCTCCATGGGGAAGCACAACCTATTGAGAGCCAAAGTTTGTACTAGAATCAACAAACCTCTGAATGAATAAACATTCTGCCTTGAGTCTGAATCCGTTTCTCCCCTGCAGATCCTGACAGCCTCCAGACACCAGTTTAGAACTTCCACTGCATTCTCTATTTGGCCCAGGGTGGAATGCATCATTGAGTATCATCAGCAGATTAATGGTACCTCAACCTGAACCAGTGGAAGTACTCTCCTAGTTGTTGTTTATTCGTTCAGTCGTTTCCGACTCTTCATGACTTCATGGACCAGTCCACGCCAGAGCTTTCTGTCGGCCGTCACCATCCCCAGCTCCCCAATGGTTGAGTCCGTCACCTCCAGAATACCATCCATCCATCTTGCCCTTGGTCGGCCCCTCTTCCTTTTGCCTTCCACTTTTCCTAGCATCAGCTTCTTCTCCAGGGTATCCTGTCTTCTCATTATGTGGCCAAAGTACTTCAGTTTTGCCTTTAATATCATTCCCTCAAGTGAGCAGTCTGGCTTGATTTCCTGGAGTATGGACTGGTTTGATCTTCTTGCAGTCCAAGGCACTCTCAGAATTTTCCTCCAACACCACAGTTCAAAAGCATCTATCTTCCTTCGCTCAGCCTTCCTTATGGTCCAGCTCTCGCAGCCATAGGTTACTACAGGAAATACCATTGCTTTAACTATGCGGACCTTTGTTGTCAGTGTGATGTCTCTGCTCTTAACTATTTTATCAAGATTTGCCATTGCTCTCCTCCCAAGAAGTAGACGTCTTCTGATTTCCTGGCTGCAGTCAGCGTCTGCAGTAATCTTTGCACCTAGAAATACAAAGTCTGTCACTGCCTCCACTTTTTCTCCCTCTATTTGCCAGTCATCAATCAAGCTCGTTGCCATAATCTTGGTTTTTTTGAGGTTTAACTGCAACCCAGCTTTTGCACTTTCTTCTCTCCTAGTAACTTCATGTAAATGTTAGACAGGTTAGATGAAAGAAATGAGCACTGTGGCCCCCTATAATAATGCGTGCAAGAATTCAAATTCTTTCCCCTGCAAGTCTGAAACTTGACTGCCATGCATCCAGATACAGATTATCACAAAATACTGTATTACTTCTATCCATTCAAGTGCCTTTTTAGGCAGAAATATTTAATATGGATCAGTAATATGAGTGTGTGTGTGTGTGTGTGTGTACACCTAATGATGTCCTTTGTTAAGCTATTACTTGATCCTCTGTGGAGTTTAATGTGTAATTGACTACTTTCCTCTGTTGTGACTCTGGATATGCGCTCCTGCTCAAGCATGCTCTTTTCCACAATACTCACTTTTAGCCTCCTTTACCAGTCAGCATTTCAGGTCCACTGGGCCCGTTTCATTCTCACTGAGCTGTTTTGGTTTGATTTCTTTAGGATGTTTTTTTTTAAATGGTAGTTCTGCAGAATTGGGCAGGAAATATTTGGAAGCTGTTATCACTGCCAAAGGAGGTGTTACTAAGATCTCACTAAAAGGCTTCCCAAACTTTTGCACCTGCCATATTCCCTGTTTTCTTATTCTGAATCTGTAAACAACTGCACTCAAATAGTAACTATGTTTTCATCTTTTCCAAAAGATCTTCTGTTTAACTTGGTGCCATGTAGAGGCTTTGTAAGCTTCTGTTTACTTAGGAATCTATTGAAACAAGCCATTTGCTCAGGAGTGCCTAAACCCTAAACTGTACTTCGCTAGTCTCACAATTGTTGGGCGGGGGGGGGGGAGGTTTCTTGCTTTTCATCTGTTTCACTTCTCTTCGTGTACAAAGGCTGAAAATTCAGCATTGTAAATTGTGCCAATAATTAAAAATAGAAGCATGTTACATCAAATGATTCTCAGCCTCTACTTTAAGCAATAAAAATATGATTTATTGCTTGTAAACTTGGGCTTCATGGATATCCTTTCAGTAATAATGTATGTAGACTGTTTACTTTTTAAATCAGGCTTGTCAGAGAAATATTCTCTAGTGATTTTTAAATGTCAGACTAAAGTGATGCATTCTGCTATGTTGTCTGATTAGACACTGTTAAATGATTATTTCTCTTTGTAAAGCTGCATATTGAATAGGAACAGTAAAGCATACACTAAGAAGAGCTTTTATGAAAGGTTTATTTTGTTCTTATGTCTATCAGCATATAGTACCTCAGATATATTGATGAAGTGGCTTTATTTCTTTTTCCAAAGTTACTTCTGTGTTTTCATTTTTAAAGAATACAGTGTACTTTTTCTAATGGCTATGCCAAATCATCTTGATATTTTATTATATAGTGAAATGCTGCATGTGCTAACATAAACTGTTCAACTGGTGTGTTTGTGTGTGTGATAAAAACAAACTGCATCAATAAAGAACAGTGGCAGAGTATTTTATGGCAGCAAATAAAAGTTATAAAATCCTATTAAAGACACCACAATAAATTTTAGAGAATCGTCAGACTTTTTAGGAGAAAATTACTTGGAACAATTGTGCTGATATTTAGCTAAATTAAAATGTATATGACTTTGAAGAATTGCCATAAACATCAAATATAAGATGTTAGGAAGAATGCAAAGATTAAATTATTTTTGTTAAAACCTAAATGAATAGTACTGCTTCCTATCCTATCTAGTTCCAAGGCACAGAGCCAGCCTTTCGGTTCTTGTTAAAATTCCTTTCTTTTGATTAATGCTGTTCTACTTATCTAACTAAACAGCAAATAGCAGCAAGGCCAAATGCAAATGTATATACACACAGAGAGACATACAGACATAGGCACAGAAATGTCATTAAAGAGACTCAAAGTAAGAAGGAAATAAATATGCCAGGGTTTTGTTCACTCTGAAATGCATTACCTGCAACGTTGAAAAAGAAGAAATGTATGAAACATCAAAGTCAAAAAAAGAAACATGCATTACTGAAAAATGGTTTATATAGGGGGGGGCATATTGTCAAAAGGAAAAATATGCTTTGAAATTACATTCACTGAGAAGATACAAAGCTAAAGCTACCAAAACTGTCAGAAGATAGAATCCAGCAGATGGAAAAGATGATAAGCTCACTGTTTCTGGTTTAACTTAAGTTACCTTTCATTTTTTTAATCCATGTAAAAAAATATTATACTGAATCTTTCCTTTCTTGTGCATTTGATTCAATGCAGCAAAGCAGTGCTTGACATGCAAGAAATGGCCACTTATTTCCTAGTCAGCAATGGAACGTTTAACACACTGAAAAAGTCTGAATACATTAATGTAGCTGGCTGAACATGTTGATAAAAATATTGTGATGTTTAAAAGATTGAAAGCTTGTTTAAATGGAAAAAATTAAAGAATTAATGAAGGAGGATATACAGTAATAGGTTGCAAAAAGTAAAATAAATATAATTCTTGTGCTAGGATTGCCCTGAAAATGGTGTTCATTCTATGTAAGGCCATAGTTTCTTAAGACTTTATACAAACAACCCCACTTCTTATATAGTTATTACTGGGAATTTGAGAATATGAATTAATATGCTTGGTTAATCTGCCTAGTCCTGTGATGGCGAACCTATGACATGCGTGTCAAAGGTGACACGCCATGACGTTTTGGGTGACACCCGACAACAACTATTCTCCCTGTTTGAGTTACCAAAGAAACTGAACGAACAAAAGGCACTGCAACTCCCCCCACCGACCTATCTCCCCCCCTTCTCTGCCCTTTTGGCCGCCCAAAATTGGATTGTATTTTTAAAAAATAAATGAATATGTAAAGAATTGTTTCTCTTTTGTTCCGTGTGTATGTGTGTGACACGCCAGCAGAGTCAAGTTAGGCATTTTCTGAATTTTTGAAACGCCAAGCCCAAAAGGTTCGCCATCCCTGATCTAGTCCAATAACAGTCCAACAGATTCAGCTGAAATGTACTGTATATCTGCACATCATGAAAACAATGCTTAAGCTGCAAATTGGCTTTGATCAGCCAATATTGTGCACATATTTCATAGTGCTTATTTCTGGAATTTGAGGAGAAGCAGAAATTCAGTATTGTTATGAAGACACATAAGGCTGAACATTGTAAGCATGTAGATCTCCTCATCAGTGGTCTCTCACCTCAAGATGAAAGAGAAACTTGGTTTGCATTTTAATATATTCTAATTTGACTGCTGAAACAAATATGTGAACTGGAACACAATTATGCCTTGATTGTCATAGTTTTCTGAAATCTGTGATGCATTTGTCTAATTAAAAATGGCCTACAAAAATGTGTGCATTAGAGAAAATGTATAAAAACACAGACTAGGGGAAAACACTTGCAAAATAAATACTTGTATTTAGGAGAACTGCATACAAAAATCTATATCTTTTCAAAATGCAAAAGAGCATTCTTGTGAACTTCCCCCCCAAAACATCCAAACTTGATGTAAGAAACAGAATGGAATTGTATTTCCAAAATTCAAAAATAATAGAAAGTGAAAAGGGTAGATTCCTGCTCTTAGGGAAAGAAACTTTACCTTCCATTTTGAAAAATAGATGTAGAGAAGATGGGGAAAAATGCTCTGATCTTACTCTAGCCATCTTCAAGTTTCCTGTGTTGATGAAAGAGGTCATCAAAGAAACTGCCACCACATCAACTGAACATGGCTGCAGTTAGGTTCTTGATTATGTGATGCAGAATTCCATTATTGATTGATTTGATTGATTGGATTTATTGGATTTATTGGATTTAACAGCCACTCAATTTCCGAACTACTCTGGGTGGCTTAGAACTAGAAACCTATTTATTTACAAATGATCAAAAGAGCATAATACTCAAATATTCATGCCAATTACTGTTCATGCCGCTGCATTCTGGACCAGTTGAAGCTTCTGGGTGGTCTTCAAGGGCAGCCCCATGCAGAGCATGTTGCAGTAGTCAAGCTGCAAGGTGACTAGGGCATGAGTGACTGTCTGAAGGGCCCCCTGATCTAGGAAAGGAAATCATTCTTGGAGATCTTTATTGTTAATATGGAGAATCCATCTATGGGAAAAGGCAAGTCTAATTTCTATTTCCCTTCACAAATTATTTCTCAGAATGCCCAAGAAAAATCCCAAAGAAAGCATTCTAAAGGTTCTTAACTGTTGTTTCTTTATGTACCAAGTATACAGGAAGAATTGAATATGGAGAATGCAGAAAAATGCTATGGAGTTAGCTACAGTTCAGTTTTTCTTTCTATGATCTCTTTCTGAATAGTCTATGAATTTAAATCTTTGAAAAACATATTTAAAGGAGATCCTTAGTGTTTAGAACTGACCTGAGATCCATCACCTCCAAATGAAATGGAAGATGAGAAAGCTACCTCTAGTTTTTCTACAGTTTGTTATAAGCAGCAGCTGCTGAGAGTAATTCAAATCATAAGAGTTCAAGTCCCTGAGCCTCCAGCAGATGAGACTGATTCAGTTTCCTAAGCCCAGGCTTCTGGGGGAGTCAGTCACAGAATTTTCTGATAAAAGCATCAAAAATTCAAGTTAAGCCCATGATTTTAGAAATGAACATTTTGTAGTTTTTTCATTTTGACAGTGCTGGTAATGGGATTGTTACAAGTAATCATTGTTATTCATGAACGTTAGCATTCAATGAAGCAAATCCTTGTTTTTTTTAAAAAAATACTAGTGTTCACATGCATTATTTAGGTTGTTGTAACTATCTTTTCTGATTATTTTGAGATATGAACACAACAGCATTCTGTCATGAATCTCATATTGGCGTGCGTACATAAACCAGTTATCTGCCCCAATAATATTCTGCATGCCAGATGCAACCAGCTGATGTGTAATATGGTTGTGAGTTAATATAATTGTTTCTCTTCACTGCTTTTGTTGCAACACTTTCTGAGTTATTTCTAGTCATTTCCACTCTATTCATTAGGTTTAATCTGTGCACTTTAATACACCCAATCCTTGATTAATTTTGGTGGGCTGTTCTACTGTTTTAGGCCTTTGGACAGTTGTTTGAATCTTTGAGCCTGCATTTGATTTTGGTATTATAGCTTTTTATAAGATCATACAGGGCAAAGGAAAAAATGAAGGGATTGGCTTTGCAGTAGCATCCTGTCACTTCACTTGATATTGAACTATTTATTGTATTATTCATTGGCGATCACTCGTAGCCGAGTAAGATTGTCTTCCAAAGGTAAAATTTTAACAGTGGATCCGTAAGTGGCTATAAAGGCCAATTCTGGATCCGCACAACCTCCCACAATGAAGGCATAGGTTTCCGGGTGGGAGACGGTCATGATGAGGGTTTGCCTGACGTGCCTTCCTTTTAGCTCTTTTCTCCCTTTCGCCCTGTACTCGTGCTTCTTCAAAGTCCATAGCACCATTAATAAAGGCTGACCTCCAATTGAAACGCTCATGTGTTAGGGCTTCCCATTTCTCAATGCTGATATTACATTTTTTAAAATTAGCTTTGAGAGTATCTTTGAATCTCTTTTGCTGTCCACCAATATTCTGTTTTCCATTCTTAAGTTGGGAGTAAAGTAGCTGCTTTGGAAGACGATGGTCAGGCATTCGAACAACATGACCGGTCCAGCGAAGTTGATGTTGGATGATCATTGTTTCAATGCTGGTGGTTTTCGCTTCTTCTAATACGCTAACATTAGTCCGCCTATCTTCCCAAGTAATTTGCAGAATTTTTCGGAGGCAGCGTTGATGGAATCTTTCAAGAAGTTGGAGGTGGCGTTTGTAGAGGGTCCATGTTTCACAGGCGTACAGAAGGGTTGGTAGTACAATGGCTTTGTAAACAAGCATTTTGGTCTCCCTGTGAATGTCCCGATCCTCAAACACTCTACGCTTCATTCGGGAGAAAGCTACACTCGCAGAGCTCAGGCGATGCTGAATTTCAGCGTCGATGTCGGCTTTTGTAGATAGATGGCTGCCGAGATAAGAAAAGTGGTCAACATTTTCTAGTGACACATCTTTAAGCTGGATTGATGGCGCTGCAGAGGGATTGGTTCGAACTTGCTGGTAAAGCACTTTGGTTTTTTTAATGTTAATCGAGAGGCCGAGCTTTTCATAATGCTTCTGCAAAGATGTTTAGGATAGTTTGAAGATCTTCCTCGGAGTGTGCACAGACTACGTTATCATCAGCATATTGAAGTTCTATAACAGAAGTTGCAATTACCTTATTTTTTGCTTTCAGCCTACTAAGATTAAAAAGCTTTCCATCTGTTCGATATATAATTTCTACACCAGTAGGAAGTTTCTCTTCAACAAAGTACATAATCATAGCGTTGAAGATAGCAAATAAGGTTGGAGCAATAACACATCCCTGTTTAACGCCGGATTCCACTTTAAATGGATCGCTTTGAGAGCCATTGTTATTCAGGATTGTTGCCATCATGTCGTCATGGAGTAACCGCAAGATGTTCACAAATTTATCAGGGCATCCGATTTTCAGAAGGATGGTCCAGAGAGCAGTACGATTTACAGTATCAAAAGCTTTAGTCAGATCAATAAACGCCATGTACAGAGGGCGGTTTTGCTCCTTGCATTTTTCTTGAAGCTGTCGTGCAGTGAAGATCATATCCACTGTTCCCCTGGAAGGGCGGAAGCCATTTTGCGTTTCAGGGAGGATGTCTTCTGATACAGATAGGAGACGGTTTGCGATGATCTTTGCCAGGATTTTGCCTGCTGTGGCTAGAAGGGAGATGCCTCGATAGTTTCCACAGTCTGTTCTATCACCCTTTTTAAAGAGAGTGATAATTATGGCATCTCTAAAGTCTGCTGGGATCTCCTCCCTCATCCAGATTTTTTCGATGAGTTTATGAAGTTGTTGTGTAAGTTCAGGCCCGCCTTCTTTAAAGACTTCAGCAGGAATCCCATCAGGTCCACTAGCTTTGTTATTTTTCATTTGTTTAGTGGCTTTACTGACTTCTATATCAAGGTACTAGAGATGCCACACTCACCATTACAGGCCTGGTTGAACTCTGTGGCCATTGGGGGAGGTTCTCCTATGTATGCCAAGAAATGCCAACTTTAAGTTACTTGTGAATGGGCTTTCTTGTTAAGGCTCCTACACCAGAGTCCATGAGGCACCTCCTGTTTTATCTCTTAGGTACCTATGGAAGATATCTCTCTTCATCCAGTCCTATCCAGGATTTATGTTGCACCAATGTGTCTTTTTTCCTTCCCTTTTAATATATATATTGTTTTGATGTTAATTTATTCTTACTGTCTATTTTAAGTTTGTAAGCCAGTTTGAGATGCTTCTGTATAAGAAGTGCTATAAAATAGGTTAAGTAATGATAATATTAACTTGCATTTAGGATGCAGATATATTTATTTATTTATTTATTTAATTAATTAATTTATATTTCCAACTTATATCACCGCCCATCTCCCCCCATTCCGGAGGGGACTCTGGGCGGTTTACACCAAGCCAGCAATTAAAACATATAAAAATTTATAAAATAGAATACATAATTTAATTAAATATATAAGATCCAAGAGGCTCTGATGTTAGGCTTTAAAGAACCCTACGGAGCAAGCCAACCCCAAGAGGAGCTATTACTCCCCCCATCCCAAGCGAGGTGGCAGAGCCAGGTCTTCAGTTGTTTCCGGAAGGTCATAAGTGTGGGGGCTAGCCTCACCTCCAGAGGCAGAATATTCCAGAGGGCGGGTGCCACTGCCGAGAAGGCCCGCCTCCTGGACCCCGTCAGGTGGAATTCTCTTATAGACAGGGTCCGAAGCAAGCCCTCTCTGCATAACCGGGTGGAGCGGGTCGATGCTCTGGGGATGAGGCGGTCCTTTAGGTAACCTGGTCCCATGCCATGTAGGGCTTTAAAGGTGACAACCAACACCTTGAATTGGACCTGGAAGCAAACCGGTAACCAATGCAGCTTGCGCAGCAGAGGTGTCACATGTGCCGACCTTGGGGCACCCATAACTGCGTGCGCAGCTGCATTCTGGACCAGTTAAAGCTTCCGGATACTCTTCAAGGGTAGCCCCATGTAGAGTGCATTGCAATAGTCTATGTGGGAGATGACCAGGGCATGAGTGACTGTCCGGTGGGCGTCTCGGTCCAGGAAAGGGCGTAGCTGGCACACAATTCGAAGTTGTACAAATGCCCTTCTGGCCATGGCTACCACCTGCTCTTCAAGCAGGAGTCGTGAGTCCAGAAGGACACCCAGGTTCCGCACTTTGTCTGAACGGGGTAGTGCCACCCCGTCCAGATCTAAAGATGACAACTCCCTGGATCTCGAGGCACCATCAATCCACAGCCACTCTGTCTTACCAGGGTTCAGCTGAAGCCTGTTGTTCCCCATCCAGGCCCCCACAGCCTTCAGACACTGAGAAAGGGCAGCCACTGCATCACTTAACTCACCCGGGATGGAGATATATAATTGAGTATCATCAGCATATTGATGATACCTCATCCCGTGTTGGTGGATGATCTCACCCAGCAGTTTCATGTAGATATTAAATAGGAGAGGGGAGAGAACCGAGCCCTGTGGCACCTCACAAAGTAGGGGCCGAGGGTCGGACCTCTCATCTCCTATAACCACCAATTGGGATCGGCCCTGGAGGAAGGAGGTGAACCAGCGTAAAACCACGCCGCCCACCCCCAACCCCCTAAGCCGTCCCAAAAGGATACCATGGTCGATGGTATTGAAAGCCGCTGAGAGGTCAAGAAGAGCCAGGATGGATGCACTGCCGCCATCCCGCACCCGCCAGAGATCATCAGTAAGTGCGACCAATGCAGTTTCTACCCCATATCCCGGCCTGAATCCTGACTGAAAGGGGTCTAGATAATCCGTATCATCCAGACTCCTCTTGAGCTGTAATGCCGCCACCTTCTCAACCACCTTCCCCAAAAAGGGGAGGTGGGAGACAGGATGAAAGTTATCCAACACTGTAGGGTCCAGCGATGGCTTCTTGAGGAGGGGGTGCACCAGCGCCTCCTTAAAAGCCGCTGGAAACACTCCCCTCTCCCAAGGATGTAAGAACCATTGCATGGACCCAGCCACATGTCACCTCACTGGCTGCTTTCACCAGCCAGGAGGGGCATGGGTCAAGATGACAAGTAGTGCCCCTTACAGTCCGGAGGATCCTGTCCACTTCCTCAGGTCCAACAGGATCAAACTGTTCCCAGATAACCGGGCACAGACGCTCCCTCGGCATCTCCCCAGACCATGCGTCACGCTTGGAGTCTAACTTAGAACGAATCCGAGCGATTTTATCCATCAGATGCTCTGCAAATTCCTCCGCACGGCCCTGCAGGTGGGTCACCGGGCCCACCTTACCTAGGAGGGATCGAGTAATCCTAAACAGGTCCATCGGGCGGCATTCTGTGGACGCAATAAGAGCAGATAAATATTGACGTTTCGCCGCTCTTACCGCCACAAGGTAGGCTTTAACTGCGGCTCTAGCTTGTGTTCGGTCTGATTTGGTCTTTGTCTTTCTCCAGCGGTGCTCTAGGCGTCTCTTAACCCTCTTCAGTACCCTCAATCCCTCCGTATACCACGGGGAATATCGGGTCGGATGGGACAAGAGAGCTCGCATAGGCGCGATCCTGTCCAAGGCCCCGGCCGCTCTCTTATTCCAGACTGTGGCCAGGACCTCCGCTGGACCGTGCATTAGATCCTCGGATATAACCCCCAGCTCCCTCTGAAACCCTATCGGGTCCATTAGTCACTGGGGGCAGACCAAACGAATGGGTCCAGCCTCCCTGCGGAGTGGGGCAGCATATGAGAATCTCAGGGTCACCAGGGCATGATCTGACCATGACAACGGGGAAAGATGCAACTCTCCCCCCAGATCATCTTGCCATTGCTCCGACAGGAAAACCAAGTCCAGAGTGAGGCCACTGTCTCGAGTCGGGTCCCGAATAATCTGGACCAGGCCCATGGCTGCCATGGTAGCCATGAACTCCCGAGCTGCCTCCGAGGCACGTCCCAGGGACGGCAGATTGAAATCCCCCAGAACCATAAGTCTGGGGAATTCCACCGCCAACCCCAAAACAGCCTCCAGCAGCTCGGGCTGGGAGGTTGCTACGCAGCAGGGAGGCTGGTACAGCAGCAACACTCCCAACTGCTCTTGGGAACCCAACTTGAAAAACAGAGTCTCACATCCGGCCGCCTGTGGAGCCATGACCCTGAAGGCCACTATAGATTCTCGAATGATAACTGCCACCCCGCCTCCCCTACCCCGATGTCTCGGCTGGTGCCATACCTGAAACCCAGCCAGGCAGATCTCCGAGAGGGCAACCCCTCCTCCAGGGCCCAGCCAGGTCTCGGTAATACATGCCAGGTCGGCCCCCTCCTCCGCGATCAAATCACATATGAGGGGGCCCTTGTTATTAACCGACCTGGCATTAAGCATCAACAGCCGGAGATCAGGGCACTCGAGGATCCGCTGACCAGGGCCTAGGTTTGAACCCGGAGGGCCGGAACACACCACCGGTAATAAACACCGGGGGCGTCTTCCCCAACGATGGCCTGCCCTCCGGTTCCCGCCATAACATCCCCGACCCTTCACCACTTCAATAGGACAATCCGCCCCAGAGCCCCTAGAGTTCCGAGGCCCAGTTGCCTCCACCACCAGACCTCCGAAGACCCTAGATTGAAACAAGGGGCCCCTCTCCCATGCACACATCTTCCTAACTCAGTCAACCTCAGGGGGCAGTACGGTCACCAGCGTACCAGCATGTGCTTTCGGCGCCAGTAGAACCTAACCACCCCCTACCACTCACTCCACACTCACTACGCGCCCCTTCAGCTTCTCTCACTGGTCGAAGGGGCACCATTCACTCCTGCCCACCACCTGTCTCTCACTCAGGGGCGGGCACTCTAATATACAATCATACACCTCTGGCCTCCTCCAGGGTCTCTCACACCCAGAAGGGATACCACTCTCACACCAGGGGGACCCCAGGTCTCTGCCACCTCTAACAATGGGGGAGAATAGGAACCGTCGTCCAGGCCAAAGCCCCTTCTTCATAATCCTCTTGTTGACTCCGGGATTATTTAAAGATGATAAAAGTCTTGGGATTATTTAAGATGATAAAAGTCTTGGAGGACCCCACCAGAACTATAAGGGGTCAACTAGCGTCTGCTAAGATCTTATAGGTCCACAGCATAGTCAAAAGGAGTAAACACGTGGAATACACTGTTATTATTCGGGCCCTCTGCACTCCGAAATTTCCAAAGCTGATATTACAATGTTGCAATGTTGCGCCGTCAGCCCCCCCCCACCGCCACTCTTCCGGGGGGGTCCAGCAACTCCAAAGAAGCAGTAAATTCACCGGGGAGCCACCTCTGTCTGCAGGGGATCCACCCAGATCCACAGCAAAAGACCCCACAAAACATAGAGTTTTCTGCTGACTGTTACTATCATCTGCTACATAGAGTACTGCCGCTGGCTCCGCCCTTGCTTCACGACACTCTGCCGCTGCCCACACTCTCTCGTCTCTCCAAAGAGGCCAGCCAAGTCCCAGATAATAATAGGTGATAGTAGGCAATAGCAGGGGTCCGTTTGGGATCACCATTCACGCCACCGTCTCTGTATTCCCGCACTCCGCTGTGCTCCGCCGATCAGCTGTACTCCGCCACTCAGCTGTGCTCCGATACTCAGCTGTTCATATTTATTTATGCCAGATGATCAGCAGAGCTCTGGCCCTGCCTTCTGTCAAGAAGACCTTGATGGCCTGGCTGTTTCCAGAAGTACTAGTCCAGTATATTTTGTGAGCCCACTACTGAGTATGAGTTGTTTGTTTTTAATTTTTGTGGGTTGCCCCCCCAATCCCGAGCAAGGCTGTTTCTATACTTGTTTTGTTTATATTGTTGTTTTTAAGCCTTGTAAACTGCTTAAGTAATGCACAAGTGGTGGCTGTAGGAACTGAAATAATAAACAAACAAATTCATCATCCTGGCCAGTTCTTACTTATAAAACAGATTCTGAAATCTAATAAAATTGCCATTTCAGAGATATTTTCTTCATTTGGGGCAGGGGGGGCTCAAAATATGTAGTTAACATAAGGGTGGCATTTCTTTAGGGGGCCGCACAGCCCTCCATGTGCTCGCCAGAGGTAGCCTGACTGCCATTAGGTACCGAGATGAGATCCTCAGACCCCTTGTGAGACCATATGCTGGTGCGGTTGGCCCTGGGTTCCTCCTAATGCAAGACAATGCTAGACCTCATGTGGCTGGAGTGTGCCAGCAGTTCCTGCAAGACGAAGGCATTGATGCTATGGACTGGCCCGCCCGTTCCCCAGACCTGAATCCAATTGAGCACATCTGGGACATCATGTCTCGCTCCATCCACCAACGCCACGTTGCACCACAGACTGTCCAGGAGTTGGGGGATGCTTTAGTCCAGGTGTGGGAGGAGATCCCTCAGTAGACCATCCGCCACCTCATCAGGAGCATGCCCAGGCGTTGTAGGGAGGTCATACAGGCACGTGGAGGCCACACACACTACTGAGCCTCATTTTGACTTGTTTTAAGGACATTACATCAACGTTGGATCAGCCTGTAGTGTTCTTTTCCACTTTAATTTTTGAGTGTAACTCCACATCCAGACCTCCAGGGGTTGCTTACATTTGATTTCCATTGCTTTTTGTGTGATTTTGTTGTCAGCACATTCAACTATGTAATGAACAAAGTAATTAATACGAATATTTCATTCATTCAGATCTAGGATGTCTTATTTCAGTGTTCCCTTTATTTTTTTGAGCAGCTTATATATGTATGTATGTATGTATGTATGTATGTATGTATGTATGTATGTATATACACATACATACATACATACATACATACATACATACTGTATATGTGGGTGGGTGAGTGTGGGTGTGTTGTAATTCTTTGTTCTGCTGATATTTTATTGGGACCAAACAAATAAACCAATTATACTTGTGCATGTCAATCTCTGATTTATAGTATCGTTTTCTGTTACAAGTTCCTTGAAATGGATGTTGAACTTAAAGAAGTTATCTTACTTGTTTCAACTCACCTAGAAAAATGTTAGCTTCCCACACAACCTTTTCTGCCAAGATTGCTCTTGAGTGATGATATTATAGTTTCATCCCACACACCAAGTATTTTTGAATGGTGAAAGACATGCAGGAAAGTATGAAGGAGGCTACATAGTTAAACTCCTACTAAGGCTATACTGGACTTCCTAAATCCACAAGGGTGAATGCTGCAAAGAACCTTAGTGGTACAGTTTAGGAAGTATATTTTAATTTAGATTGTTATTAATTCTGTTTATTTTAGTATCAAAATGTTGTTTTTAATTGCAACGTAGTTATAATTTAAATATCAGACGCAAGTTAAGAATATTCCCATTGGGAGACTTGAAAGCCATATTTGCTTTCATTTTCTGGGGTTGATTTATCATCATTATTATGGGTATAGCTTAGATTTGCCAAAGCCCTTCACACTACCATTACCACTCCATGTATCTGTAAAGTTTGATTCTTGCCATCCCCACAGAAGGTGGGGGAGGGGGTAAAAAGTTGCAAGTGTTATCACATTCTGTCTATGCCAAAATAACAAACCTAAGGGAAACATTTAGAAAAAAAGTGGGAACATCTAATCCCATCCTGTTGAAGCGTTAAAACATTACATCCATTTGTGTTCTTTCCATGCTGAACTACTGTAGTTCTTTTAAACTTTGAAATTAGACACTCAGCCAGCCTTGGGAGCCATAAAAACAGATGTGGGTTTTGGGGGTGGAGGTCTTCTGTTTGGGCCATCAACATCAGTTTATTTTGGCCCATGATTCCTAGTTGCTCAGCTTGCTTCTGAACACATGAGTTTTTGTTCATACTGGTGCTCTTTCAATGACCAATGTCTCTTCTTCTTTGTGCCTACTAGAATCTGGATGCTGTCTACTAAACTACAGAGCAGAATAGGTGCCTAAGGAGAACCCTTCCTGTTATAGATGATTCTGAAGTCTAAACATTTATTTGACAGTAATCTATTGTTGTTTTTTAAAAAAAGTGAAAATACCATAAATGAATTGCAGGAACACAAGCCAGATTTGGGAAAAAGGAAATTGGGATAGTGGAAGAACCCCCCCCTTTTTTTTTTTAAAAAAAAAGACTAATACAAGTTTGTTGTTTATTTGTTCAGTCGCTTCCGACTCTTCGTGACTTCACGGACCAGCCCACGCCAGAGTTTTATTTCATATTCCTTCTCAACCATTTTTATACTCTCCACACAGACATGCACCTGATGTTATCCATCAGTTTTGCTCTTTTTAAAAAATTATATTATTATAAGGCATACATAATGCATATAATATTATTTTGATACAGTGTTATTTATGCAGTATTGGCTAAAGATTATTAAACTCTAATGTTTATATAACTTAAACCTTTAAAGATTGTATGATAAAATGGGCAAAAAATATTGGACATAATATACAAATGCAGCAATGGGAAGATATGTGGAACAAAGGGTTAAAATTTACTTTGTGCTGTAATTTGAAGGAAATTTTTTATAAGATGATGTATAGATGGTATATGACCCCACAAAAACTTGCTAAAATGTATGGGAATGTTTCCAACTTCTGTTGGAAATGTAAAAAAAAAGAGGGGTCTTTTTACCATATGTGGTGGACATGTGAAATTGCAAAGAAGTGTTGGACTCAGATACATTTATTGATGCAAAATATTTTACAAATTTGAGTCCCATTTAAACCGGAATTATTTTTATTGGGAATATGGGAAGAACAAATGGGAAAACAATTTGTAAGAATTATGCAATATATGATTACAGCAGCACGACTTGTATATGCCCAAAATTGGAAAAATCAGGTTTTATCTACGATACAAGATTGGATGTTAAAATTGATGGATATGGCAGAAAATGACAAATTGACATGCTTATTAAAAGAAAACTCAAACTGTTACTATCTTAAAGAATGGAAACCACTAATGGACTATTTGCAACATGCAGGTGGGGCAAAGCTTATCTGGGGTTTGAAGACTAAAATATATATAAATTGATATATTAGACAGGAAATGTTTTTGTATGTTATATATAGAGCTAGCATGTAAGATAAAAAAAAATTTAATTACTAAGACCAGAGATAAATCGGAAGTTGACTATATCTATGCTTTATCTTTTTTCCTTTTTTTCCTTTACTTTTCTATACACCTTTATTTATTTCTTTGATTTGTATTTCTATTTCTTTTTCATTTTCACCCTTTTAACTATGTATATTCAAAATTCTAATAAAAAATTTGAAAAAAAAATAACAAACCTTTAAAGATAGAAAAGGAAAGATATATCAGTGTTAACTATGATTTAAAATGTCAATTTTAATAAATATAAGATTGTTTTTGATTGGGGCGTGGTGGCTCAGCGGGTAAGACGCCAGGCTTGTCGATCAGAAGTTCACAAGTTCGGAGGTTTGAATCCCTAGCCCTGCGTGACAGAGTGAGCTCCTGCACTCGCCCCAGCTCTTGCCAACCTAGCAATTCGAAAGCATGCAAATGCAAGTAGATGAATAGGTACCACTTTGGTGGGATGGTAACAGCGTTCCACGTGCGTCATGCCGGCCACATGACCGCGGAAATGTCTTTGGACAGCGCTGGCAGGGGGAACCTTTACCTTAATATTGTTTAGGTTTTACATCCAAAGCTGAATATAACTTTAATAAAAACTGCAAATTACATCAAAATGTCTATTCTATAATAAAGGTTTCTGTCTTAAGCTGAATACTTAATACTAAGGTATTAAAATTCTCTTTGATTGGTAAGGTATTAAATACTTAATACTAAGGTCTCCACTGTATTGTTACTTATTATTGTTTATGCATGTTTAGAAGAAGAGAAAATACAGCAGACCAAGCAAAATGGGCAACAACAACTAAAAGAAAAAAAGGAATAGGAAAAAAAGGCTATTTAGCTTCTAACTTTCCCCCCTTTTTGTGCTTCTGCTAATTTGCAATGTTTGTAAACATCAGTTTTGCTTTTTGAAAGATGGTTGTTCAGTCCTGTGAAAGGCTGAGGGGGGCATATTATAGTTGTTGTTCTAACAGACAAATACATATATATGATCTAGAATAATACATCTGATTAGTAAATAATCCTCCTCTGTTATATCCACATGCATCCTGCAAAGTTACTTAGACTGGGAGATAGCGAGTGTTGTCACTCAGGAAACTTCATTAAACACAGCCTTGAACACAGATTATTTTATCCTCACCCCTAGGCAGATCCAAAACTTCATCTACTACCAATTTCCATAAATTAGATTAGCTCCACTTCATACTGGGAAGAAAGAAAGAAATATTGTACAATGATACATGTATAATACAGCAGTCTGATGGAACAGAAATAGTATTTATTATTCTGTCTTATTTATATAATATAGCTCAGTGTCTGGTTAATTGCAGGACTGCATCTCTCCATTGGAGTTGGCCCAACTGATTCAATCATGCTGGGAGAAGCAGCTATTTGTCCCCCATTTTCAGGAGCTCAAAGGGGCCATAGTAGGATTGGTTCTCTGGAATGGCCTCATTGTTGGAGGTACAATTAGCTCCAACATTATCCACCTTCCAGAAGACTTTGAAAATGGAACTGTTCCAAGAGGGCGTTTGAGATGTGTGCCTCAATTTTTGTCAGAGGATTTTTAAAAGTATTTTGATGTATTATTATTATTGTTTGTTTGTTTGTTTGTTTACTTGTGCGATTTAGAGCCCACTTTTCAGTGGCTTATGCATTAAAACAAAAAGCAATAAAATCATAAAAACACAAACCATTTGGGTCAGTTAGGTATTTTGTCTTTTGTTTTTTGTTGTAAGCTGCAAAGAGTTAGGGCAGGCAGGAAGGAAGGAAGGCCTTTTTAAGCAGAACTATGCAATTTTATTGGAGTCTGGCTGATTATTTTGGGATTCCCCAAAATAAATCACTTGGGTGAAAGCCAGTGATATGCAAATGCTCTGTAATTTCCCTGTGTTTCCCCTGAATCTGTTTCAGAGCTTCTCCAAAAACTTTGGAGCAAATTCTGAGGGTGTACTGGGAGCTGTAGAAAAACTGCTTCTCTTCTCACTCTGTTGATAGAAGCCATTTCCTTAACAGAAGGAGCTACTTGTATTTTGTTGTTTATTTGTTCAGTCACTTCCGACTCTTTGTGACTTCATGGACCAGCCCACACCAGAGCTTCCTGTCAGCCGTCACCACCCCCAGCTCCCCCACGGTCGAGTCCGTCACCTCCAGAATATCATTCACTCATCTTGCCCTTGGCCCCTCTTCCTTTTGCCTTCCACTTTCCCTAGCATCAGCATCTTCTCCAGGGTATCCTGTCTTCTCATTATGTGGCCAAAGTACTTCAGTTTTGCCTTTAATATCATTCATTATATACCTCTGTCCTTCTTTTCTTAAGCAGTAGGGACTTGCAAAAACAGAGAGCAGAGAATAATAATAATAATAATAATAAAGTTGTATGGGTAGCAATTTCAGAAATAGTGAAAAAGACTTATATGTGCTGCTTATACCATTAAATATGCAATAATTATTTAATTGGTGGCAACCAGGAATGAAAGTTTCCCATTTCTGTTAGATCTCTGTTTTTAATACAGTGAAGTCACATTGTGCTTTGAATACCTTCAGTAAAATTTAGATTACAACCAAACAAATAAGGCAATTTTAATTAAAATGTTCTGGAAGTGTTTATGTATATACTTCAAATGTAAGAACTGCTTCTATTTAATACAGTTTTCTGGATCATTTCTGTATAACCTAAAGAGGGATAAAGAAATATTCTGTCTGCTAACTTCTGTGAATCGGTTTCTCATTGCCTCTTCTTTATGAGAACTGTTTGCCTGAAATCCCTGGCATGGCAGCATACTTAAGAGATTTCTCCTCTGCTGAGCCTCCCAGAATCTAATTACAATTAAAGGTAATTCAGCTTACACTATTAATCCTCTGAGAGATGGAATGTTTCCAATTTCTTTACTTTTCACTCCATCCTGATTAAGTGCCAATTCACATGAACTTTGTGCTTATGCTGCTGCTGGTTTTCAGTACTGGCTTCAAAATATGTTTACTGTGAAGAAGACTTCTGAGTTGTTTCATTAGGACTAATTATCACAGTTTTGCTCCCAAGTTTATGATGCTGGTGAACTTGCTTTTTAATGTGAGTACAATATTGTGGTTTTGACTTGTGTTCAATCTGTTCATATGACCAGTTCACCACAAGCATGTTTCCAGCCTGAATTGAAAATCCTTATGAAATGGCATGGGTTTAATCTCATCTTTAAAACCTAGAAGATAACAATTGCCTCCCCCCCCCCCCGCACCGCCAACTTCTACTTTTGCCACAAAACAGAGGGAATAGCATGCAGGGCTGGCCCTATCATTAGGCAGAGTGAGGCAGCTGTTTGAGGCAGCTGTTTCTTGGGTCACCAGCCAACAGCTGGAGTACAGAACTCAGCGTGCCACACAATCTTCCCTACATAACTAAGCTAGTTAGCCATACTTAAGTGTGGTAGAGGATACTATCCTCGTTGGGCACTCAATAAACTCTCAGCCTCTAAATACTTTAGCTCCTTCTCTGGATCATTATCTGCTCCTAAATAAGATGGCTCATGTTACATACAGTATGCCTGACACTGTCATCCTTCCCTGAAGGCATATCACTATTTCTGGTCCACAGTATTGCTGGTCCACAGTGTTTTCACTAGGAAGATCCATCTTGGCCAGGGTTTTCTGGTTAGTGCAGCTATGTCTGGCTTTTCAAGAAGGCTATATGTAACATTAAGGCACCAATTTCCTCCTCCTCTTTAACCAACCTTATCCAGCCATGTGCCTGATAAACCTAGAATTCTTGGTCAGCAATATGACTACTGAGAGTTGCTATCCCAATACATTAAAGGCATAATCAAGTGGAGGAAAGCTACCTGAAAACACCGAGTTATCAGGCAGTTCATTATCTTTTGTATTCTAACACTCTGACTACAAGATCTCTCACAACCCAGCAAGTTCAAATTAAAAACAACAACAAAATCAGAAACCTATGTTGAAGCATACAACAGTTCAAACACTTCAGTTTTATGCACAGTATTGTGCTTTACATAAATAGAGGTTTGTCCAAAGATAGGGAATATTTTTAATGACAAGCCATAGTGCTGATAATAGCAAGAGAATAGTGTGAGTGGAAATTTGTATCTGCTCAAGCACTTCATATATGACTTTTGCTTAAATTAAGTCTGTGTCTGGGATTATATGGGTCCTTAATATTGCTGAATAGGGGCGTGATGGCTCAGCGGGTAAGACGCCAGGCTTGTTGATCGGAAGATCGCAAGTTCGGAGGTTCGAATCCCTAGCCCTGCATGTGGAGTGAGCTCCCGCACTAGCCCCAGCTCTTGCCAACCTAGCAATTTGAAAGCATGCAAATGCAAGTAGATAAATAGGTACCACTTCGGTGGGAAGGTAACAGCGTTCTGCGCGCATCATGCTGGCCACATGACCGCGGAAGCTTCTTTGAACAACGCTGGCTCTTCGGCTAACAAACGGAGATGAGCACCGGCCCCTAGAGTCGGACACAACTGTGCGGGGGAACCTTTACCTTTAATATTGCTGAAGCTAGATACATTATTTCTGATAAGGTGTTTTGAATGATAGGTCATTAACAGCTTGCACACATATTTTAAAATGATCTGAAGTGGATCTGTTACAAATAGAGGATGATAAATTATTCTAATGGGTAGACAATTATAGTGGATGTTGAGTTGGCCTTTTCTTCTCTTTATAGGCAGAATGTTCTGACTGCAATTTTTGGGTTTTCAACTCTTTTGAGAGCCAGTTTGGTGTAGTGGTTAAGGCATCAGGCTGGAAACCAGGAGACCATGAGTTCTAATCCTGCCTTAGGCACAAAGCAAGCTGGGTGATCTTGGGCCAGTCATTCTCTCTCAGCCCTAGTAAGGAGGTAATGGCAAACCACTTCCAAAAGCTTGCCAAGAAAACTGCAGGGACTTGTCCAGGCAGTTGCCAGGAGGCAACACTCCTGGCACCAAAAAAACCACACCCTTTTTTAAGGTACTGCTTTATGATGCAGATTGAGGAACAAATTTCTAAGGTTTCTAACTATGGAATAGGAAGAAGATAATTAGTCAGGATCAAACAATATATTAGAGTCAAATGACAAATCAGGAGTAAGTAGAGTAAAAAAGCCAGCCAAAAGCCAGGATAAAAGAGCAAGCCAGAATCAAAGAAAAACTGAGGTACAAGAGATCAGAAAACTTTGTTGCTCAACTGGAACAGGAAACCCTTCTATATTTCTTAATGTCAAGAAGGATCCAGTGGATAGCTTGATGGTGGATTCAGTCTGTGCCCGATAATGTTTTACTGAGAAATTTCCACCTGAAGTTTAGTGACTCATCACGTGACACGGCCATTCTGCATCTTCATTATAAACTGATGTGAATCGTAAGCAATAAATAAATCTATATATTTTACCTTGACTTTCCATAAACAGAAACAATGTTCCCAGATGTATCTCATAGAGACATTCCTCTTGTAAATTACACTATCTTATAATGCATAGAAGAAATAGCTTCAAATGAGGAAGGAAACTTTACACTATCACATCATATCCTTCAAGCAACTTTGAAAGATTAAGACAACACAAGGGATTTGGAGGTCAGATTAAGACCAAATATTGGACAGCTCTTCATTAACAGTTGTAGTTCAGAGCTAGCCTACATGTTACAGTCATCATGGGTAGAATTCCGAAGACTGCCTCACCAACTTAACTGAGTAGGAATAACTAAAGACTGATTTTCTCTGTCCCCTACTAATCTCAATTTACTATTTTGGCAATAGGCATGTTTTTGTGCTTCTTTCCTTTCCAACTCCCAAGGAAATTTGGCTGTTAAGAAGTGACATAAGAGGAGATAAACAGTTGACTAAAGAACCTGGCTAGCATTCTTCTGTTCAGCTTTCTCTGCTGTCCTCTTTGGGGACTTTCACATGGCAGATTTTCACTCTCTAATCCTTCCAAAGCTTTTTGAGCCAGCTGTACAATCATCTCTGCTTTTCCCAGTCATGAAATGCTGAGAATGAGCTAATCAATGCTCTCTCCAGCTGACCAATAAAAAAAAAATGCAAGGATCATCATTCAATCAGCTTCCTGCCCTCTGAGCTACATCAGTTCCTGGAGTAACAAAAATCTCATTCCTGCTCCTTAAGGAAGAGAAAAAAGTAAATTGCTAATCCCCTTCTTCCTTTGTGTATTTGTCTGCAGTTTTGCCAAAAGTCTGAGCTGTTATTACAAGAAGAAACTTGTCTGGCTATTGAAAGCTGTGATCATGGCATGACATCATAGGTTTGCAGCCAGATGGTTTTCCCAACAAATCCAATGATATTTGTAGGTTGAAATGTAGAGCTGCTTTCTTCATATGGAGGAAAGGAGAATAGAGTGATGACTTATCTGAGTCCAGACTCTGGGTAGCAGAGTAAGATTGGAGTTTGATGCATATTGCTTAGATAACGAGGGCTGCAACACATTTTTACAGGACTTGTGAAACTGATTAGTTCACTGAGAAGATTGCTAGTGAAAATCCTGAGTCCATCCTGTGGGAGGCAGGTTGAGGCAAGCTTCCACAAACAAGAACTCCTTAGACATTTAATTTTGCAAACTACAAAATAAATGTTTTGCATTTTGAGCTGTATCACAGTTGAGCTGGAACAAAATAGGCTTGACTGCCTAAGACTGACCTTGTGGAAGCACAATAATGTGAAATAGATGCCAGAGAGATTCAAATGCTACATGTGAAGAGGCCTTGTGTGTATTTATGTACTTCAGTATTCTCTACAGGCACAGTTGGTGTGTTTTCATGTGGCAAGCATAATCTGTATTTTGGTTCTCAGTCCTGAGAAAGGAATCAGTGCATGCAGATTGCACATTGAATTTATTAGCTATTTATATCTGGGTTCTGCCACTTCTAGACATCAAACTATGATTCATTGGGCTCAAACGGCTTAGGATTGTCTCATCTGTCTGTCTTTATATGTGTGGTAGGGATGTGCAAAGTGTTTCAACTTCAAAATATCTTGACCTCAAAATTGCCATTGTGAATGTTCCAAACATAACACGTGTTTTGAGAGTCTTCTTTCAAGTATGAAATAATACATACCATTTTATTCTGAGCATGAAACCAAATCTGGCTCTTTCACGAGACACAGTATTGAGTTCTCTGACTGTTCTGAGCACTGCAGTTGGGCTGTTGTTTGGTCTCTGTGGTTTGGCTCCCCCCCCCCCAACTTTTGTACAGCCAATTGATATGGCAAAAGGGTCAGTCATATTCCTGCTGTGATGGGTTTAGAGCAGATGGGGGGATATGGGAGTGGAGTGTTGAGAGGAAAGAAACACATGGCCTGGCAGAAGAAGGCTGTTCTTTTGCATATCTGCAGCCAGTGGCATCCCCAGCAAGCCAAATGTAATCAAAATGACAAAATGTGAGCTGTGATGGTGGAATATAAACTCTGTCCATTGCGTACTTGTGTGCAACATTACAGTGCAAGTGCGCAAGGGGCAAAGTTGGCATTGTGATGTCACAACGTATATCTTGTCATTTGCTCCCCTCTGGACACCCATGTCTGCAACCTGTCCAGTTACTCATTATGGAGAAGTTAATATAGATGAATGGGTGGGTTTTACTAGTTTTCTAAATACACATGCTTGTTTGGTTCACAAACAAATGTTGCTAAAGTTGTATGAATGTAAAGACTTTCTCCAATAGTCTGTTGGCTAAGTTACCCTGAAGTTTCATTTAAAGAAATTAAAGAGTTCTGTCTCTTTTTTTAATAACAGATGCCAATCAAAACCTATTTTTAATAGGTAAGAGCCAAGCTGTGTTCTTATTGTGTGTTATGGGGATTTATTTAAATATTTTCTTTAAAATGTTTTTATAATTATGCTGTGAACCAAATTTTCTGCAACTTGAGTGGCAGGTAGCATTAAACATGGACCATGATCCCATGTACATTTATGGCCCTGAGGTAAAAGCAAGGGGGCAGCACCTGGTCCTGAGTTCCAATTGTTTCATATGGACAGAGCACAGGAAACATTTCAATTTCTGTTCCAATAGTTCAAATACTCAAGCTATTTTGAGTTTTGTTCTTTTGAAACATATCCAGTTTATTGGAAAATAATCAAGCATTATTGCCAGTTGTCTTGTCTAGTAGTTAATATTGAGTTTCTTATTCGTAGCCTTCAGGAATGTTTTATGAGAAAAATTTCTTTTCACATTGCCCAAAGAACAAAACCATTGTGAAATTCTTTTTTGTTTTTATTAAGTACTTGCAGTTCTGTAATAATAAACCTTACTTAAAAGAATGTTTGGGGTAAATATTAAATGATTTCTCAGAAATCAATATGTCCTTTCTCCATAAATAGGTATAATAATTAATCAATTATCTATTTATTCTCAGTGAAATGTCCTCTAAAGTCTGATTGTATTCTGATGTTATAACATTTCAGATTTCAGATTCAGTATTCATTAAGTAAAGCTTTACTGAGGTGCTAATTCTTGCGGTCCCATTATAGTAAAATTAAATTACTGACTTCAAAAAGTATCTTCCTTTGTCTAATATGGAGGGATTTCAAACAATGGCAAAACCTATCAACAGTCTGTACAGTTTGAGAATAGTTTTTACATTTAAATTGACCATTTTACCATTTAAATTGACCTTGTGATATTATCACACAAATTAGCTATATGATATTTTGAAGTCATCACACCTACAGAATAATTAATATGTGATATTTATTTATTTATTTTCTACCCCACCTTTATTATTTTTATAAATTACTCAAGGTGGCGAACATACCTAATATGAACTTTTTAAAAATGGTGTAGTTATTGTAATCAAATATAATTGTGAGCACCAATAAATATGTACACTTGAAATGCCCAGAATCCTCCTTTCCACGCTGAAAGTGAAGATTCTCTTGTCTGAATGCATATTAATTCTAAGTTGTTGTTAATGTAAATATGAACACAAAAGAAGCAGCTGAAAAGTTTGCAGGTAGAGTATTCTATTCTACATAGTAGCTAACTAGCCTGCAAGCAGCATACCTTATTGTATTCCCTAGCTTGCTGTCTCTGATATTGAGCTAATATGTAAGCATCAGGACTAGTTGCAATTTATACTGCCGTAAAGAATACTAAATACATTTCTAGTTACACTGAAATTACATATTCTCATCAGCTGTAAGAACAAATGTCAGGTTCCTTTTTCCATTGGGAACATTTCTGGCCCTCAGATTCTAGTAGTCTGCAGATGTACATGTACATGATGACAAGAAATGAACATGTACAAGTCCTAAATGTCTTACCCAGAAACCTCTCAAATTTCAGGGGGGAATCTTCATGGAACGTAAGTGGCCTATCAGAAGAGTAGAAAGAGCAGTTGCAGATGAAATGAATGTCCCTTAGAGACTAAGGAATGTGTCTTAAGAACCATTTAACTATGAACCATTCTGTTTATTGTCTGAAGTGGTACAGTCCAGTTTAATTCTCATATAAATCTGTACCTGGACACACTTGTGGAAGGTTGCCCAGAAATGTCCTTTCATATTCTTTAGACAGCCACCAAAAACATGTCTCTCTCCATGTGTATCTACATATTCATGTATGTATGTGTAGAGAGAATGGGGGGGGGGGAGAGAGTCAAAATGCAATTATTGGAATAGTTGGCATTGAGACAGGTCAGAGGGTTAAGTTAGAATTCTGAAGTTCTTGAGCCCTGAAAAAGGTTTACAGCCTTTGTGAGAACTAGGCTCACGAAAAAGCCATTTCTCTCAATTTCATCTCCTCTTGTAGCTGTAACTTTAAGGAAGAGAATAGGGCCTTGGTTACAGGTCTGCAATGGGAGATTTAGTTTCAGTTGTGTCAGAACAATTGTGGAATACTTTCCTTGAGCTAGACTCTCATGCTTTCTGTAAGATGTACAAAGCATTTTTTGTTTAGACATGCATTTAAGAATCAAGCCTTTCTTCTCTTGCTCTGTTATAATGTTCTTGCTGATTTATATTATGCTTCTTTGTTATAGATTTGAAGATGCCTGATATACTTATGTTTTCACTATTTTGGGCTTACCTTTGGATAGAAATATTATCTATAAATTCAGTAATAAAATACATGGTAAAATTATATACAGAGCTCACCAAAATAAGACTTTTTTTGCTCTTAATTTAATAGGTCAATTTAGTTCCATGAGAGAAACTACAGATATCTGCCAACAAATGAAGCTGAGAGTCTCAGAGAGTTTTCATTTTTGAAATGTTGTATGGCTGAATTGTACAGTAGATATGGAGACAGACAGTCTTGTGTATAAGAAGACAGAACATTTCTTGTCTGCCACTAAAATAGCCAAACTTTTGGTATACTTGTAATGTATTCCCTGTCCGTGACATCTGATTTCAGTAACAATGTTAGTCCAGAGCAGTGGTTGGAGCCTGCACTTACTGGCTCAAGAGAGCTAATAAATTTTCTGAAATTTTGTGAGCTGGTTAAGAGCAGGGATGAGCCAGAACAGCTGGCACGCCAATCAGTTGTTGCAGTGCAGTGGCAGTGGTGGCAATGGAGTCAGCAGGGCCGGTTGTTAAACATTTACCAGCACTCTACTGGTCCAGAGCAAGTTTACACTGTAAGATGGTTTGTACTGTTTGTAAAGAGACCAAGAGAAATCTATAGTGCTTGGGTCTTAGAAAAGAACTGTTACAATGCCTAGTTCTTAAAGGGTGAGCAAATGCTAATGAAATATTTTTTGTATAATATATTTTATGTGCTTGGCCATCTGCAAGATAACAACCACCAGCACCACCCAAAAAAGAAGATAATTGCAACAAAGAGGCAACAGCTAAGCAACATATCTGGCATGAGATGTTGTCAACCATTTTGCCAGTTTATGGAGCTGGAGCAAAACCTACTGAAAAGGGAGAAGAAAGGCAGTTGTGTACTAATAATTTGATTGTGTTGACATTACTCATTAACCTGCTGTAAACTGATACAACCTTTGCTCAATTAACAGCATGTTGAAAAGACTCAGCTTTTTCCTTCACCAGTCCCCACAAGATTCAGTTAGCTTCCCCTTTACCCACAGTGATTCCAAGTTTTGGCCAATGCTGGAAAGTTGTCTTTGATGCCCTTTCCATAGTGTTTTCTTTCTTACAGCTGAATTCCATGCAGCCACCCACTTACTTGTTGGTAACCACACTTCCTGGTTGTCTAGCTTCCACAGCAACTGTGCTGACTGGAGCTTAAGGGCCACACACTTGAATGTTGTATTAGTGATCAACAAGAATTGGATGGCCAACCTTGCAGTGCAGATAAGCTGTTGTTGTTGTTGTTGTTGTTGTTGTTGTTGTTGTTCAGTCGTTTAGTCGTGTCCGACTCTTCGTGACCTCATGGACCATAGCACGCCAGGCCTTCCTGTCCTCCACTGTCTCTCGGAGTTTACTCAAATTCATGTTCATTACATCGGTGATGCTATCTAACCATCTCATCCTCTGCCGTCCCCTTCTCCTTTTGCCTTCAGTCTTTCCCAGCATCAGGGTCTTTTCCAGTGAGTCCTCTCTTCGCATTAGGTGGCCAAAGTATTTGAGCTTCAGCTTCAGCATCTGTCCTTCCAATGAGCAGTCAGGGTTGATTTCCTTTAGGATTGACTGGTTTGACCTCCTTGCAGTCCAAGGGACTCTCAAGAGTCTTCTCCAGCACCACAGTTCGAAAGCATCAATTCTTTGGCGCTCAGCCTTCCTTATGGTCCAACTCTCACAGCCATACATTACTACTGGAAAAACCATAGCTTTAACTATACGGACCTTTGTCGGCAAGGTGATGTCTCTGCTTTTTAATATGCTGTCTAGGTTTGCCATAGCTTTCCTCCCAAGGAGCAAGCGTCTTTTAATTTCATGGCTGCAGTCACCGTCTGCGGTGATCTTGGAGCCCAAGAAAATAAAATCTGTCACTGCTTCCATTTCTTCCCCTTCTATTTGCCAGGAAGTGATGGGACCAGATGCCATGATCTGGGTTTTTTTAATGTTGAGTTTCAAGCCAGCTTTTGCACTCTCCTCTTTCACCCTCATCAAGAGGCTCTTTAGTTCCTCTTCACTTTCTGCCATTAGGGTGGTATCGTCTGCATATCTGAGGTTGTTGATATTTCTCCTGGCAATCTTAACTCCGGCTTGTGATTCATCCAGCCCAGCATTTCTCATGATGTACTCTGCATATAAGTTAAATAAGCAGGGTGATAATATACAGCCTTGTCGTACTCCTTTCCCAATTTTGAACCAATCGGTTGTTCCATGTCCGGTTCTAACTGTTGCTTCTTGACCCGCATACAGGTTTCTCAGGAGACAGGTAAGGTGGTCTGGTACTCCCATCTCTTTAAGACTTTGCCACAGTTTGTTGTGATCCACAGAATCAAAGGCTTTAGTGTAGTCAATGAAGCAGAAGTAGATGTTTTTCTGGAACTCTCTTGCTTTTTCCATGATCCAGCGAATGTTGGCAATCTGATCTCTAGTTCCTCTGCCTCTTCGAAACCCAGCTTGCACTTCTGGTAGTTCTCGGTTCACATACTGCTGAAGCCTAGCTTGTAGGATTTTGAGCATAACCTTGCTAGCATGTGAAATGAGCGCAATTGTACGGTAGTTTGAGCATTCTTTGGCATTGCCTTTCTTTGGAATTGGAACGTAAACTGACCTTTTCCAATCCTGTGGCCACTGTTGAGTTTTCCAAATTTGTTGGCATATTGAGAGCAGCACTTTAACAGCATCATCTTTTAGGATTTTAAATAGCTCAGCTGGGATACTGTCTTCTCCGCTAGCTTTGTTATTAGTAATGCTTCCTAAGGCCCACTTGACTTCACTCTCTAGGATGTCCGGCTCAAGCTCAGTGACCACACCATCGTATTTATCAGGGATATTAAGATCTTTCTTGTATAGTTCTTCTGTGTATTCTTGCCACCTCTTCTTAATCTCTTCTGCTTCTGTTAGGTCCCTGCCTTTTTTGTCCTTTATCATGCCCATCTTTGCACAAAAGGTTCCCTTGATATCTCCGATTTTCTTGAAGAGATCTCTAGTCTTCCCCATTCTATTGTTTTCCTCAATTTCTTTGCATTGTTAATTTAAGAAGGCCTTCTTATCTCTCCTTGCTATTCTCTGGAATTCTGCATTCAGTTGTTTATATCTTTCCCTTTCTCCCTTGCCTTTTGCTTCCCTTCTTTCCTCAGCTATTTGTAAAGCCTCATCAGTCAGCCACTTTGCTTTCTTGCATTTCTTTTTCTTTGGGATGGTTTTAGTTGCTGCCTCCTGTACAATGTTACGAACCTCCATCCATAGTTCTTCAGGCACTCTGTCTACCAGATCTAATCCTTTAAATCTATTCCTCACCTCCACTGTATATTCATAAGGGATATGATTTAGGTCATACCTGATTGGTATAGTGGTTTTCTCTACGTTCTTCAATTTAAGCCTAAATTTTGCGATAAGAAGCTCATGATCTGAGCCACAGTCAGCTCCAGGTCTTGTTTTTGCTGATTGTATAGAGCAAGGGTCGGCAAACTTTTTGAGCCGAGAGCCATTTTGGTATGCTCGTGCACATTTTTAAGTGCTCGAGAGCCAGGGGGCGGGGTTTGCGGGCGGGGGCCAATCGCGTGGAAGGGGGCGAGGTTTGTGGGCAGGAGCCAATCGCGTGGAAGGGGGCGGGGTTTTGGGGCGGGATCCAATCGCGTGGAAGGGGCGGGGTTTGGGGGCGGGATCCAATCGCGTGGAAGGGCTGCGCTGCGCTTGGCCGGCCACCCCGGTCCTCACTCACCTTCCATGGCCGGTCCTCGCGGGCTGCCGGCGACGCTCCCGTCCCCCTGCACCCCAGCTCTCCAAGGCCGGGGCCACCCTCTCTGCCGCTCCCTTCGACGGAGGAGGGACCGGCGTGCCTTGGGACTGCTGCTGGCGGCATGTCTGGGCGAGGCGCGCAGGCGAAGCTGCCCGTCTGGCACTTGGGCGCTCCCGAGCCTCTTCCCTTCTCCCTCGCCACGTTCGGGCGTTGAGGCCAGGCAAAGCCGGGGGAGCCAAGCCAGGCTCCGTTCCGGCGGGGCGACTGTAGCGACCGGAGGCGGCCAAGGGGAGAGCAGGCGGCACTTCGCCCTCAGCGCGCCGCTGGGCCCGCTGCACCCCCGCCTGGCTCGGCTTCCCCCGGCTGCCGCAGGGCTCGGGTTAGCGGGGGGAGAGGACGCCGAACGGCGGGGTGGGGGGGTGCACCCGGCGGGACCGCAGGGACCCTCCGGAGAGGCGGCTCGAAAGCGGTTTCGGGGTGGTGGTTTTTTAAGCGGGCCTGTGCGGTGGCTGCTTTTCTCTCCCGACAGACAGCGCTCCGGCGAAAACTCCGGTGCCGCCATTGCTCACCGGCTGGACCCTCCTCCCCAAAGGTGGCGCTCCGCAGGCCCCGCTTTCCAGGGCCGTTGCTGCCACATCCTTTCAGCCTCTGACGCCCAACGGTGGGGTGGGGGGATTGATGGGGCGGGAGGGTGCGCCGTCGAGGCCTCCTTGGGAGGAAAGCGGGGAAGCCCCGCGGCCCCTCAAAGGGATCCACCGGGGATCACGCGCCTCTTCTCGCTGGGGCCCTCCGAGCAGTCGCTGCCTCCGGGTCGCGGGGATTCTGGCATGGGCACCCGCCGGATATGGGGAGAGAGGCCGGGAACGGACGGATGTGGCGGTAGGCGCAGGAGCGGGACTCCTCGCCTCGCCCCTGCGCGACCGCCTGGCTTTGCCTGGCCTCAACGCCCGAACGTGGCGAGGGAGAAGGGAAGAGGCTCGGGAGCGCCCAAGTGCCAGACGGGCAGCTCCGCCCGTGCGCCTCGCCCAGACATGCCGCCAGCAGCAGCTCCCAAGGCACGCCGGTCCCTCCTCCGTCGAAGGGAGCGGCAGAGAGCCCCGCGGGCTGTGCGCGAGGTGTGGGCGGCTGCGGGTGGCCCCGGCCTTGGAGAGCGAGAGCGAGAGCGCGTAAGAGCGTAAGAGTTTGGGGGCGGGATCCAATCACGTGGAAGGGGCGGGGGTGAGTTCAGCTGCGGAAGAGCCACACTCAAGGGGCCAAAGAGCCGCATGTGGCTCGCGAGCCGCCATTTCTGACCCTTGGTATAGAGCTTCTCCATCTTTGGCTGCAAAGTATATAATCAATCTGATTTCAGTATTGACCATCTGGTGATGTCCATGTGTAGAGTCGTCTCTTGTGTTGTTGGAAAAGAGTGTTTGCTATGACCAGCGTGTTCTCTTGGCAAAACTCTATTAGCCTTTGCCCTGCTTCATTTTGTACTCCGAGGCCGAACTTGCCTGTTATTCCGGTTATTTTTTGACTTCCTACTTTAGCATTCCAGTCCCCTATGATGAAAAGGACATCTTTTTTTGGTGTTAGTTCTAGAAGGTGTTGTAGGTCTTCATAGAACCGGTCAACTTCAGCTTCCTCGGCATCAGTGGTTGGGGCATAGACTTGGATCACTGTGATGTTGAATGGTTTGCCTTGGATTCGAACTGAAAGCATTCTGTCGTTTTTGAGGTTGTACCCCAGTACTGCCTTTCCCACTCTTTTATTGACTATGAGAGCTACTCCATTTCTTCTAAGGGATTCTTGCCCACAGTAGTATATATAATGGTCTCCTGAATTAAATTCGCCCATTCCTGTCCATTTTAGTTCGCTGATTCCCAAGATGTCGATGTTCAATCTTGTCATCTCATGTTTGACCACATCCAGCTTACCTTGATTCATAGATCTTACATTCCAGGTTCCTATGCAATATTGTTCTTTACAGCATCGGACTTTCCTTCCACTTCCAGACACATCCACAACTGAGCGTCCTTTCGGCTTTGGCCCAGCCGTTTCACTCTTTCTGGAGCTACTCGGAATTGCCCTCCGCTCTTCCCCAGTAGCATTTTGGACACCTTCTGACCTGAGGGGCTCATCTTCCGGCGTCATATCTTTTAGCCTTTTGATACTGTCCATGGGTTTTCTTGGCAAGGATACTGGAGTGGTTTGCCATTCCCTCCTCCAGTTTTGGACCACGTTTTGTCAGAACTCTCCGTCATGACCTGTTCTTCTTGACCTGATTTCATTGAGTTACGCAAGCCCCTTCGCCACGACAAGGCAGTGATCCATGAAGGGGATAAGATAAGCCATGAAGGGGATAAGATAAGCTGTACCCAGTGACATTGTTAGATTGATCATCCAATCATTATTGACCATCAACCAGCTAGCAATAAGAGTTGCAGCTGCCATCACCACTAGGAACATTTGCAACAGTAATTCTGGCAGCTACACATGGATATCACTTATGGTTAGTGAACTCCCTCCTTTTTTTGTACAGTCTTCGGATGAAGCTTACTTCAGACCATGGGCTGCAGATTAATGAGACTGCTACATTGTAGGTCTTAGTTAGAAGTTCTTCACTGTGTATTTTGGTGACTTTCTAGCATTTTTTTTTTTAGTTTGCAGGAAATGCCTGAAGTTCACATGGATATTCTGTATGCAATAATTCCTAAAATATATGCGTTAAAATAAAAGGTAAAATATTGGGTTAGAAGGTGTAGACATAAATTAGATGGCAGTGATATGACAGCCAGTACTACACCTCATTCTAAGCTGTTCAACAAAGTCCTTGCAGTCTGGATGTTTATCCTGTCTCAGAAGGTAAAAGATGCAGGGAAATAGATTAAACACTGAATTTAAATAAGCTTAAATGTTGGTATAGTGTCTTAGGAGATTTCTGAAGTAATGCAAATCAATGGACATTGGATGTACCTAGATTTCTTACTACATGAAGATGTCCAGCCAGCAGTTGATGGCCAGTGATACTTTTTATTATTTGTATCAGCAAGGAAAGTTGCAGCATAATACTTAGCAACAGCACTATATGTTTTCTCATGCTATAAAGGCTGTACTGTAATACGTTCAACATAGATATCATGGATAAATATTTAGAAGGGTACACTGAGGCAGAATGTGGAAGCCTGCTTACAGATATGGTGGCCACTAGAAGCCAATAATACCACTGCAATGGTCTGTTGATGTCTTTCAACATTAGAGTCGTAATGTTAAAAGGAGCTATTGATACAAAAAAAGACTGGTGTCTTCCTAATGTCTTATGACATGAAATCAGATCAGCCAGGTATAATCTCATTAAAATGTCAACTGTGCATCTAGTATATAATTACCTGCAGTATAGCCCAAATTTGCACTTTTTATGGCAAAGATTTGCTCATATTTTTTCCTAATATTGTTCTTACACACTTATAGTGAATGTAGCACAACCTGTTTAAGTAGTTGAATAACAGAATATTTTTTCATAAAAATATGCTTGAAGTTCAGGAAAAAATAGGAAGAGAAAGAGAAAATATTCCATTTTAAACTTTTGGAGTTGTTGTTGACATCTTAAACTAAATTGTAAGCCTGTGACAATCATCCCTGAATTATTTGTCCAAAGGCTACATTGGGAGGTATCAACATATCTTCAGCTGCTTCATTTAAAAAAAATCAGATGACAAAAATTTGGATAGCACATTTTTTTTTTAAAAAAGTGAAAGTTGTTATTAGCATACTTTAATATAAAATTGTTATAAAAATGGCTTTTGGCTCCATTTTAGATTTGAGAGCAGTCAGGCATGGGAAACTGTTGGAGAAGAGTGGAGATAAATGTAACATTTTCATTGGTGAAAGCTCATATACATTCTTTTTAAAAAAAAAGTTTACTGTAGAATGTATACTTTTATTAAATAAATCATATCACTTTAATGACCATGGTTTCAAAACATCTTAGTATAGATTTTGGTTAAACTCCCTATCCAGATCTTTAGCAATTAAGTTGCCACAAATGCTTTTATTTTCAAGCTAATGTATTCCACATTGTTGGTGCAGGGTTGAGCTGCCCCATGAATTCCATACATTTATTAGTATTGAATGTCCTAAGGAAATCGAAATGATTGTATGCATTTTGATTAATTATGTTTTCCCAAGTCAAGCAACCTTTGCAGGCTTTTGAGGAAATTTGCAAAGTCTATGAACAAACAGTGTTTGGGCAACAGTATTTCAGTGCTTCACTAGGAGGAGATGTGACTACTTCAGCCTACTTGACTACTTCATTTACACACAGGAAAGTTATTATTTCCTCCCCAAACAATTACTTGTGAACTGGGGGAAAGATAATCTTACATTCAATAGGAATAGTTTAAGATGCTGTTCAGAACAAACAAATATGAGGGAGATGCAGGTATCTTTGAAGATTACATATTGAACATTGGGCTTCAAATGAAATGCTTGTCTACTGAATTGCAACCCTTTGGTAGTGCCTAAACAGGGTTTCTCTCTTCCCTGTTCAGTTACCTTTCCCCCATATCTCATATCCATCCATTTTTCTCCCCCTTCCCTTTCCTTTCCTTCCCTTCCCTCTCCATCACCTTCCTGTTTTTTTCTTCTTCTTTTTTCTATTTCCACTGGAAGGAGGGAAGTGTATATACTGTACATATGTAAGTGGTTTGTGTGTCAGACCTGAATATTGGTTTATGCATATGGAGATCAGGTAAATATGGTAGTTTATATTATCAGCAACTAATTTTATTCAGTATATTAATTCACTTAATATTGTCTGCTGTTTGCCCCAGCTCTACTCTCTTTTAGAGCGTTGCTTCTGGCAGATACATTTTAATGGAAAATGAAATATAGTTAAATGTATTTTGTGAACTTCAAAGAAAGCCCATGTTGATAAAAATCAAAGCAATGAGAAGGAAGAGTCTATGGCAGGAGAAGCTAATCGGCAAGGAAACTCAAGATGTATAGGAGTTCTTTAAAACAGAGATGCCAAAACACAATTGCAAACAAATCCAATGACTTGTAGCTAGACAAAAAAAAAATTAGTCAACATCTGAAAACAAAAAAGGACACATGCTGGAGGTGGAAAGAGGGAAAGGCATGAAGGAAGAGTACCTACAAGTAGCCTAGAAGTATAGAGGAGAGCTAAAGCTGAAAATGAGCTGAGGATGGCAAAGGATGCTAAGAACAAAAAGTGCTTCTTTAGATACCTAAATATATAAATAAAACATGCTACTGACATGATGATTAACAACTATAAGAGATAAGGTGGTTGTCAGAAAGTTATAATCTTCAAGGACTGCTTTTGAAGTTTCTCCATATCGACAACTAATAAGAAGCTCTCTTTGATATGTTATTTTTGATGTACATAAATTCTACTGTTACGCTTGATTTTTGTCTAGAAGATGCCGTTGTCTTTCTAGTGTAAAATCAGTTATCTAAGTGAAGCTTTGTTAGTTTTCTTATATATTTTCCCAAGTGGGATTCTCGGTTCAGGGATAATTCAGCATCTTGCCATGTAGAAGATGACAGGAACTCTGCATTAAAAGTAATCAATTCTGAATGGAATTGCCGTTTAGTTTGGTTTGATAGCTAGATATTTGGTTTGATAGCTAAATATTCTCTGAGCATATTTACTGATGTCAGATGCATCAAATATTTGGTTTTACAATCAATTAAGTGTTGGTTTTATATACAGATGAACTTTGTGATATGGCTTTTACCTAACTATACAAATGCATTAGGTCAGTGATTATGATATCAGTAGACTTAACAAATCAGAACAATGAAATAACATTGTAACCTCTTTTTCATAGCAATGGTAAAGTTGACTTAATTTGTAGTGTGGCTGAATTGCATTCTTGGATCCCAAATTTCACCTTGGCAATTGACAAATGGCTGACATAAATCCCTATCCATTCATCCTAATATAACAGAAAAATGTGGGGAACGTTTCCACCCTATTGCTACTTACTTACATGTACAATGAAAGTTGATAAATTATTTTGAATATTTTTCAGATTGTTTTCCTGTATTAAGTGAATTTAACATTCCTTTCCACTACGTAGTAAAAGAAACATGCTGAGGAACTTGATAGAGTGACTCTTTTAGTTTGAATTAAAGTTGCAGGTTGAAATATGTTAACTGGACACATAGAAGGGGATGGGATCATGTTAATCACTTCAAAAGCAGATTGTTTGGCAAATACAGTGACCTTTAATTTATTTACTTTGTGTGTCACTCAATCCCACTAGATTCATGGTAGCTTTCAGAAAGTCCAAAGTTAGAACATCCATAGTAGCAGCAGGGCCTTTGACTATGTACTTGGTCATGGAAGTGTTTGGATCCCTTTAAATATATTAAAGCAATGGAGAAGGAAAAGGCTTCATTTCCATTATTTGGTCCTTATGTTTGTTTATAACATTTAGAACTTACCTTAACAGAAATTTCAATATGGCTAAAGAAAAAATGCAATATATTGAGCTATTAAAATATGTTGCATTTAATATAAAGAAAATAGAATAAAAAAACAAAAAAGCTGAAGGTGCCTGAGATGCAGGGTAGTATTTAGGTTACACACTCCTACTGTGATTGAAAATCACAACCTCTGTGTCCTATATCCTAATTATAGTAAGAGAAGTTTCCCTCTTCAGTGTACTAAACTTGGAAACTTTGACTTATTTATTTATTTATTTATTTATTTATTTATTTATTTATTTATTTATTTTATATGACCGCCCATCTCCCCACATGGGGAACTCTGGGCGGTTCACAATAAATAAATTAAAATAGAATCTAAAAATATATAAAAACAACAATAATACAATACAATAAGTAATTATAAAATCCAGATGGACGAAGGCATTCATTAAAAGAAGGACGTTAAAATTAGGGAATTAGCCACCCCCATGAGGAACTATCCCTTCCTCCTTCCCATGCCAGGCAGCAGATATGCAAGTGCTAGGTTACTGTCTTGAATAAGCTACACCTAAGTAGGGCTACTGCATGCGGAGTGAGCTCCCGCACTAGCTCCAGCTCTTGCCAACCTAGCAATTTGAAAGCATGCAAATGCAAGTAGATTACCACTTTAGATAAGGTGGTAGGTGGTAGATTTAGATTTAGGTGGTAGATTACCACCTACAAAGTAGGTACCACTTTGGTGGGTAGGTAACAGCGTTCCGCGCGCGTCATGCGGCCACATGACCGTGGAAGCGTCTTTGGACAACGCTGGCTCTTTGGCTAACAAACGGAGATGAGCACCAGCCCCTAGAGTCGGACACGACTGCACAAATGTGCGGGGGGAACCTTTACCTTTTTAAGTAGGGCTGTGCACACTTCAACATCAATTCGGAAGAATTGCTTTGGATCTTTAATGAGCATGCCATATCTCTGCTACTCTTTTCAGGCTTCCACACCATATGAAAAAAAGGTGCCCCTACTTTAATGAACTTTAATGAGCACATTCATGAAAGCATTGTCATCTTTTTTTTAGGCTTGCAGAGAAACCCCTGTTCTGCCAAGTGTCCAAGCAGTGATCAGGTGCTCAGACAATTGGTTCTTTCAGATCCAGAGACAATAAGCACACCAGTAGATAAAGAGATTTTAAGCTTTATTGGCTGTTGTGGGTCTTCCGGGCTGTGTGGCCGTGTTCTGGAAGTTGTGGTTCCTAACGTTTCGCCAGCATCTGTGGCCAGCATCTTCAGAGGGCAGGAGCACAGATAGAAGCAAAATCTCAGAGATTTTGCTTCTATCTGTGCTCCTGCCCTCTGAAGATGCTGGCCACAGATGCTGGCGAAACGTTAGGAACCACAACTTCCAGAACACGGCCACACAGCCCGGAAGACCCACAACAGCCATTGAACTCCGGCCGTGAAAGCCTTCGACAATACATTAAGCTTTATTATTAACTTAAGCAAACAGATTTAAACAGAAACATAGTTTAGGCATATTAAACAGAAGCATAAACAGCGTAACATAAAGAAAAATCATAACATACCAAGCAAGTTGATACCCAATCTCCCATAGGCTGTCAGGAGCTCCTTAATAAAGACAGCGGCGAGACCCCAGGGCGGCTCCATTTCCACAGCACCCAGCGCTCAGGTCTGTGCAGAAGCTCCCAGCAAACACACCCCAGGGCAGCTCCATTTCCAGAGTACTCAGCCCTAAGTCTGAGGGGAAGCTTCCCAATCCCATTTTGCACACAGCACCTTGTATCAGGGTCTGTGGCCAAGCTCCCAAACTCAAAAGGCAATCCTCAGGTTTTTATTAAAGTCTGGCCCTAAAACCTCATGACCCTGTTTCCATGGTACAGAGGCTGCAGAATCTGACCTTTATTGGATAGTTCCCAGGGTCTGGAGCACCTGTTTATGACATAGTCCAAGAGCCTGGTAAGCTATACAGATCAGCTAGTGCTTAACAAAAAACAATCTTGGGGTTTTCTCTTCAAACAGAAATAAAAAACAAGCCAGCTAAACATTAGTATAACTCAAACTCTAAGCTTCTTCGTGTGAAGGAGAAAATCAAAATATGTCACTTAAACTCCTCAAAATAACAATGGTCTTCCGCATTGCTACTACAGCCCCTGACAGCCCCACTAGGTAGATCAGACCAGGAAATTGACTCCACAGGAAAATTAGAACTACTTTTTATTGAGACTGGCTGTACTAACAATCTTGCAATTCTGATCGGGCTATACCTCCCCACCCCCACCGCTCATATACTTCAGTGAATCAGGGGGATGTTTGCCTGTGTCACTTCAGAATATTATCTTGTTTCTCGGGACTTAAAACATGTTTCAGCCCCCTTTTGCCTAGGTAATGTTACTTGCATATTTCTATCAAGGTCCTTATTTTCTACAGCCCCAAAAGGTTGGGTTCCTTTAATATATAGCACTTTAGGGCTGTGTTCATACTTGCATGAGGTCCAGAACATTTTTTCTGAATAATTTTTGAACCATGCAAAGTAGTACACCAAAGGCTGTGGAAATGTTCCTACAGAATCTAATTATTTTGTGCTTTGAACGGGGGGAGTGAATAACCGTCTTCCACTGTTGATCCATACCACATCCTAAATCACAAGGAGCACAAAAAAAATAAATAAATCCAGATTACTAACTATTGATAGCCTGATCCTTCAGTCCCCCTCTAAAATTAGTTAAATTAATGACCATCATCTCATCTGATGGCAGCATATTCCTCAGTTTAACTGTGGGTTGCACAAAGAAATATTAGCTTTTATCAGTCCTGTATATTCCTGCATTTAGTATTAGCAGATATCTCCCAATTCTAAGTGTGTGAGTAAAAAACTTAACTTTATTCATACTTTCTATGTCATGCATGATTTTTTGCACCCCTAAATATCTCCCCATTCCTACCCTTTTTGCAAACTGAAAAGCTTTAAACACTATTGTCTTAGCTCTAGCTTGTTTTGATTGCCTTTTTTGTTTGTTTGGTTGGTTGTTTTCCAGTTCTACAATACCCTATCTCAGGTACTCCAAGTGTAATCTTACCATAGTTTTGTATAAAGGCATATACTAGCTGTTTTGTTATAAGTTACTTTTGTAATGGAAATTTGGGGGGAGGGTTCTTAACAGCAATTACACATTACACCAGGGCTTTCCAAAGTTTTCCCGCGGCGACACACCAACCGCCGTTGGTGTGTCGCCGCGGGAAAACCCGGAAGTGCCGCCGTTGCAGCAGCGCGCAAAAACCCGGAAGCGCTGCTGCCGCTTTCAGATTTTCACGCGCGGCCGTTGGTGTGTCACTGCGGGAAAACCCGGAAGCGCTGATGATGATCAGCGCTTCCGGGTTGTGTGGCAACACACCAGACTCTGTGTGGCGACACACTTTTGTGTCACCACACACAGTTTGGAAAGCTCTGCATTACACATTCGGTTAACACCTGCGTTTTGATCCTGTTCCTAGTTTGGTCTAGTGGTTAAGGCAGTCGGTTAGAAACCAGGAGGCAGTGAGTTCTAGCCCCGCCTTAGGCATGAAAGCCGGCTGGGTGACCTTGGGACAGTCACTTTCTCTCAGCCCAACTCACCTCACAGGGTGGTTGTTGTGGGGAAAATAGGAGGAGGAAGGAGCATTAGGTATGTTCGCCGCCTTGAGTTATTTATAAAAATAATAAAGGCGGGATAAAAATTAAAAAAATAATAAAATAATAAAATAATCAATAATCAATAATAATCAATAATCAATAATAAAATAAAATAATAAAATAATAAAATAAAATAAAATAAATAAAATAATAAAATAAAATAAAATAAATAAAATAATAAAATAAAATAAAAATAAAATAAAATAAAATAAAATAATAAAATAAAATAAAATAAAATAAAATAAAAAAATAAAAAAAATAAAAAAAAATAATCACTGCTGGCTCAGCCACTATTAATGAATAATATTCAAAGTCAAAGTATCAATATGTTTTGGATCACACTGGTCTACATGCTTGTGGACACTCCCACCCCACAAAGGGCTAGAAGCCTACTAACCTATGACATAAATAAAACAAATAGATTCCTTTTCAGCAAAATTCATTCTTCTATATATTTGATTATATTTTGCTTTTTCTGCTATTTTATCCAGGAAAGACATTAAACTTGCCTGTTAAACTTCCTGTTTCTTCTCTTAATTCCTTTTGAAAAATTAGAGTCACCTTAGCTATTTTCTAGTCCTTGGGAACAGATATTGACTTTAAACAGAAGGGTTTTTTTTTCCAGAAGATCAGCAACTTACTGTTATAGTTCTTAATGAACACTCAGGTGGATAAAGGGATTTATTTATTTTTAATTATCAGTTAGGCTTACAACCTCATGTTATTACTTTGTTTCCATTCATCTACAGTAACTCCCTTCCTGAAAAAGCCAGGTTAGGCACCGGCATCTAGCCTACAACTTCAATAATGCAGAAAGAAGCAGAAAATTAACTGAATTTCTCTTTCAACCAACAATTCACCTGTTTCTAGGCTGATTTATTGTTACAAATTCCTCCCTCCCTCCCACAGTTTCTCTGATTCTTTTCCTTAGCCACATTGACATTCTCTTAGCCTTCATGGCACCTTTCCTACGCTAAGTAAGGTATATCTTATACTAAAGGTAAAGGTTCCCCCTGCACATTTGTGCAGTCGTGTCCGACTCTAGGGGCCGGTGCTCATCTCCGTTTGTTAGCCGAAGAGCCAGCGTTGTCCGAAGATGCTTCCACGGTCATGTGGCCGGCCTGAACATTATTGTAGTTTCAAATAATATCCAACAATTGTAAAGAGACTTGAACCTCTTGACTTTCCCTTCCAAATTTCTTTCTACTGCTTCTGTGGTTTTCATGTTCAATTGTATTCCTATCTTAAATATAACTGTCCTCCTCTTGGCAAACCTGGTTTCACCATCCTATCCAGCAACCAAAATTTAGCTTCCAGGTTGCGTAATTATTTTTCCTCCCATGATTAGTCATGTTATATATCACTGCCACTGGAGTAGCTACAATATCTTCATTCCTCTTACCAGGTGGGCAATTCACCATCACATTCCTATTTCTCTATCCTTGTAATACAGGGCTTTCCAAACTTTTGCCATTGGCGACACACCAACGGCCAGCCCACAAAAACCCGGAAGCGCCGTGGCCACGGCGGAGCAAAAACCGGAAGTGCCGGTGGCGGTGCTTTCGGGTTGCCGCGGCGGCGGTAGCAGCTGCCCCTTCAAAAGGGCAGGCTCCGGGAACCCCAAAAATGCCCTCGGTTCCGGCAGGGAGGCGAAAAGACTCCCCACGCGCGCACACGCGTTGCCGAGCTTTCTGGCGCTCAGCTGATCTGTGGGGAGAATTTCCACCCCGGTCCCCAATCAGCTGTGCCGGGAATCCCGGCAGCGTGCGCGTGTGCGCGCGGGGAGGCTTTTCACCTCCCTGCCAGAACCGAGGGCATTTTCGGGGTCCCCGGAGCCTGCCCTTTTGAAGGGGCAGCCACTGCTGCTGCGTGGCAACCCAGAATCACTGCCGCCGGCGCTTCTGGGTTGTCACGTGACACACTTGAGGCCCCCAGGCGACACAGTATTGTGTTGCGACACACAGTTTGGAAAGCCCTGCTGTAATAAGTGAAGGAAAGGAAAGGTTCCACTGTGCAAGCACTGAGTCATGTGACCCCTGGGGAGATGCCACTTTCGCGACGTTTTCCTGGCAGACTATAGAGCGGGGTGGTTTGCCACTGCCTTCCCCAGCCGTAATTACCTTTCCCCCAGCAAGCTGGGTACTCATTTTACCGACCTCAGAAGGATGGAAGGCTGAGTTGGCCTGAGCCGGCTACCTGAGAACCAGCTTCTGCTGGGATCGAACTCAGGTCATGGGGAGAGTTTCAGTTTCAGTTGCAATACTGCCACCTACCACTCTGCGCCACACGAGGCTCTGTAATAAGTGAATCTACCCACTATCTGGAACTTTCCTAATCTAACAGATTTATGCAGTGCACATGCAAAGGTAGAAAATGCAAGTGCTCCTGAATAAAATACATTATTCTAGCTAATTAATTGTTATCAAGGTCTATTTAAATGCATACTATATTTATAGCTACAGTAGAAGAATATGATTTTGAATTATTTCCTCTATTTTCCTGCGAATGAATAATGACCTCCTGACATCCCCCACAGCGTCAAAGAGAAAGAGCAATGAATTTATATTTGTTTAAATCTATCTTCTTTGTAATATTCTGCTAGGTACGTGAGAATGTACAGTATATATTTGTGTTTATATTTAGAAAACTTGATTTATATTTTCTATATTCTTTGATCTTTTTGTTCCAGCATAAAAGACTCCAGTAACTCCATACTCCCTAGTCTAGGGTATGTGTATATGTGTGTGAGAGAGAGAGGAGACAAAGAGAGAGACGGGGACTATATATAAACTAATTATAGATACTTGCAATGATAATATGTGTATGTGTGTGTATGAATGTGTGGATATAGATATATAGCATTGCACAACTGTTAGTTTACTTGCTGCAAGATCACATGAATGTACAATGATGTTTTCTGTAGCAAACTGAGTTTGCAATGCTCTTGAATAAAGTTTTTCAAATGTATTTGACAAATTATTTTTTTTTTTAAATGTTCAGTCTTCTCCTTTAATCCAAGTGGCATTGCTATACTTCAGTAGCACAGCATAATGCAATGATTGAAGTTGGTATACATGATGTGCTTCTAGGATTTGTAATTTCATTTATTTTCTTCAATAGATTGTGTCAATTTTTCAACATAATCAAAGTCCATTTTGAACTATAATACCAATATTACCAAACCAATTATTTTGAAATAATAGTGGTAATTAGTAGTAAACATTTGTAGTTGTAGCAAATCTGTTTCCAGAGAGGGGCCAACTGGTCTAAGAATACAAAATTTATGAAACTGAAGGTATTTTGTCACTATTGTACCTATACTGTCATTATGTAAGCGTTGTTCATATGTTATTTTGACAAGTGTTTCCTATAGAATATTTTTACATAAAACAGTATGAAAGGAGCAAAAAAACAATCTCTTTACTGAAAATATGCATTTAGCTTCATGTTTAATACACATTCAGTTAAATATAATATGGTATATATAATATAATATAATATGGGAAATCAAATACAGTTTTAAAGGGTTCTGTAGTCAAGCTATATACAGGTAGTCCCCCTGTAATTGGGACCAGAAACGTGGTTACTAAGTGATGTGGTTGTAAGGTGCAACATCACATGACCACACTGACTTACAACGGCAGTTCCAGCAGTCCCAGTTGCTGTCATTAGGCGAATTCTGCATGGTCACCGAGTCCCCCATTGACTTTGCTTGTTGGAAGCCAGCAGTGAAGGTCAGAAATGACGATTACATGACCGCAGGATGCTGCAACTTTGTAATTGTGAACTGGTCACCAAGCAACAGGATTGCAATCACGTGACCACAGGGATGCTGCAACAGCCACAATTACGAGGACCCTTCGTAAGTACCCCTCGTTCAGCAATGTTGTAACTTTGAACGGTCACTGAATGAGTGTATGTTAAGTGAGGACTACCTGTATTGTATTCATTCATTCCTTTGAGTTGTTCTACACTTCATTTCACAATAACCTCAAATAAACTTACTGTAGAATAAATAAAAGATAGAATAGTGCAGGCAATGGTATTCCCTGTGACACTCTATGGAAGCAAAGGTTAGACTCTGAAGAAGCAAGATAGAAGGAGTATTGAATTTCTGTGTTGGAGAAGACTCCTGAGAATACCATGGACAGCCAAGAAAGCAAACAAATGGATCATTGAACAAATCAATCCAGAGTTCTCACTCAAGACACAAATGACCAGACTCAAATTATCCTACTATGGACACATTATGCAAAGATCCAGCTCTCTGGAAAGGGCTCTAATGCTGGTAAAAGTGAAAGTGAGGAAGAGGAAGGCCAAGAGCAAAGTGCATGGATTCAGTTATAGTGGCAATGGGTGCACCCCTGGAAGACCTGAAGGCACAGTTTAGATTGTCATGGAGAAAATCTATCTGTGTGCTTGTTAAGAGTCAACACCTACTAGATGACACATAATCTATCAGAGTTTTAAAAACTTGCAAACAAAATATCAAATAAAAATAATATCTAAAACTCAAGAAATTCAAATTAAACTGCTTAACAGACCAATTAAAAGGAGACAATCATCATGAAACGTCACTGAATTCTGAGAAAATATAATTCCAAGCCTTTGAAAGTTATTTTTTTAAAAATGCAGGCCAATATGCTTAGGAAAGCAGAGCTGTGGTTTGGGTACCAACATAAAGAAGTCCCATCCCCAGTTGCAAGCATCTACAGTACCTAACCTCCATGTAGCCCCCCCAACCCAGTAAGATTTCTCACAGATACATTTCAGTGATACGTCTGCTTCTACTCTTTTTTTTGATGTTGTTTTACAGTTATTAAATTAATTACAACAATGTTTGTCATTACTGCTTTATGAATTAAATAGATTGACCAATCCAGATTAATTGAGTTTCATTAATAAATAAGGATATGAATACAGATTCTCTATGACCCTCACTCTTGATTTGTTCTCATGATGAAGATCATATTATGTAGTGCTGCTCTTTAAACACTTCTAAATTATAATGGATAAGCTCCTGAATTATTTTTGAGGCGTTCCTACAAAGTAACTCCTACAAAGTAACTGGATATTTGAGGCATTTTCTATGCCTTTGGATCCACTCAGAGGATCCAAAAGCCGTGACTCAAGATAGATGAAGAGAAAACAACAAAAAGTAGGGTAACATATTGGTCACTGTGATGAGTCATATTTACTATTAGCATGAAGCTTCTAAAGGAGAGTATAAAGGGCATAACATTTTAACAGCATGCGTGCTACTGGGGAAAAGGCAGATCATATGTTGCCCATGCCTTTCATTTGTAACATGCCATCCTACTCTCCACAGTAAACACAACAGGTGTGCAACATATTATTCATTTTCGATGACAGACAGAACTAGATCATGTTAAAACAGAATTCTGTTTTAAAAATTGATATATAAGAAGAAGGCAAAGCAGTATCTATCCAGAGCATGCAAATGAACTGAAATGAATGTTCTGGTATTTTATCTACAAAGTGTTCCAAAGAAAATGCCCATCTACTGAGCAATGCCTAAAATAAAAGTTTAGAATAATCTCTTGCTTTCCATTCTTTCATCACTTCATCTATCTTTCCTAATTCAACTGGACTCTTCCCTGATTTGGTTACTGGTCAGGATACTTGCTGTTCAGAAATAAAAGTTTAATTGACTATGGAGAAGAAATTGGATCATACTTGTCCATCAAAGACTGCTAGGTTGACTCTGAATGGCCCAAGACTCTGTTTTTCTAATATAACAGGTAGGGCTCCAGAGGGTGGTGCAGCTGAGCCCAGTTCCTGGCCCAACAGCACCATTAGTTCACCCTGCAATGAGCACTCAAGAAAGACAAAAGGGAGTGGGAGGGGACTGCAATATGCAAATCCTGTCTCTTCTGAAATAAGGAGGAACATTAAAGGTGTGTTGCTCAAAGATCCTCAAAACTTTGGAGCACACATTTTAAGACAGAAGTATTGGAAAGGTCTGGCAGCCACTTGTAAATATATTTTAATAATGCAAGCTAACACTACAAAACTATAGCTTCAAAATCATGTACAGTATTGTGTCCCTATCTCAGAATGTAATGGAACTGCTTACCAGATACCCCTCCCTGCTTCAAAGGTATGATCAGCTGATCCTGGTATTGTTTGTTCGTTTCTTTGATGTGCGTCAAAAAATAAGAGGACTGGGCCAAGACTTTTTGTGTGTCTATGTGAATGACTAATAACGGAAATATGCAGATTGCCGATTCCGGTACAGTTGCTTTCTTTTAGTGTGTGATTAACGGACATCTTGCTTCTTCAGCTTTCTCTTTGGACGTACTATTGAATTTTGGCAAAATATACTGGTTCAGTAGTTTTACCCTGGTAGTCAATTTTCTTCAATGTTACAGCTGACAATTCAAAGGGATTAGTGTATTTGGTGCTGCTGCTTCTAGAGTGGCCATTGCATGTAAACCCAGGGCTCCCAAACTAAGCAGCATGCACATATTACTTTGAAAAAGAACCAAAGTGGTTGCGTCCTTCTCCTCTCTCCTCCTCTTTGCTGTCTGAGTGGCCTTTCCTGCTTTTTTCCTGCTTGTTCTTGCTGTTTTCTCTCCCTTCCAGTTGTCAACATTAACATACCGTATTTTCTCTCTTTCCTTCTAGAAAAGGAAAGGGAGAGGGAACAGAACAAAGGCAGAAGTTGAAAGAAAGATAAGAGAGGGTAAGAGAAAGAATGCACAAAGAAGGAGCAACTATGGAGAATGGGGAGAGTAGTTTGCTCCTCTTATGTTTCTTTTCCCACAGAGTTTATCCTGAAAAGCAAAGAAGATAGCAAGCATCAGAGGAGATGATGTCAGTTACCAAAACATCTCTATCTAGGCAAAGTAAAGCAAATATGAAATGTCATTCCTTGGCAATGTATGCTAATCTGATGGCCTGTTCCCAAACTCAGTTGAGGACTCTGTAAAGTGAATAAGAACACAGAATTATGTTGTGTGCTCTTCTAATAATTTTTTCAGAGTTTCAGTAACACATTTAGGAATATTTACTTCCTTAAGAATTAGGATAGGTTCTTAAACTAGCCGTCAAACAAATCCAAACAAAACAAACAGCAACACAACTGTTCCAGCATACTAAAAATGATCTATAGAACAAGAAAAAACATACTATGCAATAGCTTCCAGTTCACATGAGGAATTTGAAAAACACTTAAAGCATTCACAGTAGTAGTTGTAGGTCAAAGGCTATTAGACTCTTGCTCACTTTAGATACAATGTGATAAAGGGGAAAACTTCTGCAAGACCATCACTGTGTATTATGAATATTTTACAAGAAGCACATTGACCATCTACGCTGCTGTACATTAGCGCTCTCTCTTTTTTTAAAACTGTGAAAAAATTTTCTTGAAAAGCAGCAGAAAACAGGAGAGAGAATTTCTCCATCCACTCTTTTTGCAACTGTTAGAGATGAGAAAAGAAACTGACTGAAAACTGAATTTCCAACCTTACCACTTTGAAATGCTGGTGGAGGGATCCTGTTTTTAAATGTCACATATAATAAGCCCAAGAAACTAGCAGATCAAGCAAATGACAATATGAAACCTTTCATTTACTCATCCTACTTTAATACATTCAGAGAACTTGTGTATATAGGGAATAGGAGATCTAAAAATGTAATGTCCCATCAGTAGTTCACGTGGTTATCAGAATTCCACTATTTCATTCTGTAAAATATGTGCATTAGATAAGTATGCAAGAATTTTCACAGAAGTGTGTATTATAATATATTTGACATGTTCAGAAATGACATTGGTTGCTCTGCTTATGATATCCAATGGGACCTGGTTGATGGCAGTGCAGTTCTTCTGGTCAGATCAGGGTTCAGTATCATTAGGCATGGTACCCTCCTGGATAGCCTGCAAGAGTTGGGGCTTGGAGACATTGTTCTACAGTAATTCCATCCTTACTAAGTGGGCCAGCATTAGCGGCTTATGCCCTTATTATTTCAAAACTGGACTACTGCAATGACCTCTACTTGAGTCTGCCTTTGAAGACTACCCAGAAATTTTAAGGAATACAAAATGCAGCAACCAAAAATGCTAGCATGTAAAAACCAATATTAAAAATGCTGCATAGGAAGAAAATACATACAAGGCATTAGAAATATAAAAGAAATCTGACAAGGAATTGTTTTAGACTGAAATGTCATGATCCACCAGTATAGTTTCCATTGCAGCATGACTGGCAGCTATAAACAGAGTCTGCGATCTGTTCTTCATAACCCAAACTCATTGTGTACAGTGGGATATATTTGAGAAAAAATATTGGCAAAAAAGGGCATATTCACTCTGCATGTGAAGACTTCCTTGCATAGAGATATTGTTGCTAAAAATGGAAATCCTTTTGAAGGTTAAATGTCATACCAGCATACCTGGGAGGGTTCAAGTTCATCCCCTCCTGTATACAGGGTGACCTTTAACCATGTTTGCAATGTTTGAACAGGATTACATCCTTCACACTTTACAGAATGCATACAGTTCACAAAAAAGCATTTTTATATTGCTATATCTACACTGGAAATGTGGATAATAGGCGGTATGAAATATATGCATAAACAAGCCACATATGAAGAGCAGCAATTTGGCATTCACTGAAGCATTATTTCAGTAGGATTTAAGTGCAATAAAGGAGAAAAGTGCAGTTCAGGAGAATGAGACCAGATTATTCTGGACATAGGAGCCAAACTATGGTATAATTCTCTTTAATCTGCAGAGGCAGGGGGAACAATCTGGTTTCTGAAAATTAAAATGTATTTTCATTGTATTCTCCACTTTGAAACATATTTCTGTTAGAAACTTTATGCTAGGGTTCCCCAACCATTGGATTTAAAAGTATGTTACAAGCATTCTCACAACAAGGTTACCACAGGCGTGTGTGCTTGTGTGTATGTGTGAGAGACGAATCACAAAATAATCCATTTACCAGAAGACAGACAACTATGTTGGCTCTCCATTACCTGTTCTCTCTACTATTTCAGCTTACCCTTATTTCTTTTTTTTTCCTGAACATGTGGACACATTTCCAAATGCGACCTTCTACCTTTTCATTCTCTAAGAATGCTCTGGGGTTTGTATGGGCCCCAGTGGTATTAGAGGACATACAAACTGTGCTTGGGGCTCATGCCTTAAAATAATCCTTACAAGATCAGGTGAGTCAGGGAACTGGCAGGTGCCAAAGGAGGTATCATTAGCCACATTGGCACCTGCAGGTGACATGTTCTTGGACTTAAGGCAACAGTAAACCATGCATTTCATTTTATATTCTTACTCTATGGGATGGACAGTCTTTTTCCCCCTCCCTTCCTTCCTTCCTTCCTTCCTTCCTTCCTTCCTTCCTTCCTTCCTTCCTTCCTTCCTGTTTATTATTATTTAGCTCCAGTTTATTGGAAAACTGCCAGTCAGTGGACAGTCTCACCTAGTTCTTTGGGAAGAATGGATAAAACAGAACAAAAAGAATTTGGCAGCATAAGAGATTGGAAAGGACGTCCTTATGAATCCCATAATTCAAAGTTATGACGAAAACCTGGGGTTCCCAATTTTTCGCATAATGCTAGCATGAGTGCCAGAAAGCATATTTGCAGGCAAGCATTGAACAATTCCTCCGCATGCTAATTCTTACCTACAAATATCCTCCCATTCATTATAAATGTTTTTCCTCCTAGCAAGCCTATGAAATATAGTCTTCTGAAATGAAGAGTTAAAAAAAATCTCTTTTCTAAAACTGTTTTTTAAAAATGGTCTTAATAGGAACCTTACTATAATTCCTCCATCCTTCATGTATCTCAAGAATCTGATTCTTTCCTTGCTCTAGCATTTAGTGATGAAAGAAACCTAATTTTGCCATACAATTAAGATTAGCGGGGGATTGCACTGTGTTAAACATATTCAACCAAAAGTTATCCACCAAACAACAAAACCAGCACCAATAATCAAAGCTCCAACATTTGTAAGTCCTTGTTTGGAATGAAAATGTTACATACATTAATGATTTCATACTAATGTAAAAGGGAGCAAGAAAATGTATTCAAACCTGACATTTAGTATATTATTGACTGAAATCTATATTACCAGAATCTGCTTAGACCCTTCCTCTGCTGGCCCCCAAGATGATCTTGCCCCATTGCAACCACAGTGAAGCCAGTGTAGAATTCACCTAGCTAACAAAATTTTAATAGGATATACTTACTGTGTAGCAAAATCTAAGAATTCAGGTTTCTTAGACTTGAAGCCATTCATAAGTTCTTAAGTAGAATCTTTAAAAGAAACTTAAACCAGGTCTCTTGTTAGGTAGTTACTTCACTTTGTCCTACTTACATTCTAACCACTGCCAGCTTCTCCACTTGGAAATGTGTGAGAGGCAGAAGGCAATTGAGAGACTGGTCTTGGCCTGGCAGGACTTTTTGTAAGATTCTGCATTTCTTAGGCCAATCAGTATTTATACAAGCCTATTTTGGAAGTTTGCATAGCACCAGATTACAAACACATTTAAATTAATACAATTTAATATACTTCTTTAGTAGAGACAGAGCAAACGCCCCCACAATTAGACTGAATTTCCCATTGTTTGGATGAAAAGTAATAAAGTATTTAAAATGACAGCCAGATAGGCTTTGTGAGCAATAAACTAGCATGTAAACGCTACAACATCTGAAATAGATTCTAATTTATTTGCTCTATGGTTGATGTTAAAACAAGATTTAGCCCTGGAGGAATGGAAGGGGGAACAGGAATTAAATAGTACAGCAGTTTACTGCATTAAATCAATGTAAGAAGGCCATCTGAATTAATACATAGCTTCAGGCGATAGGATATTTTTGTCTGATTTGTACATCTGTGTTTTCACCATCCAACCATGAAACTGTGCAAATGGTATTGTTTTGTCTCCCAGAGGGAGGAAAAATCCATCCCTTGTTCACTTAATATAATTCATTTAAATGTATATACTTTTAAAATAATATAATTAGCATTAACTAGCATCAAAGGGCTAGGGAGGGAGAAAGATTGATAGCTATACAGGTGGCAGTTTGATTGCATCCTGAACTTTAAATGTTTCGATGGTAATGCTAGTTTAACTAGCAGAATGTATGATAAAATTTCCTCACGTTGTATATTTTACTTTGAATGAAATGGTCACTTTGTGAAAGACTGCTCATATTACTGAAACATACTCCATAAAGCAAAGTTTCTTAAGAGGAAATTCTAAGAGGGAGCCAGAATATTTGAGTCTTCTAAAGTAATGATGTTTCACTCACTTTTTAATCCTGATAATATTTATTTAGAGAAATCTTAGTGAAAAGTTCACAGAATACTGCTGTTCTTCTGTAAAAAAAACAAGAAAAAAAACCAGGATCTATTAAATATTTGGCCAGGTCAAGTAAACTGATTTCTATGTCTGGAAAGATATTGCAGCAATACTAAAATAAAAAAAGAATGATAACTGAAAGTTACTATGGTTTTAAGGGGCGTGGTGGCTCAGCGGGTAAGACGCCAGGCTTGTCGGTCAGAAGATCGCAAGTTTGGAGGTTTGAGACCCTAGCCCCACATGACGGAGTGAGCTTCCGCACTCGTCCCAGCTCTTGCCAACCTAGCAATTCGAAAGCATGCAAATGCAAGTAGATGAATAGGTACCACTTCGGTGGGTAGGTAACAGCATTCCATGTGCGTCATGCCGGCCACATGACCGCGGAAGTGTCTTCGGACAACGCTGGCTCTTCGGCTAAGAAACGGAGATGAGCACCGGCCCCTAGAGTCGGACACAACTGCACAAATATGCGGGGGGAACCTTTACCTTTACCTTTACTATGGTTTTGAATAAATTATGGTGCATTATTCCTTCTTTAATAAGTTAATGGATATGGTAAGCAGAAGAGTTCTGAAAATTACAAAACTGTGGTGTCAGGAAAAGTATCATAATATAATGATTAATGGATGGAAATATAATTAAGAATTGTAAGGTTTCTGAGGTCAAATCTGGTTCCAAGTTTCATTATTTTCTCCCTCTCTTTTGATGCATGATATTTTACGGATGGCCACTAGCTTAGAATCATTTTTCTTGTAAACCTTGGCATAACAGAGGAAAAATTAAAACCAGTAAAAACCATTACAATTCTATTATTCATTTTCTCTCAAATAACCTGAAAATATTCTCTTGCGTTGGTCAATTCTTCTTTTAAAGCATATGTTAGTGGAAGCTATTACATTCAGTTAGTGAAAATCAGCAGGATTATTTAAATAGAAGTAATAAATTGGACAGTGGGTACAGGATCGGTCCTATTCTGCTAACAAAATTAAGTTATTTCTCAATCATTTGAGTCAGTCTAATTACCATGCTAATTGTTCAGTGATTGGGTTAATGCTTGAGCTGGTCACTAAGTGCTATGCATGGTTTAGCACAATGTATAAATTCCAGCAGGAATCTGACCACCTCAGATACTTGCATGAATATTGTATGTAGCCTTATTTGAAGTCTGTAGCCAAAGATTAAACTTGGGGATGTATTTTCTGTGCCTTTATATTAAATAAATCCTCTACACAGGCCGGTTATACAATTAGGAGCTGTGACATGAGCTATGTGGCTGGAGGAGGTCTTTGTAAACATCTCCTATAACCTTCTTCCTACTTCCCTGAAATCATGCGATCCAAATATCACTATCTGTTCTTGCCAGTCCTTCTTCCAATCCTGTTTCTTCTTTCAAAGTTACTGAAAGCAACGGGGCTGGCTTTATCATGAGATATAATGACATGTATCAAGGACTGTTACTGTAAAAGAAGGAAAGCAGGATAACTTGCATTAGAAAAACCTTATTAAAATTACACCTATAAAAGGTGGGAAGAGATACAAAATGCTCTGTATTTCAGGAGATATCAATTTGATGTATTTCTAATATTGTATTTACCTAAAAAGATGATCTTGGATTTAATGTGAACCCCATAAAACAAGAAAACAGTAAGTAAAGAGTCTACAAACATAGATACAATTCTGGGGCAGTGCCACCTTGTCAAATTAGGTTTGCTAATTCTAGCTGAAACCAATCCTGGAGAATCCCCCCTCCCGCTCATAAGTGTGGATAACACACTTCTTTTTGTACATGCTCATGTGTGTATCCACTGGAAGCCTCGTTTTAAAGAAGGGCAGGGCCAGGATATACTGTGTACTAGGACCGTACAGCACTTTGGATTCAAAACAGAAAGTGTGTGCAGAGATACTCACAGAGCGCTGATCTGCAACTCCTTCAAGTAGCAGCATCTTTTTCTGGGATCATGCAGCTGATCTCTGCAACTGCAGCACAATGCCAGGAAAAATGTGATTTAGTTTAAGGAGTTGCAGACAGGTGCTGTGTGAGCAGCCTGTGCACTCCAAAGGCCTTTCTTTGCCTTTGAATTGAAAGAGCTCACAGTCCCGAGAGAGAGCGCGAAGTGATATTAAATTAAAACTAATTGCCTGTAAAATAAGTTACCCCATTTATAAAATTAATTGATCCCATTATCAACTTATGACAACCATTCTCTCACACACACAGAATGGCAACATGCATCCACACACAATCCCTTTTCTCCTTTCACTAGAAACAATAAAAGAAACATGATGGTGATGGAATGAGGTAAAGGAGATGTAAAGGGAAGGAAAAGGGAAAGAAGGAGAAAGGGCAGAAACCGGATGAAAAAGAGTCAAGGGGAAGAGGTAAGTCAACAGGGAAGGAAAGAAAAAAGAAAGAAGTCCAATTTAGCATCTCAGAAAAGGGTTAAATTCACCAAGCAAGCAGCTTTTCCCAAGCAATAGGTAATCTTTAGCATCCTATTAAGCAGCAGGGTTTACAATCCTATGGACCTTTGCTTATTAGCATAGCTTTTCTGTTCCTCTGAGCAATTATAAGAGAACACCATCTTCCAATTAGTTATTTGGAGGACAAGTTATGTTTGTGTCAGATAAATACAATATATAAGTGACCCCTATTAAATTGGGTAAAGTGAATCAGATTTTTACAGCTCCTCATATTCCTGTTGCCAGTTTGATCTGCCTACATCTGAGGCTGCCATCTTTTTCTTTGCTTCAGGCAGCAGAATGACTTGGGCTACCTTTCTTTGGTAGGATCTCAAGATATAGGCTATATTTATTCATATTTCTATATTTATTTGTTTGCTTTTGTCTTTTCTCAGGGGTGAAATTCAAACCCATTACTCTTGCTCCCATCACATTTGTTTCCCAGGCAGATTATTCTGCTGCATCTTGGGTGAGCTAGCATAGACTGTGTTCTTCCTTTTTTCAGCTCTAAACCTGGCTGATGTGGGATCTTTAACACCCTTAAGGGATTTGAGAAGCCTTCAGGAAAGGGGCAATTGCATTTAATTTGCACATAGATGCTTCCAGAATATAGCATAATGGGAATCTGCATTAAGGACAGATAATATGCCTCTTCTGTTTAGGGTATGCTTATGAATTGTACATGAGAGAGATGCGGAATACATTAAATGGTATCATTGGGACATTCCTGTTATCTCCATATGTTGATGTATGCTTTCCTTTAATTAATAATACCAATTGGAAAAATGGTTGTAATCACAGAATCTTTGGTAGTTTCTGGTGTTACTGTTTCTGTACTGTATGCTATATAAATTTGATAAATAAATAAATTAAAAATCCACTCTTTATCCAGGATACTATGCAGATAATAAGAATGAGGGAAGATACAAGGATTCTTAATGAAATCCACAGGAGTTTCCCCACTCCTGGAAGTTTCCCAATTGTTAGCTGAGCCATGAGCTCAGTAATTCACTGAAAATACTATCACAGGAGTCTGTTATCTCTCTTGCTCTTGCTCTCTCTCTCACACACAGACACACACTCACTCACTCACTCTCATACATACCAGTTGGTTCTTGCTGCTCCATCCTCTAATTTAAGCATTGCTTAGGATAAGTTTTATATGTGTTGTTAAAGGTGTCAGATATGCATTTCTCCAACCTCTTTTTAGAATGTACGCTGGTAGCCAAAACAGTTTTCGGCGTTTCCTTTTCAGACTCATCAGCAATAGTTTTTTTCCCCCCTCTCCCCTGTATGCATCTTTATCTCTTTACATAAACCATACTCTGTTCCTAGTTTTTAATGGGATCCTCAAGGGGTTTAAAAGAAAACGTTGAGGGTGAAAATGGCACTTTTTCTTAAGGCAGTGACATATACAATACAGATTAACATATGAATATGTATTCTCATAGATTATAACAGAAGGTCTCTGCCAAGATGAACAAATGTTGAACAGTACAATCTATATATCAGAAGCAAGTCCCATTAAATTCAGTGGGGCTCAAATAATGGGATTAAGTTTTCAGCCTCTCTTCCTTTGGATAAATGTAGTTGTATAATATTTTTATGCAATCTGTGCCTGTATCACTATGGCTTTAAGAAGATCTGGAACCCAGAACAAAATGAGTTTGCCTTCTTTGTTCCAGTATTTATACCAAGACAAAAAGCTAAGTTTAATGTAGCAATTGCATCCTGGAGTGATTCCCATGAATGCATCAGTGTGAAGACAAATAGGCTATTCATCTAGTTGGACTTCAGACAGTTACATCAACGACAATTAGCCAGGAAATCACCTCCAGGAAGTTGCATGAAAGATCCATGCCAATGAACAGCTTTCAGATGTATGGACCTGGAAGAATAATTCTGGGAGCCATCCTGTGGATGCAAAATGCTGAATTAGAATTCTATCGTTGCTTTTGCATTATTATTGTATGCTCAATTATAAAAGCTACATAAACTCAAATATTTAAAACCAGTATTCTTGAACATATTAAGAGTAAGCAAGGATGCAGTTCCCAAAGAGAACAAATAAAGTATTGTGCAACTGTTTCAAGAAATATGTTCCTAAATTTTCTCAGATAATATCCACTGTTTCTTGCCAAATAATTTCAGAATTATAACATATTTAGTATAACAGAAAAAGCCTTCTGAGTTTTGTAAGTTTTGATGGCCCATTCTCTTATAACCCTTTAAAGTGGTTTAGCTTAACTATTACAAGCATTTGTCAAATGTTTCTCCCCAACCAGCATTACATAACCAGGCTGTACAGTAGCCTGTGAATTATTTGAATGTCCTTTATGTACTTTCCTGAGCTTTCTTCCATTTCCTGTTTTCTTTCTGAAATGTCACATTGTTTTTTCAGTTGGTTCTTACCTCACTGAGCTTTATTAGAATTTTATTTCATTTTCACTTACTGAAGTAATTAGCCCTGGAAGGTTTTGTTGTTGGATTTCTTTCTTTCTTGTAGTCAATAGATCCTCAGTTCAGTAGAAATAAAGCATAAGTGCTTATACTCGCAGAGATGTTGCCTTTTCAGTATGTATGTATGTATGTATGTATGTATGTATGTATGTATGTATTTATTTATTTATTTATTTATTTATTTATTTATTTATTTAATCAATGTACGCAGTTGCCCATCTCACCAAGGTGACTCTAGATCAGTGCTTCCCAAACTTTTTCCTTCATTACCCAAAGCCACTTATCAGAAAGTCCTTTTTACACAATGTAGGTAAAACACTTTAAGTCAATTTAAATGTCCCTTTTGTGATTGGGTAATGGGTTTGTGCATCGTTACACAAAGAAAAACCACTTTTACCCAATTTTGGGTAATTTACCTAGGTTTGAGAAGCACTGCTCTAGACAGTGTACAAAAATTAAAAATCATAACATAAATCACAACATAAATTTTAAAAAGCATACTATATTACTGGGGTCAAAAGCCATACCACTTCAGATCCCTAAAATAATAACCAAAAAAAAAACTCAGCCAAAGGGACTCATGCCGGTGGGAATATCCAAGTGTTTAATGCCTTATGAAAGGCCAACAGAGTCAGGGCCATCCAGATCTCTGGAGGATGCTGTTCCACAGGGCAGGTACAGCAATGGAGAAGACATGGCTCCTAGGCACAAAGTGATACTATCTAACAGACAGGACTTGGTGCATGCCAACTTTGTCAGTTCTAGTGGGGTGAGCAGAGACAGGCAGTCCCACAAGTAACCTGACCCTGGCTCATGTAGGGCTTTATGGGTGAAAACCAGCACATTCAATTATCCATAGAAGCCTACTGAGAGCCAGTGCAGTTTACCAAGCAGAAGTGTTACATGGGCACATCATGGCAGCAATCCAAGTGGGAGGTGATTAAGACATACTGTGAGTAAGGCCACCCAATCCAGAAACAGGTGCAATTGGTGTACAAGGGAACCTGTGCAAAGGCCTTCCTAGCCATGACTGCCACCTGCAGGTGAACAGCCTGCCTCCTGGAGTTTTGGGTGCTCCATTATTGGAGGTTTTTCAAGCAAAAGTTGAAAAGTTTCTTTGTGATGCTATAAGGATTGCTGTCCTGGACAGAGGGCTGGACTTACTTCACTTCCAACCTTTGATTCTATAAGAGTGTAGAATCTCAAAATTTTAACAATAGGATTCTGACATTGCACAGGAAGTGTTATTTGCCTTCCAGTATCCCCTCTTCTGTATCATTTTTCAGTCTGGCAGTACAGATAGTCCTCGCTTAATGACACTAATAGGGACTGGAAACTCCATTGTTAACAATGCAGTCATAAGTTGAGAAAACCATGTGACTGCGCCACTTAACAATGGCAGTTCCAGCAATCCTGGTTACCATCATTAAGTGAGGACCACACGGGTCATTAAGCAATAACCGTGACTTGCGACTTCCTGCCAGCTTCCCCATTGACTTTGTTTGTCGGAAACTGGCAGTGAAGGTCACAAATTGCAATGATGTGACATGGGGACACTGCGACAGCTGTAAGTACAAGGACCAATCCTAACTACCACTTGTTCAGTGCCATTGTAAGTTCAAATAGTCACTGAACAAGTGGTTGTTAAAGGAGGACCACCTGTTGTGACATCTTCCTAGCTTGGTTACTTTTAGAAGGGATACAGATTTTAGCATGGCTTACTAGCCAGCCATTATTTATGGTCAGTGCTGTACTATGAATACTTTGAGGAGTGATAGGTTGGAGGAGATTGGAAAAGCTCAGAGATTTTCTGGTGGTCTCCCATCTGAATCCTAACCAGGCATGGACATCCACAAGGGACAAATTATGAAGCATATGATGTGGTGCAAATTCTGCCCCTTATGTACCAGCATATGATGGCATGGCATAAGTACAAAATGTTGGAGCTTGTTTTGTGACATCATGATGCACATTTCATCATTTTGGTGTCATTGTAGCTAGCTGGAGATGCCTATGCATTTGGGAGGACACAAAAATTAACAAGTTTTTCTTGCCTCTCTTTTGCAATGCCCATGAATAAGGTGAAGAGAATCAATTAATGAGCATGCCTGAATGAAATCACAAGCCATTTATAGGAAGTGACATGGCAAGATGCTCCATCTGATTGGCTGATGTAGGGTGTTGTTTTATTCAACTACTGCTGCATAAAGAAGGTTGTAGGACCCATGAGAGATATGTATCATTGATTGATACATATTGATTGATTGATTGATTGATCTCTTGCTTGATCTGAATTTCTGGTTTCTTACTGCTTACTCTTGCCTTCCCCAGTTTTTCTCTATCTTCATAAGAAGCAGGTCCATTGCAGTACTTTCTTCATGTTACTTCAGTTGTATCAATAGTATTCAATAGGTTGAACATCTTTTTCTGTTATTTTATTTTTTAATATGTGATTTTATGTGTTCTGTGGGCATATTTTGCAGAAATAGCTGCTGAAGCAATGAAACATTTACTGGATTGTACAGCCTCAGACTGCAGATGTGGAGGCAGGAAGCACTGAATGTTTGTGTGCGAAATCCCTATCCTTAGATAGCATGTTAAGGAAGGCATGTAAGAATCTCCAAATGTGCAACTCCCCGCCTAATTTCTGAACTACTGCTGTACAGAAATAATTGTATAATGAAACTGTTCTTTACACAGGCTACTTCTTAGACTTTATAAATAAGTTTAGTAGGTTACACCGGTGAAAAAGTAAACCTTAGTGATCAGACTAATTGTAAAATTCTACCACAGCTTTTGTGTATCTTCAGATACTTGACCATCCATGGTGTTATAAGAAAGCTCCCTCACTCTCCCCTCCCCAGGAAAAGCTATACAACAGTTTTCTAGTTATCAGCTGGGGGAAAAAAAATCAAATTTTCAAATTTGAAACTTGGGAAAGAAAGAGAAATGTGAAAATTCAACTTTCCCCAATTGTTATCTGAGGAAACAGTATGATCCTGCATTTCAGTATCCTTAGCCATTGACTGAAACCATTTTTATATAAATACCAGCTATCTGGAGAAAGAACCTCCTTAGTTCTTGCTATGCCAGTGGATAATTGGTTTATTGTCTCATAGAAAAAAAATCAAGAGAACTGCTATTTTAATCTTTTGATAGTTATGTGTCCAAAAAGTAAAAAACAGCAACAAAGACATGCCATCCTCTAAACTCAGGTCTTAGTTCATTTGATTCTCCTGCTGTTAGTAAAATGTTTTAAAAATTCCCTACCAACTCATTCTATTCATACCTATTTACACCTCTGCTCCACATGCTGCATTGGTTGCCAGTTTGCTTCCAGGTGCAATTCAAGGTGCTGGTTTTGACCTTTAAAGCCCTACATGGCATTGGACCAGGTTATTTGAGCGACTGTCTCTTCCTGGTTACATCTTCCTGTCCCATCAGGTCCAGCAGAAGAGGTGTGCTCTGGGTCCCATCTGCTGGCAGGACTCAGAAAATGTGCCTTTTCTGCTGTAGCCCTTGCCCTCTGGAACTTCATTCACCCTGAGGTGAGGTTAGCCCCATCTCTGTTAGCCTTCCGGAAAGCCTTGACAACATGGTTCTTCCATCAACCCTGGGGATCCCATGGCGAGCCTGCAAAGTGGTTGTATAAATGATGGTTGTCCTCCTGCTATCTTGGGGTTCTTTTATGTTTTTATTCCTTTATGTTTTTAACTTTTATGATATTCTGGAGGTGACGGACTCGACCGTGGGGGAGCTGGAGATAGCGACGGCCGACAGGAAGCTCTGGCGTGGGCTGGTCCATGAAGTCACAAAGAGTCGGAAGCGACTGAACGAATAAACAACAACAAAGCCTCCCAGAGTCACTTTTTGTGAGATGGGCGGCTATATAAATTTGCTAAATAAATAAATAAACTGCCAATCCTGCAAATTTGTCTTGTGTTTTTAAATACATTTTGGTGTTCTTGTTGTTTATGGAAATGCAATATTGAAAAAGTATGGAAGCAATGCAAATATTTTAGTGCTAGAAAAGGTGAGTGTAGTTGGATAAGGCCAGGTCTGCTCAGCCTGGTTCATTGATAGATAGGTCTGGTTGTCCCTCCATCACTAGTTCGTCCAGGGATGGAACTGTTGAAGGTCCACTTCCAATGGCACTATCTACAGATTCTCATCACCTACTGAGGGGCAGTGGGATCTTCATAGAAAGTTAGGAATTCTATTACTCTGCCTGTTCTTTGTCTCAGAGATTGCTAATTTGAGGTTACTTTCTTTTGCCTTTCTTCCCAGACTCATTGTCCTGTCCTAGCCCAATCACACGCAATACACCAGGGAGGCAGTTGTAAAACTTTACTGAGAAACTTGTGAGGTAAACTTGTGAGGTAAACTTTACTGAGAAACTTGTGAGGTAAACTTGTGAGGTAACGAACAGGTGGCAAGGAAGTGTGAGCGCAAATGCACACACTATACAAAAACAAGCCCCAAAAGTCCCACGAGCTTGCCTTAAGGGAGTTTCATATTCGAAACAAGATTAGTCAAGCAAGTCCAAGAGTCAAGAGTCAGGTCGCGAGGTTTCCGATCAGGAGTCAAGGCACATGGAGTCCGGTAAGTAGACAGTTGTCCCCAACGAACAGTCTGGGCTTGCGGCTCCCTTTTTATAGAGGCAGACCCGGGTGGAGCTTATTTAGGAGGGTGGGGCTACTTTCTCGCACGTAGCCTCGCCGACCTCCGCTGTTCCTCTCTCCTTTCCACTCTCCTTTCTCGAGCACTGGGAGGGGGCAGCAGCTCTGAGTCTTCGTCCTCACCAATCAGCGGCGCCTGTGCCTGCTGCTCGCTGACCAGCCCCGCCTCCCCTGACTGCTCAGGCGGCCGTTTGTCTAGAGCTGTCTGCTCGCCCTCCATCTCTATGTCAGAGGCTGGCTGCCCGTCCTCGTCGTCTGACTCTGACTCCTAGCCCGAACCCCCCATGGACTCCGAGCCTGAGCCCCCCATGACACTCATAGAGCATGTGATCTTTGAATAGGCTTTGCCTATGCCTGTAATGTATTTCCTGTAAATAAATACATTTTCTGTTGTAGTTACAAAATCTGCATCACTAATCTTTGTTCAGTTCAGATTCCCACTCTCTGGAACACTCACATGCACATACAGAACACTTCAGCATATTTATACAGGCATGGAATTGGGGGAGGAGGAGGTGCTAATTTGTTATTTTAAACCTGGAGTAGATACTTAGTACATTTGGAATATAAACCGTATGAGCCAGCTGAGATGTATCTTCTTCTTGAGTAAAATCCCACCATATATATGTGTGTGTGTGTGTGTGTGTGTGTGTGCGCGTGTCTGTCTGTCTATTGACACACACATAGAGAGATGTAGATATATAGATAGGGCTCTCACTGGAAAAATATCTGCAGATGCCTATGTTTAAGCATTAAATAATACTAATAAACTGGAATATTCCATCTTTTTGAGTTTGTGAGGGTATTTCTTTCAGATTCCTGTCTTGAGTTGTTGCAAAATAGCTGCATTTACTTGATATAATTTTAGCCCTGAATAATATGTGTATTAAAGATAGTGATAAACAGCATACCTGGTGCCCCTAAGTCTCTTGAAGTAGTTCACAAAGCAACTCATAATATATTTTAATTTCCTGCATAATCTTGAGCAATAAAGAAAGCAAGAAAGTTCAGTGCAGCTGTTCCAAAACCATTATCATCTGGTACTTCCACTGTATTATATTAATAATCTGAGTCTTTATTTTAGCAGCTGTTTGATCAGGTGTTCACAATATGTTATATATGATCATTCCTAGACAGTGTGAAAGGTCATTGTGTTTTAAATCTAACATACTCAGGGAAACTTCAAAGTGTGTTGTCTGTTTTCTTTTTTAAACAAAAAAAGTAAAGGGCAGAATGACTAGATAATAGCGTACTGTCCTTTAGGAGACATTTGTGCAGTTTTACTAAAATAATGCATTTTCCATTGGAGTAATAATAGTATCTTGATGTGTTTGAAAGAAAAATCAGAGAAAGAGGAATGATCAATTCTCTATTACCCTTTTGCTCTTTAGGTCATATAGTGTTGCATATGTTTGGTTCATAGTTACTCTTTTGATATTTTTTGGAGGAAAAAATGAAAAAATACACACGGCTGTTACCAATGTCTCAGTAAATTCAGTTACGTGCAACCAAAGATTTTTAGTTTTGATTCAGAAAACTTTTGTGGGAGAAACTGAAAAATTGAGAAGCATGTTGTGGGTATAAACAACAACAAAACTCATATTTATCTTGGCCCCTTTGCATAATAGTTACAGTTCAGAGCTAAATCATAAACAGAGAACTAAAGGTTTCACACTGTGAAATGTAATGCTAAAATATTTCTGGATTCCATGTTGTGGGAGGACATTTAACATTGCAAGAACAGTTGGTTTCACACCCTCCCAGCAGATTCTTCAAGAAAACCAATATTATTTAAGCTCTTTCCAAAGTAGTGTGGCCTGCCAATCACTGCAAATTTTTGAAACAGCTGTGCTTTAGAAACACAATTCTTAACATGGTTCCGTCAATCTATTCTAAGTTTAAAGATATTGCAAGAAAAATTAGGTTAGTGCTCTGTCAATTAAACCTTATAAGACAGAAATGTATTGTAAGCTCCATTAATGAAAGTTATCTAGGCAATGAGAAATACTTAGTAATAGCTGTAAACCAATGCGGTCTACTTTAATTATATGAAGCAAAATTAAACTTCACTTCAGAGTTGTATAAAATGAGCTTTGTTGTCTCAAATCAAAATTAATCAACCTATAGGGAATATTCTTACCCATCAGAATTCTTTAAAATACGTTTTGCAATAAGATGGAATAAATACCAGAAGGAAGATATTCCTCATGATTGGAATGCTTAAAGTATAATTAAAAGGCCAAGAAAGTTCAATAAGAGTAGAAAGTTTTTTCTCAATTTTTGCATTCATCACTTCAAAATAAACAAATTGACTTTGTCTCATCACTATCACAGGGTCTGTTTTCTCCTGTAGAACGTTATAAAATGCATTTTGATCATAAATTTATCACACAATTCCTTTGATTGGATAATTTCCTTGATATATCACATCAAAGTTGACCCATTCAGATATATGTGATTAATGTTGTTTTCATAACTATTTGAATTAATCCAATTTAATCTTATGTTTTTATTAACATATCAGTAATGATTTTTTTTATTGTGGTTATATATAACTAGGACAATTAGAAGTTTTCCACTAACATAAATGCTAGTTTTATTATTGGAAATATATAATGTTGGAAACCACTTCCATTTTCAGTTTCAGCTTTATGGTATAAATGTTGACAGTCTTGTATAATAAGTTGCTTGTTAGACTCAACTTTATTCCTCACCATTCAGAATGAGTGGGTGCAGCACATCAAATAATATTTGGAAATACAAGCATCAAAAATCAATTTTCTTTATATTTTCAATTTTGATTCAAATGGAAAAGGGAATAGCCATCATCATGTGATATCCTAATGGATGCTAACATTTGTCTTGCTCAATGGGACATTGCTATGAAACTTTTAGATTACTGTAATAGGACATCATAGTGGTTGAATTTAGATTTACTTCTTCTCTGTATGAATTTCCAGGTGGAGATTGAGAAATTGGACTACCATCACTATTTGCCACTGTTTTTCGATGGATTATGTGAAATGCAATTTCCCTATGAGTTTTTTGCTCGGCAAGGCATCCATGATATGTTGGAGCATGGTGGGAACAAGATCCTTCCTGTCATTCCTCAACTCATTATTCCAATAAAAAGTAAGTCTGAAGAATGAAATAGGGTTTAGGGTTCTGGGGGCTTTTTGATAAGTTGCTAATTAAGCAATAAAACATGACAGGCCTTGTATTTCTAGTAGATGATAAACCTGAGTCAGTTGTAAGGCTATAACCAAGGCCCTTAGAACTGTGCTGCTTGACGTGCTATCTTCGTACTCTACTCTAATGCTAATCATGGTATACAGGAAGTTAAAGTTCTTTTCACTCTTCTTTTTATACTCCTCAAACTAAGATATGACAATATCTGAGAAAATTGTAAAAGAAATAGCAAAATAGTTCAGCTCAACTTTTTTTATTTTGATTAGCTTGGTTATTTTTTCTTTTTCTTTCTAAGTCAAGTCCTCCCTCATCAGCATGATAATGGCCTATTTCTGGTAAACACAGTTGTGCTCATTAAGTAGCAAGAGCCACTGTCTGCCTGCATCATTCTTGCATACCCTCCCCTTCTTCCTCTATTACACTGCAAGTTGATAGGTCTTGGGGTATTAATCATAGTTCACAATCATATCTGAACATTGAACTATGATTTCAGGACACAAGCATCATTTGGGGGATAGTGAAATACCCAGCCTTTTGACCTATGCCAGGATTTTGATTCAATAAAACATCAATGTTTGTTGAACATTTTAAAATATTTTGGCTGGTCTAAAAAGAAATGTATTATTCTTCTGGGCATTTTGTTCAATCATGCTCTGTCCGGCACTCTCAATTGCAAGGCAATTTTTTTAAAAGCAAAAGTGACTATGGCTTTGATATTTGTATTCAGAAGAAGGGGGATCCTCTCAAGGGGATGTGCTGATCTCCATTGCTCAGCCCTCCATCACTGATCATGTGTTTTAGCGCTTGGCACTCCCCCAAGTTTAGGCTCTGGGTTGATATCACCTGTTCTAGGTTTGAGCTATTCTCAGGTGGCTGACAGCTTGTTGGCTTTCCAGCTACAGGCTCACAGTCTGTCGGATTGCTCCTTTTCAGCCACAAAATCAGAGGAGTCCACATCAAGTTGCTGCCTTACAGGGAGGTGGGCTTTTGGCTATTGGAGGCTGATAAGGGAAGCATTTTATTTTAAAATATTCAACAAACATTGATGTTTTATTGAATCAAAATCCTGGTATAGGTCAAAAGGCTGGGTATTTCACTATCCCCCAAATGATGCTTGTGTCCTGAAATCATAGTTCAAGGTTCAGATATAATTGTGAACTATGATTAATACCCCAAGACCTATCAACTTGCAGTGTAATAGAGGAAGAAGGGGAGGGTATGCAAGAATGATGCAGGCAGACAGTGGCTCTTGCTACTTAATGAGCACAACTGTGTTTACCAGAAATAGGCCATTATCATGCTGATGAGGGAGGACTAAATAGCACATCCAGGGAAGGTGAGAGGAGAGGAGCAGGGAGTATGAAGGATCCCCGTCTCCCTAGATTTTTCTCCTCTCTAGCCCTTGCAGGAATAGCAACCTTGTGGAATATCATCCAGTTGGTTAGAATGGAAAAAGCCAAGAAAGATACTTTTAAAAAAGAAACAATCGTTTTTGGTAATTAAAAGTTGATAGTACAATTAAATAACCCTCAATTTATTTATTTATTTATTTTATTTAAAAGATTTGTACAGCTGCCCATCTTAAAACACAACTCTGGGTGGCTCACAACAACAATAAAACCCCAAACTATAAAAACCATAAACCATAAAACGCAACCAAAAACCTGGTGCCTCAGTCATCCCCTTGGATGCAATGCATTTAGTTTCATGTAATTGGTTGTTGTTATTTTGTGATTTTTTAAGACACTACTGCAGGGCTTTCCAAAGTTTTTCCCGCGGCGACACACCAACCGGCGTTGGTGTGTCACCGCGGGAAAACCCGGAAGTGTGGCAGCGCGCAAAAACCCGGAAGCACTGCTGCTGCTTTCAGGTTTTGCGCACTGCAGTTGGTGTGTTGCCGCGGGAAAACCCGGAAGCGCTGATGATGATCAGCGCTTCCGGGTTGTGTGGCGACACACCAGACTGTGTGTGGTGACACACTTTTGTGTCGCGACACACAGTTTGGAAAGCTCTGCACTACTGTCTGACTGGCCTTTCAAAATGCCTTATAAAAGTGTATTTAGAACCCAGAAAGTAGTGCCCAGGAGCAGGAAAATAGTTCAGGACAAATGTATTGAAGGCCTCAAGGGACTGATCTATCAGAACATATTAAAATATATTGATTAGAGGGCAGATGTTAGCAGTTTGTAAATGGGTTATCTAGAAAGGTATTCAACGTTATCTTAGCCATTTAAATCAAAGCAAGATGCTTTTTAAAAAGTAGATCTGAGAATTTCTTGAAATTCAGACATGTTTGCCTTTGTGCACTTGCTGTTAAATATTTTATTACCCAAGCTGGGCCGGTTCAAGCAATGTTAATGGTGTCACCCTTCTATATCTTCTTGGCTATGGTAGAGATAGCATTATGGGTTTTGTCCTCCCCATCTACATGAAGCCCTTTCCCATTTGAATGGAACAAAGCGAAAGATGGTTGTCAGAGGTGGTTTATATCTAGTAGCCCAAAGTACATGGGTGTTGGAATACAAGCTAAGTCAATTCAGTCGCAATAATTCAGTTACGGAGCATACAACAATAGCAAGGCCTTATGAAGAACAAAATAACAATAAATGACAAAAAAGTAGCATTTCTTACCTATTGTTCCATGTAAAGGAATATAGTACATATAGGTTATTGGTGAGCTTTTGCACTTACTTTAATGCAAAAACTCTTTAGACTAAATTACATGAGTTTACATAATTTCTCAGGCTTGTAACTAATATAAATGTGTTTTGTTTTTTGATAATTTACTGAAAGAGGGGATTAAAATATTATACATACTTCTCTATATTATAAAATATTAAGCACCTCTTCAATTACACTGGATAGAGGAACACCAACTAGGATGCATAAAAGAGATACATTCAAATTCTAAGGGTAGTATAAGAGTAAAGTTCATGCAAATGTTAAAGGTGGCATAAAAATGTGGGTTTGTTCCAAATGTTAGCACTGAAGTGGAAAGGTCTTTCTCACCCCTCTATGAGGACATATTTTTTTGCCTCCTCTTCCAAATTAATTAGTCAGGTTTACTACTGTACTCCTTTCGTTTCAACCCTAAGCTACAAAATTTAATGACCTGGCACCTACAACAGGGACTTCCAGCTTGCTGATGGGCAAAATATCAAATATATGCCCATCGATGGTGCCGACTTGACCTTGCTCTTGACCAGCATAAGGAATCAGATGTACTCATTCTCTGATCATTAGCTGAAATTGAGCTAAAGTCAGGTTGTTGGAATTTTCCAAAATGACCAGTTCCTGGGAGTGTCTAAAATCAACTCTCAAGTTATATGTAAGAATAGTTTATCTGTGACAATATATTATATTTTTAATATCTGGGAAATGTATATCTTCTCTTTCTGCCCAACAACCACCTGTAAAGTATCTGGCAAAACAATTCACAGAGTAAATTTAAGATGCATAAATACAAACAAAATGGTATCTGGTGAATCCCCTGGCTAGGACAGCTGTGTAACTTGTATTCATATATTAATGCTGCTACTTGACTAACTGATGCTCTTTAGAGATTCTGAATCTGCATCAGCCATGGCAGAAATTCCAAGCCCATCTTGGAAGAATGCTATACAGCAATCTGGCCAGATAAAACTAGTATCCTAAAAATACAGGAGGGTAGGTGTGCTTCTCACTCATGTAGCTAGATATTCTGTTGGGTTCCTTTCCCTGCCTAGCAATAACACTGGGAGTAACACATGATTTAAAATTGCCTGCTTCTCCAGTCCATAGATGTCATTACTTTCTTTTTTAAAGGAAAACATAACAAAATGCACATTTCATTCATTTTCAGTGCTGCTGGAAAAATCCAAGTAGTCACAGTAATACAGGTTATTACACCGCAATATAATATTGTCTAAGGAAACAGAGCTTCATCACAATTTCAACTCGTGCAATATTAGGAAATATAGCTTTATCACATTTTCAACTAGCACAATACTTATTTATTGAGTTAGAAATGAACCAACTTTATTGCAAATAGCTGAATTTTAGCCTGAGCCATGTTTTGAAATATTTCTGCTGCAACAGGGTAGAAACTCAGTTGAACTCAAAGGGGCAAAAAAACCCAGTTGTTTTTAAGAAATTAGATATAGTGAAACTGATGAGTGGAAGAATTCCACGTGTTTTAAAATATTTTCTTAATGTTTCTGAATTAATTTAATGCAGCAGTGCACAATTTTGTTTGGGCCAAAGGTTATGTTAACCTTTCAATACTATGCTGGGGGCAACACTCCAGAAAAGATTTCACATCATGTATCTGAATTAAATATTGTGTCCACCAAATTGTTTAGAGCTCTGTAGTTTTCCATAATGGCGATCCAGAAGTTTGCTATTGGAACCACTGGTAAGAAGCATAATCCAGTTCCTTCCACTAGTGATCTCTAGCCATTCCTCTCCCGAAAATAATGGGTTTGAATTAAATCATTGCAATCCATAATTTAAAGGAAATCAGGTAAAGGGCAACTGTTCTTAGCATTGCCCAAACCCTGCCTTCTTGGAAAGCATAGCATATTGTCCAACGTGGAAAGCTGCATGTACTGTATACTATTTGAAAGGAAGGTGTAATTGAGAAGTTGCCAGTCCTATGTGCTCCCAATAGGAAGGAGACTTTCTTGCTGAACTAACAGGGAGAAAGCACTCAGAAATCGTCAAATATATACAAATACACAGGGTGCTTATAGTAGGATAGGGATTAAATAATCAGAAGAGAACTCCCACAGTTGCAGCTTTGTTGAGATTTTGTCAGCCCACTTGAGTGATCACTGAATTTGGGGAATGGAGAGTCTGGCAGAGGAAAAAAACTCTGGCAAGTGAACTGGTTGTGCAGGGAAAGTGATTGCTTAGCTGGGCTTGCTACTGTTTTGGGTGTCCTTGAGAAGAGCAAGAGAAGAAAAGGTAAAAAAGCAGAAGGATAAGAGTGAAGGACAAGGGAAAGGAGAGCCTGGGAGATGGAGGAAATAGACAGGCTGAGATTTGAAAAGAAAGAACAGTGTGATTACTGTTCATTGCTCAAATTTGGCAATCCTTCCTTTCCTTTCCTTCCCATTCTACATTCACAATATTCATGCGCATCACCATTTGTGCATCATTTTATCCCTTCTAGTCTCCTTTTGGAACTTGACATCTGTAATAGGCAGAATGGGATGAAAGATTGTATGTTTGTTGGTTGGGGGCTTTACACTTTGCCACTGTGCAACTATGTAATGGAGCTTTATAATTCTGCCATGTGAATTATTTCACTTCTGGTCCCTTTTACATTCAAACAGCCCCTGTGTGGTGATGCACAGTTTGTGGCATATGCTCCCTAGTATATAATTTTGGAGTGGGAGGCAGTAGCATGAAGAAATTTGAATTTAAATTCACATTTGAAAATGTAATTTTGAAATACAAAGGAGAATACATTATTCTTTTGTTTTGTATGAAATCTGAAATGGAACAGGACAAAAGGTATTATTGATGTCAGTAGCAAAATCCAGCTGCCTGACACTACACAAAAAAATTCTCAAGTAAGCAGGATAGAATCCTTATTTATCAGTTAGTCTGTGTTTCTTTTTAAAGAAGCCTACAAGCTTTTCTTTGTAAACATTTCTATCATTGTTCTTTTCTCCGAATAGTACCAATTGTTAATTGAAACGAATAAAATGATTGCTAAGCAAGCAAAAATAAACAGGCTAACTGTTACAGTAGAATGTCTTGTCAACCTTCATGGTTTGGCTTTTCAATTCCATTCATCCCAGTGGTACTTGCTGATGCCCCCCCTTTTTTTTCTTCCCTTTTTGGGAGTGTGTGGGTGGGGGTGGCAGGAACCAGTAAGACGGGCAGCAAGAAGGAATAATAAGCTGCCTTCTTGGGGTTACTGAGGAGTCAGCACAAATTGTAGGAACAAATAACATTCAGACAAGGCGGTGTTTTATAACATTGGGGCTGCAATCCATCTCTGAGTTCCTTCAAAGCCAGGGTAATAAAGGCCCACTTACAATCCCCAGCAGAGTACAGTTTAATTAAATTTGTCCATTAGAGGATTTCTCCCCTCCCTTCTACATTCTTGAAATTAATTCTTCTGTTTTCTGCTTGTCTCTTTTCATTCATCAAAGATGCGCTGAACCTTCGAAACCGACAGGTCATCTGCATCACGCTCAAAGTCCTCCAGCACCTGGTGGTGTCAGCTGATATGGTGGGGGAAGCTTTAGTGCCCTATTATCGCCAGATTCTCCCTATTTTAAACATCTTTAAGAATAAGAATGGTGAGTGATCCTAGCAGTGCCATGTCTTCAAACCCTTCAGTATAGAGGGGCTCAAGGCAAGGCTGATTAACAACATAGTAAGAATTTACTGTAGTGTATAAACTAAGATATATTTGCACCTTCTCCTTTCTTATTCTCCAGGGATGCTGTGAAATTAACAACTTCATTTATTACTCTTTATGTGCAAAGCTTATTTAACACATTACAGAACCACTGGAGCAGTTCTATGATCTTCCAGTAATTAAAATTTATAAAGTTTTGTAGCATTTTTAAATGCATTGATAGACTGTATTTTTCCCTTTTTAGTAAACACATTAAGCATCCACCTCTTAATTTGGCTCTGAACATCGGGTACCTCCACACAAGGAATCTGTGCAGTTCAAATGCAACTCTGGATGTCAGTCTTGTTTGAGATCTGAACTGATTTATTTCCAGCTCACCTTTACTGTAGCTAAACTGTTATAAAACTAGTTTGAAAAGCTTCTAGTTGGAGGGAACTTGTGTTTCAGCCCCTTCTTCCAGTGGGCTGAATATCACTAGCAGAACTTTTAAGAGGAAAAGTGCCTTCTTAGCTTTGCTGCTCCCTATATGAAATTAGCAGGGCTGAAATGAACAATTTTCTGCTTTTTTCCCCCCCAGTGGGGGATGTTCATTTCCTTTTGTTACTGCCTGGAATGAAAGACTTTGGGTTGCTTCATAATCTGCAATAGTTTGGGGCAGGGCAGCGATTTTCAGCTTTGTTCAGTGTTCTCAGCATTTCTGAGTCAAATCATTTTCAAGCTGCTTTTGTGGGTTTGGAGTGGAAACAACTTTGATGTAATGCCATTACTTGCAATTGGTTAATTCAGTTTTGAGGGCAACTTAGTGTTAATGTATTTGCTCATTTAAAATTTCATTATAAAATGGTCAAGCAGTTTGGTGATGTGGTTAAACAGTTAGAAGAGTTCAGTAAATAAGAAATTCCTGTTTATCAGACTCCAAGTGTGTATCTTTTAAACTGCATGACTTCTTTAAAATGAAGGAAACTTTATATGCATGGACCTAGCTCTTTGCTTTTTATCATTCTTGTAAAAACATTTACAGTATATTGTTATATGGCATATAATCTGAATGTTTTTTTAAGTTGAAAAATTATGCTGTGATTCTCTTTACATATTTAAGCACATTAAGGTACCATGATTACAAAGCATGCTAATCGATTATATGATTTGACAGCTGTCCATAAAATCTCTCGTGTTTCAGTAACATGTTTAGAAGCTTTAATAGTTGCTGCCTTGCTAATCATCCTTTAAAACTCATATTGCCACAGTACACATTATTTCTTTGGTTCAAACTTACTTCACAGATTATAAAAAATGGTTGATGCACTAGCAGTAGTTGTGAAGAAAAAACTTCTTAATGAAGCAGAAACTTCAGATTTGTGCAACTTGTTCATTAGAGAATAATATTTGATTTAGCTAAAAGAATGTGAATTAACACTGGCAATGTGTGGCAATAGCCTCTTTGTTCTTTGTTCTGGACCATACACAGAATGACTACACAAACAAGTTTTCCTATTCCCTCGAACAAATGTGACAGTTTAGTGTGTTCATTTCTTATTACACTTGTGGATTTTGTTTTTTTCTGAATATGTATTTATTTATTCAAATTATTAGTGCTTATTTATTGGATCTTACAGTGCACAATACTAGCATTTTTTAGGTCTTGGACTACCTTCTGGATTTCGTGAATCAAACATCAAATTTTAAATGGCTTTACTGTAACTTTTAACCACTAAAGTTTATGCTTAGAAATTAATATTTCAGCTTATAGTAATTTTTATAGTAATTTTCACAAGTAATTCGCTTGTAAACCACCCAGAGTTGTTTGTACGAGATGGGCAGTGAAGAAATATAATTAATTAATTAATACATACATACATACATACATACATACATACATACATTTTTGCACCGATCAAGTAATTATAGTTATGCAAAAAAGGCAGTATGTTTTCATAGTAAATATGTCTCTGTTGTATTGTTTTACATTCTGCTTTATCATCATCTACTTACCCAGTGAAAGCACAATAGCTACCCTTCCTGGTTTAACATTTCATTTTCATAGGTTTGTGCCTGAGGCATGAATTAAACCTGTTGTCAACAATATGATACCATTCAGTGCTTTCTTGAAATTAATACAGCACAAAATGTGGCCATTTTTTCCTAAATTCTCTTCATATTGAACTGTATCATGACACAAGCATTTGTTACCATCTGTTGTTGTTGTTATTGCTAGTAACAGAGTCTTGTTGTGTCATTCATATTTTAAATGTATCTTAATGAAGGTGCCTAGATTAAGTAAATATCTGAAAAAATCAAAATATTCTTTAATGCTTTGTATGCAGTCGGACACGACTTCACAAATGTGCGGGGGGAACCTTTACCTTTTACCTATGCAGAAAACAGAAGATGAAGAGAGACCAAACAATATCTTCAAAGCTTCACATAGAACTCCATCAATCCTTATGTTGAATGAATATTAACATCAGCATAGGGAGTAGAAATTACTTTGATAAGTGTTAGATAGCTGTACCAAACTATTTTTTTAAATATAATATTGTCAGATGAATGAAAACATCAGCATTGTCCTCTAGCAACTATTATATGCTGTCAAATGAAAGCAGTCATTATTTATTTATTTATTTATTATTAAACTTCTATCACCGCACCATCTCCCCCAAAGGGGACTCTGGGCGGTTTACAAACATAAAGATTAAAATTCTATTATAAAATATAAAAATACAATATACAACTGCTTATTATTATAAATTAAATAGAAATTCCAATGTCTTCATGAGCATTTAGAAAGCAGAAACATTTCATGTCATCAGTGTATTTTATTCAAAAGTGATCAATAATAGCTTGTGAAGTGCTTTGCAGATTAAATGATGCAGAATTTTTAAAACAAAGCCCTATAAACCTCAACTGTAGGCAGAAAACACCACATATGAAAAAGGAATTAATTTGATCATTTTGTTCTGTTTTCTTCTTGATCTCCTAAAACAGACACTATTGTTGGTCAATAAAATGGTGGCTCATACAATAAAGGTTGAGTGTCAACAAAGTAAGGCCCATTGGAGACAGACAATATGAAATAGGCAAGCGGGAGGATACAATACATGCCAAATTTTATAATATAAACATGTCTTCCACAAAGAAATCTCTAAAATCTTTACTATGGAAGTGTACAGTAATAATACCAGGCATTTCATTTGTCAGGTTATGGGATGGAATGACCATAGAGTGACCGTAGTTCACACACAAACTAAGGATAAAATGGTTTGACTTAGTAGATCCTCTGAACATGTGCTATTGTAGAGCACCTTACTTGTATCATAACCTACAGTATAAGCACAACTTATGTAAACTCTACTCTAATGTGTGGCTTAAACTTGTATGAGATCTCAATCTATGGTCAAGCTGGCAGGTGCAGATATGAAGCAGATTCTCCCTGCAGGTATCTCTGCTCTTCAACTTTGTTTTTACTCCTCACAGATATGTGTGAAGTAAATGCAAGATTCAAAAAGTTAAGGGGGGGGGGAACTCAGTCTTCCTTTACTTCTTGTGGTGGCTCTGACCCTAATCAGGCAATTGCATGTCTTTTTTGTTTCTTTATGTTGCCCCAAACTTAAAAAAAAATTGGCAGAAGAGACAGGGAAATGGCAAATAGCCAATTAAGTTTGCTGCATCATCTTGCATGCATTTCCTGGATAAGTACCTTAAGCCATGCAGAGTGGGTCATGTGGACATGGTCAGAGACTTCCATTGCGGTTATAGAAAATTTACAATCCAATGATACAGTGCAGACGTATATTGAGTGCCAAGCATTAAATTGGAACACACTGATCTGCCCAAGTAACACTCTGGTCTTGAACACATCATATTAAAATAAGTTATATTGAATTTAAATCCATTGAGCTCATTAATAAGTTCATTAAGACTATCTGCCTCCTTAATTTCTGTTCTTTCTTATAACATTTCCACATACTTTTAGTTACATTCCTATGTGGATAGCAAGGAAAACATATAATTTGCTGTAGTGCTAATAAAGGTGTTACCTGCTTTATTAGGAAAAAAAAGTCTCAGGATTAATTCCTTGCATTTTCAGCTCATATTAGACTTAGGAACGTTCCCTACTCTATGGAGATCTGTTACTAAATCAGAGTAGGAGATACTGGGCTAGATGGATAAATGTCCGAACAGCAAAAGTTGGTTGCCTATGTACTGAATAGAAGTTATATGAAAGAAATCATTATTAATTCAGATGCCGGGTCCTCTAATTAAGATGGTCAAAGATTCTTTATTGCTCTGAATATATTTTTTTAAAAGCCTGGTCTGTGCATAGGGCGTAGGGCATGAGCATCTGCATAGAGATGGTAAGCTTTGCAACATTTCCTTGCATGCATAGATGACCATTTACTATTTTGTAGTCACATGGGCATTCTAGGGTATGCAGTCACCCTGAGCAGGTTGCTGAGAACATGCATACAGTGGTGCTTAAAAGCACCACGGTATACTATCGCTAAAACTTAACCGCAGAGGTGGCCACAGTTTTTTTAAAAGCTATAGAAAGCTGTCATGCAAGGGAGGGGTTCTCATGTAAACTTACCAGCCTGGTAACCACAGAAAGTGCACATATGCAAGGAACTTTGTGTAGAGAATTATGTGCTACCTTGGGTTTGTGGTGGGCTTTTAGATTTTTTTATCCACTCTAGTAGTTATAGAATAGGATAGCTTTATTAACAGTCTACTCACAATTCCCACTGAATGCAATTGGACTATTATGAACTAGAACCTGCCACAACACAAATTTTGTTGGGATTTTTATACTATTGGCTTATTAAACAGGCTTATGCATTCTAGAAGTCCAAAACTGAAATCATAATAGCAATCAAACAATGTATTAACTAGTATTTGAAGCTGATGATATAAAGGCAATCAAATAAAAACAGTTGACAATTTGGTGAGAATATAGCACAAACTATATTTAAAGCTAACGTACAAAGCAATAAAATAAAAAGCAGTAATAATCTATGAGAATTAAGCACCATGTTCAGTTCAATAAGGAGTTCATAGAGTACCTTATTTGTCTCAATGGGAGAAAAATAGAAGGTTCAGAGACCAATACTTTTATTCAGTGGCAGAAAGACCTGGAGTTTGGAGTGATACACTGAATTCAAAGAAAGATAGAGGCAAGAAGTTCAGAGAGCAGTAGGGGAAATAGGGGATGTTTAAAGTAGTTCACGCTGTACAGTGTTCAGCTATAGAAGAAGGCAGAAAGAGAAACAGAGATTCTTGCTGCAATGAAGAAAGACATAGCAAAGAGAGATGGATTTGCAAGATGTAGCTTACAGATAGTATACATGTGCTAAGACAGGGCTTTCCAAAGTTTTTCCCACAGCGACACACCAACCGGCGTTGGTGTGTCGCCACGGGAAAACCCGGAACTGCGGCAGCGCGCAAAAAACCGGAAGCGCTGCTGCTGCTGCTTTCGGGTTTTGCACGCTGCGGTTGGTGTGTCGCCGCGGGAAAACCCGGAAGCGCTGATTATGATCAGCGCTTCCGGGTTGTGTGGTGACACACCAGACTGTGTGTGGTGACACACTTTTGTGTCGCCACACACAGTTTGGAAAGCTCTGTGCTAAGAGATAGCACCTTAAGCCTAGGTATCACTGAATGGAGAAATAGAATATTTTTGGATTAGAGAAAGAAAAGCAGAGGTGCACAGCTTGGGCAGAGTTCTGGTCCTAGAAGGCGAGTGTTAGATGCATCCATCAACAGTTGGGAGGAAAAAAAGATCTGCATTCCTCTGAGTATCTTCAGTATGAAAAGAAATGAAAAGACAAGAGCAGCAGAGCAAAGCAAGAGCAAAAACTCAAACTCAAGGTAGCCAAAGTTAGCCAAAAAGGTGGGGGTTTCCTTCTCATTTGATAAGAGGTTTCTTCCCTGAAACAGAATTATTACTAGCCAAGATAATCCTGCCTTGGGAGATGGGAGGGGAGTAGGGGGAAAAACAAAACAAAAGCAGGTGATCCAACTCCTGTTGGATAACAAAGACATTTCAAGGAAGAGAAGATGAGTCATTGACAAGCTTAAGCCCTTTGCTCTAATTAACAAAAGGAATGGTCCAGGAAATGTCATGGTTCTAGCAACATTACATTAGAAAATTAGCCTTTGTTACATCTACTATTGTTTTACCAAGACCCAGCAATCTAAGATACAAATGGAAGTTGAGGGGGGATGTCTGCCCAATCTTAGTATGGGAAGGTCACCCTTGGGTTTTTTTCTAATGTCATTCCCCCCCCCCCCCCCCCCCCCGGCTGCTAGAATTGTTGTATACAGGGTATTCTAGACGGGAATATTGAAGGCACTCTTTTTTGTAAGTGGGGCTAGACATATTTGCCAGACTCCATCCATGGCATACAGGTATCATTTGTGATTGAAAAGTGAATTATTCCCTGCAAACAATGTTTTTGACCTGTATTAAATTTGAGCAAACCTTGAGCTTAGAAAGGAGGAAACCAGACACATAACAGGATTTATTCCCATTTAAGTAGGTTTAGGATTGTAATTTTCCTCAACTTTCATTAGTATCTGTATTTAATACATTCAAAGAGCTAAACACTTTCCATTCATTATTGCTGTATAATTTGTAATTACTGAATAATTCCTTAAATAGAATATGGTATTAGTCTATATGAGACAGAACTGAATTAGTGGTGATTAATTTAAAGTTAATAATACTTAACAAGTTATTGTGATGTGTTAAAAGCCCAATTAAAATGTGTTCAGCATTTTAAGTAACTGAACAAAAGAAAATAGAGGGTAAGTGGAGTCAAAGAAGGTACAACCTTTCAATAAATGCAACTACATACAGTTATTTAAGACAGTTCTGACAGATGAACAAGGCAGAATGATATTAGCTAGTGACTATAAAGCCCTTCATGAATTTGAGTAAACTCCAGGTGACAGTGGAGGACAGGAAGGCTTGGCGTGCTATGGTCCATGAGGTCACGAAGAGTCGGACACGACTAAACGACTGAACAACAACAACAAAAATAAAGCCCTTCATTTGTAGCCAAGAGTTGTGAAGCTGGTATTTATTAGCACACCAGTCTTTTAAACTTTGGCCAAAATAAAGTCTAGATCAGTTTATACAGTACATCTCTATAAGAAGGATATACAGTATATACCAAGGATGTGTGAGTCAACCAAAACAACTATATTCAAAAGCAACAAGTTGCAATTTGAACTAACTCAGGATTTAATTTGATGAAATCTTTGACCATAGGCTATAACCTGAAAGCGTTCAAGCCCCTGCAGATGTTTTACCTTAGGACAGTCTGGAATAAAAACAACACAAATATAAACTTTTCAAAAGGCTTTAATGTTACAAAACTTTACCCAGATAGCTTCAAAGGTTTCCCAGCAGAGCTGTTAGCATAGCTCATTGGCTAGGTTAGTTAACCTCTTTTGAGAATGCTGCATTTTATATGCTGCTAAGAAGATGTGGGTATTATTGGACTGGATTGGATTGGATTGGATTAGGTTATATACCATCAAGGTAGCGTTAGTGACCACATAGATAGATATGCTCTCAGATGATCCGTCCCCAACTTGATCCTTCAGGTCTTCCAGTGGTCCACCCATTACTGCTGTAATTGACTCCATCCACCTTCCTGCTGGTTGCCCTCTTCTTCTCTTTCCTTCCACCTTTCCCAGCATTATGGACTTCTCAAGAGAGCTATGTTTTCGCCTATGTCCAAAATATGATAATTATCACCACTGTATATATATACAGTATATATATAATATGACATGAATCAATATTACGTATATATTATATGTAATACTCTAATAGCAGGCACACATTCTCAGATTCATTCATGCAATGAATAAGACTCACAGATTCAGCAGAAGACAAGTCAGAGCAATAGCAGAAAGAAAACAGGATTTTTGAAGGAAAGAAGAGACTGAAAGAACTAAATAACAACAGACAGACTGGACAGAGACTAACAGAGGCGATGCTACAGGTCAGACAAATAAATTGAGAGGTAAGGAAGAAGGAACAGAATAAATCTAAGCCTGCCAACCTACCCTCCAATTTGCCATAGGCAGGATTTATTGAGTCAAATTCATTGACTCATGCCAATATCCAAGAGTCCATTACATTACTTAACAGTTTTGCCCATATGTAGAAGGACAGCTACACTAATATTTTGATTTTGTAAAGCTGCATAGTCCAGAAATTATCTCCAAATTGCATTCAAATCTCTCTGAACCAATCCAGAGGTAGCTGACTTGCTGCCTTGAATCAATCTGACGATTCAGTTTGAAGATTCAGTTTGAAGGAGTGATTTGAGTGAATCTCTTTCAAATTGAATCGCCCCTTTGAAGCTTTGCACAGCCCTAATAAATAAATAGGGGAAAATCCTCTCTTCCTTCAACCCTTCATAGCAGATCAGCAGGCGAGCAACGAAATTGCCCCTATCTGTCCTGTTCTGTCACTGGAGGAAGAGGTAATTGAATACCACTTCTGCCTTTCATTGTCTAGCAATTGCACTCTTTATAGTTGAGGAAGTAGTTTAATTCCAGCTGTAGCTACACTTCAGTACACTATTAATACTGTACATTGAAATTATACAGTCCAGGTAATCCAGAATTTCTTAAGGGTCCCCCAAACCCTGAAAACGATAGCATATGTTATATGAAATGTAGAGTTATCATGAAAAAAGATAAGCCCCAGAACAATGACTGGTTAAGTGGTGTCCAAATCGTATTACAGAAGCCTGGTACACACACTGTTATAAGCCAGAAGGTTTTATGATTTTATGTGATCCAAGCCATTGTTGTTTGTAAATCATGGCTTATGACATAATGTGCTGTGTGAATATAGACAATTGTGTTATTCAGTAAACCATGATTAAACAAACATGGCATATTAAGATGTGTGAACCCAGTCATTGTATAATCCATACCTTTGGTAGTAGCTGTTGGCAGAGTTAGAAAAATACATAGTATCCTGATGTTAGGACACAAAATCAAAAGGGCCAAGACAAAATTAGCTCCTTCACTGATTGTTAGAATTTAGAGCACCTCCGATAAGAACTGACATGATCACCTAAGACAGTGTTAAGGTATAGGGCTAGATATTATCATTGTGTGAGTAATACAATGATATCCTCCTCTCCCCACAATTTAGATTGGGAGTCCTATGTGGTCTTTGTTGGAGATCATATGTGGCAAGCTTCTTGGCGTAGAATCTAGATTTAAGTCACAGCTGTCACCAAATTGTAGGGCACAAAAACAGGTATTTTAGATGGCAGTCCATCTTTGTGACGGCAGTGATGGAGAAAAGCATAAGAATGTGCAGTCTTTTGGACTGCATACTCTACCTGGGCAGAAGTGGTAGGAAATACTATCAGAAGACTGATGCATGAGTGTCACTGTACCATAACAACAAAAAGAGTATTCAATATTTGTTGTTGTTGTTCAGTCGTTCAGTCGTGTCCGACTCTTCGTGACCTCATGGACCATAGCACGCCAGGCCTTCCTGTCTTCCACTGTCTCTCGGAGTTTACTCAAATTCATGTTCATTACATCGGTGATGCTATCTAACCATCTCATCCTCTGCCGTCCCCTTCTCCTTTTGCCCTCAGTCTTTCCCAGCATCAGGGTCTTTTCCAGTGAGTCCTCTCTTCTCATTAGGTGGCCAAAGTATTTGAGCTTCAGCTTCAGCATCTGTCCTTCCAATGAGCAGTCAGGGTTGATTTCCTTTAGGACTGACTGGTTTGACCTCCTTGCAGTCCAAGGGACTCTCAAGAGTCTTCTCCAGCACCACAGCTCGAAAGCATCAATTCTTTGGCGCTCAGCCTTCCTTATGGTCCAACTCTCACAGCCATACATTACTACTGGAAAAACCATAGCTTTAACTATACGGACCTTTGTCGGCAAGGTGATGTCTCTGCTTTTTAATATGCTGTCTAGGTTTGCCATAGCTTTCCTCCCAAGGAGCAAGTGTCTTTTAATTTCATGGCTGCAGTCACCGTCCGCGGTGATCTTGGAGCCCAAGAAAATAAAATCTGTCACTGCTTCCATTTCTTCCCCTTCTATTTGCCAGGAAGTGATGGGACCAGATGCCATGATCTGGGTTTTTTTAATGTTGAGTTTCAAGCCAGCTTTTGCACTCTCCTCTTTCACCCTCATCAAGAGGCTCTTTAGTTCCTCTTCACTTTCTGCCATTAGGGTGGTATCGTCTGCATATCTGAGGTTGTTGATATTTTTCCCGGCAATCTTAACTCCGGCTTGTGATTCATCCAGCCCGGCATTTCTCATGATGTACTCTGCATATAAGTTAAATAAGCAGGGTGATAATATACAGCCTTGTCGTACTCCTTTCCCAATTTTGAACCAGTCGGTTGTTCCATGTCCGGTTCTAACTGTTGCTTCTTGACCCACATACAGGTTTCTCAGGAGACAGGTAAGGTGGTCTGGTACTCCCATCTCTTTAAGAATTTGCCACAGTTTGTTGTGATCCACACAATCAAAGGCTTTAGCGTAGTCAATGAAGCAGAAGTAGATGTTTTTCTGGAACTCTCTTGCTTTTTCCATGATCCAGCGAATGTTGGCAATCTGATCTCTAGTTCCTCTGCCTCTTCGAAACCCAGCTTGCACTTCTGGTAGTTCTCGGTTCACATGCTGCTGAAGCCTAGCTTGTAGGATTTTGAGCATAACCTTGCTGGCATGTGAAATGAGCGCAATTGTACGGTAGTTTGAACATTCTTTGGCATTGCCTTTCTTTGGAATTGGAACGTAAACTGACCTTTTCCAATCCTGTGGCCACTGTTGAGTTTTCCAAATTTGTTGGCATATTGAGTGGAGCACTTTAACAGCATCATCTTTTAGGATTTTAAATAGCTCAGCTGGGATACTGTCTTCTCCGCTAGCTTTGTTGTTAGTAATGCTTCCTAAGGCCCACTTGACTTCACTCTCTAGGATGTCCGGCTCAAGGTCAGTGACCACACCATCGTATTTATCAGGGATATTAAGATCTTTCTTGTATAGTTCTTCTGTGTATTCTTGCCACCTCTTCTTAATCTCTTCTGCTTCTGTTAGGTCCCTGCCTTTTTTGTCCTTTATCATGCCCATCTTTGCACAAAACGTTCCCTTGATATCTCCGATTTTCTTGAAGAGATCTCTAGTCTTCCCCATTCTATTGTTTTCCTCGATTTCTTTGCATTGTTCATTTAAGAAGGCCTTCTTATCTCTCCTTGCTATTCTCTGGAATTCTGCATTCAGTTGTTTATATCTTTCCCTTTCTCCCTTGCCTTTTGCTTCCCTTCTTTCCTCAGCTATTTGTAAAGCCTCATCAGTCAGCCACTTTGCTTTCTTGCATTTCTTTTTATTTGGGATGGTTTTAGTTGCTGCCTCCTGTACAATGTTACGAACCTCCATCCATAGTTCTTCAGGCACTCTGTCTACCAGATCTAATCCTTTAAATCTATTCCTCACTTCCACTGTATATTCATAAGGGATATGATTTAGGTCATACCTGATTGGTCTAGTGGTTTTCTCTACATTCTTCAATTTAAGCCTAAATTTTGCAATAAGAAGCTCATGATCTGAGCCACAGTCAGCTCCAGGTCTTGTTTTTGCTGATTGTATAGAGCTTCTCCATCTTTGGCTGCAAAGTATATAATCAATCTGATTTCGGTATTGACCATCTGGTGATGTCCATGTGTAGAGTCGTCTCTTGTGTTGTTGGAAAAGAGTGTTTGCTATGACCAGCGTGTTCTCTTGACAAAACTCTATTAGCCTTTGCCCTGCTTCATTTTGTACTCCGAGGCCGAACTTGCCTGTTATTCCGGTTATTTTTTGACTTCCTACCTTAGCATTCCAGTCCCCTATGATGAAAAGGACATCTTTTTTTGGTGTTAGTTCTAGAAGGTGTTGTAGGTCTTCATAGAACCGGTCAACTTCAGCTTCTTTGGCATCAGTGGTTGGGGCATAGACTTGGATCACTGTGATGTTGAATGGTTTGCCTTGGATTCGAACTGAAAGCATTCTGTCGTTTTTGAGGTTGTACCCCAGTACTGCCTTTCCCACTCTTTTATTGACTATGAGAGCTACTCCATTTCTTCTAAGGGATTCTTGCCCACAGTAGTATATATAATGGTCTCCTGAATTAAATTCGCCCATTCCTGTCCATTTTAGTTCGCTGATTCCCAATATGTCGATGTTCAATCTTGTCATCTCATGTTTGACCACATCCAGCTTACCTTGATTCATAGTTCTTACATTCCAGGTTCCTATGCAATATTGTTCTTTACAGCATCGGACTTTCCTTCCACTTCCAGACACATCCACAACTGAGCATCCTTTCGGCTTTGGCCCAGCCGTTTCACACTTTCTGGAGCTACTCGGAATTGCCCTCCACTCTTCCCCAGTAGCATTTTGGACACCTTCCGACCTGAGGGGCTCATCTTCCGGCGTCATATCTTTTAGCCTTTTGTTACTGTCCATGGGTTTTCTTGGCAAGGATACTGGAGTGGTTTGCCATTTCCTCCTCCAGTGGACCACGTTTTGTCAGAATATTTGTGGTACGATAAAGCTAAAGTTAATGTGGACTTTAAAAACCATTATATTAGAAGATCCTTGTTAAGAATCTCTAAGCCGACACTCATGGATAAAGGCAATGCTTTCTTTAAAGTGTCTGGCTCTCCAGCATGGGCCGAGCACTGTCATGGATTGAAAGAATGTGTGTTATGTTATTCTGTTGTAGTTGTTCAGTGTCACGAGCATCTTTAAAATTTCCAAGGAACAAACCAGGAAGTATCTTATTCATCCCATTCCCCATGGCTCTAAACGATCAATATTATTCAATATTAGAGTTTGTATTTTAAAAAGGAGCAGGAATTACTACTGCTATTGTCTAGAATTGAATGTTTCTGTTCACATGACTGCACATAGCTGAAATTATATAAACCAGTTCAGTATTTTTTTCTCATTCAACATGATGGACTTTGGATAGGTAGATGGAAAGGTAAGTGTCAGCTTCAGAATATCATTTACGTAGGCTCTGTGCATTTTCAACCTAAAGGTGTCCTACGTTACAATAACTTCACTGTGGTCCTATATTTGGTCATTGAGCAACCACTGTGTTCCTCATGTGCAGATTTGCCAGAAGGGTCTTTTAAATATTTTCTGATTTAGAACATGGTGGAACTTTTCTTTTAGAATGCCTTCTGGAAAACAGGTTAAGTGATTTACAAGAATCTATGTTTATTTTCCGCATGGTTCTTCACTTTTCATTAATGTTTGTAAACAAATATGTTACATTTTGCAGGGACATATGGTTTCAAATTTGTTTCACTTCTTAAAGTGACATCTTTCTATGTTAAATCTGCACCGAAACGTTGTCTTCATTTAATGATTCAAATGGGTTGTATTTATTTGTCACACATATTTTGAATTAATGTACCCAATTAAGATTTTATTCTAGGGAGAATATTTCTGTGAAAATTGTTAAGCACTGAAAAATTGGCCCTGCTGCATTTGCACCTGGCTTTCAGATTTTTACAGGACAAACATGACTATAGGCCAGGGGGAAGGAACTGAAGATATCCACAGTGAAATCTCATTATATCTTCATCTTTGCTAAATTCCAGCCCAATGTTAAATCTTTAAACTTTCTTCTGGATCCCTACATTCACATCCCTTGTACAGTTTCAGAGGCTGCATATATCTCTAGATAATTTCACACTCAAACCACCTTTGCACTCATAGCCGTTTCATGAAGTCATGGATACCAGTGGAACATGGAAAATTTGGATGCTTTGGCTATTTTGATAGAAATGGTGTCAAAGGACACATCTGTTCCCTTGCTTTCTAGTTGTGTGTGAAATGGGACTAACGCTGCATTTCAGTAGGATGTGACATTCATGTTTCTCCTCTGCCCCATTTCTTCAAAATGTCCAAGATGTCCTTAGGACCTTGGTTAATGAATGCTTCATGGGCTGCAGCCTTTGTTTTATACAGAGTTATTATTTGGTCCAAAAAGTCCAGAGAATCCAAATGACCTTTCTGCTTGTAATTGCATTTCTATATACTCTTGTTTTAAGCCAAAGCAATATTTTGTTTATTTCCGTGGTTTTTAGCCATTTTGATTGATCTTTCTAGCTCATACCCAGGTACTTCCCCAGCACTGAATACTTTCCAGGTATTTTTTGTTAGCCTACATGCTGCTATGCTCATGTAGCAGCTTCTGAGGCAAGCTCTTGTAGCTTCTAAAAATAGTTGTCATTTAAAGTAACATTAGAATGCTGCATTCCTGAAAAGGATTTTTGTTTTTCCTTTTATGTTTTGTTTTATTTTTTCTTTAAAACTTTCCATTTTGTACTTAAGATCTTGATTAGTCTTTCAGCTACAACAATAGCCCTAATTATATCCAAACCCTCTGTATGTATAGGCTCTCCAAATCAGAGAGAAAATTATATGTATTCAGATTTATATTATGGTAGATATTTTGCTGGGACTATTGGCAGTCTTTGGGGGCTGGTGAAAATAGAGTCGATGCTTGAAACTGATTTTGCCTTCCAGCCCCTAGTGTTCAACCCCAGTGTCAGGTCACCGGATCTTCAGTGGTCGTGATCTCCAGCTGTTACTGTGTCTGTAAGAAAGCTACACTCATTCTAAATGATGGCGCTGACCTTGCCTGTATAATTGAGACCTGGATGGGGCTAGAGGGGAATGTTATTTTCTTGGAGATCTGCCCTTCCAGATTTAGGCTATGACATTAGCTACAAAGCTAGGGCAGGGGAGGGAGAGTAGCTTTTGTAATCTGGGAAGTCTTAATGGCTTTCAGAAGCACTGTGCCACAAGTAACTGGACGTGAGGCCCTTTGATTAAAGTTGGGCTTCAGGGATCAGCTGGGTTTGTTGCTGCTATATGGGCCTTCCTGCTGTGCAGTGACATTTCTGCCTGAGCTGCTTGACTCTGTCACTGGGTTGGCAGTGGTATCTCCAAGATTACTTGTTCTTGGAGACTTCTATCTGTCGTACTGGGTTTTGTTTTTAACCTCAACACTGGGCAGAGTTGTTGTGAGTTGAACAGTCTTATAAATTTGACAAATAACTAAATAGTTGGAATTTTGAGAGCGTTTCAAATGCATTCTCATAAAATGGCTTCCATGGTGGGCAGAATTTGTCATGAAGCAGCAATTTATAAGAAGGCAAACTAGGAAGGAAAAAAGACATTGGAGCAGAATGTCTGCAACTTATGAATATTCCCTGTATCTCTTCCATTTGCATCTGTAAATTGAAAAAAGAATGCTTTAGACATTTCATTTTTCTGCCATATAAAGAGGGCACACTTGTGACAACCAGTTCCTTTAAGAGGTTTAAGTTGACTTCAACCATGTCTTAATAAAGAGGAGAGATGGGATGAGTATTCAAGAGTGTCACAGTCTTGTCCCCAGAGCTCCATGCCCCCTTTACACTCTTCCTCTGGGTCCTGTCCTACGGAGGAATCAATGCAAGTACTGAAGGAGGTGATTAATAAAATATATCCTGTTAAATTAAGGAGAACTTGTCATACTTACAAAACATCAGTTGTGCTTCTTTCTTGAATTGATTAACAACATTTGTTCAACATTCTTATTTCTAATTCTGGATTTCAAGGTGTGTTATAACTTAGCAGCAGTGTATGCAATACAAGTGTGGCCTTACTTAAGAAGATCTGCACAACATAAGCAAAAGTTCTCACTATGCCCAATTATTCAAAATCATTTTATTTCAGATGTTTGCTAACTATAGTATTTAAAGATCTGTGTGGAATGAATCTTGGCTGCCTGTCCTTTCCTCATATGATTCTATCTGGGAGGAAAGTTTTTTTTCTTTTTTATGCCAAAACATAGGAATATCATCCCTGCTTATAAATAAATGTCTTCCTGGGAGCCATGTATGAAAATGTTTTATTATAAATAAGTTTTAATATCTTCCTTATGTGATGGTCTTTGCATTATATTCTAAATCTTTGAAAGACATTCTACAACAGTCATTCTACAATATATACACCTTATTAATGAATTAAAATATGAAAAAATGCTGCATTATGAAAAATTTGCTACTATAATTGTATGAATTCATGTTATACTTATCTTCACCAGCATTACTTTACTTCCTCTATATTGTCTATTTAAATTAAATGATGGTTTACATAAAAAGAACACCTGGCTATTGTTTGGCTTTCAGAAAGATTAACATAGAACAGTCTTTGCCTGCACAGCAGGTCACGTCTAGTTTTGTTAGGGATCTAATACATCTCTTTATTCCCATCTGTTGTAGTCCTCTGCTCCAAAATTAACCTGATTATAAAATAGCTATTCAATAGTTCCTGAAACCTTTACATGCTTCCAGCCATTCATTATTACTTCTCAAGGTATCCTGCATCATCCTTGACCCTAAGCTTAATGTGTTGTTTGTATATTTTACACAAACTCTTATTTTGGGGGATAGATACAGGATCCCCTGTAGTTCTTATTCTCATGGTGCTTCATAAAATTCCAATACAAAAGAATAAATGTAGCCCAGGATTGAACAGTTGGGTTTGTGGTGTTCTCTGCACTTGGTTGTTTTCCTGTAGCCGTTTTTTTTTACCAGGCTAGGTAATATCATCAATGCATGGGAGGATGGAGTTTGGCAAATTAGTAATGCAAATCACCCATCAACAGGCCCATAGAGATAAACCCCATCTACATACCATTTAAAAGATGCAGCCCAAAGTCAAGGAAGGAAACAGCCCAGAGTTCATCCTCCTGAGCAGCCAACATCTAGAGCAGAGCTTTCCAAACTGTGTGTCGGGACACGTTAGTGTGTCGGCTGCAGTGTTTGGGTGTGTCGCGGCTGCTGCTGCCTCCAAACCCTGCTGTAATTCCGTGCAGGTCCTAGTGCCTGCCTTGTGCCCTGCTGTAAGAGTGTGTCACGAAATGATGCCTTGCTGTAAGAGTGTGTCGCGAAATGATGCATGTCTAAAAAGTGTGTCACCAACATGAAAAGTTTGGAAAGCTCTGATCTAGAGAAGCGAAAAAGAGCATCAGATAAACCATCAAAGAAGAAACAATATCCTAACCAAGGAAGCATTAAGGAAGAAACCATGCCCCAATCAAAACTGACAGGGCAAGCTCTGGTATATATGTAAATAACCAACAAACTCCACTTTCCCATGCACTGATGATGTTATCTAGCCTGGTAATGAAACATCTGCAGGAAAGCAACCAAGTGCAGAGAACACCAAGAGCCCTAGAATCAAGGGTGTGCTGGAGCTGGCTTGTACAAGCTCACAAGAGCTGATTGTTAAGTTTTCTGGAATTGTGCAAGCCAGTTGAAAGCAGAGTTGAGCCATTAGGGCTGATGCACCAATCATCTGTTCAGCAGCTACTGGCATGACATGGCAGCAGCAATGGAGACATTGGATATTGTTGTTGTTTTTCTGGACAGACGGTTGTAAAACATGTACCAGCATACTACTGTCTAGAACCCAACATGTCATATAATCTTTCTTATTTAATATCCAAAATCACTTATTTCCTGTTTCTATTACATCTGAGAACTGATAGGTACATGCTCAAAAATGACTTATGCCTTTGTAATCTTTTGGTACACCTTTTTTTTGTTGTTAGTTGTATATACAAGTAAGATTAATTGATGCAAGTAAAATTAATTGATGCATTCTTATAATATTTTATTTATACCAATGTTGCAGTTTTGGTCCATCATAAGCCACCTGTAATATGGAGGCATCCATATTGGTAGTAAGGGATTTTAATTATTCTGAAGTATGCTGAGAAAAAAAAGAGAAAAATAATTAAGAAAACAATCCCTAATTTGTTTGGTTGTTGGCATATGATAACAAGCATGTGCTTTGGTGACTATGAGGCTTTTAGTTCAGTTTGGCATCTTTAAGAGTTTATCTTTAACTGGATAGAATTTTAAATTAATTACATCAACAGTAATTACATCAATGACATCACCCTTCAAATCACAAACTATCTATAGGATTCAACAGTAATAGGTTGCCTTTCTAACAGGCTTCTAGATGTTTCCCATGTTGTATAGAGTGCTTCTGGAAAAAGGTAAATCTAAAAAGATTGTCATTGCTAACATCGAAAAGCATTCTTAGTACTATATATGAATATATAAGAACCATTCTAACATTTTCTATCAAATAATGCTAAACGAGATTTAAAGAGATCCAGTTGAAGGCTATGGAGTCTTATTGATTCATAGTTCTGTATTGGCACAGATACAAACTCTGCTGGTTTAGGAATTTGATCCTCTGATCTTATTTGTTGTAAAATTCCTTTTCATTTAGAAAACAAGAGAATCACACAAATGCAGACACTGTAAAAAGAGACATCTTTTAAACAGGTCTGCTCTAATAAATATATTGTGGCATACACAATACAGTTACAGGAAATGAAATTCTATCTTCAAAGATACAGTGTTTTCAAAAATAGTAACCCATTTCTAACTCCTTCATTTTCTTTGCACTTTCTTAAACTTCAATTGTAATAGACCATTGTGCATGATTTATTACAGTGCCTTTGAGAAGGAGAGCGAGATTAAAACACCAAAAATGAATGCTCATATTTTAGCTTTGCTTAGTACATAATGCAGAAATGAATCACCTTCACTTTTCAATAACTAATAGAAAAGGACCTTCCTGATTCCTCCTCCACAGCTCAAATTATTATAAGACTTCGTTATTTAGATAAAAGCACATCTTTTTTATTTAGTTTTTAACTCTTACACTTTATCATATGAAAGAAAAAAATGGTCCACATTTGCAATCAGAATGTGAAGATTTTTCAGAAAATAGGTTTGGAGGAATTCACATATATACATCTAGGGTCCACTCAATTTTACTTCAAATAATATATTAGAGAGTATATTTGGTTTAATTAAAAAAAACCTATGAAGATAAATTTGCTTTTTATATCCATGTGTGTATTTACTTTAAAAATTCTCCTTTCTGCATTCTTTTGATATCGATCAGAAATTTGGGGACAATGATTATAATATACAATATACTAAACTGCACCAATCTGAAAAACTAAAAAATTGTCTGATCTTGAGCTGCAGCATAAACCTCCTTTTGGGTGATGGGGCAGTTCACCTGCTAAATCTGATTTCTTGAAAAATATATATCGTAAAAAGATCCCACTGAAAAATATATAACATCCACATTTTTGGATGAGATTTTTGTTTTGATTTCTGTAATAGTGTCTTAGAAATGTGTAAAATGAATAAACAACATAAATGTATATTGAGAATGTACAGATTTGTTTCCCAGTGGTGAACAAAATGTCCCCTTAATGCTATTTAAAATTTTGTGAGTTTATTTTTTGAATTCATATCCTGTTGCAATCTCACAACTCTCAGCAGCGTACAAGATATGAAAAGAAAAAAATTAAAACATCCACAGTGAGATTAAAATACAACAGAATAAAGAATAAAAAAATTTAAATAAACAACCACCTATACTATAAAAGTAAAACTGAAAAGAAACAGGAGCTTGATCTCTTGAGTTTTTGTTTGATGGACTAGAAAGAGCTAAACAACTTTGCAATCTGGGAGTTTGAAGAAATGCTTCTCCCTGTCACTAGATGCGGGGGGGGGGGGGGAGGCTTTCTCATGATCTCATAATTACGAGAAGTACATTGATGACATCTATTATGGCACTCAAATATAGAATACTTTCCACCAAGAAGCAGGTCTTAATGCCAATATATTCCAGTATTGCTGGAATGTATTTGCTATCTACATTTCTCAAAATTTTCCTTTACAAATGTTTAGATTTGAATATTCCACAGTTATTGGATATGTTTATTTAATACCTAGTGATGTCTAACATGAACATTTCATAATAATTGACTTGATAATAATTTACAATTTGATAGTAACTTTGATAATAAATTTGGTAATAATCTTGATAGTAATTGACAATTGGCAGATAGCGGTATATCATTTTTGGCAATTCTTGTTATCTATTATGCAGTGATATATCACCTTATTTAAACTTCTGGCCTTCAGGGGAAACTTTCTGATTCAGCATCCAATAAGGAATTATTGCTGTGTATATTACAGAGGACTTGAAGAAATATTTTCTGTATACCAACAGTTCACAAGGGGCTTTCCACAATACAAAACTGACATTTTGGGCCTAACAGCACTTCAATCTGAAGTTAATATGAGTAGTAGAATACATTCATAATTCTACTATGGTTGCACATTACAAAAGCTAGTAGAAGCTTTTGCAACTGTTTTTTCTTATTGAGTAATTTGTGAAAAGTTCCTGGGTAATCTATGATGCTCCAAAAATCAGAGTACATTAGATATTAATATAAAAATCACAGGTGTAATATATTCAATAATACTCGATAGTTATCATGTGTTAATATTTAATGGTTAACATAAAATAGTATATGGCAATGGATACCGGGCACTGATGAGCAAGCGGATACCATCCAATATATATAATATATCGGTTATCAATTTCATATTTGTGATTTGCCAAAATGAAAAAAAAATGAAGTGAATCCCCAAGACTCGAGCTTGTGCTCAGGTTTTGAGTTGAAAGTTGCTTAGACTTTTATATGTTGCAAAAAAACAACAACAAAGTGTTCAAAAATTTGTAAATATTATTTTTGCTGTAATGCATACTCAGTAAGCAATATAGTTATATACACAAAAGCATAGTTGAAAGTAGAATGGACTATTCCATAATATACAGTCATGTAATAAAATGTAGAAATCCTTATTAGAAATGTCAAAATATCCTCCCCACCCCACCCCCAAAAGTAGAGTTATCTTTCTGTTGAGAATCACATCACATGTTTTGTATACCATACATCCAAAGCTACTACTAATTGACCTTGGTAGCATTAATCCAAACAACAACAGAAGTCATTTGCTTTTCCACACAGATGTTGATCGCCTCAGAACTATTGCTGCAAGCGGGAAGTCACAAGCTATTTTTAGAAAATCAGCATATCTCTTGATGTACGCTCTACTGCTCCATTCAGAGTACTATGTTCCAATGGGAGCACGCACTAGTGAAGAATGGTGCTTGGGGCACAGTCAGGGTTATGCAGTCTACTGCACTAATTATAGAGACTTGATGAGATTGTCAGAGGACAATAATGAAAAATGAGAGCAGTTTGCAATATGTGTGGACAAATTAACTGCTTTGTATTTAATTAATTAATATTGCAAGTAAAAATTTGTGCAATAATAATAATAATAATAATAATAATAATAATAATAATTTATTAAACTTGTATGCCACCCAACTCTCAGTGACTCTGGGCAGCTCACAACAATCAGACAAAGAAATTATAATAAAATCAATAATAGATAAACATTAAAAAATAAAAGATGGCAAGTGCAACAGACCAGATGGAATGAAGCGAGGGGTCTCCCTCTCCCTCGCCGAAGGCCTGAGTGAAGAGCCAGGTCTTCACAGCTCTTCTAAACAACAGCAGAGTGGCGGCCATCCGGATCTCTGGGAGATATGGGGCAACAAAATATTCAAAGTTTTCCTAATAGTTTCCCAGAGTTTTGTCAAAATAATATGTGCAATAATTTCAAATGATAAAAAATAAATAATTATTTTAAAAAATCAAGGGTTATGGTTATTCTTTTTCTTACTTCGTTTAATGTGAATTGGAAATGTCTCATAAAAAATATTTTGTATCAGAAAAAAAAAACAAGAAAAAGTTGGTAACTCATAACTTAATGGGTTTTTTTTTTTAAAAAAATAATGCTTTTCTCTCTTTCAGTTTGGAGTTGTAGTTTGAAATTATCTTTCCTGTATCTTGAATATCTCTTAATGGATAATTAGTTTCCTCTGCCTAACATAGCATCAAAATCTAAACTAACATGGTTCTCAAACTTTTCAGCACTACAATCCGTAAAATGATAAACAAATGTATGCAATGCCACCCCCTGAATAAAGCTAATGATTTATTGGTTGGGCAAGAAATAAACATTCCACTTATAATAATTAAATGTTTATTTATATATCACAGGGGTTTTTAGACTTTGCAGTATAGCAGCTACCCACTGTGGACATGATCAGGCAAAACAAGGAGCAAACCCCAGAACAACTTTTTATAGTATTCCCACTTTGCTTGTAGAATTCTGTCACAACACAGAATTGAGAACCATAAGCTAACATATAAAATCAGTACTACATAAATTATTTCACTAATTTGATACATTAGAAAATTCTTCTAAAGAAGTTGTTAACTCTGAAATTAGATGTGCACAATTATGTAATCACCAAGGGGTTAAATGTGGGGACAGATGGGGGAGGTACTTGTCACATATTTTCTGCAGTCAATTTCTAGCAGAGAACAACTGATTGGTTCACAGTGGTGGCTAGATATTAAGGGTGGCCCAGCAAACGCTTCCCTGTATGCTGAGTTTTCTGTTTCTGTGTCGAGCATGATGCATGAATGCTACTGCAACTGTTCAGACCCATACAACAGTGACTAACTAAGGGACATGAACTGACCAAATGAAGTTAAAAACAGATCCAGAGAGGCATGTTGGTCCCCAGGAATAGGAATAGGTGCTCTCTTCTGCGAGACCGATCCAGAAGAAGAAAGCACAATAGAACGTTACTTGTTGCCACCTACAGCTCCAAGTTAAAATGCCTCAGATTTACAGCCCACCTTCCATTCAACTGAAATCTATGATCTCAAGTCCATCTTGCACAATGACACTTCCATTTCACAGACAATGGAAGGTAGGCCTAGGTTGACTTCCCAATTGCTACATAACTTAAAAGAACTACTAACCAGCAAATGCATATCACAGCATCATGATGCATACATATGGAATCAAATCCCCCTGCAGACTCAGATGCTAATTATTCCCTCACATCTCCACTGTCCTATTTAGAGAATCTAACATTATCACTCACAACATCAAGGGAACAGACATTTTCTCAACCTCCAGCGTGGTATACGCCTGCCTTGTCAGCAGACTAGACATACCATTGAACAAGTTAGTTCATCAAAAAGCAAAATTAGGCCTCATACATGTAAACCTTGTACATGAGGACATGACATAATGTAACATCCATATCTCTGTGCTCTGGCAGTTTAAGGGAAGGTGGGCTGTATATCCCTTTCTAAATACAGACTGTGCAAAATAAGTATTTGATAAATAGATACAAATCAAACATCAGGAATGGTAATATCCAGAAACCGTAGGGGGAGCATTGTAGTTCTCTAGGACAGAGCTTTCCAAACTGTGTGTCGTGACACAAAAGTGTGTCGCCTGTGGGGCCCAGATGTGTCGCGTCAAAACCCAGAAGCGCTGATGGTGTGCCATCAGCGCTTCCGGGTTTTCCCGCGGCGACACACCAACGGCGGCGCGCGAAAATCCGAAAGCGCCGCAGCCATGGCAGTGCGCAAAAAACGAAAGCAGCAGCAGCGCTTCCGGGTTTTTGCGCGCTGCCGCAACGGTGGCGCTTCCGGGTTTTCCCGCGGCGACACACCAAAGGCGGCGCGCAAAAACCGAAAGTGCCGCAGCCACGGTGGCGCACAAAAACCGAAAGTGGCAGCAGCGCTTCCGGGTCTTTGCGCGCTGCCGCAACGGCGGCGCTTCCAGGTTTTCCCACGGCGACACACCAACGGCGGCGCGCAAAAACTGAAAGCGGCAGCAGCGCTTCTGGGTTTTTGCGCACTGCCGCAACGGCGACACTTCCGGGTTTTCCCGCGGCGACACACCAACGGTGGTTGGTGTGTCACCGCGGGAAAACTTTGGAAAGCCCTGCTCTAGGACACTGTCTCTGACTTGACAAGAAGGAATTACAATTGCTGGCTTCATTGCAAAATGGTGGAATTGGAAATCATTAGATGATTTAACACCATTTCTCCCAAATTTAATAAAAAATTAAATTAAATTTCTTATCTAACTATTCAATATAAGAAACTGTTTTGCTTATAGTCACTATAGGTAACTTCTACTATCTCTTTCCTAAACCTCTATTCCTTCAACAAAATCTATATGTATATATAATTTATTTATTTATTATTTCTAACTTATATCACCGCCCATCTCCCCCCACATCCCCGCCCATCTCCCCCCACAAGGGAACTCTGGGCGGTAATACTCTTTTCTCTGAACCATATTCCAGGGTATCTGATGAATTGGATTATGATCCATGGAAGCTTATGCAGTAACAACTTTCTTAGAAGTTTTTGCTGCTCCAAGGCTCTTCTTGTGGTTTTTGCTGCAAAAGTATAACATAGCTACCCATTTGGAAACTGTTACCTCTCACAGTAATGTAATTTCCTTTGTTTAATACATTAATACCATGATACCATGGTGGTTCTTGTAAAGCTGACAAAATAGCATGCCTATATTAGCATGGCAATCATTGCTAATGTTCTTCACAATGCTTTGGGCGACTGAGGACTTTACATTCTACAGTTCTACATTTTTGTATCAACCCTAGCTTACATTGAAATGGGATGAATGTTTTTGAATCTTTGTCAGTATACTGAAGTTCTTTTAGATGAGCACAAATGTAGGGACAAAATTACACATATATCCAGAAAACAAGCTGAATAAATTATTAGTCATATAGTGAACTACCATTTGAACAAATAGTAAATTCTGGTTTTCTTCTTGTTAAAATGAAGTAACTTTTCAAAGCCCACATCTTTATTGCCATTTTCTCTTAAAGTATATGAAAGTTTCAGCTAAATTACATGCCTGTGGTTGAGAAGTTCACAAGGAATGATAAACAGCCTTGAGCTACAGTTATATGAGTTTTTCCTGAAACTTTTTAAATATTTCATTTCATTCTTATTTGGTACTCTTTCCCCCCATTATCTGTTTGACTGCATCACAGAAATTCTATTATAAAACACACCAGAGTAAAATCCCACCCCCCCTTTTTAAAAGCATTTGGTCTGACTAATATGGACTAATTCGGAGTCTTCATTAAATTGGAGGGGAGAACACATACGATTAAACATTGATAAGTTAACTAAAATAACATTCCCCAGGTGTGGCTAAGCTGTGTATAATACTTAAATCACCAATCAATATTAATAATGAAAGAGTTGGCAAAAAGTTGGCAAAATCATTTGGGGAAAATTGGATGCTAGGATGAAGCATTCTAGTTCATGAGTTAATTAAAAATATTTTTATGTCATTGTTTACAATAATATGTCTAAATATCAAGATCAGAATCTAAAACAGAATGAGAAAATGTAATAACAGTAATACATATAATAAAATGAAAACTCATTAGATAAAATATAGGAAAATATGTCAAGGTTACCAATTTTCCCCCTTGGCAGCTGATTTCAAAAATACAAAGCAGGGGGCCTCCTTACTGAGCTGTAATCCATTCAGCTGACTGCGGAAGGAGAGCAATAAAAACAATGATCTGAGTATATTTATCCTTGGGAAGTTGTCATTTTCAAATACTTCTAATGTTGCCACAGAAATGAGGGAGCAAACTTGTTTCCTGTTGTCATGGGGGCAGGGGGGCACAGGACCTGAACCTTTAGGATCAGATTTTACAAGAAAAGCAATTTAGTGCCCAGTTTTTCAACAGCGGATCAGAATGTCCTAGAAGTGGAAGGGCACTTCTTCACTGGATGGTCTTACCCAGAGGCTGATGGACCACTTTGGGGGGATATAATAGTAACCGATTTTCTGTATTGCATGGAGTTGGGCTAGATGATTTGGGGTACCTTCCAAGACTGTAATTTTACCATAAGCTTTTATATCCAATTCTTACCTCATTTCAAATCCTTTAGGTGGGTTGTAAATCCTGACCTGATCAAGAAATAGTTTGATATTTATTTATTTAATTTTTATCCTGCCTTTATTATTTTTATAAATTGATTGGCAATGTAAGGACTAATGAAACTCTTCACTGCTATTTTCAATGTCTCTTTTCCTTCAAGGTTTCCCTCTTTGTGGATGTTAAAGAGCAATGCACATTTTTCTTTAACTCACTATTCTGTTTAATCTCATCTCTTGGGTAAGAGACAGCTCTGCTCTTGGCTTGTCAAGTGCAGTGTTTATATTGGCTTGATGCAACAGTAAAATTTGAAACATTGTTTAGGCCCATTCAAAGTGGACCTCAGCTATGGGACAGATGTTGGCAGTATAATCCCTTTTTTTAAGTGAATGGGAAAATCTTCTTCATCAGCTACCTTAAATACTGTATAGCATCTCCCTGCTTTTGCTTGTTAGCAAGACTATTCAGTTGCAGTAAGGTTCCCCAATATTAACATCTTCCTCCCTTGAGAAGGATGACCTTCCAGATACTGAACATAAGATAAAGGATAATCTTTTGCTAATGAAAGTCTCCAACTGAGTCTTAGTATATTTACAAGTTTCATAGTCACCATGATGGTGGAATTACTTTTGGTGGATTTGCAAAACCATTCCCCAAAAAACCCATGGAGGTAGTTGAACCACATTCTAGTTTCCTAACACTTCAGCATGTCAAATGAAACAGAACACTGGAATAAGAAACAACGGCCATGTACACCTTTTAGGGTGGCCCAGCATATTTGCTGTTTAGAACAGTATATAGAAAAGCCCCACCCAAAGTGTTCAGTTATAATTGTCCTAACATACATTTGCTTACCATTGAAGTGATGAAGTGGAATCAGTGGATTTAAAGTTCTCCTGACTTTATCAAATTTCAATGACTCATGATGCTGTGTCCAACAGTACTAACTTCATTACTGAGAACTTGAGGCAAGGCTGTATTGTATCAATAAATATTGAAAATCCATCTACCTCAGAGCTGACTCATTACCTTCACACTAAAAATATTCTGAGTCCTGTGGTGTATATTGGCCTTGGGATGAGTTGTCAAGTGCATAAGAAAGTCAGGCTAATTAATTTAAAATTTGTGGCGCAGAATTCATATGTGAAATATGCAGGTGGCATCAACAGTGAGATAAAGGCCACCGAAAGGCCTATGTCAGTCTAAAGTAGAAGTTACATGGCAGACAGATTTTGATGCTAATGTTCTTATTATTTTAAAATTTGTAAATTTGTTTGGACCTACAGGAAAAGCAAAACTGGGAAATTATAATTTTTCCATTCTTTGCTGTATCAGTGATAATTTACCCCTGAAAGCATTTGGATGATTATCCTCCAGCGACTGGCTCCATGGCATTCCCTTTCCATTATTTTGCTTTCCATATCTTGACATCAAGAGACAGGATCATAACCCAGAGATAATCTCAAACCTTTCCGTAATGATTAAACTGTCCTACTTGCATGGCTGTCCTGAGCTATGTCATTTTACACTCATATACCAACCAGCAAAGTGAGGATAATATCAGTGGCTTTGGGTTGGAACTTGACATTTATTTTTGATTTGGAAGCATGCTAAAATCAGAATGAGAAAGTACGCCAACCTGCTGGATGTTTTGTGATGGACACAGATGTGCTTTGGCTCAATCATAGCTAAGTCAAAAGCCTGGCTTTGTCTATTTTTTAAAATAGGCATACAATTTCTAGGGATATGGAAAAGGGAGCTCAAAGCAAATGATGGTTTCTAGGCAATGGATATATAATGCTAGACTGTCTTCAATCCCCATGGAATCAAACCTGGAAGCATAAGAAAGTGCAACACTTATGCCCCACAGCAGGAATGAGGAGCATTTGCACTTGAAGGAAGAGATCTATTGGCAACATGACTTCTCTGATGACTAGTTTTCCCTCTTCCTTCCCAAGGAAAGGGAGAAGTAAGCCGAGTTTCAGGATTTACCATCATGCAGCAATTCCTGGATGGGGGTAGATACTTAAGCAAAACAGAGTGTGTGTTGTATGAACGTCATACACATGAGCAAAATGAAAATACTGTTCAGTGCCAAATGATTCCAATTGAAGAGTGTATTGTTGTGTGGGTCAGCCTCTGATAGTCAACCAGGGCTTCATTCAGGCTTTTGAATTCAGGCTCTTTTCACTGCAAGAGGGTGAAAAGTATCTGTGTACTGCCATTTCTTGCACATTGCATGTAAAGGCTTATTGTACTTGATACCACTGTGCCTGCTGAGAGCTGACACTTTGGTTTTCTCTCTCCCACTCCCCTTCTCTCATTGTATTGTTTGTGCAGATTAGAAGCCATCATTTGTCTACACAGTGGTAGAATCATTTTATTAATTGGCACATTGATATCTGAAGAATTGCTTCCTGTGCCATGTTATTAAGAATAAGTAGACAAAAAGCAATTTAAATAGGAATCACCTGTTCCTTTAGGCAAATTACATGAACCAAAATGACAGCAACCAAATGTCATAATATTTACATAACATAATACAATTTATTTATTAAAAGAAAATGGGGGGAAGCAACTGACAAAAGATGTGAATGGTTTGGGTACAAATTAGAGGTTCATAGAAAAGCTCTGTTTCCTATGCTTTTCAGGATAATTAAGTTATATGAAAAAAATGTCTCACAACACAGTAAGGTGTATTTATTACAGCCACATTCTTCCATGGCATGACAAGTCTTTTGAGAAACAGCATTAAGTGCTTTGTGCCAATTGCACATGTAGGATATACACTTATAAGCTCTTTCACTGTAAAGTATCCCCTTATACATTGCACATAGACTACTAATTCCTTTCAGCATCTGAATAGGCTGCAAAGACAGACAGCCATTAGTGCTTAGCACTATGCAATCCATTTCTCAACTATAGTGGCTTTCTGAGTTAGAACTTGCTCATCATTTTATAATTTGCTGTATAACTCAAACTGGCTGGACTTTGCAAATTTTGTTTTATCGAGGTAATGTGTGGCCTTACCCTTCTGAATGGAGAGGGGGGAAAGCTTAATAATAAGCCAAAAGACTTAAAGAAGGTCATTTCTCATGGACTCCCAAATACTGCACATGGAATCTCTGCCAAGTTGGTTTTAGGGCTAGATCAGAGATTAAACTGTTGTTCGGTCATTCAGTTATTTCCAGTTTTCCATACCTAGTGGACAAGATTTTGTCAGGATTATCCATCAGTGACTGCTCCTTCCAAGCTCGTACTTCTGTCAGCAATGATGGTATCTAGCTACCGGGTCTTCAGTTAGCCTCTTTTTCTATTGCCTTCCATTTTTCCAAGCATCAAGGTCTTCTCTCATGAGTCTTGCCTTTGCATTATGCGCCTGAACTATCTAAGCTGTACCTTCATTATTACAGCTTCCAGTGAGCTCTCTGGTTTTACTTCATCTACTTTTGAATTGTTTGTTCTTCTTGCTGTCCAAGGTATTCTCAGCAATTTTTTCCAGCACCACAAATCAAAGATATTCATTTTTTCTTCATTCAGCCTTTCTGATGATCCAGCTTTCACAGCCACATGTTTGAAGTGGGAAAACTATCATCTTGACAATACATACCTTTATTCTCAGTATGATGTTTCTGCACTTTACATTATTTGAAATATTAAATTAAACCTGATTATTTCCATCTGTCAGAATGTGTTTCTCCATCGCAAAAAGATGTGTTTGCAAGTTAGCCTTTTTTGTACTATAGTGGTCTAAATTCCAAACATATAACACCATATGCAAAGCTGCTGTCAGCATATGCAGTGATCTTGCATGGTATATTCTAACATACTTAGAACAAGGTATGTCTTAATATAATGTACAAATTCATTTCTGGGCAAATTTTAGTAGTTTTAACACAGATTTAAATGCATTTAATGCTCCATGAGATTGTAGCCTACTTTTACTATTTTTACTGAATTGTAACTACAAGCATTTGTTTAAATTGGATGGTTGCAAGTTGTTTTGTTTATGTTTTATTTGAAGTCACTGTGTTTGTGGGTTTCTAGCTTTTCATTTTGCTAAATGAGTATAACAACAACATAGGATCAGATACTGTTGTTTCGATCACGGTAATGATACAGTTAAAGGTAAATACAGTATAATTTGAAAGTTTTAGCAAAACCAGCAGAATGGAAATTCACACTGTAAATATTTTCCATTTATTATTGTTTTCAGCGTGAGTTCCAATTATTTTTCTACTTTAGAAAGTGCATCCATGATCTTTCTTGCCATATGGTATGTCTGTGTTAGTTCTTTGCAGACATGTAGAGATCTGGAAAGGAAATGAAAAATTTTGGAAAAACCAAGATATTTTAGAGAAAAAAAATGAGAAAATTTATGTTCTGGGATTTTGTTTATTTAGCTTTTCATGAATTTATTTCTTATTATTTCCTATTACAGTCTACATGACTATATTCAAGACTTGCTAACCATACTTCCCAATATGAAAATTGTTAAATGGCAACAATAGACATATTCTGAACTAATAAATGGAACCCAGTTCAAAGAGATAGACTAGAAGAGGAATGAATTGCACCATTAATTAAACTGCTGCATTGCTAATGTCAGGAATCCAGTATACAATTCCTCAGGAAAATTGGCACAAACTCCTTTGAGATTTATAAAGATATGACTATATGCCCTTTGACTTTGTATTCAGATCCAATCATCTGTTGTTAAATACCTTCACACTGTTATTACATATTAAAATTTTAATAATGTAGTTTTTCTTGTTCTCTTCTATACCTTCACGGTTAGAGTCTCCAATGATCTCAGCAAAATAAAAAAGAGGCAACATTTTTCTTTCTTTTACCTCCTCTTTCAGAATGGGAAATTCTGCATCCCATTTTCATGAACTAGGAAGGCAGTGGATCCTTTAAATCCAAAGCTTTTCTCAACACAGGCTGGAGGTGCTCCTCAGCCTCTGGGTATAGAAAGTTTAAACATTCAGAATGTCTGATTAAGAAAATAGCTACCCGTTCATGAAATATTACTGTAGTCTATAATGGTATGAGATATGATTTCCCCAAAAATAACAGTTTTATGCCACAGATTGTCTTCCTTTTCTACAAAGGGTTAATGCTAAAGGAACAGACTTCAGAAGGGTACAACCAGTAAATTGTCAAAGAAGGATTATACTTCTTCTTTGAAATTGTGTTGTATGTGATAACAAAAACAAATGACAGATCAGTTCCTGGTCAGTCACAGTATGACAATCCCAGCAGCATATCTTGCAATGTGTTGAAAATTATAATGCAGTAGAATTAATATGTTTTGCAATTAGCTAGCTATTATTCTATTTCTATTCTATTCTATTCTATTCTATTCTATTCTATTCTATTCTATTCCATTCCATTCCATTCCATTCCATTCCATTCCATTCCACTCCACTCCACTCCACTCCACTCCACTCCACTCCACTCCACTCCACTCCACTCCAATTAAAGATCAAAACAGACATACCGAAGAAACAAACAGTGTACATAACTATGAGGTACAGATAGAAATGTACATAGAAAGTGTCAGAGTTACCAAGATAGCTAAACAATTAGGTGACTGATAGCAATTGCAACAAATTTAACCCCTCTTCTAGAAATATCTGGTAATTTGTTAGCTAAGAGGAGAAGAGTTTTAGTCAGCAGAAGTCTTGTCATCTGTTCTTTTATCTGCTGGATGCCACATGGAGAGTAACACTTCTAGATCCTGCAGAATTCATAACCTAGTGCAGGGCTTTCCAAAGTGCCGCCGCTGGTGACACACCAGCGGCAGTGGCGGCAGTGCGCACGCGCGCTGGTGGCACGGGGGGCACGCGTGCACAGCGGCGGCGCGGGGTGTGTGTGGCGGCGCGCACGCGGCCATGGTGGCAGCGCTGGGGGACATGCGGCGGCACGCGCGTGCACGGCGGCGGCAGTGGCGGCAGCCTCCACTAAAACGCGGAAGCACTGATACCGCGCCGCTGCCGCTGCCGCCGCCACCATGCACACACGCGCCACTGCTTCCGGGTGGTGTGGCGACACACCACGCTGTGTGTGGCGACGCACTTTTGTGTTGCGACACACAGTTTGGAAAGCTCTGATCTAGTGACTTCCAGGTGTGTAGGATGTAACTCCCATCCCATCACCCATAGACCAGAATGTTTGCCATGCTGGCTGTAGTGACCAGAGCTATAGTCTTATAGTTATGGGGGGAAATGACAGATGGAGGCCATACTGCCAGGGTTCTTTGTTGAAGAGCCTACATATACCAACCCCCAGTGCCTTACACAAGGAGAGCAAGAGGGAGAGTAATATAAATAGAACTGGGCATATATAAATAGAACTATAAATATAAATAGATATAATATAAATATTATATAATATAAATATTATATAATATAAATAGAACTATGTCCTTCCTGCCTGCACAGCACTGTGAACCAGGGGAGGAGCTGCAGTTTAGTAACAGAGCACAAGGTTTACATAGAAAAAGTCCACGGTTCAGTTCCTACATGCTCTCACCATGTGGGAGTAAAACTCTTGTGGAGCTGCTGTTAGTCACTGTCAACTATTCTGGGTTAGATAGACCACTTTTCTGACTTAGTAGTAACTGCTCCATTCCTTCAGCCACACCTAAGATTCCTTCAACTCTATTTAACTTTATTGGATTACCGTCCACTTTGTAAGATGAGGATGGAAGGTAATAGGGTTAAAATCTTACTATCTGAATATGTATTGTCCCTCTCACTGAAGTCAGTTCCAAATTTAAGGCAAAGCTTTTAAGATTATTAGAACTGAGAAGAATGAAAGGTAATAAATGCCTGACTACATCTATATTGGTTTATAGGAAGGTATATTAAATTAAAGAATTATAATTTTGCTCCCTCATAATCAAAACACATGTTACTTTTTATACTGAGTTTCTCTTCTTGCTTAATTGTGTGGCAGTGAAATTAAAAAATGAGCTGAAAAAGAAATCAATGTTGAGGAAAGATACAATATAGTAAGGAATTACTTCCGTGTGTAAGACACAGATTCATAAACTGATTTATTTTGTATCTCAAAATTGTTTTATCTAATGGGTCAAATAAAATGTTCATCACTGAAAAAGTATTTCTTAATATGGAGGTTTAATTTTCTCTGCTTATTTCTTATCCAGTATATCTGAGAGCCACAGCATTTTAGTTTTTTAGATCTTGAACAATCTCCAGGTTGTGTGTTACAGTAGTTTATCTTTCACACTGAACTTTCATTTGTGTTCAGACATAGGAACAGCTGTGATGGGGTTAGAGGCTAAGAAGGAAAGAGACATCAGATCCACAATCTGAATTAATACCAAGTGCAGTTTCACTGCTGCATACAGTTTCACAGAAACAAAGCATCATCCTGTAGACAGAGATCCAGTTTCTAGCAATCTGACTGTTGGCTGTTGTGGGTCTTCCGGGCTGTGTGGCCGTGTTCTGGAAGTTGTGGCTCCTAACGTTTTGCCAGCATCTGTGGCCAGCATCTTCAGAGGGCAGGAGCACAGATAGAAGCGAAATCTCAGCCCGGAACACAGCCCGGAAGACCCACAACAGCCATCGAACTCCGGCCGTGAAAGCCTTCGACAATAAATCTGACTGTTGTCAGAAAACTTGGCTAACCTTCCAGTTGAATTATATTGAGAAAGTGGAAGAAGGTCAGAACTGTCAACAGCTTATGCTATGCCTAGGACTATCACACCACCACCAAGTGTGTAGCAGTGGTGCCATTACTTCAGCTTTACAATGTTTTAAGGGACTCTTTCTCTATATCATCTCGACTGAAGAGAATTGTGCCTAATGTCTTCACACCCTTTACAGTTTACATGACATAAAATTGTGAGAAAGAAATAATAGCAGCTCTGCAGAGGAATTGCTATGTGGAAGACAAATATTGTAGGCCACCACAATCAGTTGTGAGCCCCAGCCTCAGATATCTTGGCAGCTACATGTTCATCTTTCACAGTAGCCAACTCGCTTGGAACAGTGTGACAACTACAGGAGAGCAAAGAGGGGGACGGCCATTGTTAAATATACAGTACTAGCTATGTTCCTGGAGGCCCTGCCTCTCTCCTTTATCTGAATCAGAGGGAACAAATTATTCCTGAGCTCTGCCCAGGAAAGCTCCTTTTCTCCCAGTCATTTTCTAGTTGTCTGGAAGAAGGTAGATAGAATGATCTTGGGCCACTCTAGGCAATATTCCTTGCCCCATTTGTTTTTTCCCCCCATTTCCAAACATGATACATTACTAATAAGAACAGTCCTTAAAGAGAGATGCTCTTTAAAAACTAGCACATATTTTGATTTAAGAACTATCATTGAATAACCAAGGACATGCTTTGTTCCATCAGGTCTAGTTCATCTAGTTCAGTTCCATTGTTTCAGCTACAATTATATGAGAACAATAGGAAGGGATGATTTACAGCAGGGGCCCCCAACCTGTGGGCCACAGCCCACTAGTAGGCCGCGGCCTGTTAGGAAGAGGGCCGTGGGGCTCCCGCCTGCAAACCCCGCCCCTGGTGCGCATGATTGGCTCCCGCCTGCAAACCCTGCCCCCAGTGCGTGCGATTGGCTCCCGTCTGCAAACCCTGCCCCCCCCCCGGTCCGTGGAAAAATTGTCTTCCACAACCAGTTACTGGTGCCAAAAAGGTTGGGGACCACTGTTTTACAGGATATAGATTTTTAAGGTTTCACAGCTTGGTTCTTTTCTTGCATTTGATTACCTCCTTTTTAGGCACTTCAATCTGAACTGAATTTCATCCATTGTTAGGGTCATCCTACTAATCATATGAAGCTGAAAGTTTGCTTTTCATTATTTATTATTGTTATTTAGCGTACTTCCATATTCAGTCTTTTAAAATACTTAAAAATTTTGCAGGGAAAATTGTAATCTTGGCAGCTGAAAAATTCTTTCGAATGGAACTTTACCAGTTGTAAGGCATATATAAACAGAATAGCTACAAATGTTAATACAGAAGTATAATGTGGAATTTTTGAGAGAATAAATATGTTATATATTTTTCAGTAAGTAGCTTTTTTATATAGAAATTTTATTGAATGAATTCTGAAAAAGACACTGCCATTGTGAAAATGTCTATTGAGTATAAGGAGATACTCCTTTTTCAAAAGGTATTTTATGTAAGTTGCATCTTATTAGAGTTGCCCCACATACGGCACAATGCAGTTGCCAAATCTGATAATCATCTTGAGAGGCTAATCACTAGGATATTGATACAGGTGGCCCTAATTACTCGTGGGGATCCAGTTCCAGTGTACAGCTGTAGATAAACGCAACTGCAAATAACAAGATATTGAGTCAATGAGAAGTTGGGCTTTACGTTCCAGAGCCTATGGTCATCCTTTCCCCCCACAGCACTTCCCTGATCTTTGTTCCGGATGGAGCATCTTGATCCTGCTTGTAGGAGCAGCAGCAGCTGCTATGAATGTCACCACTGTGGTTAGAAGCTTCAGAGGAAAAAGCACAGCCCCAATCACAAGCACTATGTTATCTCTGAAGTATACAAAACCTGAGTGGTCTGCAGGCAGCTCCAGCACCCAGCAGTGCAATCAAGAAGCCTTCCCACTGCAGTCATAAAAGAGGTGATCTAAACCTAACCCTTAAAAATGTACTATAGACATGCACAAAAAGCCCATCTGCCAGTGTGTGTATGCATAAGTACCTGAAGGCCAAACCTACAGATGTGAAAACCTTTATATATATGTTGCGATCTGATTGATATCAAAAGCAGATAGACAGAACCACAGATATTAAGACTTTGCATAATAACAGCTTCCTGTCTTCTCCCAGAGTATCAGTCCTTTTTAGTATAGACCTTTACATTCAATATTGACCTCTGAAGATAAATGAAAGCTATCTGGGATATCATTCCTTGGTGGGGCAACAACACATCTAAACCTCAATGCTGCCATTTAATTCTCACCTGTAATTACTTAAACTTGGGGCACGAGTGCCTTTCTCCAGATAACACACAGCTATATGCATTCACACTGGCCCACCATATCTTCATGGCTGCCTTAGAAAAATGCTTCCTGATACATCTGATGTATTCAACAGAGCCAGATTGCTACCCAGTGTCAGAGTCCAGCCTGACTCTGACTCTGAGCCAGGGGAAAAAGAAACTTATCAGAGAAACGAAACTGATCTTGTGCAGTAACCGGCGAGTGGAACTCGCAGGTGCAGGGTCAAAAGTGCTATACTCGTGACCAGACTCGTGATGAGCAGGTGCAGGGAAACGGACCCGGGGATGACCCAGCAAAGTGGGAGAATCCTGAGGAGCCGATTGGTCCACAACCAGGAACAAAGTCTAGAGCACCAATCAATGCACAGGAAAGGAGGGCTGAGAAGCGCACCAAGCAGAAGGAAGCCCAATTGGCTCCTGAGGATTGAAGGCGTTCGGAGAACAGAATAAAAGCACAAGCACCCGATCGCCAGTGACAACCGTTCCACTGAGCTAACAGCTTCTTCGGGAGAAGTCCAGCTGGAACAGTCTTCAGAGTCCTGCCCTGTAGCTGCCGCGGAACCAGAGCCAGAGCCTTGCCTCATTTCTGAATTGACCCCAGCTGCATCGGAGTCTCACGCTGCTCCTTCGCCAAGGGAAACAGGGTCTTATCTCGCAGTCCTTCAGCAAACCCCAGCCCCTTACAATCTTGAAGCTTCAGTCCAGTCGCGTTTAGCCGCTTCAGCCAAGTTTCACCCTGCAGCCTTAGTCAAGCAATTTCCTGTTAATTCAACTAAACTTCATCAGTGTGTTTGGGGTCAGTCTTATCGTGCTAGCTTAGTGCCATCATGCCTTGTTGTTCCAGAAGTTCCTTGCCTAGTCTATTCAGTCCAGTATGGTCCTGTGGATCCAGGGAAACCTTGTCCAGTGAATCCAGTCCAGTCTTGTCTTGTAAGTCCATTCCAGTGTTACCCTGTTAATCCAGAAGAACCTTGTCCAGTTAATCCAGTCCAGTCTTGTCTTGCAAGTCCAGTCCAGTATTGTCCTGTTGATCCAGAAGAACCTTGTCCAGCGAATTCATCCCAGCCTTGCCTTGCCCATTCAGTTGTTGTGTGCAGGTGCAGAATAACACGCCGAGGCAAGGGATCTAGTCTCTAGTGTTTATTGCATATCCTACAACCAGAAATCCTGCTAAACTGAGAGTACCCGAAGAAAAGCCATGGATATGAGTCCAGTCTAGGGTTGAGCCTTCCTGATGCGTTTGGGAGAGAAGGCGAGGCTTTCTGAGCTACGTACCCGTTTGACTGACAAGGGCAAGCTTCCCCCCCCCTCCCTCCTGTGTCTCCCTGACACCAGTCTTGCCTTGCAAGTCCAGTCCAGTATTGTCCAGTTGATTCAGAGGAGCCTTATCCAGTGAATCCAGTCTAGTCTCGCCTTGTAAATCCAGTCCGGTATTGTTCTGTTATTCCAGAAGAACCTTGTCCAGTGGATCCAGTCCAGCCTTGCCGTTCCAGTCCAGCGTTGTCCTGTCACTCCAGAAGGACCTTGTCCAGTGAATCCAGTCCAGTCTTTCCTTGTAAATCCAGTCCAGTATTGTCCTGTTATTCCAGAAGAACCTTGTCCAGTGGATCCAGTCCAGCTTTGTCCTGTAATCCAGTCCAGTCCTGCCTCAGTGCTTCAGAAGATCCTGTCTCAAAGTGAACCCAGTTGAGTCCTGCAGTTCCAGTCAGCCTTGTATCATTGCTTCAGAGGACTTTGGTCTGTTCAACTTGTTGTGAACGCTAGCCAGTGTTACTGCAGAGCTGCCAAGCCTTTCAAGTGCATCCTGCTGTGTAGTCCAGTTGATCCAAGTCAAATTACAGTTATGTGCTTAAAGGACTTTTGCCATTTGTAAATAGTTTTAATTGTAAATAAAACTATTTCCTTAAAAAGTTCTGGTGGTCTCATAATCTGAACAGAACACCCAGGAATAATCTACTATATCAAAGAACCAGAACAGAAAGTACCAGAATACTACCTATTGTCATCATCTATGGTTCCCAACTAAAAAAAAAATCGAATTATCTACAGCCCTTTCTAGACAATGACACTTCCATTTCAAAAGTCTTCTGTAGCAGAGCTGTATTTCCTTACAGATGACCAACTAAATGAAAATAGTTTAGCCACAAGAGTAGATTATGCCACACAATGATATAGACACAAAGGCTAAACTCTGTGGAGACCTAGGTTCCAACTGTATGCTAGAATCCACTGTTATAGGACTTAATAGCATCATCCACAACTGCTAAGGATCATAAACATGTTCAATTTCCATGAGCTATCATTTCTCAATTTTGTACGTGGTATTATATGCAGGACAAATTAATTAATTTGTTGCAGCCAATTCTGACAATAGAAAGTGATATATCTCAACCATAGTGGGGCGTACTTCAACTTTCCAGGACACTTCATCACTGATCTCAGGATGGTTGTCCTTAAGTAAAGGAGTGGAAAGAACAATTTTCACCAAAACAATATTCTTAAATCATCTCATGGATGTCTTGCAATGCCAGCCCGCCCACTAAAGCAGTCTGGAAGAATCAACAAGTGACAGCATCTAACCATCTATGTTTGGGCATTGTCAGACATGGTTAGTAGAACATCAGGAAATCCCAGGACTGGAGGCTAGACTGAAAAGTTGAAAAAGTATACCAGAGGAAGGGAATGGCAAACCAGTTCTGTAAGACTGCCAAGAACACTAGATTGTTATATTCATTCAGTAGGGGTCATGCTCAACAAGAAGGAGCTCTTATTTTAAGAGTCAGTGTGATGTAGTACTGTAGCTGTTGGACTAGGAGCAGGAAGACCCAGGTTCAAGTCCACTCTCAGCCATGATAGCTCATAGGGTGACTTTGGGACATTCCCTCTTCTCAGCTCAACCTAATATGAGGGGGGAAATGGAGGAGGGATTGCAATATATGCTGCCTTAAAAAATAAATTTAACAAATCATCATCATCATCATCATCATCATCATCATCATCATCATCATGTAATCTTGCTAAAAGGTATAAAGATGTTAACATAGTGTGCTGCTCTTAAACTTACCCAAATAGAGATTGTCTACTATGTCCATTAAATCTCAGTCCAGAAACTGACTGGACTACTCCATCCAGATACTTATGGATCTATATAGGTACCATCCACTTGATCATTTAACCTCAAAGTGGTAATTTAGAGAGCTTAATGTCATTTTTATAGAAGAGGTTTCTGAGCAGTTTTAGATTAAAGTCAACCTGTTTTGATCAACACATTGAGGACTAGAGAAAAAATGATGATGAAATGAGAATTGTACATATGTGTATGTGTGCCCATGCATGTGCAGTTTCTGTTTTTTATTTTTATGATTTTGTGATGTGGTAATTTAAATATCTGTGGCCTATTAGAGAGCCTTGTGGCTTGAGTACTCCTGGGTATTTTCGTGTTTTAAAGGCTGATACTGAAAGAACTAATCAGTGTGTTATGAGCATAAGAAAGCTGTTTTTCTAATAGTTCTCATTACTAAGCGAGCACTATAATTATTTTCTACAAACAAACTAATTGCAGTGTTTGCTGTTGAAACATCTCTATTTTTAAAAAATGCCTTCCCTGTGATGTTAATAATTTGATATATGCTTGGCGGGGAGTTGGTATGAAAGGAGGACAATAAACAATCAAATATGGAATGTCACAGCCTCCTTTAAACAAAATTCAAAATAACGCCTGTAAACAGATAAAGTGAGTTCTATTTTAGGCAATTGGAAAGGGCATCCATGTGGGGGGAGAGGGAGGGCATAAAAAAAAGTCAAGATGGCATCTGTAAATGCGTAATCAAAGCCCCACTCCTGTATATGTGTGACTAGAATAGTGGTGGAGAGGTATACATTTTGGACATCCTTTCCCCCCTTTTTTGACACCTCCTCCCTCTCTCTCTCCCTCCCTCCCTCCCTCCCTCCCTCCCTCCCTCCCTCCCTCCCTCCCTCCCTTCTCATGAAGTCGGCTGCTAAGAAACAGATAACTTAGTCCAAGTTGGTTTACAGGTTTTTTAAATCAATCTGAAGGCAGCAAGCAGCTCCTGGTTCTCCAGCCTATCTGAACTGAGTTAGTAAATTCAGCATGTGTTGAAGTATTAAAAAGACTTTAATAAATAATAAAATATATATAATTATATATATAATTATATATATATATATATATATAATAAAAAATAATAATAATAATAATAAAAGACTGTATAACAAAAAGTCACTGAAAATAATCATGCTGCAGAGAAGGCTGGTTTTGACCCATTCTCCTGAGCTTTTAGGTAGCTACATGCAGATGAGAGCCCAGCTTGCACTGCTTCAGCCCAGGCAAGAGATTAAGCTCTGTCCCATGCTGTTTGGGAGAAGTAGTCGGTCCTCAATTATTTCTCCCTGAAAATTGCAGCAGGAGATAAATTTACTTATTTACTTATTTATAGGACTTATATAGCTGCCCATTTTATGTACCGTAACCCTGGGCGGGTCACTGAACAGGCATAAAGGCATTGACAGGCAACTAGCCTATCCTCAAGGATCTTCCCCAGCAAGGGCCAGTTTGGTCTAGTGGTTAAGGCACCAGGCTAGAAACCAGGAGACCGTGAGTTCTAGTCCCGCCTGAGGCATGAAAGCCGCTGGGTGACCTTGGGCCAGTCACTCTCTCTCAGCCCTGGGAAGGAGCCAATAGGAAACCAGGAGACTGAGAGTTCTAGTCCCGCCTGAGGCATGAAAGCCGCTGGGTGACCTTGGGCCAGTCACTCTTTCTCACCCCAACTCACCTCACAGGGTTGTTGTTGTGGTGAAAATAGGAGGAGGAAGGAGTATTGGGTATGTTCACTGCCTTGAGTTATTTATAAAAATAATAAAAAATCTAAAAAAATGCTGTTGATGTTTACTTTGTTTATTAGGCAGTGATAAAGGTAAGATGTAGCTGACTGATTTATGGATACTGTGTAAGCATTTTAAAGACATATCTTGATTTTAGTAGTGGATATAATCCTTTGAAGACTTCCATAAAAATAAATATTGGTGTAGATTTGAATAAATGTTTTCCAATTTGTTCTAGCATTAACTCTTTTGTGATACCTGATTTTAACATACGCTTTTCATATGAGTATAAATGCAATTGCAAATATATATATATATATATATATATATATATATATATATATATATATATAAACTAAATTATGAATTCTGGGTCAGTTGTTTCAAAGTTAAATTTTAACATTTGAGAAATGAAGTTATAAAGCAGTGTTTCTGGGCCATGCTGGCTGGGAAATTCTGGGAGTTGAAGTCCACACATCTTAGAGCTGCCAGTTTGAAAAACACTGTTCTAAAGCATCTATATTTGATTCCAATTTTCAAAATGTGTTTGGTCTGGGGAATTCTGAAAACCTGGCCATTTAGATTTTTCAAACTTTAAAGATAGCTGATACAGGTTTCATATTGTAGGTTCAGTCACCTTCATTATTCCTTTGCTTCAAAGACACATTCGTGTTTTAGCTTTGGAAATGTTTTTTGATGAGAGTTTTAAAAAAAATCAAGAATAAGGAACACAATTTTCTCCAGTATGTATGTCTATAGATCGTTAAGCTTTCATATTGTTATAGACTATGTAGATTTAATGCCTTAAAATTCTTAAATTCTTCATGGTGGTACTTATTTGATCCTTCCTCTGTGCTGCCTTTTAACTGAAGCAGCTAGGGGGCAATGTAGATTACCACATACCCTGTGCAATGTAGTAATCCTGAAGGTTAGGAGCAGAGATCTGAGTTAGGCTTTCTTGGCCTAAAACTATATATCAACTTGGCTTGTTTTTGTCCCTCCCCCCCCTTTTCTCGCTGGGTGAAACAACTGGCAATGTTGAGTTGCTAAGGCAGGCTGATATCCTATTAGTATTGGCAGTAGAGATGACAAGCTTGCCTTCCAGATCAAAGGGGACAGCACAGGTCCTGCAGCTGTTGGGAAAGAGACTGAATAGTAAGCGAGAGTTAAAATAGGATGCAGCGCTCTTCAGAGTTCAGCTGACTGCTGGTCAGGCCAGGTGCCGACAGACTGAAATTCCTCATTGATAAAAAGGGAGAGGCAGAAACACACAGTCATTGGGGTGGGAGGATGAACAAAACATCCTTTCTACTAATCTCTAGAATATCACCCCTGGAAAAAATGCAAAGAATTAATCCAGTTCCCTTGTTAACTAATTTGTGTGTTCTTCCTACTGCTATTTTGTTTAAAGGGCCTATTGTTTGTTTTGCTGTCTACTGACACAGTATCTATTGTTCAGAATTGTAATCACAGCAACACATAGCTGAGAGTGTGGGACAATGGGACTAGCAGCGTTTCCTCTGCTGGCTTGTCAAACACTAACACAGTGTGCCGTATCTTATAACAACTCTTTTGTCAGGAATGTACTTGTGTGGCTTGTTTAGCCAAATGTATGTTTTTAGACTAGCTCTTTGGTGCAATATTTTTTTCAAAGCTCACGTTTTAAAATGGTTGCCTGTTACCAGTTTTGCAGGCTATATCTCAGGAAGCAGTAGAGCCAAGTCCACCAAACATTGCCCATTTGAGCTCCATCCACAAACTCTGACCTTATCAGCTAATAACCTCCGGTAAAAAAACAGAAGTCCTGAGTATATAGTAGTGTATACCCTTGTGCAGCAAAAACCAAATAAAGGGATAATCTGGATTGGAGAACTACTTTGTCTTTTTCCTATTTTCCTCTTCTGTGTTTCAATTTTTCCCCTCCTGTTATACAGCATTTGAAACCAGACTTCGTCTTGTCACCTTCTTAAGAATGTGGAAAGCCAAGTTCAGACTCTAATGTCAAAGTCTGGTAGATGTCTTAGGACAGGGACAAACCAGGAATGCAGCTTTGAACATAATGGGAAATGTTTGCCCTTGATTTGTTTCCAGTTCATTTAACTCAATATGTGGGCAATGTGTGACTTCACAGATACTGTTGAACTTCAGCTCCCCTCAGCCATAGCAATATAGATAATGATGAGGAATGGTAGCAATAACAGCAATAATCAGAAGCATTTAGAGGGCCACCCATTGCCTGTTTTCTGTTGCTACTTCTGCTGGTGGGAGGAGCTAGTTATTCATGAATGCTAAGCCACGATTTGCAGCAATTCTGCCTTATTATTATGATTGGTTTCACTCTCATGACTGAAGAAGCTCCTTGGATAGGGAGCGAAATGTTTCCACTGAGAAAATAGAAATCCAGTTGACATGATTCAAGCTACAGACAATTCCACCTGGATGACTGAGAACCTTCATAGACATATTTTTTCACTCTCATGAGTTTCGCTAAGCTTCCCTAAGATACTGTTGACAGTGTATAGCAGCTTTCCCAACCTGGGAACTCTTCAGATGTATATACTTTAACTCCCATAATTGTCAGCATTGGCCATGCTGGTTGGAGAATTCTGGGAGTTGGCATCTACACTTCTAAAAGGTGCCAAAGTTGCTGACACTTTTCATATAGCAATGAAAGTTTACTCTTCCTCAGTCATGATCAGCTTATTGTCCCAATTCTGTACATGCTGTACCTGGAAAATGAACCCACTTAAATGCCACAGGAGTTACTTAAAAGCAAAAAGAATGGGCTGCACTGCATATATAGAAGTTGATAGCTTCTAAATACTAATTTGAGGATAGTGTATAGAAATCTGAGTGGGTATGATGAGCAAAAAAGCAAGAGGAAGAGAGATTAAAAAAAGAAATAAAATGCAGTATGGTAATGAAGGATTGAAGCAAACAAAGAGATCAGAGACAGATGCCAAGAATAAACTGTTTTTTGTTTGTTTGTTTGTTTGTTTATTCGTTCAGTTGCTTCCGACTCTTCGTCAAGGGTGCCATTTCAGTTTTGGCTCTTAAGCAAAGAACGGTCTTTCTTTCACTGCCCCACCATTGTGACTTTCTAGAACAGTTATCTAATAAGCCGGCTGGTATTCTACAGCACAGCTGATTCACCAAAGGAGATTTAAAAGAGAGTTTACTTGTTGTTTTAAGGAACAATAATGATAAATGTAGAACATGTTGCATTTTTCTAAAAAGTCATATGCTGAACTTTAAGAAGAAAGGCCTGATCTTTACTCAAAGTGCATGGCTTCCATGAATTCAATTTTAAACAGGCTTGAGAATACTGTGTGCAGTACAGAGAGGTAGTATTCAGTGAATATTGTTGCAGACATATCAGTGAGACTATTCTTACTAACAAAGTAGTCATAAACTATGCATTTTTCTCATAGTAAATTGCCAAGATACTTTACAGTCTTTTAATTTCAGTCTATGTAAGTTTAAATCTATATGTATTGGACAATGATAAAGAATCAATAAATAAATTTACATAGACTGAAATGTATATATTTCAGATACATTATCTCTGTATATTTAGAGACATTAAATATATCCAATCTTTTAGCATTCTTGTTTTTCATCAATTATTCTCTCAAATCTTCTTTTCAATTCCTAGCTGCAATCTTCAGAGTGTACATTATTTTTTTCATCTGAGGTCATAAATGAAATGAAATGCTCAGTATCTTTCCTAGAAAAAGACACTATGTTTATTTAGTTTTGTTAATTATTCTTAGACTAGATGACAATGCTGAGCACTAGGGCTATGCAGAGATGTCACTGGGAACAGCATAAAATGGCTGCATCTTTTTGTGGGCTTGTGTGGCTGCTCCCTTCAGCTGATGCATGGCTCTGGGAAAAGATGGGTTTAGTTTAAAGTCTTCCCAGCAGGTGCTAGGTGCATACCCATTTTGCCCTTTTAATTTGGATTACTGCATAACCCTCTTAAGTATCTCTCTAATAGCCTGTTTCATAATAGTTCATCATACTATATACTATGTAATGATTAAGAAATATAATTGCAAATGGAGCTGCTGAGATAGAAAGTTTGATTCTTGATTACTGTGATCACAAAGGAAAGTTTCACCCCCAGTGATACTCTTGATTATACCATTTTACAACCACTCACATAAATGAATGACTGTTTGCAATGTCTATCCAGAAATAGTAATGTGTTGCATTTGGGAGTAGCAGTAGGGATGAATCCTCAGCATCGTTGCTGGTGCTGGGTGGCCCAGTAGAGCATTATTTTGTTGATCTCCTGATCCCCTTTACCTTTCTGAACATAGTTTATGACAAAAGTGGAAAAAGCATCCTTTACCTCCTTCATCTGCTGTGATCAGTGGAAAGGGGGTTAGACCATGGGTAGAAAGTATTCCTGCCCTAGGTCTTGCTTTACTTATGCTATCCATACTGTTAGGGATGGTGCAGAATGGGTCTAGTTCAGGGTTCTCCAAACTGGTCAGTATTGACCCGCAGCTTGTCCGCAGCTGCATGGTATGTGGTATACTCCCACACCGCTGCAGGAGTATACCACATACCATGCAGCTGCGGACAAGTATACATCGGAACCACAAAACGAAGCATTCACACCAGGATAAAAGAACACGAAAGACACTGCAGACTACAGCAACCAGAAAAATCTTCAGTAGCTGAACATGCTCTCAAGCAAACGGGACACAAAATCCTATTTGAAAACACAGAAATACTGGACAACACCAAAAGCCACTACACCAGATTATACAGAGAAGCCATTGAAATTCACAAACACCAGCACAGTTACAATAAGAAAGAAGAAAGTCTAAAAATTAGCAAAACCTGGCTACCAGTCCTGAAAAACACAGCCTGCAAAAGGTCAACGAACTCAGTCCAACCACCAGGACATGGGAATACTCCTCACAATGAACATGCTAATCACGCTCATCAGCCACTCATTAACATTTCAACACAACAAAAAACCCCACCTAATCTCCTATAATTTAGCTCTATAAATAGAAAACAAACAAAACATTGCCACTCTACCTGGGCACAGAGATTTTGCTTCTGTCTGTGCTCCTGCCCTCTGAAGATGCTGGCCACAGATGCTGGCGAAACGTTAGGAACCACAACTTCCAGAACACGGCCACATAGCCCGGAAGACCCACAACAGCCATCTATAAGCTTAGATTTACATAGAGATATAGACACCTTTTTCTCCATCCTTCTCATTACCCTGAGATAGCATTCACATAATCTGAATAATGAAAGGATATCAAAGAGGCCTTAAATTCTGGGGGGAAAAACCACCTTGATGCAGATTCTGATTCTAATCCAAATTTACTAAATGTGATTCTGTGAAAAGGCACAGTAAAAGCAATAGCTATTTGGATTGCATTCTTGCCTTAGCAGTGCTCCCAAATATCCTCATTTTCACTGGCATATTTGCCTGCAAACTTGCTTTAATGTCACATTTTGTGAAGGGTATGTTGAAACATCACACCTTCAGTATGAATGTGCTGCCTCAGCAAATGATTAGATTTAGCTCCATATGTTTCAGAGATGTTTGTTTGTTTCTAAAGAAACTTTCTGTCTTATTTTGATTGCTTATAGAATTACTAGCATAGCAAACTGGAATGCTCTTTTCACAGAACAGTCATTGTAATTGGATTCTTTGATTTCTTAATTCTTATTCATCTCACTTCAATACAGAGGATTTAATTATCATTATGTTGTGTTTATGCTGCAGTGCTAGTTTTTCCCATGAGACTTCATGAACCCCGAATCATTTTTCCCCAGTAGACTCAGGGGCATCTGCAATGAGGAGGGCTTTTGCTCCCCAAAATAAGCCCTAATCCTGAAATTTCTACCCATCATTTAAAAGAAACAGATGTAAAGCAAATTGTATTGTTACTTTTCTACCCATTTTGAAGGAAAATTTGTTCCTCCTTTTAAGTATGTTTACCCAATGAACAACCAGTCCTAACAATGACATATATTTTTAAAACTGTCATTGGTGGTGGGAAGTGATTGCTAAGTCCTAGGAAATAATTTGGAAATTCAGTTGTTTTGGGTATACTATCGATTGGACAGAGGATGTCTTTCCCAAAGCAAAAAACAGATGCTAACTCAGTAATCCTTCTGACACAGATCTGTTTAAAAATTGTGAACTTCTAAATATTTTAAACATTATTTTCATTTGAATTCATTGTTGTTGTATTGATTGATTAATTATGTGCCATCAAGTCATTGTTGACTCTTAACGAACACATAGATAGATTTTCTCCATGATGATCTGTCCCTAATCTGGTCCTTCAGCTCTTCCAATGGCACCCCTATCACCACTGTAACTGAGCCCATCCACCTTGCTGCTGGTCGTCCTCTTCTTCTCTTTCCTTTTACCTTTTCCAGCATTAGAACCTTTTCCAGAGAGCTCAGTCTTTGCATAATGTGTCTGAAGTAGGATAATTTGAGCCTGGACATTTCTGCCACGAGTGAGAACTCTGGGTTGATTTGTTAGATGATCCATCAGTTTGTTTTCTTGGTGTCCACAGTATTCTAAGGAGTCTTCTCCAACACCAAAGTTCAAAGGTGTCAATACTCTTCCTATCTTACTTCTTCAAAGTCCAACTTATGCTGCCATAGCGTGTCACAGGGAATTCAGGTAGTCCTCACTTAATGACCAGTTGCTTAACAACCGTTCAAAGCAGCAACAGCCTTGGAAAGGGTGCCTTACGGCCCATAAAGCACTTCCAGCCGTCGTGAAACGTTGCGCCAACACCCCCCCATGATCACATGACCGCATTTTGGGCTCTTGGCAACCGGCTCACATTTATGACCAGTTGCCAAGCACCCCGCAACCATGTGATTGCCATTTGCAGTCTTGTCTGCCAGCTTTCCCAGAAAGTCGATGGGGAAGCTGGCAGGGAAGGTAGTGAGCTGGGGTGGTGGTGGAGGGGAGGGGAAACCCTTCGTGGAGCTGCAAGAACATAGCTCAGATCCTGAAGATCTCTGCTTCGTTCCTCCAGAGGGGAAATCCTTGATGGGGCTGGAGGAACGAAGCAGAGATCTTCAGGATCTGAGCTATGTTCTTGCAGCTCCACGAAGGGTTTCCCCTCCCCTCCTGCACAGAGGGGAGGGGAAACCCTTCAGCAGGCAGCTCTTTCACTCTGTCTGCTTAACAACACAGGAGATCACTTAACAACCACAACCAGGAGACCTGGGATTGCGGTCATTAGAGTAGTCACGTGGGCATCTCGCTTAACAAATTCACTCAACGACTGAGATTCCGGTCCCAATTGTGGCCATTAATTGAGGACTACCTGTACCATGACTTGCACAGTTCTGATCTTTGTAGGTATAGACTCATCACAGCATTTGAATATCTTTTCCAAGGCCTTCATGGCTACTCTAGCAAGTGCTAGACTGCAGGATATTTTTTGAGTTCTTGTTCCATGATGCAAAAAGTAGGATGGTAGTTGAAAGAAAGATTGTAGAGTAAGCCAAAAATGTTCTGGGGTGGGTGGAAAGAGTATATATGACAACCTTGCAAAGTAGTCCTAAGCTTGTTGTTATTCAGTCTCCTAGTGTTTTGCGCTTTTTGTGGGGGAGGGAAATATAGTGAGGGATGTGCCATAGGCATCCATGGGCAAGGTGGGCAATGATATCACATCATGTCATCCTTGTACAAATGACATACTGTATATTATATAAGTTAACATCATTTGTATCATTAAGTCATGGCATGTGTGATGGCATTGTGCTGACAATTGGGCACCTATGAGATGAGCTGATGTTTGTAACAGCAAAACAATTCTGGTGTATGTATGTCCATTTTAACAAAAGATGCACATTTCCTTTCTCTCATCTAGTGCAGCCTCTCCTCCTCTCTTAGAGCCAGACTTGGTGCTGAGGCAGTTTGGCATATGGCTGTACTGGTAGGCCTTTCTTACCAACGCTCGTTCAGTGACCATTCGAAGTACGATGGTGCTGAAAAAGGAGATTTACAACTGGTCCTCAAAGTTGCGGCTGTTGCAACATCCCCGTAGTCACATGATCACGATTCAGATGTTTGGCAACTGGCATGCATTTATGACAGTCGCAGCATCCCAGTCATGTGATCACCATTTGTGACCTTCACAGATGGCTTCCGACAAGCAAAGTCAATGGGGAAGCCAGCAGGAAGTCACAAGTTGCGTTCACATGACATCACGCTTAACAACCACAGGTGATTTGCTTAATGACTGCAGCCAGAACTGGTATCATAAGTCAGCACAGTCACATGACATTTCACTTTACGACCATGTCGCTTAGCAATAGAGTTGCCAGTTCCAATTGTGGTTGGTAAGTGAGGTACCTGTATTATACAGGATGTGAAAATAGCTTGTACCTAGAAAGAAGAGTCTAGGTATGGACTGTAGATTAATTAAGCAGCATTACATAGTGGAAGCCAACCATGAAAATGTATTTATATACTGTATTTGATTTGTATTTAGTCTTTTCTTCCAAATTATGCTCACTTTAACCTGCATTAAGCACAAATTTGTTTTTCTTCTTCAGCTAATAACTAATACCAAACACTTTTTAAGGACTTTAACAGCTTCCTGGGATTTCAGCCTTTTAAGATTTAGGCCAGTGATTAGAGTATTGCTCAGACCCCAAGTTTCCGAATTAAAAAAGAAAAGAGAGACTTTACAGAGTAATTTCTCAAGGCAGACATGCTGCTCAGACTGCTAGGTCACCAAAACTACTAGAAAAGGTAGATCTGTTCTTTAATGCTATCAGGTTGCTGCTACTGATGATGATGATGATTGTACATAGGCACAGATCAGCAATTCTAGGAGAAAACATGCAGTTACCAAAAGCATTTGTACAGTATAGAATGAAAGTAGTGCAAATGCTGTACTGTGTTATCAGATTAAAAAAATAGCTATGAAAATGTGAAAGTAAAGAGAGTGCCAAACTCTAGCTAAATAGATACATTTCTCCCAATTCAAAGGTGATTCCCCATAGACTCTACTGCTACTCCCTAGAGAAGTAGGGAGTGTCTCTTGAAAGGAAGAAAGGGTGTAGCTCAGTGAAAGGGCTTCTTCTTTGCAGGCAAATACTACCTGATTTAAACCTGTAGCTTCTTTAAGAAGGGCTACAAAATAAAGAGGAAACCTCCTGCTAGTCAGCATTAGTAGTCCTGAGGGAGATGGACAAAGGACTACTTTAATAGTGTTGGAATTAAGCAAATCAAGCATGCCTCATTAGCATATGGGTGATTGCTCTAGGAGGCAAACTCTGTGCTTCTAAGAGGAAGCCCCTCCCACTTCCTCTCTCTCTCTGATTCTTCCACCAATGGGGTAGGACGCACATGCCTTAGCTCCCTCCATGGAGAGGCCATGCCTAGGCCTCAAGTCCCCTTTCTCCACGCAGCCTCTGGCAGCAAACAGGGCCAGAGTTATGCAGTTTAGGGAACAGAAAGAAGAACTGAAACCAATTTTCTACTGAAATGGCTGTACCTGGACAAAATAAATGTAAGAACTCTTTTGTACTTATTTTTGTACCTGCAATGTCTAAGCATGTGTTTCTTTATGCTTGGGTGGGCTAAAAGTGTAAGAATAAGAACCTGAATCTCTCTAACGTGCACACAGGCTGTGTTTTTAAACAAGATTCCTTTTTCTGCCCATGAGTTTACACAATGTTAAGCTCTGCTCCATTCACTGGTTCTAACAGGCCACTGAATGATCTTCAAATAGAAGACACTTCCCAATTCCCAGATTCTAGAAAATGGATTTTTTTCCTGACCCATGATATGAAACTGTAATGTTGATGGAAAAGATGGTGTTGCCAAAAATACTCCACAGGAAGCATGCAAAAAGTAATAAAGATACATTCAGCATGTGCAAATTACAATTGCATTCTACCTTGCAGTTTTGCTCCTCCCCAGAAAAATGCCTCCAGACACCCAGGATCATAATTCGTATAGCACCATGTGAGAGCTACAAATAGAGTCAGATAATTTTGCTTTGTTGGTGTGTCTAGTACATCTGAGATAGAGCTTTACCCAGGAACAAAATCTTAGTCATCCTTTCCACATGAATCATCCTCCCGGATTTAAAATGAAATGTTTCCAAAAGTAAACTGGATTAGAATTGGCTAGGGCTGAGTTCTGGATAGAGCTTACCTATACAGATGCATGCAAATCAAATAAGCATCAGTTCACATGCAATAAGCAAAAGAGAGTTTACCATTCATTAATATGTAACCATGCTTTGTGGAGTTCTGACATAATTTGATAATGTAAGAAAAAAAAAGCCACTGGGATTTTCTTTGGAGATCATTTGTCTGCATAAGAATACATTTTTCACTGTTCCTAAAAATCTCTTTTAAAAGAATAGTAGCAGTCTCCTTGGCATGTCATAGTTGTTCATAAAAATCAACTAAAGGTACCTTGAGATACCTACCTATAATACTTTGTTAGAAACCAGTTGCAAAGTACTTTGCTGAGATTTCCTGAGAACATTAATTGTTTGGTTCTGATTAAGAATTGAATAATGTTACTTTATTAATGCTTTTTGGGTGGGGCATGGTGGCTCAGCGGGTAAGATGCCAGGCTTCCGATCGCAAGTTCGGAGGTTCGAATCCCTAGCCCCGCGTGACGGAGTGAGCTCCCGCACTCGCCCCAGCTCTTCCCAACCTAGCAATTCGAAGCATGCAAATGCAAGTAGATGAATAGGTACCACTTTGGTGGGATGGTAACAGCGTTCCGCGTGCGTCATGCCGGCCACATGACCGTGGAAGCGTCTTCGGACAACGCTGGCTCTTCGGCTAACAAACGGAGATGAGCACCGGCCCATAGAGTCGGACACGACTGCACAAATGTGCGGGGGGAACCTTTACCTTTACTAATGTTACATTTATTTATTTATTTATTTATTTATTTATTTATTTATCAAATTTATCACAGCCCATCTCTACCACGGTAGACTCTGGGCGGTTTACAACAAACGTTAAAATTAAAGTTAAAAATCAATAATCATTAAAATACAATAAACAGTACAATATATAAGAATATAAAAATCCAGAGGATGGTAGGATCTTAAAAGGAGGTCATTATTAAACTAACCACCCCCAGGAGGAACTATCTCTACCTTTGTCCCACGCCAGGCGGCAGAACCAGGTTTTTAGGGACTTCCTAAAGGCCAAGAGGGAGGACGCCTGCCTCACCTCTGGGGGCAAGATGTTCCACAGGGCGGGCGCTATCGCAGAGAAGGCACGCCTCCTGGACCCCGCTAGATGGAATTCCTTTGTTGATGGGGTCCACAGCATGCCCTCCCTGCATGACCGGGTGGGGCGGGTAGATGCAATTGGGATGAGACGGTCCCTCAGATAGCCTGGCCCCATGCCATGTAGGGCTTTAAAGGTGATAACCAACACCTTGAATTGGACCCGGAAGCAAACTGGTACCCAATGCAGCTCGCAGAGCAGTGGTGTTACATGTGCTGATCTTCTCGCACCCATAACCACTCGAGCGGCTGCATTTTGGACCAGCTGAAGCTTCCGGATACTCTTCAAGGGTAGCCCCATGTAGAGCGCATTGCAATAATCTATATGAGAGATGACAAGGGCATGAGTGACTATTCGGAGGGCCTCTCGATCCAGGAAGGGGCGCAACTGGCGCACAAGCCGAAGCTGTGCAAAGGCCCTCCTGGCCATGACTGCCACCTGCTCTTCGAGCAGGAGTCGTGAGTCCAGGAGGACCCCCAAGCTCCGGACTGAGTCTGAACAGGGTAGTGCCACCCCATCCAGAATTAAAGATGATAACTTCCTGGAGGCCGAGGGGCCATCAATCCATAGCCACTCCGTCTTACCAAGGTTCAGTTGAAGCCTGTTGTTCCCCATCCAGGCCCCTACAGCCCCTAGGCACTGAGATAGGGTGTCCACTGCAACACTTACTTCACCCGGGATGGAGATATACAATTGAGTATCATCAGCATATTGGTGATACCTCATCCCGTGATGACGGATGATCTCACCCAGCGGCTTCATGTAGATGTTAAATAGGAGAGGAGAGAGAACCGAACCCTGTGGCACCCCACAAAGAAGGGCCCGTGGGTCAGATCTCTCCTCTCCTAGTACCACCGATTGCGAGCGACCCTGGAGGAAGGAGGTAAACCGCAAAACTACACCGCCCACCCCCAACTCCCTGAGTCGCTCCAAAAGGATACCGTGGTCGACAGTATCGAAAGCCGCTGAGAGGTCCAAGAGAGTGAGAATGGATGCACTCCCTCCATCCCGCTCCCGCCAGAGATCATCCATAAGCGCGACCAATGCAGTCTCTGTCCCATATCCCGGCCTAAAACCTGACTGAAAGGGGTCTAGATAATCCGTTTCATCCAGAATCCTCTGGAGTTGCAGCGCCACCACCTTCTCAACCACCTTTCCCAAAAAGGGAAGGTGGGAGACAGGACGGAAATTGTTCAAAACAGTGGGTCACTTTAAAAGTGATCCACCCTGAACAGTTATCTAATATATTATTTTTTCTCTGTGTGTATTCTATTTTTCTGTTTCTGACAAAGAGTACAAGTTGGCCTGTAAGGGGTTAACTATGTATGCCAACCTGAACTGGTAACATAAAGTCTCACAACAAGCCTGTGAGAGCCAGTATGTTACGGTGGTTATGGTGGAATAGTATATTTGAAGGAGACTCAAATTCAGATCCAGCCTCAACTATGGAAGCTCACTGGGTGATTTAGAACCAGTCACTGTCTCTTAATCCAATCGACTTCACAAGATTGTTGCTGGGAAAGTTTGGAGGGTAGATTATCATACATATATGCCATTTGAGCTCCCCAAGGAATTGTGAGATATCAGTCCAATGAATTAATAAATAATATGCAGAGGCCCATGCCCATGTCAGTGAGACAAGAGAGAAAGGATCTGAATCCAACAGTGGATCCAGTTCCAGGGCCAATATCCTAGACAAGACACCTTTATCTTTCCTTTACTGTCATTGATTGAGTTACGTATAAAAGCTAAAATTTTACCGTTCTTGATTACATATTGTTTGAATAAGGAAGATACATCAACTATGTACTAGTTAATCAGAGCCCAATTTTTCATACACATTTATTTAAGAATTTGAAGGGTTCAACAGGTGAAGACAATGAAAGTCAAAACCTTAATTTTTGAGGTCAAATAAGGTATATCAGTTAGAGCCCAATAATGTTAACAAAAATTGCATAGCAGAGTCCTTGGTATAAAACCTGATCAGTGCTAGATCAAATCAGATCACTGACAACCACAATCTTTTAATAATATCGTAGACATCCTCCAATTTATACTCAAACTTTGCAGATATTAATCGAAGAGAATATTTGTAGCTCAGGGTTGAACTGGGGAGTCTTTGGTGCTCTCTGAGCCTTGTTGTTTTCATGCAGACGTTTCATTGCCAGGCTAGGCAACATCTTCAGTGCGAAAAGGGAGTGGAACTTGCTGTCTGTTTATATACCCTGGCTTGTCCTGCCTGTGTTGGTGGGGGTCTTGTACTCTCCTTGGTAGAGTACAAGACCCCCACCAACACAGGCAGGACAAGCCAGGGTATATAAACAGACAGCAAGTTCCACTCCCTTTTCGCACTGAAGATGTTGCCTAGCCTGGCAATGAAACGTCTGCATGAAAACAACAAGGCTCAGAGAGCACCAAAGACTCCCCAGTTTCCAGATATTAATGTGAGTGCATTTATATAATTGGAGTTAAAAAACAGTCTTCAGCTAAAATGAATTGTGAAACTGTAACATTGGTGGTCTGTCTAAATGAATCCCTAAAACATTAAGTTCAGGTTTATTTTATACATTTTAGTTTAGTTTAAAATTACTGAAGCACTTCCCATTAAAGGAAACCTAAAACTGTTTATTGAATTATTGAATGGGTTCTAGAAAAGTTGCAACACAAATCAAGCAATCCAAATGTATTGACAGTTCTCACACAACATCCACTTTTGTCCCCAGTTAATGTCCTAAGACATATTCAGAATAGCATAAATTCCACTCTCTGTTAAGTACTTTAAGTTTCATTTTCAGATGTCAGCTTTATGTGCTTCATGTCATGTTGCCTTGTAGCATGATTGCAATGTCATTTTCAAGCACTGTGCCATTTGCTCCAGCAGGTTATCATCTATTCTTATCTTTGTTTATGCTTTCACCCTGCTCTGTTCATGATAGTAGTCTTGGATACTTGGCATAATTGCTAATGTCTAGGGCTATTAGTGGCAAAGACTTCCAGCCTCTACCACTTTCTAAGCTTACTTTAAATTGGCAAAACGTTTCATGTGAAACAACAGCTGTATAACAGATTTTCACCTGTTCTGATTCTGGGCTTTGATGGCAAGGTCCAAGAAAAATAGCAGGATATAAAAGTCCTCATCTACGATTTAATTACTGCTGAAACTTCAGCTGCAGCTCCCATCTCCATGTTCATCTCTTCTATGGCAGAGGTGGAGAACAATTTTAGAAAATATATCCCCTTAGGCTCCAAATGAATCCTGATTCCTTTTCCATTCTCTGTAACACATGGCTTCTAATTACCAGTATCCTCAACTGGTCCCAGAGCCTGTACATTCATGACTTTTGAGTAGGGGCATGTAAAGACTTTTGAGTAGGGGCATGTAAAGACTTTTGAGTAGGGGCATGTAAAGAAAGATATAAAACAGTGGACAATGTTTTGCTTTTAACCTCAGACAAACCAGATTAGCCACAGTTCAGTGGAACCAAAATCCAAAATTCTTTGGTTGTTCTGGGTTTTGAATAAAATAGAATTCATGTGAGTAGGGCAAATCTGATTTCCTTTGCCCTCCTAGCACCCTGCCTCCCCTAGGTCATTGATGCCTTATTTTTTTCCCCTGCTTCTTCCCCTCCCCCCCACACACAAACCACTTCGGCCCAGATTAACACATCCCCATTATATTCTATGTACAAACCAACAGACTCAAAATTTGTGTTTCAAATTAGGTACTGACCATCTGAAACCAGCTATTCTGTGCATGAATAGTTCACACACAGAACATTTTGCACAGCCCTACTTCCGGAGGGTGTTTGATGTGTCTGCATCTCTGAAAAACTTTTAAATTAAGAATGTTGCCTAGTTGCAGATACAAGTTTAACACTTGAAACTATTTGTAGAAGGTATTTATCTGGTTTAACCTCTAATAGCAGTTTGAAAGGTGTTTTCTTATCTATAATAGGCCAGCACACTTTTCAAGCCACTAAGCTGAATACTGGGCTACATATATGGCCTGCAATCAAAGGACTGAAACTACAAAAATAGACATATCACTTCACACTTGATTCCCTGATTTGTTTTCTAATTAGGAAACAAATCAAAGATTGTCACAAGGTTCTTCTGACAACAGACAATCAAGTCTTCAAAAGATTCCTGTTTCTAGTCACTTGAATCACAGTGTGTTGACTATGTCAGGAGATTCAGAAATCCATCTATTCCATCCAAATGGTAAAGATGAATGTGTACCATTATGTACTAATTAGATGAGAACAGCAAATAAAAATACTTCTCACAATATACCCATACATCTACACATAAACATGTGTCTTTTCCTGGATTCAAGAGGTGAAACTGAGCATGTTCTTTCCCAACGTATACTGAACTTATTCCATGTGGATGGAATCCAATATGGCAAAGTAGAAACTAGATCTTACAAAAGGATTTTTGATTCTTGCCTTTCGTACTGCAGCTTCTGTCTTTCCACAAGATCTGTGAGTGGTTTTGTAGATGCACAAGGAGCTGCAGGAAGAAGGAAGAACACCCATTGGGATGCTAAAAAGGAAGGAAGAAGGAAGGACACCCATTTGGATGCTTAAAAAAGGATTTATTGCATCTTACAAAGCCTTTAAGTCAATCTGCTGTCATTCCCCTCCAAAGAACTATTGAAAACGAAAATGTCTTTTGAAGTCTAAAAAGAAAGATATACAAATGCTATCTGGCAGCAATACAACCAGTTAGGGTCAGAGCTCAGCCCTTTCCCAGTTTATTACAATTGGAGACCCAGGTTCAAATTCTTCATAGCAGGTTTATCATGTTCCTCCTGAAGTATGGACATTTCAGTCATTTTATAATACCCTGGATGAATCCATGAACTTCTAGGAGGGTGGTCAGCTGAGTGGCCAGCTCTTTTGACTTCTGAGATCAAAAATTTGATTGCTCATCTGAAAGATGACAAAGCTCTTGCAGATTACACAGGTAGTCCTCACTTACTGACCATTCATTCAGCAACCGTTCGAAGTTACAACGGTGCTGAAAAAATAACTTTACGGCCCATTTATGACCTTTGCAGCATCCCTCAGTCACATGATTGCCATTACAGTCAGGACACGTCCTGTGCCTGACCTGTGATTTTTTCTCTCCCCCCCCCCTGCAGAGCAGAGAGTTTGGAGAGAAAGAGATTGCAAGAGAGTAAGCTATTTGCTCTTCTACACATCAAAAGCAATGTAATCGCACTGGCAGCCTGGGGCTGGGAGCTGCGGGCGTGCTACACAAATAGCTTACAGTACTCTCTTGAAATAGGAGGAAAAAAGCAAGCAATTTTTGTAGGCAATCTCTCCTTTCCTTGACCCTTTCCCACTACTGGCATGATCACATTACTCTCGATGTGTAGAAGAGCAAACAGCTTACTCTCTTGAAATCCCTCTCCAATCGCTGGAGCACCCACAATTATTTTTATAAAAATATTATAATTTTATAATTATAATTATAATAAAATTATAAAAAATTAATAATGTACCCACCAGCTCAAAAATTAGTGAATCTGATAGAGGGTATATTTGAAACTCCTCTGGTGGATCATATACTCTTAGCTGATGTTGGCTTACTGCCTATTGCTTAGTCTTTCATCACAGTAAGAAAAAAAAGAGAAAACTATAACATTCATCTATACAACCTTGAATCTTTGTTTGCTTGTTTGTTTGTTGTGTTTGTATACTGCTAGATTCAAACTAAAATTATTCCAGGGGGGTTGGAACATAAAAACAGAGTAAAACATAAAAGCCAATTAAAAAATAACCATAAATCAATAAGTGTAATGGTGACCATTTGCTCCCTCCCAAACAACTCTTCTCTTTAATGGTTTCCACAAAGCCAACAATGAAGGGGCCAATGCTAATCTCAAGGGAGAGAGTGTTTCATAATATGGGGGCTGTAACAGAGAAACATTGCTTGTGAAACCTGGCTAGGGTTACCAGGCATCTGGCAAAAGGAGAACATGTCCTCCTTTTTGTCCTCACGTCCTCTGACTGGCAGGCATAGCCTTAAAATCAAATATTGTCTGGCTTTTTGAGTATCTAACAAGCTTATCTCTTCCCGAGCAGCTTTTCTACCGGGCACAGTGCTTCCTTAATAAGTGCTAACTGCAAGTTAACAAGCTGTGCTCTGGGACCTTAATTAGTTGATCAGTACCCTCCCACTGGCTTGAGCTGCTGCCTGAAATTGACAAGAGCTTAATCAGTTACACGCCGAAGGCTTTTGCCTCCTATCCAGCTCTAGCACATTCCTGCAACTGCAAAACCAGTCTTTCTGATGCGGGAAAAAGTAATTTCATATACTGTACATGTAGACCTAAGTATATGAAGGTGGTCCTGTATGTTCCTCGGTGTCAAGCCATGGAGGGCTTTATAGGTAAAAACCAGCACTATGAATTGGATCCAGAAGCTTTTTGGTAACCAATGCAGCAACTGTAGATAGGTATCTATAGTGACTGATTGACTAATCAAATATGGGGCGCTGTGTTTTGTACCAGTTGCAGTCTCCAAGTGGTCTTCAGAGTCAGCCGCATGTAGAGTTCAATGCACTAACAGGTGGTGAGGAGAGCATGAGTTACGGTGGCAGGCAGGATCCCTTTCCAAGCTTCTCACCAGGCTTGTGGTGGAGCTCCCCAGGCTTCTTATGGGACTCTGGGACTTCAACCTCTATATCTTGGCGCCAGGTTTAGGGAGGGCTCAGGAATTATTGTCTCCATAGCAACCATGGGATTATCCCATGTAATATCTGGCCCAACATATACAGAGGGTCATACCTAATTTTACTTTGGAGTGGCCAATTTATGATTTGGATGGGGATGGGGAAGTTAGACTGAGTCCATTGTCATAGAGCAATTTTTTCCAGCATTCTCAGCCCATTATTACCTCATACAATAGTTTTCTTGGTGCAATTTTGAAACATAAGGAATAGCATGGATTTTAGATGTATTACTGGAATTAGCAGTCTAATTTGTCTTTCTGAATTACTAAAAATAACATGGACCTAACTGCTCATTAATGGTAATGTCTTTATAGGGGGAATGCTTGTAGTTTAAACACTTGTTACAAAGAAATGATCAGTTTTATTAATTTGTTTCTAAATAAAATTACATTCTAATATTTTCCCATCCTTTCAGAGTGTTTGTGTGTTAAGATTATCTGTTTTTTCTTTGGAACAGTTGGGTTAATTTCTCAGCAATCCATACCCTCATTAATTAGTAAGATAGGCTATTTTTTCCCCTGGTTTTTGGCTATGTTTAGGAAAAAAATAATTGCTGGTAAGGCAAGCAGCCTCTTTGTGTAGCTACAAATAGAAGTGCCAGTTGCACCTAATCCATACACAAATACTTCTTGCATTCATTTACTAAATAAGGTTGTGTGACTAGGACTTGTATGTGTCCCTCTGATAACCTTTGTTATGTTCAAGGACACTGATGAGGTTACTGATGGAAGCATGAAATGAACTATTGTTACCATGTAAGACGAAGCTGGAAAGTAGCATTACATTCTGCAGTTCTCAGTAGATTGGGGAGAACAAGTTCACAATGTTTTTTAATAATATCAATGCTTCTTTTAAATTTGATTCAGCTGGCATTTCAGTGACAATGGAACAATTACCAGTGGTGAATTCTGAATTTATTTAATATCATTTGTTGTGAATCTCCCTACATTTCTGTGGATTCTGCACAAATAGATAAATTGCTGTGCAGCACAGAATATGTGCCACTCAAAAAGGAAGTTAGCATCAACAACTTAAAGTCTAAAAGTACTTTATTTCATAGCTCAAGTTATACTGAACATCATGTTCATTCTACACTAATAAATTATTTTCAAATTACATAAATCAGTTTAATCGATCAGTATGGTTTACATAGAATGTGCTTAATTACATATACTGGAGTATATTTTCTTGTCATTTAATGTTTCATTCCTATATATTTTTTGTTTCAGAAGACCAAAGGGCTTTACCAAATTATGGAGCTGGATTCTGCAAACTATAAGGCTTTCTGTCTTGTTGCAGTTTTCCTTTAACCTGTTAACCTTTTTCATTTAGTTACAGAAAGATTTTACTGTATTTCATGTTCTGTAATGTAAAAGCTCTTGTTAAGTAATGTAGAAGTAGGACACCAAACAAAGCAACATCAAACAACAAACTGAAAATGAAACTTAAACCTAAATTAGCAGCATTAAAGCATTATAAGCTAAGTAGAATAAAACCATCAGAGACCTACCGTTTTCCTAGGAAGGGAATTCTGGAAAAAGGATGCTATCACAAAAGGTCTGTCTCAAATCAGCAGAATCTCCCTATGAGCAAGATGAATGATGTATAAGAAATAGGTTTGTTATCAGCTTGAAGAGGCTTCCTTGTAATATACTTTGTGTCTTTGTGTTTGTAGAAATTAATTTTCTATTAAAAGAGCTGAATGTGCCCCCCATAGGAGGTAGTACATTGAACATGAGATATTGTATGTGTTATTTTATTTACTAGAAGAGTGCACATGCAACATTTCAAAACAGAACTTTTTCTAAGAAAGCTTACGATGGGGCCGGTCGATTAAAAAAAACTCTTTCTCATTGATCAATTTGAATGGTTGAAAGTTTGAAAGTTTCAAGTATTTGCTGCATATTAATACTCTGGAGGTTTTATTTATTTATTTTGAACAATCTCACATGTTTGTGAAAAAGAGATAGATATAGTATAACGTATCTCCTCAATGTCTAACAGCCTAATCTAAAATAAAATTACTGCTGCAAAGTGAAGTAAAATTAATGGGTTGGTGGAGCTAGTTATTACTGGAAATGCTGATATACTAAATTAAATGTTCAGTTCAATAACTTATTCTCTGGTACCCTCAGTAATTTCTAGCTTCTTCCATTTCATTAACTTAAAGTGGACATCCAAACAGATGCCATTGTGGGCTTTTCCAGTGTCCAGAAAGCTTCTAACATCTCCCCTAAAGCAGAAGTCCCTTCTTCAGCCTCTTTGTGGAGCTATCTTTATCTTCTTTTGTTATTATTGATGAGAACAATGCTTGGGGAGAAGGTGAAGATCACTGCTGGGGAACTGGAATTGAAGCTGGAGGTCACACATTAAAAAGCCTTGTTGCTGTTTTGCTCTTTCTCTTAGGCATTATTCACAGCTACCCTCTCTCTTCAAACAAAAGGGCCAGCAGTTCTCACCAAGTTCAAATGCTTAAATGTTGCAAGATTTAACAGACTCTTTTTCTCCTAGAGCCAAGCTAAAGTATGACTCTTCATACTTAATGCATCTGCTTCCCATTCCTCATCCCAAAGTTTCAGACACTGGGACCCACCAGTGGGACATTTCTGGGTAACGTGGCTAAGCCGAAGGCTTTAGTTAATATATACAGTTGCATGATTCTGGCTTTCCTATCTTCTGCCATATCAGTTTCCTTTAGTGATGGCAAATGGCAAAAATAGCACCATTAACCCTTGGGGTCGCTTGGAATTTATATGTAGGATATTCCCCCAGTGTCAGTCCACTGCTTGTGGTGTGAATGAGAAGAACACTGTGTTTTTCTTGTCTTTGTGGTATTTCGGTGAAATTAGCTTTATTGTTACAATCCATGGTCAAACAGGCCATTGCCATTCTTATTTAGTACATTCTTTGAGCAGTTGAACTGATGATAACAATAAAGCAGAGTTGTTTATATTATGGAAAGCATTGTTTGGGGGTGGATTATTGTTTGGGAATGAGGCAAATGCAGCTCTGCCCTAAATTTCTCTGAATTGCAGCTTTATCTATTCAATACATTTTAAATGGACGTAGGTGAAAGTGCAAAATGTAGTGTGCCAGCCAGAAGCTTCACATGCTCTTTACAAGCCAGTTAGTTAAATTGTATAGAAAGAACACATTGTATAGCGTTTTATGAACTACTGCCATTATAACATTCAAGTGGGGAGTTATCTATTTGAGCCCATTTACAGTAAATGTTTTAAAAAATCATATTCCCAGTGTATACTTTCTTTTCACTATTCTGTATTCAGTTAATATACAGTATCAATTCTATTCATGGATAGTATCAGTAATGATAGTCATAAAATATGTTGTTAAAGGTGGCTAGAGATGTGGGTGTAATATTGATTTATCATTAATAATTCATTGTTGATAAATTATTAATTAGTCTTATACCAAGACTTAAGGTCTGTAAGACAGAGAAAGGTATTGAATGAGAGGCAGGCAAGAATTAAATTGCTGAAGCTAATCAGATTTAAATCAGATAAGAACTTAGGAGATGGGAACATGGTACATATTTTCTTGATTTTTAAAGATTAGGTTTTATAAATTGATGGCTGAACTACCAAATACCATTTAAAATCAATAATAAAACTATATGGCATCTGATGTTAAATTCAAATATTCCTTTGGTTTGCAAAAAGCATGCATTTAAACCTGTATCAATTCCATTTTGTGGGGTGGCATTAGCTGTATTACTATATCAACTCTAAACTATCAGGCCTCCAGAGGGCTTTAGTAACCTTATTTTTTAAGGTAGCATTCTGGCTTACTACTGAAATTGGGCACAGAGCTGTCAGCTGAATTAAAATATATAAAAATCCCAGCAGTAGAATAATCTTCTAAACTATTTCAGGAATGTTTTATTAAACCATTGTTAAATAGAAAAAAAACAGGAAACTAATTGATAATTGAGCCAAAAAATAATGTACAATAATTAGAGATGACAATTTGTAAGACATCTTTTCGTTTGAAAAACATTCTTTAGTTTACTATATTTCTTTCTTTCTCTTCTCTTCTCTTCTCTTCTCTTCTCTTCTCTTCTCTTCTCTTCTCTTCTCTTCTCTTCTCTTCTCTTCTCTTCTCTTCTCTTCTTGTTCTTTGAATGTATTTCTTATTATCTATGTAAAATCTTTTAACAAAATTATTTTTAAGAAAGAAAAGAAAAGCATTCTTCAGCCAGATTCAATATATACTGATATGGGAGGAAGTCATTTTGGATCAATTCCAAACCTGACCCTCTGTAGAGAACCACAGTCCAAAAATATTCAGATGATATTTTCTGATTGTTTTCAACCAGACAAGGGAAGAAATATAGTGAAAAGATCATTAAGGACTTTTTGTATTTCAGCCTTTCTTCAAATTACCTTAAAAAAACACAGTGAATATTAAAAAATGGTCTAGACAAGTCAAAAAAGTCAAGATGGAGGTCATGGCAGTATGGTCTCAGCCCCAGCTCTTTTATATTTATATCAATGTTACATATACATACAATAGCGCTGGACTTTAATTGTGCTGCTGCCATCACCATCTTGACTTTTTTGACACATCCACCCATACTGTGGACTCTGCTGATCTTAACATTTTAATTTACTGTTCTAAAGCAACTAGCAGTTTTATTCCTCACTACTTCTTCTCTTCCTGCATAACGTGTAGCATCAGAAGAGCAGTTTCAGTCTAAACACTACCAGAGCCGCCTAGCATCATTAATTCAGGAAATGTGCAAAAGAGCCATTTCAGTCAAGGCATTTGGAAACAAATAAATGGAGAAAAACAGTCCCTTTGCACATTACATAAAATATTTAGAAATACTTCTGCATAATTATCCTTACTAAATGATGCTTTAGTTTATTATCCTAAAGTTGCTTGCTCATTAAAATTACCATGATTTGTTTTCAGGTAAATGGCTATATGTTTGGGGTTATATTTTCAACTAGTAGTAAAATACAAAAGAGGTCATTGGAGAAGGGGGAAACATTTATTTATTTATTTATTTATTTATTTATCAGATTTGTAAGCCAGTTCCAGTACTTCTGAGGTTTTGTATCTGGCAGGTTCTAGTCTTTCTCTGTTTAGTCTGCAGAACTCCACATCTGAAGATTTTTACCTGAAACTGTGGGGACACTCCATCAGCTCCACTGAGGAAGTGATTCAACCCATTCTGTTCAGGGAGAACTCGTATTTGAGGGGAGGATAAATCTTCTTATTTTCTTTTTAACTGACTTACTCATATTTCTGGGGTACCTAGGGAGAAGAATGGAGAAATCATTATTATTTTTTGGGGTGGGCCTCTTTCATTTCCAAGTTCACTGTATGAAGGAGGCCATTTTTCCATTTTTAGTCTGAAGTTAAATGCATTTTATGTATAGTGAGGATTTCTAAATAATTAGGAAAATTAGGGGAAATGTACAGGTGATTTCAGGATCAGCTGTGGAAGCTAATGCTTCCATATAATTTATGTAATCCTAGATAAAAATACCTTATTGGTTTGTGGCATGAAAATAATTTCCATCATCATCATCATCATCATCATCATCATCATCATCATCGGATAATCTACAGTTAGATTCACAGTCTAAGACTGATGGAAGCTTAATAATTCAAGTCCTAACTAAGGACCTAAGAATTATTAAGGTAGCGTCTAAGAATATAGGCAGTTCCAAGCAGGATGGTGTTTTGTAAAATTTTATAAAATAATTCTTCTTCTTCTTCTTCTTCTTCTTCTTCTTCTTATTATTATTATTATTATTATTATTATTATTATTATCTGGAAGCTTCTTTTTTTCAAATACTGAAATTTAAATGAATATTCAGTGGTAGTATTTCAGGGTCCCATGCTAGGTGGAATCACAGACATACTCTGTCCCACCCTTTCCATTCATTTTCCTTGCCTTTTTGGGTTTGCCATTTCCTTAGAGTAGGCAAGTTGGCTCTAAATTATAACATTTATTTTATAGCCAAATTGTTTGCTCTACTAAGCTCTTTTGGACGGTTCATGGAAACTTGGGGATCAAAGTAACTACATAGGCCACTAATGAGAATTTTGAGGTTTTGTCCCAAAGACTAAAAAGTAACCTATGTTCTTGAGCTTCACATGGTCTGGGTTCAGTGAAGAAGTCAGACCTTTGTTTCCTTACTCTGACTTCTATTTCTCCACTATTTATTACTATAGCTATATAGAAGCTGGGTTGCTGCTAGGAGTTTGGTGTACTAATCAAATATTATTTATGTAAATATTTATAGTAAAAAAACAAGCAGTAGTATTGCTTTTCTAATGTTTGATATTAATAAAAGTATTTTTCAGTTACTTTTATAAAGCATTTGGCAAATACGTATAAAGAAAATACAGAGATATTTTTTTCTTCATTCTGATGCTAATTTTTAAAAATCCATTTTATTATGTTTTATTCAGCTGAAAATCATATATTAATATTTGTGCTTCTTATGAGCCATGTTTTTGGACATTTGCATCATTCTAAGACTTGGGCTAACTATAGTGCTCCATGTTTTCTATTATGAGATAATTTCTCAGACAGCATGCATAATAAAGGTCAATACTTCCACTGATAAATATAAATAATACAAAAATACGTCACTGACTAATGCCATCAGCAGTTTTGCCATCAGAAGCTATTCATTGCTTGATGAATTGTTGAGGTAAATTATGAAGATCTAATAAATTAGACTAAAGACTAATGGCTAACAGATGTAGACACACTATGCACTCTATTAATTAATGCTGATACAGATTATGTGGAACTAATGCAAATCACTTGCATTTGGAACGTTTGTATATTTCATCAGTGCATGTCATGTAGTTGGGAAAAATGTTTTCAACATTTTCAGGAGAGTGCTGTGAATACAATCTCTGCACTATTTATTTTTATGATTATAAATTCAAATTAACCTTCCCTTGTTTTGAATCTTATGTTTTCTCCAAATAGGGGGACTGCCACAATGCACTCTACAGTATATGAGACAGAAGCTGCACTTGATCCTGAAGGCAGCAGCCTGCCTCTGGGTGGATAAGAAGCCCTGATGCATATAACATTGGGGTGGGTGTGGGGTGGGGTGGCATTGGTTGCCAACAGGCATCCAGGTATGAGGTTGTTTATTTTTTTTTATAAAACTTACATGGATGCCTGTCTTATATGCCATAATCCTAGGTGGCTCCCAACAAGACCACTAAAAAGCAAGATGAGAACAAATCCCACCATTTCAAAAACAAGTGACAAGAAAACAGGCCAAACCAAAAAAAAAAAGGTGGGGGGGAAGAACTTTGTTATGTAGGCAGGATGGAAAACAAAATACAGGAGGGTTTGAACCTTGTTTCTAGTTCTTAAATCACTTTTTTGTGTGTGTGTCAGTCTTGACTCCAGGTGACTGCCTGGGCAAGGCTCTGCAGTTTTCTTGGCAGCATTTTCAGAGGTGGTTTGTCCTTGCCTTCTTCCTAAGGCTGAGAGAGAGGGACTGATACAAGGTCACCCAGCTGGCATCGTGCTTAAGGAAGGACTAGAATTCATGGTCTCCTGGTTTCTAGCCTGGCACCTTAACCATACTTTAGTAAATGTTTGTTGTTGTTGTTGTTCAGTCGTTTAGTCGTGTCCAACTCTTCGTGACCTCATGGACCATAGCACGCCAGGCCTTCCTGTCCTCCACTGTCTCCCGGAGTTTACTCAAATTCATGTTCGTTACATCGGTGATGCTACAGTATCTAACCATCTCATCCTCTGCCGTCCCCTTCTCCTTTTGCCCTCAGTCTTTCCCAGCATCAGGGTCTTTTCCAGTGAATCCTCTCTTTGCATTAGGTGGCCAAAGTATTTGAGCTTCAGCTTCAGCATCTGTCCTTCCAATGAGCAGTACTTATTCTAAATTCTAAATAAATAAATGATGAGCTTCCAAGTGGTTCCATCCGATATGATTGGATGAAATGTAACACCAAGAACAATTAAAAGTTTTGATCATACCTATAACTGCTGATATGGCTTGGCATCTAAGTAACTACAAGACTGTCTCACTCAAGTAGAGCTGACCTGTCTAGTATGCACTTTCCAGCGATGGATGTTGAGAACCAGAACCGAAACCCAAGAAAGTATGTTTTACATTATATACTCCATCTGGAATAGTTGATCCCCAGAAATTTAGATGTCACCTTCCCTGATGGTTTTTAGGAAGTTGGTCAAAACAGAAGTGTTTATCTATGGAGTATTGTATGATATTTATTGTGATTTTATGTAAGTCACAATGTGGAATCAGTGGTTTACAAATAAAGGACTCTGTAATTATTCTGATGTGCATATATAAAAGTTTCAGACATTTACATATATTTGCTGATAGAATGTTGTCTCAATAAACTCATTCAGTAAAGTAATTGAAAAATCTGAATATTTATAAATTGTGCTATCGTTAGAATCCTGAAAAAATAGCAGAAGGTACCATGCAAAGTATTTTCAGTTTCAGAGAGAGAAATTGCATTTATATTCTTTCTTCAAACCTTCTTTCCTTAATGTAATATTAGTGGGCACTGTTTTCTCTGTTTTCCATCAAATTCAGAGTAGCATTTAAATGCAATTCAGTTCTAAATGACAAGCTTTAGCTGAAATGAATAGTGTTTTTATTAATAACTTATTGAAAATCCAGTGGTTTTATTCATAATAGCAGTACAAACAGTTTAGTAAATGCCCTTTTTGTACTAACAAGGAAATACTTGTTTAATGAATGAACGTCTTTGGGTTTAACATTTGCTGACTTTACCATTTCCATCGTCAATATTAGTCAAATATTCTTCAAAATGGTAATTTGATTATTGGAAACAGAACTTAATGGAAATATGAAGCAAGTTGGAAATTTAAACATTACTTGCCTTTATTTTAAGAGTAACTTTCGGTTGTGATGACATCCCAGTCAGTAAAATAGAATGGGATTTATTATTTGTGAGTAAAATATACATAGTTTACAAAGTGCTTTTTTAAAAAATTGAAAGGTTTACTTGTTTAGTGTTTAAATGGCCTTCTTTATCTGTGCTTCTGTGGTTGCAGATCGTCCATAAATAGTGCCTGTATCTGCACAGTACTATTCATGAATATCAGGCATGTGAAAGCAAAACGCTTCATTCTGTTAGAAATTGCTTCTTTTACTAATCAGATTTGAATAAGACAAATATTGACTCTTTTAGATTACTTTTTAAGCCATTGTGTAGAATTAGTTTTAACATCTAGCTGATTCTTGAATTTCCATACTGATGGCTGTTAAGTAGCTCTTTGAGATCCATTTTAAAGATATAGCAGCATTCTCACATCATATTTTGTCTGTTCACATGTGCCTGCTTTACCTAACCCCAGGAGTGGATCTGAGAAATATAAAACAGCTTGTACTTATGGATGTAAATTGCTAGTGATGAGAAACAACATAGATTAGGAATTTTTTTAAAAAGGCGTTTAAAATTCTACAGCGGGAACACAATCTGGAGATAAATTTGTGGGGAGGGAATGAATTTTTTCTGAGTTCAGTAGTCCCCAGAAGAAATACATTTTATTATTTAAACCAGGGTTCTCCAAAGTGGTCAATATCAACCCCCCAAGGGTCAATGGGACTATCCATTGTTGTTGTTGTTGTTGTTGTTGTTGTTGTTATTATTATTATTATTATTTGTAGTACTATTAGTTAAAGTAGTATTTATTAAATTATTTTCATATAATAAATGTTTGGGGGTTGATGAATAATCTAAAACTTCATAAAGGGGTCGATGAACTGAAGAGTTTGGGGACCCCTGATTTAAACAAACACCCAGGTTGCTGTTACATACTGTATATTTTCACTTAATGAGTTCTGGAGGGTTAGATTAGCACAAGTGGCAACTTTTTATTAGAATAAAATATGAGTCATTATTTAATATAAAATGAGAAATTATTCACTGTATGCTTGGCTACCCCTTCAGAAGCAGCAACCTTAATGTCTCTGAAATAGGATCACAACCCATCATATGTAACTTGTTCAGTGTATTTGTGGTTTTTTTTTTTCCTTTTTCTTTCTATGGTGAAGCTGCTTCCTCAAGTCATTTCTGCAACATCCGTAAAGCTCCAGTAATCCTTACTTGCATTTTATGCAAGTAAAGCTCCAAAATGGTTTCAATCCCCCCCTCCCCGCCCCCAAGATCTAAGGTTTGCGGCATGGCAGTTGTACACCATAATTTTCTGTATGGCAGAACTTTAGCATTAAAAAATCAGGATTGGAATTTTATGGAAGTTTTTGAATAAAAGGATCAAACCAGTACTCTGTAGTATTTAATGTAAGAGGTGAACTTCCATTCTTTAGTTTCATTACAAGTATTATGAATAGTATGTTGGTCTAGTACCAGGTGGTTGGTAAAATATGTATGAATAAAGTTTTCTTCCTGCATATTGTTGCTGTTGTTCAGTCGTGTCCGACTCTTCGTGACCTCATGGACCATAGCATGCCAGGCCTTCCTGTCCTCCACTGACTCCCGGAGTTAACTCAAATTCATGTTTGTTACATCGGTGATGCTACAGTATCTAACCATCTCATCCTCTGCCGTCCCCTTCTCCTTTTGCCTTCCTGCATATACTGATTATAAAATGAAACTTGTATTATTTGCTTGTTGCCAATGAGCTAATTTCTCCATTTTGACAAAGAGTTCTATTAAAGAACCCAGATTTTCAGGGGTGTCAAGAAAATGAGTGGCCATCTAAATTCCCATGTGTGAATGAATGAAGTCATGGTAAACAATTAAATACATAAACTCCCATCATGCAGAGACTATTTGATTATTTTCCCCATGAGATGGCAATATTGTGAGAATTGGCCTGACCTCCATAGTAATGCTGAGAGCCAGCTGCATTTATAGTGGTGTAATGTCAATATGTCACAGCTTGATGAATGCTTTCATGTTCTTTTTTTCCCCTTGAACATCCAAGGAAGAGCTCTGAGTGGCTTGAAAACTTGGTCTCAGCATTTTAACTATTGCATTGGCCAGCTATTGCATTTAACTATCAGCATTAGTTCCTGATTTGGACTTTCCTTGAAAATACAGAGGCTCCAATGAGCCTGTGGACAGCTTTTGATAAGATACAAGCTTGGTGCAATTAAAGTATCCAATCTCACTGTACACAGCACAGACTGGAGCAGAAAATGTTATGAACCTAATTGGCAGTTTACACTGCTTTCCAGAGATGAGCTTTTTAGCAGGAGAAAAAGAGGGTTGCAGAAGAGAACACCAAACTACAAGAAGCAAGGTTATAACTGACAGGTGCATGCTTTAAAAGTGTCTTCTGGAGATAAAAAGTAAAAAAAAAAACTATATCCAAACTTGAGTTTATGGCTGTTGGGCTGACAGAAACATTATCTCTCCCTGCTAGGAAAACATTTGTCATTTTCAAAATGCACAGTATCTGTATCTAAAATGTCAACATTTGACATTGTCTAAAAGCTCAGTGTTGTTTATTTTAGGCCAGAGTAAGATACTCTGCCTCAAATACTGGTGTTAAAGCTCTACTGTATTTCCTCTCTGCAGATGCATGTCATTATAATTAACATGAAAGTTTTTAAGCTGAGAACAGGGCTTGATGATAGATTCTTTCGTTCTGAGTTACATGGGCAACATGCTAATATGCTTTATCTCAAACATTAATAGGGACAGTTCATTTCTTTGATTTATTTTCCATTTCATTTAAAGGTATTTTCCAATAAGTGATACTTTCTAAGTATACACACACACACACACACAGCATATGATGAATACATGACAGAAGAGAAAGCAAATAAATACACACAATCCACACAATTGTATGTAAACTTCTGCAGGGATACAGAGTAGTCTCATAACTGGATGTCCAGATATATATACTGTATATATGTGTGTGTGTGTGTGTGTGTGTCAACAGAATATTGGCAAATTAGAGGGCAAAACACCTACATGTAACTTTTAACCAGTCTTCTGTATAAAAGTATTAAAAATTAAGCAAGCATATCAATTGCCTTATTTTTTTTAAAAAAATTAGAAATACGTTTGCTGTTAATTGATTTGCTTTATATTTAATAGCGCTGTATTTAGCACAGCATAAATTATTTCCTTTTGGTTTTGAGTAAGAGGTTCATAACCATTTCACTTCTTTTGTGTATTATTTGCTTAAAAGTAACTTTGATGATGTGTTTAACATTAGACTACACAGCATATACCAGCTTGTTGTTATACAGTAGGGTAAGGGAGCCTATTAAAATTTGAGATGCCTGAATATAATATATTCATCTTTTTTGATTGATAGTTCAATCTATTAATAGAGGCTCACTTAATTATAATGAAATTCCACTTCCAAAGATTTTAATATGTTAGGCAGGAATGGAAAATATGCACAAGCATCATAATGGTGGTTTAAATGTAGTTTGACACAGGGCAAGAAATGTACCTGCCATTTGAACTAAGTTGCTGAGCCTTTTGGTCTACAGAGTGTGGCTCTGTGGCTGTAAAGATATAAGAGCTTTAGAAACAATTTGTTTTAAATTCTTAAGACCTGTGCTTCAAGTTCCACCTTGTGTGTCAAACGAACTTCTCCAGCTAGAATGAAGCTCTGCCTCAGTAGTGGCCCACATGAGACTCTGCCAACTTAAATGCTGGCTAAAACTAAATTTTCTGGGTGGTTCCCTGGTTCATTTAGTTCTTGCTGGTAAGTATCTTACTTTATTTTATTGGATTGTGCTGCATCTGCTGGGGGGGGGGGCTTTGATCAACAGTAGCAGTAGTACTAATAATAATAAATAGCAGTAGCAGCCATTTTAACTCTGATATATGATGCCGTACTAGAAATGCTATCTTTTTTCTGTCAAGTAAAGAAAGTATAGATATGGGTATGTTTGTATACAGTATATATGCCAGCATATACTTTTACTCACTAATGCAGAGCTTTCCAAACTTTTCATGTTGGTGACACACTTTTTAGACATGCATCATTTCGCGACACACTCTTACAGCAGGGCACAAGGCAGGCACTAGGACCTGCGCGGAATCACAGCAGGTTTGGAGGCAGCCAGGCACAAGGCAGGCACTAGGACCTGCATGGAATCCTGTCAGGGTTTGGAGGCAGCAGCAGCCGTGACACACCCAGACACTGCAGCCGACACACTAACGTGTCCGACACACAGTTTGGAAAGCTCTGCACTAATGGACATTGGGGATGAGTTGATGTATTTCTCAAGCTATCAAACAATCATAGTTCATGTTTCCATGGATAGGAAAGATACTTGGGAGCCATGTTATTGGATAGTTATTGGATAGTATAAATCCTGTCTGTTTGTCTGTCTTCTATCTACAGTATCTATACATCTTTATTAGATTTATACCCTGCCTTTCCTTCAGGAGCAAAAGGTGGGATTCAAGCACTCCTTTCTCCTATTTTTTCCTCACAACAACAGCCTTGTGGGGTAGCTTGAAATAAAGTGACTGAGAATGATGACAAACAAGAGAACAGGTTTAAGTATTGCAATTGACTAGAAAAAAGAACATTATGGTATTCTTCAAATAAAGATTACATGCTTTGGGGACAGCTGAAGCTCTTTCATATCAAAATCCTGTCTGCTCAGGTACTTTGCCATGTCTCCATGATTTGTGGATGGAGGAGGAGGAAGAGAGTTTTTTAAAAAGCTGTAACTCTCTAATCTCCTCCAAATGTATAGAAACCGATTTTAATGCCTCAGAAACTTCCTTTCAGTAAAGTTTACATATTCACAACAGTGATTTAGGTTATAATATAATGTAGATGGTGATAAAAATTATTTAAAATGAGCTTTGGTGGTTCATAATAATGTACAAAAAGCCCAGGAACAGCTAATTTTTATGCAGAGGTTGTTCTTTTGCTACTTCATTTGAGAGACAACATTACAAGTTAACACTGAGGTAGCTGCCTTAAGACCGAAAACCTTGCTTTATTTAAACTGTGATCTCATCAAAATATCCTCTTTATACAGGGTAATCCTTGTAGTTGTCCTGGTATTGGAATCACAATTATGATTCCCATGTCCTGCTGCCAACTGAGCAGGTACATCTTGGAACACAATGTTTTTCAAATCTCTGGGACAAGAATCATGAAATCATCCAGCAGAGGATCAGCAACTTTTTGACACAACATGAATCTATGAGAGAATGAGGGATATAGAAGAATGAGAGGAAAAGATAAAGAGTGTTAGCTTCTCAAAGCCAGTTACTTGGAGATCACACTCTAGTTTCAAGCTTGATTTGGGAGCCCTTTGTTAAATTTGGGGGAATATCAGACCCCTTGTTAAAAAAAAGAGTTCTGCTTTTCTTTCTGCTTCACTTTCACTTTCTTCACTAACTGGAGAGTTAACAAATTGGCGACACAGCGATGGATGGATGGATGGATGGATGGATGGATGGATGGATATTTAAAAGAATGAACTAGAAAGAATGTAAGAAAAAAGAAACCAAGCATTCTTTTCAATTTTTCAACCTCAGCAACTTTAAGAAGTGTGGATTTCAACTCTCAGAATTCCCCAGCCAGTTACTTCTTAAAGTTGCTGAGGTTGAGAAACTCTGCTGTAGTCTAATGTGACCAAGAAATGGAACCTAAGATAGGCCTGAGCAGGTTAAGAAGTGGGTTTTAGTGATCCTGGCAGGTTTAAACAAGTTTTATTGAATAAATTACACTTGACTAGGTTAACACATTAATGAAAACCATAAACTTATGTTTTATAAACCACAAAACCTGCTAACCCCCAACTAACTAACTATATAATGGGTTAGTGTAATATGTGAATCTAGCTAGAGGCTCCCATTATTCATTATGTTGGGGTAACCTACATTAAAGAAATTGATAAATACATGTCCCTGATTGCCTTCTCCACTACAGCTAAGAGGAAAACCTTGCACAAAACAAAACAAAAAAAAGTTGACACCAGATGGTATATAGTTTTTTGTATTTTTCTCACAGGTTAGGGCATCTGGACAACTATGTCTTTGAAACATTAAAGAAGATGTACCATAAAATAATATTGCCTCTGCACTTGCAAGAATTATTCTATCATTAAAAAAAACATTATTTCATCATCTTCATTTAACTTTCTTAAATTTCTTAATTAGGGACAGGCCTGAAGTCAGATTTACAACCTAACATTCAGAGCAGAGTAATGACTGATTACTCTCCCCTCATCCCCACTCCACTTCTGAAAAAGCAAAGGCCGCTGGTTTTCAATCTGTTTCTGGCAAAGGGCAAAGTGTTCAGGCTCCTGACCTGGCAGAGAGCTGATATAGACTCTTTATATCAGCCAAGATAGAACATAATTTTAGAAGGCATGTTGCATTATTTAAAAAAAAATCAATGAAGCAAGCTTTTTAGTGGTTAGAAGATACTGAACCCTCAAAATATAAAGTCCCTCTTCACATTGTAGAAAATCATCTTCTTCTGGAAGTAGAATTTTGCTGTAATGACTGTTTTGAAAAGGCTGTTATTTGAACTGAAACAGAATGCTGTTGGACTTCATTCAGTCTACATAGAAAGACAAGTGATAACCCACTTCATCCTCCTTCACACATGCTTTGACAAGAATTAAGGTCAGATTTTTCCTGGCATGGTTAGCACTGAAATGGATGGAATGTGGCCAACAATGATAGTGGGCCATGTTTAATGTGATTTTTAAAGCATCATTTGGGGGGGGGGGGGAATGAGAATCCTGTTAAAGATGGCATCTTAGCAAATGAAGATCCTACTTTTTTTCTTTGCCCATACTATGACTTCTGAAAACCTGAAACAGAAGACTTCACTTGCATCTTCAGACCCTCTGTAGCAAGTTTTTCTTTTTCCAAAACCAGAGTTCCTTTCCCTTTCAGAAGTGTCCCTATTTCTCAACATGCCAACTTATCCATTTCCCTTCCAAACAGTCAAAAAAGAAAGTTTTATGAAATGTTTTTTCTGTAGATGACATCTAACAGCAGCCTAGCACAATAGACATTCAGTTGACATAGTAAAGCATCATATTATTTCTCCTGGGCTGTGGGCTCTAGGTAGTCTTTTATTCTCAACATTGCCCCCTGTTAAAAAGAAAACACAACAACCTGGAGAAAACCAGCTGGTCCGAAAGGAAGCTTTTCCCTCAACAGCATTTTTTTCTTTAACAGTCATGGAGAGTATTTAAAAATATGCTTTTCCTGTGTGAGTTTGCAGAATAAACCAGTTTGACTTGGACTTAAGAGACTGGCTATTTCTCAAAGTCCCATATTTCAATGTAGCTGTCATATTGATGAGATGTCTTAGTATTATGTGGCAGTGTATTCCTTTTTTCCCCCAGAAACTTTATTAATTTTCAAAGTATAGTAAAAATACAAAATGTAGAATATAAAAAAGATAGAAAACAGAACTAAAGAAAAAAGAAAAACTATAAATGTGCAGAATTAGAGAGAAGACAGAAAAAGAAAGTGACTTCCAACCTTCTCCAATACAGATATACAGTAAATGCATTTACAAATATAATCTCTTACCATTAGTTAAACCTTAGTAATATTATTTCTATCGAATCAAACCATTTAATCATCAAAACCCAAAATCAAAGCCTCATTTTTTTCTGACACAAGCAAATAGTCTAAAAAGTGGTTGCCAAATAGAGACAAGTCCAGACACGGTATTTTCTTATCAACACTGTTAACTTGACCATTTGGGCCAGTTCCATCAGTTTAATCATCCATTCCTCCACTGTAGGAATTTGTGGATCTTTCCATCTTTGTGCATATAAAAGTTTTGCTGCTATAATCAAATATAAAAGCAAAGTCCCATGTTGTTTCTCGAGCTCTTTCTCCATCAGTCCCAAGAGAAACAGTTCTGTTTTTTTCTGTAAGTCCACTTTGAGAATCTTTTGAATATTAACACATATTTGATCCCAGAATTTTTTAGCCTTCTCACAAGTCCACCAAAGATGATAAAAAGTTCCTTTACCAAGAGAACATTTCCAACAAACATTTCTGGCTTTTCTATTGTCTCTTATGAATGGTATGTAAATGTTGTTTATCTCTATGTACTTAACCATACTTTCAACTGGGAAACTGTGAGCATATTAAACCAAGCCAGATCCAAAAATGCTAGAGAATTCCTGGAAGCTTGGCACTCAGACAAAGCAGCCATCAATAGACACATAGAGGTAAACAACATTTACATACCATTCATAAGAGACAATAGAAAAGCCAGAAGACCAGAACACCTCTTGTCCAGCAATCAACTACAAGATATGCATAGATTAACAGCAAGATTAGCAGCAGAGGAGCAATCAAACAACACAATAGACCCTAATCAAGGAACTATTAACTCAGTCAATCAACCAAGCAATAAACAACAACCCAGTCAAAGTACTACTAAGGAGAGTACAACACCCCCACCAACACAGGCAGGACATGCCAGGGTATATAAACAGAGAGCAAGTTCCACTCCCTTTTCGCACTGAAGATGTTGCCTAACCTGGCAATGAAACGTCTGCAAGAAAACAACAAGGCTCAGAGAGCACCAAGGACTCCACAAATAAATATATTTTTGACAACTTATCGGGAGTTAAATACCAACAGTACATCATTTTATAAAAAAATCTCTTTTAAATTATAATTCAAAGTAAATTTCAAACCTTTGTTCCATATGTTCCCCCATTGCTCCAGCATAATAATATATCCAAAATTCTTAGCCCATTTAATCATATGTGGCTGTGTATTCCTGATTAGCTCCAGTGATGCTGAAAGTACCTTTAAGTGACTCAACCATGTGGGTAAGGGTGCTCTGTTGAATATTATTGATTATATGTCTGCTGCTCTGGGGGAAGCTGCTGGTTCTGTGGGAGAGATCAGATGAACATCTCCCATTCCATGGCTGTCTCACTAAAATGTTCCTGCAGATACACTGAAGCTGCTTACACCTAAACAGTTCCCATATGGCTGGGAGGCTGTCTAAACACCATCTGTATTGTGCTTGATTTTGATCGCTCCCTGTGTAGATAGTAATTTTTATGCATATATCGAAATAGTCATTACTATACTTGCTAATTATTTCACAAAAAAGCACTCTGATATTTTTTTCCTAATTATCTTTACATAGAAAACCATTTGCTTCCTGAATCTTATTAGAACAGTTTGCATGTAATAGATGTAATTGTTGTTTTTGATTACATTTCCAGTCAAGTGAACTTGCTACTTAGCTTCATTTGCTTGATTAGCATGGCTGTAAACCTGGGTAGCCAGGGATTACTAGGAACTCAATCAGTGACCCAGAATTTCTGAATCAGACAATTGGTTGACATAATTATCCAGTGTGAATGTTGTGAGTCAGTGTGTGCCTTCAAATAAATGTGATCGTGCACATTTATTTGAAGGCATAGGCTACACAAACTAATCTGAACAGGGAGTTTACACTAAATGTGATCAATATGTAGAGCAGGGCTTTCCAAAGTTTTTCCCGCGGCAACACACCAACCGGCGTTGGTGTGTCACCGCGGGAAAACCTGGAAGTGCCGTCCTTGCGGCAGCGCGCAAAACCCCGGAAGCACTGCTGCCGCTTTCGGGTTTTGCACGCTGCAGTTGGTGTGTCGCCGCGGGAAAACCCGGAAGCGCTGATGATGATCAGCGCTTCCGGGTTGTGTGGTGACACACCAGACTGTGTGTGGCGACACACTTTTGTGTCACGACACACAGTTTGGAAAGCTCTGATGTAGAGGCTAATTACTGAAGGGTATGTACAAGTGGACAATGTAAATGAGGTTATATGAACACAGGCTATTTTGTGCATGAAACTTCTTTGGGAATCTCTTTGATCAATGCAAATTTTTGCTGTGTATTTATCATATTGATGGATGCACAACTGTTATTTGTTCTGTCAGTTTGTGTATATCTTGATCCCTTCCTATGAAAGTATACAGTCAAAGGTACTTTTATGCTTATTCAAAAATTGATTGAGGTTAACATCAGTCCATGTGTTTTATTTGGAAATACTGATCTAAAAATCTCCAAAATATATTATGAGAGCTCTTCATGACATGGTCTAGATTAAAAATACACATCAATTATCTTTTGGTTGAATTTTGATCAGCTTAATAAGACTAACTGCAGTGAAATTAATCTCAGGTTTTGGATTGTAATACACTGCCTTATTTTGCTTGGTAAATAACCAGGTTAAGTATAATCCAGATGAACTACAATAGAAGATGAAATGGCTACTCATCCTCAGGCATTGTCAATGAGAAAGTAACACATTTTGTACCTAAAGACGAATTTAAATAAAGTTGGATAGGACATACTGAACAAATTAAACACAGATATTTAAATGAATGGGTATATGTTAAATACATAGGGATGATATGGCTCTACATCTGTAATTGCTACCAACAACTGCTGCCTATAGCCAATTTATGCAGAAAGCAATAACAGTTAAATGTTTCTACCTCAACCGTTAGTCTATTAGAGGACATTGGTAAAGCAGTATGTGAGAATCTGAAACTCCTGTGGCAGTTAGCTATGCATTTTACATATACTGTACCCTGCATTCAGTGTGGGCATTTACATATAATTTTTTAGTGTTTGAATCTGCCTGTATTAGAGAAAGGGTTTTTTCTTTTTCTTTTTTACCAGCAATCACAAATGAGACTCAGTTGCTCATAGCATACAATCCTGTAGGAGGTTCCCTTAAGCAGTCTCTATTGAAATGAATATTTCTGGTGGATTGAATTCTCCAACCAGAATTAGGCAGTAAGAAAAAAATCCCTACGTTATCATTTATAGATGTTCCTATTTTGCTTTCTTTATTGTTTCTTGCTAAAATCACATTCTCCATCTTCCCCTTCGTGCCTTCTGCAACTTGGAAAAAAATGTTTGCAGTGCTTTTTATCTCTCCCAGTTTCATGAATTTATTGTCTTGTGAATGGGTGTTTTGAGCTTTTGGAGATGTGAAAGGCTGTATATTGTAGCATGAAAGAGAAAACACAAAATAATTGCCATATTGTCATCACAGATGGCTAGGGAAGATACTGTGGGTGCTCTAGGGAAACCCCTAAAACGTTGTTGGGGTGGGAAGGCAGGAAAGAGAGCTGTTACATGTAGGGAAACAAACAGCAAATGCAATTTATGACTGATTTTTTTTTATCATGTTAATGATAGGAAGCCTGTGATACAGGACATAAAAAGCCAGATTTTATATCTTGAAATGTCTTGTGCCAAAACATATGCTTAACACAGGGTTCTTTCAGATACTCCAGACTACAGCACAAAACATTAAGTGATAGGATAGGATAGAAGACATATTACTATAAAAATGGCTGTATACAGGCAACACATATGCTTAACTCTCCTTAATTAGTCCCTGGGGAGAAAATGCTTGTGCACTCACACAGACTGAGAGAACACTGTGTTAACAGAAGAAAATACAGATGCATCTTATGGCCACTGCTGGTAAAGGGGTTGGAAAGACTTCCAGAAGCCATGTTCTGCATGCCTTTTCTACCTTGTTTAATTTGTGTCACTATATCAATGAGTTGTGGTCTAGGGAATAGCCTTGGTAAACTTCATCTAGTGTATTTTGATAGTGTTCAAGGCTAGATAAGTAAACTCTATCCTGAACCAGTGTATGAATTTAATTAACTTTTAGAGTTTTTGAATGCTTTGTTGTTCAGTCGTTAAGTCGTGTCTGACTCTTCGTGACCCCATGGAACATAGCACGCCAGGCCTTCCTGTCCTCCACTGTCTCCCGGAGTTTACTCAAATTCATGTTCATTACATCGGTGATGCTATCTAACCATCTCATCCTCTGCCGTCCCCTTCTCCTTTCGCCTTCAGTCTTTCCCAGCATCAGGGTCTTTTCCAGTGAGTCCTCTCTTCACATTAGGTGGCCAAAGTATTTGAGCTTCAGCTTCAGTATCTGTCCTTCCAATGAGCAGTCAGGGTTGATTTTGAATGCTTAAAGGAACATTATTCTCCTTTTAAATGTAGCAATATTACATGGGATGCAGTCTTTCCCAATTGGCCCTCAACTCAAAATTTAGGAGGAGACTAACTTTGCACTTTACCAAGGAGACCTTGGTTGAGGAGCAGTGATTTTCTAAGCTTAAAGTAACAAGAGTACTAACAGTTAACAATTCAGATTTCCAACCTTTGTAGCCAAAGCAGTTATGGCATAAAGCAATTATGGCATAAATCAATTATCATGCACATTTGTGCCAGATTTGGTCACACTGAATGATGCTGAAAAAAATGTTTTCAGTAAGAATTTTGTATTTGTTCAGATAATTTAATTCTGGGAATATTCTATGAAGTACTGAGCCTGTAGAGTTTGGATTGAAACCATTTTATATTTTGATCAAAGCTATGTATTTGGAACAGGTCTTACTGATTTTGACTGAGTTTCCTTCAGTTTAAATTTAGGTATGATTGAGCTGTTAAACATGATTGCACTTTCTGTAGGGTGTCATGTATATAAACAGCATTATTAACAGTATCATAAAAAGATCAGATCAATTAAAGTGGTGGTTGCCCTCAAAACACTTGTGGGTATCTATTGATGCTCTTTCAAGTGTCCTGTTTTTTAGGGTAAGAGATGGCAGTGAAGCAGAGGACATTTTTTACAGTGATGCTCCTCTTGGGAATTACTTCCCTAAGAAGACTTCCCTAACACCCATGTTATTACCTTTTTGGCAACTGCCAGCAACTGAACAATACGTCCAGGTTTTTCAAATTATTTGAACTAGTTTTATCCCTGGCTGAACTGCTGCTTTGTTAGTTTATTAGAGTTTTCCTTCATTTTTTTTGCTCTAATTTTATGTGCAGTTTTTATCCAGTATATAAAAATAACTCCTTTTTGGCAACTAATCTGAAATTATTAAATTCCAAATAAAAAAGGTAGAGATAATGGCACATCATCCACAGATTGTAAGAACACTAGGTACTGTTTAACCTAATCTTATTAATGTATAATTTAGGGGAAAATGAGATTTTATTCCTAGTGTGCTTTCTCCATTAAATCAAACACACATGCTGATATTGTACTTCTCAATTCCTGATGCATAGAGAACCAATGTATTTAATCACTTTAATTGTGCAGCATAAAACAGTGAAGTGTACTATAACAATACAAATTATATCAACCTTTACAGAATGTTTAAAAGGCAACTATGTATTTGATTGTATATATATATATATATATTTATATAATTTTTATTAAAAGTTTTAAGAGCAATAAGTACTAATACAAACTAAATTAGAACAGAGAAAATGAAAAAGAAAGAAATAACAGAAAAAGCTAAACATGCAATAAAAATAGAGAAAAGAGAGGTAGATATAAAGAAAGATATAAAGAAGTAGCTTCTTATATTCTTCACAGCAGTTATAAGTACAATTATATTTTAACCTGTCTCTCTAGAGTTACATCATGACTCTCTTCCTTCTATAATCTATCCTGTATAATAATCAAAACTAGAAATCACAAGTTCATTTTTTTCATTTTTATGCAAAAAGTCCATAAGGGTCACCAATAAACGTAGATATTGACCTTTCTCTAATCAAAGAAGTCAGTTTGTCCATCTCAGCGAGTTCTGTCAATTTCACTAACCATTCCTCCATGGTGGGTAATGTCGAATCTTTCCATATTTGTGCATATAGTAATCTTGCCACAGTAATCATATATAACTATTTGTCCATCAATCCTAAAAGGAAAGGTTCTGGCTTCAATTGAATACTAATCTTTAAAATCCTCTGTATCAATGTATATATTTGAATCCAAACTTTTTAGCTTTTTTACATGTCCAACAAGCATGAAAAAATGTCCATATTGTTCACATTTCCAACATACATTTGAAATGCCTTTATACATTCTAGATAATTTCTCTGTTGTCATGTACCAACAATGCATCATTTTATAAAAATTCTCTTTAGGATCATAACATATTGTAAATTTCAACCCTTTGAACCACATATTTTCCCATTGATCCATCTGTATATTATAATCAAAATTCTTAGCTCACTTTATCATATGTTCTTTAACCTGTTCTTCCTCTGTTTCAAATTTCAACAAAAATTATACATTTTAGCAATTACATGTTCATCATTGGTGCACAATTGTACTTCAAATTCTGTCTTACTCTGCTCCATACCATAAGTCTTTTTGTCCATTTTGAATCTTTCTGAGAACTGTGGAAAAACCATTGACAACTACTGTATATCCTTTTGCTATTAGTTGCTCTCTTAGTTTATGTATCAGATTGTATATTTTCAATAAACATGTTTTTGAATACTCTCATGGTCAGGGAACCCCGCATTAATGGAGAAAAAAATAGGAATTTAGAATCCATATCCAACCCAGGAGGTCTGATAAATCATGGGGATATGTTTCTTGCTTCTTGGAAACTTGCTTGGGAACAGAAACTTGCACTGGTCAAGTAGAATGTTGTTCAGTGGTCATTTGATCTGGCTAACTTTATTGAGCCTCTGATCCCCCATCTTTCTGCAACCTCTTCTGGTTTAGCCTGATGAGTTACTATGTTTACAAGTAAAGAATTATCTTTCTGATTAGTATTTGTTTAGATTGGCAGGGGTTTAGTTCTTTCTTAGTGTTTTTGAAATATATGTTGGGCTGCATTTTTCTCTGAAAAAGAAGGATATCCTTTCACTCCTCATTGGTCACAATTATATATTTATTATCGTGCTCAGCAATGAATTAAAAGGCATGAGTCCTTTACACAGCAACTGCTTTCCCAAGCTGGCAGAGTCTTAGATGTATTAGAGTGCAATTCCTTGAACTTCCAGCCTTTGATCATGCTCATTTGGATTTTGGGGTTTGTAATCCCAGAGTATTAGAGAGGATATCCAGAGGGGATTATTAGATTATTATTAGGGAGTATTAGAGGGGATATCCAGAGGGGAGCTGGGGATGGCGATGGCCGACAGGAAGCTCTGGCGTGGGCTGGTCCATGAAGTCACGAAGAGTCGGAAGCGACTGAACAAATAAACAACAACAAAGCCTCCCAGAGTATCTGGAGGGTGCCAGCCCGGGAAACATTATGAAAATATATTTCTCTTCTCCTTCACTCCTTTATGTGTGTGTGTGTGTGTTTGCGCTTGCAGAGAACAACCTCTCTGCATTCTGAGCTGTGGAGGAACAGAGCTGAGTCATAACGGATTCTGAAACTTGGTCTTGGATCCAAATTTGATTGTGACCTTAATCATGCTGTGATTATGGTACTCCAGTTGGACATGGAAACTTTTGTGATCTGTTGTGGTCAAAATCTGGCTCACTTCAATAAACCAAATCACTTTGAAGATACAACATCAATTTATTAAGCAGGCAAACAACTACAGTGTACACTGGTGTATTGACAGCTTGCTGAGTGCGTTGTCAGCTTGCTGAACAGCCCTGAACAAAAGCAGAACCACAACTTATGTACCTTTGGCCCACTACATTACAAACATGAGGGGGGGAAAAGGCAGACACAGTGGGCATCTTATAGGGTTGGCAGTGAATGCAGCTCACATTGGTGTGGAGGGTATCTTATACTATCACAGACCTGTTGCTGGAAGTTGGGTGTTTTACAATTAGTCTGTTTCAGAGAAGGCAAAAAAGGCTGCCAACATCACTTGTGAACTTTCGTCAGTCAACATGGCATAAATATCTGCTCGGCCTATAACTACTCTGTCCTAATAATGTAAATATATGTTTATGTCACTTTTTAGTCTCCAAAAAAACTTAAAAGTGTCTTATTTTACAATTGATTTGAAGTTGCTCCTCTCTAAAGCCTATCATTGTTACGATTTTATATACTTAGCCTTGTACAGAGGAATACATTAGGGATATATATTTTTTAAATGTTGTCTAAATAAATACAGGTAGTCCTCACTTAATGACTGCAACTGGGACCGGCAACTCCATTGCTAAGCAACACAGTTGTTAAATGAAACATCATGTGACTGCACCAGACTTATGTCAGTTCCACTTTGGTCATTAAGTGAATCACCCATGGTCGTTAACTGCAACATCACATGACCATGACTTGTGACTTACTGCCAGCTTCTCTATTGATTTTACTTGAAGATGTGAAGCTCTATTGACTTTGTAGGCTGTGAAGCTCGCAAATGGCGATCACATGACCGTGGGACGCTGCAACCATCATAAATGTGTGCCAGTTGTGAAGCACCCAAATTGTGATCATGTGCCCTTATGGGATGCTGAGACTGTCATAATTTCAAAGATAGGTCATAAAACTACTTTGTGTCATCATAAGTTTGAAGAGTCGCTTAACAGGGCAGTTGTTAACCATTGGTGCTACCACCTGTAGTAGTATTATTAAGGAGTGAAGTAAAACGGCTTAGGTGCATACTAGAAAGTTTCAAATAAACATCAAAAAGTTTGCATATAAGGTATAAAAAAGATGACTTGTAATTCTCAGGGATATTGGATAGAAGCAGCATTTTCTCAAAATAATCTACATATATACTGTATATAACTCCAGTCATTGTTCTCATAATAATTATCAAGCATCCTCATGACCATGATCTTAACCATTAAAAACTCTTCTGAACAGCTCTGTTTTCACAGCCTTCCAAAATACTTGTAGAGAGAAAACCATGTGGATCTCTCTGGGAGAACAATTCCAGATGTTTGGTGCCACAGCTGAAGAGCTCTAGCTTCTTAGCTGTCCTCCAAATTTGACATGGGGGAGGCAATCTCAGTGTTCCCGCCTGGGATGTGTTATCTGGTTAGGGTGGGTTCTATTTGTAGTACATGGTCCTGTAGTTCATATATATCACAACAAATGTGTAAGCTGCATTGAAGACATAAGTGATTTCATTTAGGAGTTCATAATTAGGAATAAAGTTCATCTGATAAAGGGCTTCACAAATTATGAACAACTCTCTTGTCTACAATATACTAAGTGTGGTTTCAAAGATTTTTTGGATGCTTGTATTGAATATTTTGAAGAAAAACTATTCCAATGTTTCAGTGAGAACTTGAAAAGGATTTAGGAATGAAAAGCAAGGAAACATTATCTTCAGTGTGGCATGAAACTGGAAACTATGGGAAACATTCACTGAAACATTCAATGAAGAACAGAATACATCCGTAACAATTCCTTATTCAGCAATTTTTCATTATGAAAGTCTTGAAAGCTTCTGAGACATCTTTACCATACAAACTAATAGAAAATATCTTATTAAAGGCAAAGTTTTTCATTCATTTGTTGTGCATTGGTGATCTATTGCAGAAATATCTCTGAAAGGTATACTCAGGAGATGTAATAATTTCCCTAAGATCATATTATGATGTAGGAAATCGGCAAAGAAAAGTTTTATTAGCAACAAAAAGGCCTTTAATATATTTAGTCATCTAGAATACTATACTACTCAATTTTATTAAGAAAGTATAGCTGAGGTAACATTTCAATCACTACATGAGCACTGGGCCTCTTCATATCTGAAAAAAATTAAATTGCATTGTTAATGGAGGTTCTCTGGGGCAATTGATACATATGCTGAAAGGATTGCTGGAAAGGGGACTCTCCATTACACAGATGGTATCTGCTTTTGGAACATTGTAGGTGAGATTACAGAAGAGGAAATTGGCAAATTTTAATCAAACCTTGTTTTAGGAGTGAAAAGAAAAGTGGTGGCTGCTAAAGGAAGAGGAATCGTACAAAAAAGAGTGTTTTATTCCAGTCTGAAATAAAGCTTGTATGGTATTTGATGTGTGAATAAGGTCACTGGCATGGAGAGAAATTCCAGGTCAACCAGTTTCATAGCTGATGGAAAAAGACAGAGTGATAAAATACCTGGGGGAAAAAATAGACAACATGTATCTGTTGTGAAAGAAGACTGATTTTATAATATTTTCATATCTTTGCTACAAAGGGTTGATATGTGCTTATAGAGGGTTTGTTTGTTTGTTTTAGAGAGTTCTTGCATCTTTCTTTTAATAACATGTATTAGACATGATGATTGCATTCAGTATGAATTTTCAGTAATTCCCATAGTATTACTGCTAATACTGTGCTAGGGATCACCCCCCCCCTTTGTTTTTTCTTATAACAGTGAGAATAATGAATTTTTAAACATAAATCAATGGCTGTCTTAAATGATGACTTTAGATAGACAATAAGCTATATGTGTCTTATTTATTAATTTAGTTTATTTATGTAGCAGCCCTCTCAAAATGACTCAGAGCAGTGTACAAGTAAAACAAGAAAACAAAAATAAAGGTGTACCAAAATTCCCTTGAAGGCTATCCAATAGGCAAACAATTATGTTGGATGGGAACCCAAGTCCTCCTGTTGCAAGGCTTGGGGGAAATGTGTCTTAACATTTGAGATGGCTGCAATGGGGGTGGATAACTTCCTGTAAATGAGTTTCTCAGCTTTCTGTTTTAAGAATGCTTTTATCACTCTTTTTTAAAAATTGTTTTCCTCCCCCAAAGTTTGGAAAGTGTGCCTCTGTCTCTCAGCAGTTTACCACTGAACTTCAGCAATGTGATTTTGGGGACTCTGGAGCTTTAAGGGTTACATGTAGATTTTGGGTTACCCTCTCTGTTTTACACAGTGGAAAATATAATGGATATTATCGTATTAAATTTAATTTCAAATTAAGCCTATGTAAGTTAACTAGATTAGGTATTTGGCAAGCAATTTCTGCTGAGTGGGACAGTTTGATTCCTTTTGCTATATAATATATTACCTTGACAGAACTGCCTGTTGCCAGGTCCCCCCTTCTTGCGTGATACGTGTGGGCCAGGTGGCAGCCCCTGTATTATAGGACACTCTCTCCCCAGAAGTAGAGATGGCCTCGACCCTGCTGGCATTTCATAAATAAGATGAAGCAGTTTTGTTCCACCATGCCTTTGGCTCTTAGATTAAATTACTTTCCTTTTAAGGGTGCTTATGATTTTTACAGGCTCTTAATGATATTACTTTAACTATTTACACTGAACTTTTACTTTTTGTTTTGTCCTATACAACCCTTTGTTGTACCCTGCCCAGATTGGGGCAGGTTATACATACACAGTAGTTACATACATACATATCTTTATTAATTTCTGCTGTCTTTTTTCAAACCAGTGATTTTCAACCTTGGCAACTTTAAGATGTGTGGACTTCACCTCCCAGAATTCCCCAGCCAGCATGGGGAATTTGTTAGCAATTTGCTAAGGTTGAGAAATGCTGGTCTAGAGTGCTCAGATAGGGATTGAATGTACTAAAATGATTGGTCAGTTCAGACACTATTAAGCAGTACATATTACTGATTACATTTACATAAATTATTTAATGAATACTGGACTCAGAGTGTACATGTTTTGCCTCCTATGCAATTCCAGAGCCCTTGCTTGTAAGCAAGATGTCACCACCGCTTTTTTTAAGATATCCACCAATCCAATATTCAGTACAACTATCTATTCTTAGAAGGTGCGTTTGGCATCGGCTCATTATAATATTAGTACGATATTAGTGCTGTCTAATTATGTGCAAGTTATTTGCTAAGAAGTCCAATTTGATGCTGTGAACTGAAAAACAAAGTCACTTTGTTTTTATCGTAATGGTTTCATAAAATGGCTGCAAGATATCTTTATTTTTACAGTATTCATGAAGTTAGCTTGTCCACTTTTATTTGAAAATCCCAAACAAATTCACACTTTCCTAGCATGCTTGTCCTCTGGCAGAACAGCTTTTATTTTAACATTTAATGTGAATCTACCTTCTGAAGCAGTGGTGTCCATAGAAAGCCATAATGGTGCAAAAATGGTGACACACACAGTGATGTCATTATGCAAGACCTGCCCTCACATGTTTGCATCCTGATGCAAGTATGATCGTGGTATTTGCATCATGGTGCCTATTTTGTCATTTGCCCCCTTGACCCCCTTGCAAATGTTCTAGTGCTCTGATTATTTTTTGTTCTCTCCATAGAGTTGGTTTTCAGAGTCACTCTTCCCATTGTTTCCAGCAACTTTTTAAACATTTGAAAACCTTGCCAACTGATTGCCTAATATATAATTTAAGTACTTTGGTGTAGAGGTTAAGGCATCAGGCTAGAAACCAGGAGACCATGAGTTCTAATCCTGCCTTGGGCACAAAGCCAGCTGGGTGACCTTGGGCTGGTCACTCCTTCTCAGCCCTAAGAAGGAGGCAAGGGCAAACCACTTCTGAAAATGCTGCCAAGAAAACTGCAGGGAGTTGTCCAGGCAGTCGCCAGGAGTCAAAGACACACAAACAGATACCTCCCTCATGTAATTGGGGATGGAAGAGCAATTCATTTGGGTGTCCTATTAAAATGCACTTATTGTGTTCCATTTACTGAAGTGAAATTATATACAAAATGGTAAGAAAAATACAGATAAAAATATGTTAATTTTCAACAGGCATTATACATAGACAGATATGCAAATGGGACTTTAACTAGGAAGAGATTGATTTGCAGATCCCTACATGTCACACTTGGGAGGCATAATTTATAATCACCTGGCTCTCTGTTTTATTTTTAAAATGTGGGTCCCAGCATTGGACACAAAATGCTCCAGATAATTGTTATGCAAGTGTTGAAGATCATTAGGTCTCTTTTATTAATTCATTGCAAATGCAATTTAAAAGGTAGAAAGTATATAGTGGTTTCAAAAAATAATTGTAAAACATGTAATAGATGCAGGCTGCAAGCCATGTCATCAGCTGGTCTAAATAAGGGTAGACTAACTAACGAGACTAGGAACATTTACATTAGCTTTTGACCTGATGTTTTATTATGTTTTGTTCTATTTGTTTGTTTATTGGTTCCAAATAGGTTAAATGGCCATGCATTGCATTGCTCAAGAGAGCAGGACTAAGGGATAGATAACGTTGCATTTCACCAATACTGGAGTTTTGCCAAGAACAACACACTGAAATGCAACAGCTCAGTAAACAATCAGCTTCACATAATTTTAAGCATTCTAATTGAATATCATTCAATTACACAGTTGTAATCCGTATCCTATTACAAATGCCAGCTAGAATATACATGGATTTTAAATCATACAGTTCATATCCCTCAGATTCTTCTTTTACAGATACTCTTGCAGTTTGTACCTAAGCAAGCAGTTCGAATTATGGTGATCCCTTCTCTGAAATATTATTTACCAAATACCAGTTATTTAATTGCAAATATGAAGTATTTTATTTTCCATTACATGGATCATTTTCCAGCAAAATCAGCCTTACAAAAACAACTGTAACTTGATTTTCAAAAGTCTAACAGTTTCATTTACAAGGCCTTTTTTTTGTAATAAGCTCCTTTTGTTAGGGAAAAAAAATTAAGTATCTGATACCATACGTGGAGCTTGAATAGTTCTCTCTAATGTGAACAAATTACAGTTTCCTGAATTCAGATACCAAGAAAAGCTATGTTTTTTTGTAAAATTGGGAGCAAAAACTTAAAATTTATTCCTTGTAGATGCAAAAAGAAGGTGAAGAGAGCATATAATCCTTGCTAACATTCAGTTTCAGTATAGAACAAAGGGAAAAAAAAGAATAGCCATTGAGACCGTATATAAAACCCAAGGCATTAGTACCTAATTCACTCTGGAATTTAGCAAGTGAGAAGAAAGAGTCAATTAAACTCAGTACAGCTTTTTGGATTATGCTGTATACTGTAGCTGACCAAAATAAGAATTGCTGAGAAAATAATAGGAGGTTTAAATGTGGCCTCCTTTCTCCTTGCACTCTGCAGATTGTCAAGGCTGTAACATAAAAATAAGAAAATTAAGTTAAGATTTCTTGTTAATTACTATTGCTTCTCATCTGGGAAATAAGCCTCTTTCAGGAAAAATCAATATGAATGTTAACTTTAGAAAATTATATTGGCTTGATCTTTAACTTTCCACACTGACTGAATAGGAATTTTCTACCTCCCCACTGCAGCCCCTTGCTTTCATCAAAATCTGTTCTTTGTGTGAGCTCTGGTGTAGAGAACTGCACATAGAGGGGAAGGTAATGGAAATTGCTCTGTGAGCTGTGCTGAGCTGAGCCAAGAAGCATCTTAGAATCCTAGACATTATCTTCATTTGAGAACCATTTTTTCTCTCACACCTTTTATTCTACAATCATGTGCTAGCAAATTAATGCTTAGGATCATCCAACACAGGTTAGAGCCCTACATGGAAAAGGAGATGCCAGATGTTCAAGCTGGCTTTAGAAAAGGCTGAGGAACATGAGGCATTGTTGCTGATGCATGCTGGGTAACTGAGAAAGCCAAAGAATACGAAAAAGAAGTCAGAATATGCTTCATTGATTATAGAAAGGCCTTTGATTGTGTCGATCACATCAAGCTGTGGAATGTACTTAGAAAAATGGGAATCCCAGATCATCTCACTGTCCTCATGCAAAACCTATACACAGGTCAGGCAGGCACAGTACGGACAGAACATGGAAACACAGAATGGATCCACATTGACAAAGAAGTGACACAATATCAATGTATGTATGTATGTATGTATGTATGTATGTATGTGTGTGTGTGTGTGTGTATGTATGTATGTGTGTGTGTGTGTGTATATATATATATATATATATATATATATATATATATATGCATGCTGAATATATATTAAGGGTAGCTGGATTGGAAGAAGATGAGTGTAGTTTTAAAATTGAAGGAATAAACATCGATAAACTGCAATATGCTGCTGACACTACTCTGATAGCCAAAAATTTGAAGGATCTGCAAGCTCTAGTAATAAAAGTCAAGAAGCACAATGAAAAAAATGGGAGTATGATTAAATATTTTATTTATTTATTTATTTATTTATTTATCAATCAAATTTATCACTGCCCAACTCCCCCACGGGGGACTAAATATAAAAAAGACCAACCTAATGACAAGAGTACAAAAACCAGCCTTAGAATTGACAATGAAGATACTGAAGTGGTGGATAGCTTCTGCCTTTCAGGATCAACCATCAACAGTAAAGGAACAAGCAGTCAAGAAATATGCCGGAGACTAGCACTTGGTAGAATAGCCATGAAGGCATTAGAAAAGATACCCAGATGTGTCTATACCTACAAAGATCAGAATAATGCAGGCAATGGTATTCCCTGTGACACTTTATTTTCTTTTAAAGAAACTTTATTAAATTTTCAACATAAAGATAAAATACAAAAAGGTAGAAAAAGATTAAAGAGAGACTAAACAAAGTGCAGAAATAAAGAGATACAGCAAAAGAGTGACTTCCGACCTTCTCCACCACGGATGCAAATAAAAAGTACATTAACCTCTTACTCTAATTTTAACTATAGTAAACATTATTTCTATAATCTATATCAATCTAATCATCAAATCCCAAAATCAAAACTTCATCTTTTTCAGTTACAAGCAGAAAGTCCAAAAGCGGTTTCCAAGTAGAAACAAAACTAGACATTTTTTTTTCTCTAATCAGTGTTGTCAGTCTTACCATCTCTGCCAGTTCCACTAGCTTTATCATCCATTCTTCCACTGTAGGAATTTGTGAATCCTTCCACCTCTGTGCATATAAAAGTCTTGCCACTGTTATCATGTATAAAAACAAAGTCCCAAATTGTTTCAAGCTGTTTATCCATCAGACCTAAAATGAAAACTTCTGGATTCATTTGTACTTTCATATTAAGAATCTTTTGAATTATAATACATATCTGCTCCCAATATTTCTTAGCTTTCTTACAAGTCCACCAAAGATGGTAAAAAGTGTCTTCACCTTGGGAACATTTCCAGCATACATTTGATACTCCCTTATACATCTTCGACAACCCCTGTGACACTTTATGTAAGTGGAAGTTGGACTTTGAAGAAGCCAAATCAAAGGAGTATTGACACTTTTGAACTTTGGTTGTGGATAAGATTCCTGAAAATACCATGGACAGCCAAAAAAACAAACAAATGGATCATCCAACAAATCAACCCAGAGTTCTTACTCGAGGCACAAATGACCAGCTCTCTGGAGAAGCTCTAATGATGGGAAAGGTGGAAGGAAAGAGAAGAAGAGGAAGACCACCAGTAAGATGAATGGACTCAGTTATAGTGGTGATCACCGCACCATTGGAAGACCTGAAGGACCAGGTTAGGGACAGATTGTCATGGAGAAAGTCTATCTATGCGGTTGCTAAGAATTGATACCAACTTGATGGCACATAATAATAATTTTATTCTACAAAGTATTGCAAATCTCAAATTAATAACAGTTCTTCAGTGTTAAAGAGTAAAGAGGGAATAAATCACAGTTACACAGCTTTGACTGGAATTTAATAATACAATGCAATCATATAATCTACTATAGCTAAGGTAAAGGTAAAGGTTCCCCCTGCACATTTGTGCAGTCATGTCCGACTCCAGGGGCCGGTGCTCATCTCCGTTTGTTAGCCGAAGAGCCAGCATTGTCCGAAGACACTTCCACGGTCATGTGGCCGCATGACGCGTGCGGAACGCTGTTACCTACCCACCGAAGTGGTACCTATTCATCTACTTGCATTTGCATGCTTTCGAATTGCTAGGTTGGCAAGAGCTGGGGCTACTGCGGGAGCTCACTCCATCACGCGGGGCTAGGGATTCGAACCTCCGAACTTGCAATCTTCGACAAGCCTGGCGTCTTACCTGCTGAGCCACCACGCCCCTACTATAGCTATATGATTGTAAAACTCTTAGTGCAGAGCTTTCCAAACTTTTTATGTTGGTGACACACTTTTTAGACATGCATCATTTCGCTACACACTCTTACAGCAGGGCACAAGGCAGGCACTAGGACCTGCGCGGAATCACAGCAGGTTTGGAGGCAGCAAGGCACAAGGCAGGCACTAGGACCTGCGCAGAATCCTGGCAGGGCAGGTTTGGAGGCAGCAAGGCACAAGGCAGGCACTAGAACCTGCATGGAAGCCAGGAGGCAGCAGCAGCCACGACACAGCCAGACACTGCAGCCGACACGCTAACGTGTCCCAACACACAGTTTGGAAAGCTCTGTCTTAGTGTTTCAACAGAGCCATTAACACAGTATCTTTCCCCTTACAGAATTATTTCTGATTTCAACCAGCTATATAATATCTGCTGGTTTCTTAATTATTTTATAAGCATAACTCTTTAAAGGATAGTAATTGAAAGATTATAATGATATAGGATACTCATATCTATAGGAGTCATCCAAAGATGGCAAGTTTATGCACTTGTTTGAATGGTTGTAATCATAAGTCTTTATGTACTATAATGTATGAAATATCTAATTGTGCCCAAAGACAGCCCTCTCAGAACTGCATTAATAGCATTGAAACTTGCACATTTACATTACTTTTCCTCCTCCATATATTTGTGCCATTTTCAACAGTACCATTTTAGACTTTAGGCATATTATCTTTACTTACGCTGTTAATAAAAGTGCTTATTGAATTACATCCTTGCTTGCCTTTAATTTTAGAGTTAGATTTTAATAACAAAGTACACTACAGTGATACCACATTGAGCTCTATAGAAATACAATTACAGAAATATAATTTTCCAGAAGATCAGTTATAAAGTCCTGTGGATGCTACACTAATTAGATAATAAGATTGGAAGGCATCAAGGAGAGTATAACTGATGCCTAGGCCTGATTCATAATTCACATTATAAAATGAACATGAAATGTATACAATTCTTGCTGATTTATAAAGGTAGTTTAAAAATACTCTTTTATATGTATGATATAGCCTATAAAATATTTAATATACTAGATAGGCATTTTTTAAATCAGATAAAAGTTCTGTTCCATGAATTCTACCTAAAAGAAGGCCTGGGAGCTGTCATCAATATGGAGAGTGCATTTATTACTTTCTAGTGTCTTCTTTAGCCATCTACTTTTATTCTGATGGTCCTAAGCCACAAGTGCATTCCTTGTACAGGATTACCTGCACTTGGCTGCTTACTAAGAAATGTATGGAAGAAGAACTGTTTTTGGAGAGGAGGTAACAGAAATGAGCAAGTGAAGAGGGAAGTTTTGCAAAGTCCAAAATTGCAGTATAGCGGATGAATGACCAAGTCTTACCAATGAGAAAATTGGAGACCTAAAAGCCTTGCCCCGGGATAGTTTGTTCATTTAAAGAGCTTGGGGGGAGGGGGGAAGTATACAACAAAACGTATCAAAGTTGATTTAAAACAAAAAGATGATCTGCCTGGTTAAAATACATATCTCACATCAAACATTTCAATAGGTTTTATTACTTGGTACAGTATGTGCTGTAAATACAGGGAGATTTTTGGTACAGTGGTCTTCAAATAAAGGTTTCAGACCTATGCAATAATTGTGCAAGTATGCAGTTCTTTCCTGCCACTGAAAGTGATCAAATGTCCCTTTCCCATTGTTTACTGTTTTTTATTTGCTAAGGACAGAGTTGGGGAAAATAACAAATCCTGGGACTGGATTGTTCCATCCTACACACCTTTACAAATGGAAAACTCAACTGGACCTCCCAAGCAGGGTCCCCAGAGTCAAGCCCCTCTTCTCAGGGCATTAAGAGAGAAGCAGAGAGAGAGGACAAGATGCTACTGGGGAGGTGAAGTCTCAGGGAGCTGCCTGCTCCAGGATCTTGTGGAGAACTGTGCTTGAGATTCTCCAAGCCCAATTTAATGCATTTACATTCTGCCTTTCCTCAAGGCAGTATCCATGGGGCTCCCATAGATAGATGGGCAATGGATTTGATTAGCTGAAAGAGGAGAGCTGCACTGTCTGCCCTTCAGACCTTGCACGGGTTCCTTTGAACTGCTTCTTACGATGGTGATTCCCTTTGGAATGAGAGAGGAGCCAATTTGAAGGGTGGAAAAGAAGAGATTCTAGGCCAGTGTTTCTCAACTTTGGCAACTTTAAGCTGTGTGGACTTCAACTCCCAGAATTCCCCAGCTGGCGATGCTGTTCTAGGCTTTCTAAATTACTCTCCTGAGAGGTACAACCAGAAGGAAAGAGGAGGTGGGATTCTAGAGTCTCCAATGTACTTTCTGTTTCTCCCTTTCTCTCTCATGCCACTGTGTTGATTGTATTCACTTCCTGCAAAAATAGGTATTTCCTCATGCCATCCAGGTATGGACAGTGGAACACCAAATACGTAGAGGATTTTAATGTGTTGATTTCAGAATATGCAGATTCTTAACTTGTATATGATCTAAATCCTGTAGTGGCTGTGGTAATTAGGCTTAGAGGTAGCCCTCTGTTGCTGGGCAACACAAGCAAAAAAAGGCCCTCCTTTTGGACTTTTCCAAGTCCTTAGATCAGAGCTTTCCAAACTCTGTGTCGGGACACGTTAGTGTTTCGGCTGCAGTGTCTGGGTGTGTTGCAGCTGCTGCTGCCTCCGAGCCCTGCCAGGGTTCTGCGCAGGTCCTAGTGCCTGCCTTGTGCCTTGCTGCCTCCAAACCTGCTGTGATTCCGCGCAGGTCCTAGTGTCTGCCTTGCTGTAAGAGTGTGTCGCGAAATGATGCCCTGCTGTAAGAGTGTGTCGCGAAATGATGCATGTCTAAAAAATGTGTCACCAACATGAAAAGTTTGGAAAGCTCTGCCTTAGATTGTCCAGTGGTTGAACCAGGAGGTCCCTCTTAAATTGGGATTAAACCATGCCAGTCCCCTCCCCCCATGACAAACACTTTTCTACTTCATTTGCCTTTATTTATGTGCAGTTCAATCAAAATTCTGAAAGATTTCCCATTAAATGGCTTGCCCTTCATATTACATATTCTTTGAATTTTAAAATTGACATTCTTAGCCCTGGAATAGCAGAAAATTACATAAGCATAGCCTTTTCTCTTGCTGGATATGTGATTACTTTTTTTGCTCATTTATGTTCAAAAGTAATTAAAGTGTAAGAATACTGTGTGATGGCTGCTCTGTTTGAGGTGAAGTGGAAACTGCAGTATCATTGTGGAGGCTGGGGTGTTTTGTTTCTATTGTAACTTTAAACAAGGTAGAGAAAGCATGCAAAGCATGGCTTCTGGAATTCTTTCCAACCTTTTTACCAAAAGTGTCCATAGGAAGCATCTGTACTTTTTTCTGTGTAACAAAATAGCATGTTGTGTCTGTGTGTTTCTGCTTTCCATCAGTGTGTATGAATGTGTGTACATGTGCACTGGGAAGCACAGGGTGAGCTATCTATTTATTTATTTGTCATATTTCTTTACTGCCCAACTCGTATTATAACAACTCTGGGCGGTTTACAACAATTAAAGATAGAATAAAATGTCATTAAAACAATATAAATATAAATATAATATATAAAGATGTAAAATATATAACATTTATGATATAAAATTCAAGATGGCGAATAGAGATGTTATCATTGGCCCCATCAAGGATCCAGCCACCCCCATGATTAACTATCTCCCCTCCCACCCCAGGCAAGGTGGCACAACCAAGTTTTAACCCCCTTCTGGAAGGCTAGGAGAGTGAGGGTCTACCTTACCTCTGGGAGTAACTTGTTCCAGAGGGTGGGTGCCATGGCAGAGAAGGCCCTCCTCCTGGACCCTGCCAATCAACAATCTCTCATGGGCAGGGTCCGCAACATGCCCTCTCTGCCTGACCGGGTGGGACGGGTCGATGTGATGGGGGTGAGGCGGTCCCTCAGGTAACCTGGACCCATGTCATGTAGGGCTTTAAAGGTGATAACCAACACCTTGAATTGGACCCGGAAGCTAACTGGCACCCAGTGCAGCTCCCGCAGCAACTGTGTTATATGTGCCCTCCTTGGGGCTCCCAAAACTGCTTGCACGACTGCATTCTGGACCAGCTGAAGCTTCCGGATACTCTTCAAGGGTAGCCCCATGTATAGAGCATTGCAATAGTCTATACGGGAGATGACCAGGGCATGAGTGACTGATTGGAGGGACTATGTATATTCCTGTCTGGATCATGTGACTAGAAGGGAATGGGGAGGATGTCACCAGTACTCCAAGCGGCTGCCCAGCTGCCTCTCTCATAGGGAGGCATTGGGGAATTTTTTTCTGGAATATTTTTTTCTGCAGCCTCTGGCTGGATCCAGCCCATTTTCAAACTGAGTTTTTCTTTTGCTGTTATCTCCCCCACACTGTATTTGGTCCTGTTCCATTTAGCTTTTGGAGAGATATCTTGCTGATGGACAGGCAAAGTCCCTCATGTCTCTCCAACATTTTATTGGGCCAGAAATATAGGTTTTTCTCTTTTGATCTGGGGATGTCTTCCTAGTGAGATAGATTGTCTGTTTTCCCTGGGACATTAAGAGCCGGTGCTATTGATACTGTTCTTTGGTCAATAATTCTTAGTGAAAAAATAATTTAACATAATGAGATAAACCACAGAATGCATATATTTTGAAAATCAGGGCCAGTCCTAGGGTCCCCTTTTACCCTGGAAGTCCTCCTACAGACACGTCTGGAGCTGGTAGTCGGCAGTAGCATTCTCATCAAGGAGCTCCAGATTACTTTCCCACAGTGGTCCAGAACATTTTAAAATCATCATCATTTCTGCCAAGCAACTTGTTAAAGGTACAAGGAATTAAGGGCACAGGACCAGAGTTGTGTAATTTTGGGTGATAATAAAAAAATGTAATAAATAAATAAAATGGTCAGGAAAGAATCAAGCTAAGTTTCTGTTTTGGAACATGAATTCGTAGTCTCAACATTGTACATTTCTTCCTTTCAAATATAATTAATTGGCTTTTTGCCTCCATATACAGTACCATTTTGCATCAGCTATTATTACTCATTTGTCACTCATCCTTAAGTCTCACCGTGCTATTCCTCTGAATGATTTGAAATTGCAATTCCACCAATTGAGTAGGAGGAATATTAGTACACTTCATCCAATAGAAGTTCCTTCATGAGCATATATTTTGCAGGATTTGCCCAGGGAAAGGGTAGCACAGTATTACTTTCAAAGAATGTATTTGAGATGGTCAAGTTCACTTTCTAAGGTCCCATCAAAACTAGTGTTACAAAACATTTGGTAGTGTGTTTGTTTAACATTCTGTTCCTCCTTTTTGGTGCCACTGGAAACTACCCTCCCACAAGGGTGGTGCTGAGCTGAACACGGACCAACTGACATCAGACTTGGGCGACATGCTGGCTGGTAAATTTTTTGTCGCAACTAATGGATCAACAGCCATATACAATGTTGAACAATGCTAGGGTGTCCCCCGGAGGTGACACACATCAGCCTCGCCTGACCGCCGTGACAAGTGGGCAAAGGCTACCTGTTCAAGGACGGAACCGTCTAAGCTAGCTCAAACATCACGATTCCGCATTAACATCAGCACCTTGACTGGACACAACTGTGAACATGCAGAAATGCTAAAGAGATGCAAGGTGGATATCGCATGCATACAAGAGACGAATTGAAAAGGCCAAATGTCTTGTGAAGGATACAAACTAATCTACCACAGTGTGTCCAACAATAAAGGCATGGCTATCATAGTAGGTACCAATCGAAGAGAATCATAGTAGGCTCTGATCTGTGCAGCCATGTTGCTGAGGTCCATCAATCCGACCACCTCATGTTAACTGTCATCAATGCTGCTGTCCATCGATTACACGTTTTCTCGGCCTATGCCCCACAAACTGGATATGACGAAGAAGAGAACAGTTTTGGATGGAACTACAAGACTGTGTATCTACAGTACATGCCTTCAAGAAGACTTGCTACTTCTCTGTGGTGACCTAAACGGACATGTCGGACATGTGCAGGAAGGTTACAATTGCCATGGCGGTAATGGATATGGTATGCGAAATGATGATGGACAGCAAGTCCTGGACTTTTCCAAAGCAAATGACCTCATCACCAACACGTTTTTCAAAAAGCGTGTCAGCCACTTGGTCACCTATGCCAGCAGTGACCACAACAGCCAGATTGATTTTTCCCTCGTGCGATGACATGACTTCCCCACTATCATGGACGTAAAGGTCATTCCATCCGATTGCCTCACCCCACAACATAAGATGCTCGTTGATGATATGAAGATCAGCAAGCATGCAAAGAGTGGTGGCAGCACAATGGGTCCAGAGAAAATAAAATAGAGGAAGCTACAAGACCTCAAGGCAACCATCATTAACTGTATCACATTTCCTCCAATCACCACAGGTTTGATTGATGCCACATGGACTGCTCTCCACGAGTCCATTACCACTGCTGCAAGAATAACCCTAAGCACTACAATACCAGGTCATCATTGAATCGACAAGCAGGTGTGGCTCTGGGTGGAGCAAGTGCAGCAGAAAATACAGGAAAAGAATGTGGCTTACAAGAACTGGTATGTGCAGAAGACCAAAGAAAACTGGCAAAAGTATGTCACTGCAAGAAGAACAGCAAAGAAAGCTGTCGCAGAGGCCAAAGCCAATCACTTCCGGGACATATATGAACAACTGGACACAAAGGAAGGCGAGAAAAACATCTATCAACTAGCGAAAATGCACACCAAGGCAGCAAAAGACATTAAACACTACATGTGTGTTAAGGACAAATTTATTTATCGTGTGGCACATTCACATCACATTACAATAAAAAACATAGAGCATAATAAATATGAAATATGAAATATACTGTAAAATATAAAATATAGACAGGAAAATTACAAACAACGACTGTTCGTGTCTGTGACATTTCTTAAGTCACACGTGTCCCCTGGGTGGTGCTAAAGAACAGTCACTTCAAAGCAAACACCTGAAGCTTCAAAGTTGCGGTAGCCAGTCAATCCTAGTGATCTCCTGGCTATATCACATCGCATCAAGTTAAGGACAAAAATAGACAGCAATTGCAAGATAAGCTCAAAATCCTGAAACATTGGCAGCAGAACTTTGACGAAATCTCTAATGTCGAATTTCCACACCCACCAATTCCTGATGGCTCAGCTAATGCTAGCCCAGTCCTGCACATTACACCTGCAGAGGTTACCAAAGCTGTCAGCGGCATGAAGAATTCAAAAGCACCAGGCCTGGACAATCTACCAGCAGATGTCTGGAAGCTGGAAGAACTTCGTGGCACAGCAGCTAACTGGCTGACAAACTTCCTCAATGCCATTGTGGACTCTGGCATCTGCTGATGGGACCATAAGTATCACAGTTCCCCCCTCTTCAAGAACAAAGGTGACCCGGGAGACTGCTCCAACTACCGACCAATCTGCCTCCTGTCACACAAAATGAAAATTTTTGAGCGGATCCTCAACCAGCACCTCCCTGACATCGTTGAAATCAGTATCAACCAGTGTGGTTCTCTCCAAGGCATTTTTGCAGCTCGCATGCTCATTTTCATAGAGAAAATAAGAAGTAATTACAGTAATTACTGGTTTTCCTTGACCTAGAACAAGCTTTTGCCCGTGTTCTGCATCAGCTGATATGGTACGTGCTACATGAACATGGTGTGACTGAGCTACTCATAAAATGGGTCCAGGTGCTTTATGTGAATACCAGCAGCTGAGTATTATGCGCCGCTGGCCTTTCCGACAGCTTTCCTGTGAAAGTTGGTGTGCACCAAGGCTTGGCATTATCACCATTGCTGTTCATTCTTGTCATGGATACCATCACACGAGACCTGCATCACAATGCCCCCTGAGCCTTGCTGTACGCTGATGATGCCCTGCTCACAGCTACCACCAGAGAAGAACTACAGGGCTGTGTCTAGACATGGAACAACCATCTTAGCCAATTCAGTTTGTGCCTCAGTATCAAGACGACTGAGTATCTAAAGACTAGCCCAAGCACCTCCACAATCCAGGTCAGCGGCGAAGATCTAGTGAAGACAAACTCCTTCCATTACTTAGAATCCCATCTGCAAAGTGACGGCAGCATTAATGAGATGATTGCAACATGGCTGCGGTGGAAAGAGATCACTGGAGTGCTCTGCAATAGGTGTATGCAATTCACCTAAAATTGAAAGTTGTCAGCCCTCCCAGGTAACGCAGACAGGAAACACGACCAGATGAGCTACTTCTACTTTATTGTTAGGCTGCATTAACAGAATCTTGCAAGTCTGAAAGTACAAATCTCCCCCCCCCCGTCCCTTTTTACCATCTGCCAAGTTAGGGCGGATCCTTTCTAAGTTTCTTTCTCTGTCTGTTACTCAATTGTGGGCTCCTCCCCACAATTATTATCTGATCGTTCCCTAGGCAGCATCTCTTACCCCTGTCTTCCAAGGTCATTCTCAATTCCATGACAAAAGTATATAAAATGATGGTCCGCCCAGTAGCACTGTATGATGCTGAGTGCTGGCCAACCACCAAAAGTGCTGAGCACCCTTTACATGCCATGGAGATGGGCATGCTCCATTGGTCATTAGGCAGTTCCCTTCTTGATCACGTCAGCAATGATACAGTCCAGCAGCAGATGGGCATTGCACCAATAACAGAGAAAATGCAGGAAAAGTGCCTACAGTGGTATGGTCACATTCTACGAGCAGCACCCCACACTGTCACCTGCACTGCCTACCACTTTAACATCAATGACAAATGCCTATGTGGAAGACCAAAGGAAAGGTGGCAGGACACAATTAACATGGACATGAAATCATCCAATTGGACCTGGTTGCTGTTTTTGATCACATGAAATGGTGTTCATTGAGCCAAAAAGCAGTCCCTGCACCTGGGGGAAAACACTAGGATGATGATGATGATGATGATGATGATGATGATGATGATGATGATGGAGTTTGTTTAACGTTGTTGTTAACACAAATGGTTTTGATTCTAAATGCAGGCTTATGCATGTCCAAGAAGGAATTTCCAAGTGTAATGAAGTGTATTTCTAGTCAGTAGATTTAGCTGACAGCACATGCCTTTTTGTGTTACAACACGAGTAAACTTATCCTGGCGAACATTCAAAGAGATTACATTGTGTGGTATAATTGAGTGTTTTTTTCTGGACTGCTGGAAGGAAACAAATTATTGTAACTAGTCAATATTGTCTCTCATCTGTGTGTATGTGGATGTGCAATTTCAAATGTTATCTTCCCACTTTTAAAAAATGAGACTCTGATGGTCATGAATGACAGAACCATACCTTTGAAGACCCACCCAGTTAGTAAATTGCAACCCCTTTCATAATCATGATCTGAGAGTTGCTAATGGCAGAGTGGAGGGCTTGTGTTGAACAGAACCAGGACTGTGTCTTGCTGTTGTGTCGGAAATATATCTGAAGTAGTATTACTGTAAGTTTTATACAAGGAAGTGCCTGTGTATGGGAGAAAAGTGGGGGAAGGTATGATTTAATTGGACTAATCAGGGATCCTAGAAACCTATCCAAAAAGAAAGCAAAAGGTGTTGTTAAAGCATAATCAACATTATTAATTTACTTCTTACAACATTTGTAAAAATTGCAGAAAATGCTATTTCACCTTGAACTGCATGTTTGGATGGGTCTACAAAAGGAATAATAAATGAAACCTTGCTCACAGATTATTTTGCTAGTAAATCCATTAAAGGTAACTGGATGGGATTGCGATCTGAAGAGTATATATGAGGTTGTACAGGTTATAGAAGGAAAATAATGTTAACTCTGGTTTTGTCATTTATGGAGTTTCAGAACTTTAAAGATGCTGATTGGGCTAGACAGTGAACAAGAGTTCTCTCAGTAATTTTGAGCAACTTTTGTTTTCCTTAACTAATTCTAAATAAACATTATGTGATCATCATTTGACCAAAGGTAAACCGTGCATACACGGTATTTATATTTGGAAAGGAAAAGCAATTTTGACTGCAAGCATTTTGGAATGAAAATGAATGACTTTCTCAAGATGAAGAAACTTTGAGTCATCATTCTTTTATTGTGACTTTACTCTTAAAATAACTAGACCAGTGAAGGCTGCACACTTCTGACATAAAGTGTACATTGATTTCTGTTGAAAAACAGAAGAGAAGCTATATTCAGCAGGCATGCCTTGCCAGTTTAAAAAAGAATGTAAAGAAAAATAGTATAAAGAATTATTTCCGGTCCCCTTTGCCTGCCTGCAAAGGTCAGAGTTAAGGTTATTGCCATGGATTTATAAGGAAACTCATATTACAGCTGTCTGGACTATACCTGGCTTGAAGATAAATCAGCCCGGTAAATTTCCACTGCTGCTGGTTCTTTAACCTTCATAAGTATAAGTGTTCAACCCTAGTCCTGTACTTTTTCAAAAATGGTCTCAATACCTACATAGTCAATTTTTTCACTCAAGTTCAGATGTTCTTAGCTCCTAAGGTAGGTTTTTAAGTTTACTCTTCTGGACAGCAGAACATTATGACAAACAGGAAATGCTCAGCTGTTCTTAATAACATCTTGTTTAAAAAAAAGACTTAAAGTTGCATAGATCAAAATTACCCTCAGAGGACACTGAGTTCCTGTTGATGATTTCTTTCTTCCTTAAAAAAAATTGAAGTTTATTCTATCACATAATTTATTAGGGTTTGGAGTGTAACTTCAGGATAGGTTCATTACTATGGCTTTCTTGAATTTTGGGCTCATTCTCTTAATATAAGCTATTTCTTGACTCAGAAGACATGCCTGTGAGTGGAGAAGTCTTTCTGGGCATCTAGGAAGCTTCAGAATGGTTGTGTCTGCTATTTTGAGCAAGTTCTTAAACCTTCCCAGTGGAAATACTCCTCCTTCCTACCTCAGATGGGATGACATAAGAAGGCTAAGCTATGTGGGAAGGATCTACATTATGACTTCTTCCCACAAGTTTCAGTCCTTTGGAAACTGGAATTAAGGGGTTGAGGGGAAGTTGCAGCCTAAATTCTTGCCATTTGACCTTCATGGGAAGAAGCAACACTGCAGTTGTTCACATATCATCAGATAATATAAGCACCACTTTATCAGTTCACAAAGGAGGTTGCCTGTATTTATTAATAAGAAGAAATATACAATTATAATGTTTTTTATTCCCTGTTCCTGACTTTCTTTCAAGCCACTTGGCATGCCCTCTGCACTATTGTCTTACATTATCTTATGAAAAGAGCATTTGTTGCAAATTGTTTTCACGTTGCTGTCTTAAATTACAAATTAATTCAATTTCTTTTCTAAATGAATATAATGTCAGATATAATTTGCCACAAACACAAATTAAGTCACTGGCAATCAAATACATCCTGTTCTTATCCACACAGATAACATTTGCAGTTTTAGTATATGAGCTTTCTTTTTGTGTAAATTCCAACAGATAACATACAGGGACAAAACGTGATCCCTCTGGCTCTTTCAGCAGGATTTGTGCCTAGCTTCATTGTTTTGCAACAACAGTACAAACACTGCACCAAGGCCACTGAGAATTTTGCTTCATGTCTCTGTCTCCTGCTGAGCAGGCTATTTGGATTGTGGGAGAAGAGCAAATACTTCCAATGATAACCTAAAGATTTTCTTCCTCTCCTATTGGTCTTTTCCTGAGATGAACATGTTTGCTACTATCAGATCCCATTTTTTTAAAAAAAATAATAATAAATCTTAAACTGGAGTGTTATTTTCAGTTTTATCACCCTAGTTTAAAACAAAACAGAAAAAGAAAAGTTCTGACTTAAAGAGAACTGCCTTCGATCTGAATAATGGTTTTTGCAGATGAAAACCTACCTATAACTGCTGCTACCTGCCTGCCCTCCATGTTGTCTTCCCCCAGAACGGGTAAAGGAAGCCCAATTGTTAAAAGGTTACGAAATAGAATTGAGTTTGATAATGCCAGAGATTAAGATGGAAAAGGAAGCCCAACTGCTCAAAGGATTCCCTTCCGATTCAATTGGAAAGCTTGGAACACAAAAGGTCAGCTCATTCACAGAACTTAGCCAGCCCATTCAGGTAGACCTTCTTCCCCAGCCAAACAGATATCCATAATCGAATAACAAAAGATTCCTTCCAAGGTGCACATTCCAAGTAGTAGACAAAGCCACAGCCCGCAGGGAACACAGACAGGAAACACAAACAGCAGGGGCCCCAACCACAGAGCGCCTCCTCTCTGAAATCCGGCAAATTACACTTCTCTCAAGTTCCTAGGGGGCGGGGACACCTTTGCATAGCAACGACCAAGCTCTCCTATATAAATGGCCTGTGGGGGAAATACAGGTGTGGCCACCTTCCAACCAGCATATTCTGTACTTTGTGCTCTGCATATGCTCTTGGGAATAAACCAGCAAACCTCTGTTCCAGCAACTGCCTGTGTCTATTCATTCCCAGCTTGGGACCAACCTTGGTAAGGTTCCTTCTAACATAGGCAACAGCAATTTACAAGAATTGAAACACTTTCAGACGCACTCAATTTGTTACCAAAACATTGCAAGGCATTCAGTTCTTCTCTCAAGTTTCTGAAATCCATACAACCAATTAACCAGAGAGTGTCCCACAACCATATCCCATGCTATAGAGTCAGAACCCAGGAGCAGGAGAGAGGGTGGGGGAGCACTGCTATAACTCCCATCCAGACAGTTACCCAAAGAAGGAGAATTACTACTTGCTTCCTCCTGAGTAAACCAGCTCTGAGAAGGGTTTCTTTGAAGAAAAATGGCTGGTGGTAACACTGCTGAATCCGGTACTCCTGTGAAGAAGTTGTGGGAAGGAAAAAGTAGGGTTGTGGGTGGAGTGTTTAGAGATTGCCTTCATGGGAGCCAGCAAGGCTTAGTCCTCCACATTCTGTGCCCCATTACAGCTTCTCTATTTTAAAAGGTATCATCTAGGAAATCTCATGCTAAATATCTCTACCTGAGACTGAAGAGCCTCTGATCAGGTGTAGCAGATGCCACTGAGCTAGATGAAACCATGACCTGAGCCAACAGAAGGCAATATACATTTACGCATTTTGGATTCCATTTCCACATGGTTCTATTTTTCTACTTTCCTTCCAGAGATAGGGATTTGGGTGACTATTCACTTGTTACATGTACCCTTCAGCCAAAATTAAATACTTTTAGGACTTTTCCATATGCAATGCTCAACCAGCTGCTGTTCCCCAAGATACTGGTTCATTTTGAAGGTCAAGTCAAAATTTTCTAGGCCTGCATCAGCTTTTTTTTGAAAGCAGCACAAGCTGGATTTCCTTTCCTTCCTTCCCTCACAAATGTTATGGGTTGTGGGAAACCAATTAGGTTTGCTCCTCTTTTTCCATGCCTCACAGCATTTGGGCACATCCTCCTCAGCTCTTGGATTCTCCAGTTGCTGCAATCGATTCTAGGAAAGGAATAATGGTAACCTATCAGTGAAGCTGATCTTAAACCTCCTCATCAGTTTCTAGTCACTTTCACAATACCTGTAAAAAAAACCTGCCCTGCTTGATTTTCCTTACTTATATAAGCAGGGGTTATCGCAAACACAGTCTTAATCCTACTTGATTTCTAGTCAGTTTCATAATCCTGGTAAAGAAAGTACTCAGCTTGATTTTCCTTGCTTCTAAAGCAGTGTTTCTCAAACTTGGCCACTTTCAGATGTGTGGACTTCAACTCCCATAATTCCCCAGCCAGCAAGGCTGGCTGGTGAATTCTGGGAGTTGAACACACATTTGAAAGTGGCCAAAGTTGAGAAACACTGTTCTATAGCAATAATACATGCCGCACCCCACTTTCCAGCCTCTGGACTAAGGGCATGGCTACCTTCTCCACACATAGGTACAGGTTTTATACTGTATGCTATAACCATGGTTAAAACTATCATGAATAGTGCCTGGCTGCAAAAGTGCCACCTATCAGGCTATCCTTCCTGTATCACAACTAGCAGAGGCTTTATAACAAAAACAAAAGGAATGGTTCCTTCAGAGAAGGTCAGCTTTCCCCTTAACAATTGCCAAGACTTATTTATATTGTTGTATATATTGTTGTAAATGCACACAATGAAAAGGTGAATGGGAGATGGGTTCTAGGATTTTTCTTTTTCTTTTCAAGGAATGGAGGCAAGTGGGCTTTTGTTACTGAGGAGCTGTGACAGCTTAGGGGCAAAACATTATTTTTTTTTAAAAAAAAAAAAAAACCTGATCATTTGGAAGGAGAATTCAGCATTTATGTTCTCAAGCATTTTAAGGCTGGAAGAAATGAAAATGGTTGAACTGAAGAGCAATAGTGGAGTAGAAAGGGAGTGAAAACTGTGATGTATGCAAGTGTTCTTCATTTCGCTGATTGAATTGGAATAAACCTAAGCAGAAACTGGCTGGATTTCTTGTGCTTTGAATCTGCAGTGTGAAAGAGGCAGACATGGGAAGAGGGAGAAATCATGAGGGGAAAAGTTGATACAATGGAAAAGAAAAAGATAAATAATGGAGTAAAAAGGAAATTCATGCCCAGTTGAGGGAGGTTGTCAGAAGCGGTGATGGTGGTTGGGAACATACTGGGAAAATCTGCTTTGGATTTATTTATTTATTTAATTAATTAAAGTTTATCCCACCTTTATTATTTTTATAAATAACTCAAGGTGGTGAACATACCTAATACTCCTTCCTCCTCCTATTTTCCCCACCACAACAACCCTGTGAGGTGAGTTGGGCTGAGAGAGAGTGACTGGCCCAAGGTCACCCAGCCGGCTTTCATGCCTAAGGCGGGACTAGAACTCACAGACTCCTGGTTTCTAGCCCAGCACCTTCACCACTAGACCAAACTGGCTCCATTTGTTCCCATTGCTTTGTTCCCATCTCTACAGAGCCAGCTAATTATGGTGGTGAAGATTCAACTGCATGAACTAATAAGAAACTTGGTGACACTTTTCTTGACTGAAATCACTGGCTCTACCACCAGTAATTTTTTTCCTCGGTTTGGAAAAACAGTTTTAGATGCTAAGATAAACCTAACTACAACATCTGGATATATTTTAGAAGGCAATTTTCCCCATACAAAACTTCTTCATGTAGAAATTAAGAAAGCTGGATAAGCATAAAAAACTGATCAACATTGCTTAAACTGTTGTTTGAACTGATAAGTTTAGATTGATATGAGAATCAGTGACAGAGTATCAGGGGCAATGCAAGTAATGAATCCACAATGTGTTGAGTCTTTAACATGTGATGGAAATGTCCTCATGTCATACTGCTTAAAAGAGCAATGTGGATAGTTTACAGGAAGAAAGATAATATATTTTTCTTCTTTAACCTTTCATAAATTAACTGGTTTTTGATTTAGTCCATAAACATCAACAGTGTCTCTGGTTCATTGACTCTTCCTAATGGCCAGTAGGAAAGTGAGGGAAGAGGTTTTTGCCAGTAAAAGATGTGTGATGGTAAGTGTGCCTTAGCACAACTTCTTGCCTAGGTACTAGATGTATTCATATGGCTGTTAAACTGATTTGACTCATGAAGCTGGAGCATTTTATATGTATGTTTATATGTTTAACTAGAAATGTCATGAATGGATTTGGGTGAAGATGACTGTGAGAGTGAATATTTAAGCACCTGAGGTATGAGAATGAGAGAGAGAGAGAGAGAGAGAGAGAGACTGTATATACTATAGACAGACAGTTTCTCCACTAAAATGGTTGAATGGCTTTTGCATCTGGCCTCCTGTCTTTGTTAACAAAAGTATTTAAGCTGGAACTCTGCCGCCTGTTTCAAAGGCTCTTCAGAAGTCTCTTTGAATTTTCTTCTTTTCAAAAAGAAGCTAGGCAGGCTCAAACTATTAAAATCTTGGGAGGTGAGTTTTCTGACTTTCAATCATTCCAGTTTCAATTTATTTCTTCCATGATGTCTGAAACCTTGAGAAAAAGTCAGTTGCAAGGTCAAATATGCTATCATTGATTTAACAGATGTTTGATCATATCCAAAAGTTTAGGCATCTTGAACAGACAACTGTCACTGCTATAAGTAGAGTCTAATATGCCATAAGAATATCTATAGTACATTTTCACTCTAAAGAACTTCTGTAGATATGAATGGATTTTATTCAGTACTGGAACTTATTTCCTTCTAACAAGCCTTAAGCCCAACGGCAATCTTTCCCACTAAGATCTAATCTAAACCAATGATTCACAACCTTTCCTTTCTTGAATCCCACTACTCATTTTATTAAAAATTCAGCCAAAAAGGGATAGAAGCTTAAATACATTCTGAAGGTCAGGAAACCACTTACTGAGACAACAAAGCACAGCAAAAATATTGTTAATATTATGCCCCAATTCAGACTTGCTTTTTCTTGTTCCTTTTCCTTTCCAGTAAAAGGCAATTTGTAAATTGGCTTTCACTGTAATGATAAAAAAATATTCATGCCGGAAGGGGATAGGAGGAGACATTCCAAATTCTTTTTTTTTTTAAAAAAAAGGGGGGTCTTCCAGAGAACAGAACCAAATCTAATTTACACCAATCCATTTACTGTACTTCTCCATATCTTTTTATCCTTGCATACCATCCTTGCTTCGATCACATCCATATGCCACTTTCTACACTGACATTGTTATTTAAACTTCTCACCTTTCTCTCTTTGAGGATCTCATTAACTTCATCCATCCACCTTCCTTTAGTCTTCCCCTTCATCTTGACCCCTTCATTCTTCCTTCTTATATCCTCATTCAGTCTCTTTATAACCACTCCATTGGTTATGTTTCTTTTGTATTGGTCACTGACTTTTGAATTCAATCCATGTTCATTCATCACTCAGTCATACTTGACCTTATTTCTTCTTGCTTAATTACATCCACTTTTTAAGTAACCCATTTGATTTCATTTAACTTTTGTGTCTTCTGACATACTCAACTCTCATTTCCATATAAGAAGTGGGCAGAAGCATACTTCTACACATAGCCATTTTTTATTTACATTCATTCCTCCTGAGAAACCAGATACTACCCACTGTCTTTCTACCTTTCTACATCTTAAAATTTTTCCCTCTATTTCCCTCTATTTGGTAAAAAATTATACCAAGCTATACAAATTCATCTACTTCATTTTTTTTGCCATTTATGTACACATTCAGTCCATTTTCCATGTCAAATATGACTACCTTGATCTCTGAAACATTAATTTTTAGATCCATACTCCTCACTGTCTCATGCAATCTAACATTCTCTATAAACCATTTGGATTCTCAGCAGCAACATGGCTTTATCTGCATACAAAAGTTTATATATGTTCACATCCACAACTGAAACAACATTAACAGCACCACAAGTCCTTTGTACATTTGTCCATAAATACATTAAGCAATGAGTGGAATTTTACACTTTGTTCTCTTACTACCTGCTTAGTGTTGAACTATTCACTATGTGTTCCGTTTATTCTTATATATGCTTTACTTCCATCATATACCATTCTTATGGCACTCAGCAAGCAGCTTCAACTCCAAAATCCACAAAGTTTTAATACATTTCCTATATTCATAGATGGCTGAAGAACAAATCTCTGATCTGCACATTCTCTCCTTGGCATAAAGCCACGCTATATCTCTGAAATTTTGCTCAGTGTCACCTCTCATAACATTTCAGCTGGGATTTTATTACAGACCTTCTAGTTACTCTAAACAAACTAATCCCCCTATGATTTTTGTTTCACTCTTGCTACATTTTCCTTTGCAAACTGGAATGATAGCGTTCTTGCAATTATCAGACACAGATACAGTCTTCACACACACATTAAGCAAGTTGTACAGCCACTCCATGAGCAACCTGAATTCATCATTTAATGTTTTTCCCATTACACCAACTACACCCTCAGTCTTACATTTTTCTTTTAGCAACTTTTAATCAACTTTTTCTTGGATACTGACATTTATAACATTTGATTCATTTTTACTCTTCAACATTTCACTCTCATTCCCATAGAATATGTTCCTCCCAACCCTCCCTTATGTTAGTTTCATCCCCAATAATTTCATCAGATTTCTTCTTAAGTTGTTAGTCTGTGGGAGGTTCCTTGTTTAGTCTTTTTCATCCATTTCTGAAACATATTTTTATTTCCTTCAATATTGATCTATATTTTCTCTTTTATTTTCTTGTTTTCTTTTATTATATTCTTTGCAATTATCTTTTTTCCCCCTTGTACAATGTATTTCTCTTATCTTCATTTTTACAGCAGTCTTTCTCCTATGTGCATTATTCCTCTTCCACAACCTCTTTCACATCATTATTTCACCAAGCTTTTTCATACTCCCCATTAGCATAACACACTTCTGTGGTATTCTATAATATTGATTCTGTTCACCAAACTATCATTCTCATTCATTCTTTAATCTCCAAATGGCCTAATATTTTTTTTGTACTCTCTCATCTTGTTCTTAGCCATCTATTCATGGCATTTAATAGAATGATTCCTCACCCCATCTCATTTGTTCAAAATGTTGCACAATTTCCCCCCCAAAGTCTGTGAATCTTTGATTAGCACCATTCATTGAAGCATAATATGCAACTATCATCAGCCTGTGATTTCCTACTTTCTTATGTACCTATTTCTAGATGACAACATTGCCTACTTTCTGATGTACAATTTAGCTATTTTATTCTTAATTAAAACCACACCTTCACTTCTTTGCATTTACTCATCAACTCCACTCCACAAGACCAGATCACTTTCATTCAGATCCATTACATCCTTAAAAAGGTAAAGGTTCCCTCCGCACATTTGTGCAGTCGTGTCCGACTCTAGGGGCTGGTGCTCATCTCCGTTTGTTAACTGAAGAGCCAGCATTGTCCAAAGACGCTTCCACTGTCATGTGGCCAGCATGACGTACATGGAACGCTGTTACCTACCCACCGAAGTGGTACCTATTTATCTACTTGCATTTGCATGCTTTCGAATTGCTAGGTTGGCAAGAGCTGGGGCGAGTGCGGGAGCTCACTCCATCACGCGGGGCTAGGGATTCGAACCTCCAAACTTGCGATCTTCTGATCGACAAGCCTGGCGTCTTAGCCGCTGAGCCACCATGCCCCTGCTCAGCCACCACGCCCCAATTACATCCTTACCTTCTCTTAATTTCACACACAATATACCTATTTTACTTTCATTTAAGGCACTAATTCATGCTCTTTATGATATACTCCTTACATTCCAAGTCACAATCTTCCATACGCCATAGTCATCAATGGCCCCATGAATATTGATCTCCATTGCCCATGCTGGCTTGATTAACTGACATTTTCACATAATGCTTTTTTGAAAGATAGAGTAAACTCTGTTATGAGCCTTAGTTGCACTCATGCCACATGCAACATTCCCTGCTAACAGTAAGGACATAGTACTGGTCATCTTGGGCAAGTTTTAGTCAGTGTGACAGAAGTGGAGCCAAAGCTCAGTTTTATCCCAGACATGCTCATGCTGTGCTATGCAACTTAAGATCTCTAATTTAAAGATTACTTTACAAGTCAACATATTGTTGTCTCACCCCTGCAAGGAGGAGGGAGGCACATGCTGGGTACTGGTGCAGAAATGTCATCCTGTGGTAATAGCAATGGCAGAGGATGTCTCCTCAACCAAATCCCCCAATGCTAGCCACGGCCTCCTATTGGTTCTCTGTAGTCCCATTTAAGGATTGCCTTACCTCTCATCTGAAACAGTTCTTAAGAGATAAGAAAACCCAAGCTACCTTTAACTATAATAAGCACCTTTATTCAGGTAATAACAGGCAGAACCCTGATGCCTTAATCTAGAAATCTTTGATAATCTGAGCTCTCACTATTTCTAATTCCAGTCTTCTAAATCAGCAGTTCTGTTTTGTGTTGAATGAGTATCTGTTCCTATGCATAGTAATAATAACGGTTCTGCTTCTTAGGACAAGATTCTTTGCTTCATGCTGTGTCTGCTAGACATTTCACTTTGGGAGGAGCATGGCATGACAGATGTGGCCTCCAAAATTTTCTTCATGTTGATTAATTCTCTGCCACTGAGGGAAACTTCAGTAAACATCTTGAATCCAATCCAGGTTCTGGCATCACACAGGCAGCTATTTCTTTTCAGTTACCCGCACGTTCGCTATACAATAAATAACGCAGAAATAACATTACACGAGAGACAGGCAGACTGAAACTGTTGTGCATTGGTGGCAATTTTTTCTCCTCTCCCCTCTTCATGTTTTCATTCTAATTATTATTATGACTGGATACTTAGCGTTAGGTGTGCTGAGGAAATCAGTATGACTCATCTGTCGAGGGCTGGCAAATGCTGGGGTGGATGTTGTCCTGATGGGTTAATCATTCCCATCTTTGCCTTAAAATTTTGCTAATTCCTATAGCTGTGCAAAGCAGCTATTGTGGGCTTAGTGGGTGACTTCTCTGCTGAAATAGCCTGTTGGCGATGTCGCTTATAAACTGGGTCATGAAATTAGAGAAAACAATAGCTGTCTTGAGGATAGCCGCCTGGCACACAGCATACATTGTCAGTAATGATCGTCTGAGCATCACTTGGTGCCATTCTTTATGCTGATTCTCTTAATGTCAGATTCTTTTACTGGGTCTCTTATTCAATCCTCCAAGCTGTAATATCTTTTAGAGTGATTTCGCTACTCTGGCATCCTTTCTGCAATTTTCTGGACAGGAACAAACTATTACCACATCTCACTATAGGTATAATTGCAATGTTTGCTAATTCCCTCTCCCTCAAATATATACATGCAGAAGTAATTTCCCCCCCCCCTGTAAAATAGCTAATATTTTTTTGGGGAAAAGAACAGAATCCATTACCAGGATCTAAGGAACTGTCAGTAGCTCATCCTCAAAATATTTTGGGAAGGCTGAAAGGCTAGGTGTTTTTTGGCAGATATTGGCACTAAATGAGCTCCCTGGTAAATGGTGAGCAACCTGTGGCCCACATGCAGCTCCCAGACTCCAAAGGAGCTGATTTCTACAATGAGATTTCTCCTCCTCCGTCTCCTTTACCAGCACCAGCACCATAATAATGACAGCACTGGGTATATTCAGACTGAAGTAGGCATAACATAACTATTTTGAGATTTAAAAAACAACATGCATCTAGCTTTGGAAGCCTGCTGTTTTTAAAAGGCCATGCCCTGTTCCATCAACACCCAACTTTGCAGAGCAGAGAGAATGGGGTCTGTCTTGAGAATTCCCCAGCTTGGCACTCTTGTAGCACCCCCGGTGGTGTGCATATAGCTAGAATGTAATCTGCAAGCTTGAGCCAATGTGTCCTTGAACTTCAACTTTTTAAAAACGTTGTTTGTTTCAAGCCCTAAACGTATACTTTTCCTTGCTCTTTTCATAACAAATCAGTGATGCCAATGCCATGCCCAAGAAAATGATCCCTAATTGGAAAACTTAAAGATCTGAACATGAGGGAGATGCAGTGACTTAGCACTTATATGTTATGACACCTATGGCTCTCTTTGTTCTACTTCAATATATTTACCAATATTTTTTTCTAATTCTGAAATATTTTCTGTTGAGAATATGTCATTTTAAAGACCCATGAACTAAACCAACTTCATATAGTTTAGCTTTATTGATAGATAGATAGATAGATAGATAGATAGATAGATAGATATAGATATAGATATAGATATAGATATAGATATAGATATAGATATAGATATAGATATAGATATAGATATAGACTGTATAATAATTTCATGTAGCAGAAGTGACTGGTTCCAGGGCCAATATGTAGCCAGAGCTTATTTGCTTGTAACAGCACTGAAATTAGATCCAACCTTGAGGGTCTAGGCTTTCAGTTCCTCAGTTCTACTGTATATAAGGGTTGAAGCAGAAACCAGATCAGAGAAGGACATTGTTAAATGCTGAGTAGGTCCACTCCAATCTCAAGGCTGGGAAAAGAGTGGCTAAGAGTCTGTTAACTCAAAAGGACAGGATGAAAATGCATAAGATTTAAACCCTGGGGGTCGCAGAGGTATTGGGTTTGATTTCTATATTCTGCCCCCATCTGATCTTCTGCATATATATGACTGCTTTCTAGTCTACAGTGAAGAAATGTATCTAGCAATATAAAATCACTGAAGCTTTTGCTGTTAATTCATGAATGTGGGGTTGAATTTCTGGAAGAATAAATATTTATAACAATGCCTGATTCTGTATGGTCCTAGCAATATGAAGCTTAAATAGCTAACCTAGATAGGAGACTCTGGACTTATCCTCACTGCCCAGTTGCCTCATTGCTAGAATGGGCAGGCAATTGTTTCTGGGGGGCAGAAATGGTTGCCACCACCCTCTATTAATCCCCTATTCACCTTCAAAGCAACCGTATGATGTGTTTCTCTGCTCCACTTCTGACATAATACTCCCTTTTATGTTGTCTTGAGTTCTTCTGTCCATTTGAGCTAGAGCTACAGCACTTCAGCTGGTTGCAGGCTAATCTCAACAATATATCAGCTACTTTGCAGAGACAGGGTTGCCTCTTCAACCCAGTCAATGCTTACCCTGCACTCTAATAGGTTCTATACCTCCCTTTCCCCCCCTCCTTGAAATAGCATAGTGGTTAAGATCTTCACTTAGATACAGAAGGTTGCCAGTTTTCTTTCATTGCAGTTTTCCTTTTTTTCAATTCCAGGGGTTTACTTCTTTAAAATTTCAGTTACCGGAAGTAGAAAAGTTTTAGCTGCAGCTCCCAGACAGAAAAGATTATGTGGCTTGTTTCTTAGTTTTGTTGGCGTCTCTAATATTGCCACTGGAATGGATGAATTGTGTTAGAAGAGCTGCTGAGTTTTATGGTTTAGACACCTGTCTGCTATTAACAAAAGTGAGCTCACTTAATGTCACATGAGCCATGAAATAACCTTCCAGCAGACACCTCTCCAGACCGGGTTATAAGGGATTGAAAAAGTCAGTATCTTGCTGCCAAACTTCTAAATCATCCAGTGCTTATTGCCAAATTATTTTTGGTATGATTCTGAATATACTTCTGATTCAGGAGTTGTAGGATGCTCCCTTATATGGCCATGACTTATGAACCAGTTGTTCCAGAGTGGTCCCACTGACTACCACTGAAACTGTATGGAATATTAATTTAGAAGCCATTTGTGTTTCATTGGGATTGATGCCACTTTTCTATATGTTTGAGACCTACTTTCAAATGCATATGTGTCATCAAAATCCCAGGAAAAAGATGATCTACATTTTACATTTGTTGCATAATTGCACCAGTATCTGGAACTTGAATGTTATCTTGCTTCAAACTTGTGTTTCCAGTAAGCTCGTGAGCTGCCTCACTGCAGAATAGATGGAAAATGCTGCTCTCACATAGAACTTCAAATAACTCATTTTTGACTTTGACTTAATTCAACACATTCCTTTTTTTCAGGAAAAAAAATGGGTTAAATTGATATTGTATTTTCTTCAATGCAAGTGTTTGTAACAAACATAGCACCTTCTTTGCCAATTCTGCAATCTTGCGCTCAGCCTCACTACACAAATAGATCTGGTGTTTGGCAGGGGCCAGAATCATCTGTTGGGTATCCATCTCTCTGCACTTCACTCATAAAATGTAAGCCAGAAAGCAGCTTCAGATCCTGAGATTGAAACCTGTCTGTTCAGCCATCTAGAACCAAATGAATGCATGGTTCAGCGCCTTCCTGGTAGCCCAGAGAGCATTCTAATACAATCCATTTCCTTAAGAAAGCAGGAAGAGGCCAAGTGTAGCGCTAATGAGGGCAGGATGGCCACGTGTTGTCTTTTCCTGGGAACTTTTCTCCACCTGAAGGTTATCCTATCCAAATCCGATGTAAAGATAATAAACTAGGAAAAGCAATGCCCTTAAGGTGATCCTGAAATACGAGCAAACGGAGCAGAGGCAGAAGCCATTTGGTCACTGTTTTCTTTACTCCAGTGAGATGTATTTTTCTGTACAATATGGCAACCAGATCTGGCTTACAAAGCTAAAGGACCATGAGACAGCAGCAGAGATGGACAGTATAACCCTTCTTTCTGAATTTGCATATATGCACTAAAATAAGCATATACAAATGTTATGCAAATCAATACCAATTTTTCTCTTCTTTCTGGGTGAGTCTCCCCACCATCTTTTTTTGGCAATAGTCTCTATCCACTGGCAATTTATACTAATATAGTTTACTAGAATATCCTACTTTCTTCTCTTTTGTTTCTAGGCTTGGCCTTACTCAGAACTAGTAACCTGCCTCAGTATCAACCCATTATCCAGCAAGGTTGAATGTAGACCAAAACATTAGCATGGATATGAAGTATCAGATTCATGGCAATGTCCCTAAAAATAGATACTTAGATATTGGGCAGCCCCCTAGCACAGCCTTTCTCAACCCTTTGACCCTGGAAGAACCCTTGAAATACTTTTCCGGCCTCAGGGAACCCCTGCACATTCAGGCCCAAGAATAGGCCAGAAGTTACAAAATTATTATATTTGTTTCATGGGTAGGTAACTGTGTTCTTAAACTAAAAATAAAGAATGAAAGTTAGCTCTTTAATGTGAAGTTGCCCGAATTTGAAATAATTTTTTAATAAATTGTGATCTCCCAGGGAATCCCTAGTGACCTCTCGCAGAACCCAAGGGTTCCACAGAACCCTGGTTGAAAAACCCTGCCCTAGCAGCTAGGTTTGAACCTATGTAGGAGAAATTGCTTAATTTCTTTCCATGAATGGAGCCCTAGGATTTCAGGCAAAATCTACAGCATTAAGATGTATTTGAGGTGGCTCTAATTTTCATTACCCTATGTACTCCTTCAGTACATCCACATTGCCACACACACCAAGTTAGTATGGCAGAACATGTTCTCCTGTCAGCAATATGGCTGGAACAAACTTTGAAGTTTGCCTGGGAGGTTTTCTCTGAGTAACTTGCAAGAAGATAGAACTGTTTTTGTTTTGGGACACTTCCTGCATTTCTAATTGAATGTAACAATGTGGTACCAAAAAATGGGGTAGTTACCATATGAATGTACTGTTAGTATACACTACCTGTGATACATAGCAGAGAAAAGGTTATATTAGATGCAATGAGACCTGCTAATCTAATATTTTTCTTTTTCTTTTTTAATCAGTTAATTCTGGAGATGGCATTGACTACAGCCAGCAGAAGCGAGAAAACATTGGAGACTTGATTCAAGAGACACTGGAAGCCTTTGAGCGCTATGGTGGTGAAGATGCTTACATAAACATAAAATACATGGTCCCAACTTATCAGTCATGCCTGTTAAATTAACAAGAATGATGCCACTAGCACTTTCCAGCTCTTTCTAATGTTTTGGTACTCATTCCACCCACCCGCCCCCCACCCACCCCCAATCTACTAAAAAAGCAGCTTCTGGGACCTTAGACTCTTTAGTACAAATGTGAGCCTGTCTTTCCAATGCATAAATAGTGCCTGTTTCTTGGATTACAATGGTGTGCTGTGCTTATTTGTCTGGTGAAAGAATTGCTTCTTTATCACAAAAGCAGAGCGGAGCGGGTGTCAGAGTCAAACCTTCATTTGTACGGACAATAAAACTATAATTTTCATACGCCATTCGGCAATTGCTCTTCTGTGTCTGCTTGCCCTGGAGGCGATGTCCCAGGCTGTAACAAGGAGAGTTTATGCTGACTGCTTAATAGGAGAAACAATTGTTCAGCAGTGGTTCTGTAGCAGCTGGGCAGAATAATGGGCCCTGACTTACAATAAAACTGTTGAGCATCTCTACGAATTACAGGAGGGACTTTTGTGCAGCCCATTAGAAAGCTCCTTCATAAATGTAATTAATGAGTCAGACACATGTGTCATCCGAGCTTCCAGGTGTTTGCCTCTTTCAAAAACAGAATGCCTTCTTATTTCTTTTTTTTTCTCTTTCCTTATTTTTTTAAATAGCATGGCAAGAGAGGAAAATATATCAGCCTTCAAGCAAAGTTTTATAGGAACAGTGTTGTACTGTGGTCTGTCTAGAAAGGCAATAGGTGTTTGCAAGAATTCTAAATCTTTGTGACTGACTATTTATAGTACTTCTCCGGGATTTCCACTGCTTCTGTAGGTTGATACATACACACCCACCCACGTTTATGATGTATAGGCACAACATTTTCTCTTACGTATGATAGACCTGGCTAGTGAATCGGCAGCTTGTGAACTGGATCTGGTTCCCAAAATAAAGGTAGCTGCTGGCAGTTAAACCAAACAAATTGCCTGGCCGATCTCTCTACCCAAAGCCATATTTCTGTTGTGGTGGATACTGTAGTGTCCCAGTTCCATGCCCATTGAAGACTCTACACAGAGAATCAAGTGCCACCCTCTTTGCCATCCCTACCCATAAAAGATTGCAAATTAGATGGGGGATAGAAAGGAAGATAATGGTAAAGCTGCCAATGCTAATGTCCACATCAAGGTGATAGGATTTTTCTGCAAAGGTGCAGCACAATTTAAGAGCTCTTTACAAATGACAAAAATAATGGTCTTTTAAAAAAATGTGTATAATGATTTTTTCAGAGGTACAACATAACTCAGGGGCGAGCTACATGTGACTCCCCAGATGTTGCTGAACTCCAGCTCCCAGCACCCCTGGCCAGCACCACCAGTGGTTGTGGATGAAAGAGGTAGTTTAACTATACCTAGACAGACTTAGCTCTAGAAACAATATAACAATGAAGAATACAGAATAGGGTTTCTCGGCCTTTGGATTAAAAGTGGCACAGTTTATAGAAGTGCCTGCATTAGACCATAAGGAAAGCTCTCCACTACAGCAACTATCCTTTTCTGGTTTTGAGAACAATGGCGTTAATGTATTTTGCAGCCGTCATTCCTCATCCACCCACTAAGTCTGCGTTGTATTTGCAACAGTGGTGTGGGCTCCAACTCCTCTCCTCAAAACTTGTTCCTACTTCTGATACAGAACTACCAGCACCAAAGTCAGAGATATTGTGTGAGTTTATGAGGCCAGCAAAGCTCTTTCTTCATGCTTAAAAGTCTCCAGTCGCAGAAGATTTAATACGTTCACAACAGAGGATGTAATATAACTATTAGGGTGGCTTGTACTATTGAGGTTGCCAAAGCAATAAAAAAATCCTAGGGGCACAACATTTCTGGCATGGTTTTTGTGATGGTCCATGTGGGGGACATTCCTACAAATGGAGTACTTCCATCATCACCAATGCTGTGTCACAATAGAACACTTTGATACCTGCCCACAAACAAAACTACTGTTTACAATGAAGGAAAAAGATGGCATGGATGGACAGTGCTATTAGTTGGAATCACAGGCTGAGTTCTATATTTGAAAGTAAGCATGATGATATGAAGATCCTTGGTATTTATAACAACTGACTTTGTGCTCTTTTAAAAACACTATTTATACTAGAAAGTGACACAAAGTGGATGTCATCCAGCCAAAATTAAGTATTTTGAGCCCTGTGGAATAAAATGGGTGAGATTTAAGCAACGCTTTATCCTCCCATTGAAATGAATGAAATTTAATGTTGCCTGAATTGTCCCCATTTGTGCATATCAAACAAAGCTCAGTTTCTGCTGTTGTAGGCTTCATTTATTTGTCTCTGAAAACACAGCAATACTGCTGTGCACAATCTGATCGCCTTAAATCAGCTGTAAAAGCACAAATAAGTTATTTTGTAGTGAATTTCAGAAATAATCCCTTGGAGAGAAGGAGTTTCACTTTTTGTTTATAATTTGTGTCCTGGAAAATACTGTTCTGCTGCAATATAAGTACAACAGGCCAAGCCAAAAGTCCAAGTGTTTGTGTGTGATATAGAAAAAGCCACCTCCAATTACAGGCAGCTAGAATAGCATTCTGGCAATGGGCAGGGAGGATTACAATCACAGGCTGGTATGTGCTTCAGCATGTCTCCTCCGCAATACACACACATGTACACACATATAGACACACACACACAAACACACACACACTTTGTTCCATAGCCCAAAACGAAGCCAGCACACATCACCCAAATAAAAATAGAAGTGATGAGCAAGAGGAAAGGCTGGCCTCCCCTTCTCCTCCACGCTGTGGTCATCAACACATGCAGGGCCAAAGCGGAAATTTACACTGGTTTGAGTGATGTGCTCAGATGGCCCATTATACTAAAGAAGTGAGTTCCCATGAAACTGCAGTATAACCTAGAGGATGACAACATCCAGATCTACAGTACATGTTATAAAATATAATTATATGAATACATGTCTCAGGAATAGCCAGGGATAACTCAAATGGCTTGCTTTCGTGCAAATTACCAGCTTCAGATACAATGAGTTCTATTCACTACACCTCAAAAAAGGCATTGCAGAAGGTCAAGAGAGAGAGAGAGAGGGAGGTGCAGAAAAAGATCAAAATTATCAGGGATCTGAGGTAATGGTGTAACACTGATAAGATTCAGAACTTTTAAATGTCGAGGAAAGACTAGCAAAGGGGATATAATAAAAAAACATTCCATAATGCATGGTGCAGTGAAAGTGACATGTTTGTGGCCTTAGTAGGCTGAAATCCAAGCTCCTCTATGATTTAGCAGAGAAAACTGAAGTAGGAAAAGCTTTCCCTTTCAGTCTGGAAGCAGGTGCTAATTCAGCCTCCAAGAAAAGTAGCATTCAGAGTGAACATTTGCAGTATCTGCAAATATCTTTCCTTTGCAATTGCTTTATTCAGACGTCCTCTTCAATGACTAGGTCATAGCTTTCCAAACTGTGTGTCACAACACTTTAGTGTGTCGCAACACACAGTTTAGTGTGTCGCGAAACAACCCGGAAGCGGTGGGGGCACACGCGGGGGGGCGCGGTGGTGGTGTGTATGGTGGCGGTGGCAGCGACGATGGCAGCAGCGCGCCATCAGCGCTTCCGCGTTTTAGCGGAAAACAGGCCACCACCACTGCCGCCGCCATGCACACCACCACCGCGCGCCCCCCACGCCGCCGCTGTGCGCGCCCCCACACCGCCGCCGCCGTTGGTGTGTCACCAACAGCGGCAGTTTGGAAAGCACTGGACTAGGTGAATGTGAGAGGAAACTGGGCCAAACCATATAGTCCTATACTTGATGTAGTGTGCACTGATTTGCACCCACTCCAGTATCAGCAACTTTAAGCCAAACATTTGTGGAAACACACTATTTGTATGCACAGCTATGCACAGAAAGGCTTGCCCAACATCTGGAAGCTTTGTAGTGCAGGGTTCCAGATTTCACAGAAGCTTGCTAAGGCTGCTCCCTGCAGACATTCATATTGTCTGTGCAAATGTGAGGGAAAGAGCTAGTCAGTGTGCATTGCACTATAGGCAGGGCCACACCCTCTATGTGCTCACTACTGCATGCAATTAAGGGTATTATAGAAAAGGGATTCTTACAGACATTGTAGCACTTCATTCTGGAATCCAGCCTTGTAGACTAAACAGTACAAGTGACTCCTTTTTGAAGAAGAAAATATTTTTGCTGAGAAAGAGCAATAGAGTAAGATATTAACCACATCTTGATGATAGGTTACTTTGCATCCCTAGAAGGTTTCTGCTAACAATGTTATATAGATGCTAAATATTCACAGGGAGATAAAATAAGAAGAAAACATCTGCAAGAAAACAACAAGGCTCAGAGAGCACAAAGGACTCCACAAAACAAGAAGAATCCCACAAAATGCTGAGGGGCATAGGCACAGGTTTCCATCCCAAACTGGAATCTTCCCACATAGCAGGATCAGGATCACCAACATATAAGGCTACCATCTCCGTTTGAAGCAGAAGGTCCAGAACAGTATAGCAATTAAATTATTTAGAGCCAGAGAATGGTTGAGGAAAATCAGAAGAGTTGTACTTTTCTGCCATCTTTCTGGTATTTATCAAACAAGATATTCATGAAACTCACAGTACCGAAACTGAGCTAGAGACCAAATGCAAATTAATCCATGCAATCAGTAACATCAAGAATGTCTGGAGTTGAGTGCCTTCTACCCACTTGAGCACTTTACCTAGAATTAGGAAATTGAAGACATAGCAAGAACTGAAACCAAGCATTGAAGTTCAGACCATGCTTCTGTAGAAGCAAACCTACTTCCATCTTCTTCAACAAATAATGGCCCTTTAACCAGATGGATAAGGAAAGGCATTACTTCAAAAAGCCAGTCAGCATGCATATTCTTCACTATTAAAACTCCCTCGATCAGCTGCTGGGTGGAAGTAAGGAAATAAGCTTTCATTAGAGTGAAAGTGACCAGCCTTCCTCAACTCATGGCTGTTGCAGTCAAACACACTCAGGTCAGCAATTTGGGGAAACTACTTAAGTAGTCATGGACCCACTTCCAAATTTTCTGTTTGTTTCTGGTCCACATTTTTTGTAGACTGGCACTCCTAAAGGTGGTTGTGCTTATTTTGAATAGACGTGCACTGAATTATAATACGTTGGTGTTCTGTATAAATGTTGATACAAGGTGTTCTGTAAAGGTAGTTTAGTTACCTGTTTAGCATTTGTACTAGTGAAACACCTTAAAGCTTTACACCTTAAAAGTTTACATTGCCTAGATTTTTCTATGAACACATATGCACATGCATACATGAAAGTTTGCACACATACATATGCATACACATTTTTTTCATTAAAGTAAAAATGTCACAGCATTGCTTAACTGACCTTGAAAAATTTAAATAGGGTCAGACCTAGCTAGTGTGTGGAAAGGAGATCCCAGGACTGAAAACTACATTGGAAAGTGACTAAACATCCCCAAAGAAGACAGTGGAAAACCACTTCTATATTATTGTGCCCTCCCCAAACCCATTATGGACAATTTCATGTAGTTACAGGGGGACTTTACTATGTGAAAGAAGCTCACAGAAGTAAGAGTGACAGTTCTGCTCACTAGGTGAGAAATTAAGTCATTGAACAACAGTTTGTATTGTCATCAATAACAAGTCAGTCTTGAAACTCAGCACAAAACAGCTATGAAGTATATTCTAAAACTTTTTGATTACTTTCTTGGCCTAAAAGCAGCCTATAAATGTTAAGTCTAGTTAGCAAACTGAAAGGGTCCAGAGTGGGAAATGGATGTGTACTCATTTTCAATGAATGGTGAATATACTGTATTGATATCTAAATTACTAAGTGAGTGGCCAGATTATTACAAAAAATGCAGAGAAGAACATGCAGAAAATATAATCATAAGAAGAATGTGATGGGAAGGATCAGATCAGACCAGATCAGATCAGATCTAGATGTTATTCCTAGAGAAGCTGGTCAGATGACCCCAGGTAGCTATAGGCAAGCCATGAAGGCCATAGTCTCTCTCGTTCTGTCATCCAGCAACTGAATTCAGTGCCATTGCAACTCGGAATATGTGGTTCTGTTTCAACCATCAAGTGGATACTGTTAGGATTATCAGGAGTCAACTCAGCATTGTCTCATAAGCATAATAGGGGGTCTTTCTAGTAAACGCATTTCTACTGTGCTTGTGGGATGTTACATGAGTCACCTGATTTCCTCTTCCTCCTCCTTCTTGGTTTGGGGGATTCTCATTCTCCATTATGCTTCGGGCACACCTGCAAACAGGAGGGCTGCACCATGCAGCTCTCATCCATTCTATCTCGCTTGCACGCAGATCTACTATGAATCTACTCGTATCCAGATCTACTGAATAAATGTAAGTTATCTCTATTTTTCTTAATCTAACTAATGTGTGAAGACTGAATTTATTTCTGAATGTAATTAAGCTTAAAGTGCAAGTTCCCTGCTGGTTCACGCTTCTACTCCGCAAGATTGTTGTTAGCTGCTTGGAGTTCTTTTATTAACCTTCAAGACTCCATCAGATACCTCCACCAGTACTCTGTTACGCAGGTCTCTTCCTCAAAGTCCCATTATCTACAAAAGTACATGCAGTTTTAAGCAAGAGACATAAAAAACAGGTAAGGTGGAAAGGGCTACCCTGGATAATGTATTTTGGGATCCTGTGGATTTGGGATTGGAGGTGATCGAGAACTTAACAGGTATTTCCACCAACAAGGAAGTGCATGGCTATCCTTTGCCAAAATGCAGGGCCAAATTTATCTACTCATACATCCTTCCTGTAAAGTTAACAGACTCACTGCATTGTAGATCCACATCTCCTATCTCTTCCCTGTGACTGGATGGATATAATACAGATGGGCCCTGAGCTGAGCCAAGCGTGTGCAGCATATCACTGTCAGATAATCAGCCTTCACGAAGATAAGCTGTTTAGGGGGGCATGGAGTCCAGATCCTTTTTCGAGCTGCTTGTTGGAGCTCTTTCAGATCATCTCATGGGGTTATGTAAATAAAATTCTGGCTGCTCAATCAGGCTGGGGAAATCCAAAGTCTGTTGGACATTGCCTTCTGGTTCAGGCTCCACACCGTGTTCGTAACAGCCAGATCTGTTTAAGAGCATTACATACAGCTCTCTAGTAGAGTTCGCCACACAGGCCTGAAACAGCTTCTCTTAGTCCAATGAAAAAGAGAAAAGGAGGAATTTGGACTGTGCTTAAGGCGACAGTGCAGAAAGACGTCTCTGAATCTGAATACAGGACACTTAGACAAGAGTCATAAATCATTCCAAGCCGCAATTTACTGAAACATAGTTTGTGAATAAGCCACAGTTGGTTGGGTTCACACAGGATGCTAAGCCATAAATCATGATTTACTAATCATGATCACCTGGACCATACACCCTACCAATCCAAATCAAACAGAAGTATGATTTTGCACGCTTGTCACCATGGCTCAGTGATAAAGCACATGTCTTGCATAAAAAAGGTTTTATATTCATTCCTGTCATTTCCAAGCAGTGCTCTGAAGAAGTCTTCCCAGTAAACCTGTATAAACGCCAAAGTCAATGTTCTGAGTGGTGAAATAAACGGCCCAAAGGCCTGACTCGGTGTAAGGCGGTTTTCAAACCTTGCTTTCAGCTGTCCATACACGCATGGTAGCTTACTTCTGTACTGTACTGAAACAGGTCAAGGGCTAGATTAGGAGAGTAGTATATAAGGAACAAATGCTATATTTAGCTCTGTACTATTACCTCTGACCAGAGATCCTTCTCCTGTCTTGTCACCTGAAACCATTAGGTGGAAAAACCAACAACTGAGCTTGAGATTTGTTGCATGCAAAGTAGTACGGCACATCACATTTGGCCAAAGTCTTGATCATGGGTGGAAAAGGTTCAGTTACTTGGAAGGCAGCAGATGTCTGACCTTGGCATTCCAATTTTTGCTCACCCAGAACTCCAAAGGATGAGGCTACAGCAGCCATGCCTAACAAGTGTGGGGAAAGTTTCAGCATTTAGTTGATAAAACACCCTGATGGGGAAAGGAAGAAGGGAGAGTATTGGATTGAGTGACTGACAGACCTATCCCCAAATCTGAATATCACACCATCATTGGTTGTCCCAATCACCCAGTCACAGAATCTTGAAAGGTAGAATGATTGGGGGAATTGAGGTACATTCATTGATCCTTAGTTTTACCATTTAATTCACTGTATTATGGCCCAGTATCATTTCCTTAACCATTGGATTGATTGATTGATTGATTGATTGATTATGTGCAATCATGTCATTTTTTACTACTAGCGACCACATAGATAGTTTTTTCCATGAGAATCTATCCCTAATCTGGTCTTCCAACAGTGCACTCATTGCCACTGTAACTGTGTCACCATGTTCTGTCCGTACTGTGTCTTCCTGAGCTGTATATAAGTTTCTCCTGAGGGTTTCTCAATGAGAAGTTCTGGGTGGTTGTATAGTGACTGCAAATTGCATCATCTAGATGGTTTAGTAACTGATTTATTTTATGGTAGGGAAATCATTTAATGTTTACTTCATATTTTTATTTCAAACCCTAACTATTAGCTCTACTGCATTTAAGAAAAGCATTTCTTATAAACATTCCTTCTCTTTGTGCAAAAACTGTGGGTTTTCCTATATTTTTATTTTTATTTCTATTGATTTAATATAGAAAAATGATAAATATTTTATTTGTGTCATTTTTAGATCATTTTAGTCCGGGCTGTCTTGTGGTTTTAGGTTTTATCTGTTTTTATGGATTTTTTAAAAAATAAATAAGAATAAGAAAACACACACACACACACAAATTATAAATAAAAATAAGAAAACACAAAAACATATTACGTTGCATTATAAGAAATCATTCAGCCTAGCTTTTAAACAAATCATTGTGTATTCAGGGGCACCCATGGGTGGGAGGTCTACAAAGTCAAGATGGCAACCACAACCATGAGATGGAAGCCCCACTGCTTTTTATGTGGGGTGCACTTGTGCTACATGTGAAAGGGGTGGGGCTCAATTACATGGCTATGCCCCAACTTGACTTTTTTTATATTCCTCCCTGCCATCACCCTGTGTGTGTTCCTACCTTTGATGCTATTATCACTGCAGATGGCAAATAACAAAACCATGGCTACTTTTAAAAAAACATAGTTTGAGAAATCAACTTCTGTGAAAGTTTCAGTCTGTTTGTTGTGACAAAAATACCAACCGACCTGTCGCCTTGGCCTGACATCGGGGTCCATGTTTAGCTCGGCCCCACCCTAGATGGGGCAGTTTCCAGCAGCACCATGTGGAGGAATGGACCATCGCCGCCGATGATCCATATATGATCGTCTGGAAACACGTGAAGGGGAGAAGGACATTTACCACCTGGCCAAAGCATGAAAGAAGGCCACCCAAGACATCGAGTACTATATGTGCATAAAGGATAAGGATGGCAAAGGACTTCAGGGCAAGCAGGAAATACTGCAATGTTGGTGACATCATTTTAATGAGATCGCCAACATTGAATTCCTGCACCCACCAATTCCAGTGGGCATGCCAACCTATGGACCAATTTTGCCCATTTTCACCACAGAAGTCATAAATGCAGTAGACAGTATGAAGAACATGAAAGGCCCAGGACTTGATGATCTACCCGCGGATCTCTGTAAATTGCAGGAATTCTGTGATACGGGGATATATTGGCTGACAGAGTTCTTCAATGTCGTAACGAGAAATGGCTGTGTACCAAATGATTGGTCAACAAGTATAACAGTCCCCATATTTAAAAACAAGGGTGACCCAGCCGATTGCGCCAATTATCGCCCAATTTGCCTTCTGTCCCATACTATGAAGATTTTTGAGAAAATTTTGGACCAACACATTCACAACATTGTCCAACTTACCATCAACCAATGTGCCTTTGTTAAAGGATGTGGGATGATTTTTTTTTTATTTTATTAAATTTTATTAAGTTTTACAATACATAATAAAATTTAAAGTAGAAAAAAGAAATAGAAACAGAAATACAAAATAAGAAAAAGATAAAGAAAAAGTGAAGTCAAGAAATAATAAGCAAAGAAAATATAGAAAATAGATGTCCTCCAATCTATCTTTGAACTTAAAGTACAACAATTGATTTTAAATGTTAGTCCTTCATACAGTATACAGGAACTTTTCTTTGTCATATGCCTTTTGATTTCTTTAATCCAATCTTCTAACCTTCATCTTACTGTCTCCCAATAATCCATCTTTGGCTTCCACTCCTTGAAGTAGTAGTTAATTGTTGAATGTTCATTACTACATATTTATATCTTCAATAAAGACCAATTAGTATAACAAATAAAAGCCTTATTTACTTCTAATAAACTACAATATATTCTATTCATATTATGACTCATAACCTAACATGTTATGTAACTTAATACATAATTTAGCAATTCTTATAGTGTTCATACATATATATTTCTATAATTTAATTCTAATATATATATATATCTCCATAAAAAAGGAATTCTTGAATCTCAATTATCCATCTGTAATTTCCATTCCTTGTAGTAGTGTCCATTTAAACTAAATGCATAATCTATCATATCACTTAACCTAATAGCTAATATATCAATTCTTATAATATTCATACAATACATATTGATATATATCATCCTGTAGTAACCATCATTCTAATTCCATCATATCATTATCTTCTCATAAATATATCTCTAAGGAAAACAATATTCTATAATATCAACTTGTGTTTGTATTTAGCATCTTACATTTAGAATATCACTTTTTATATATCCATACAATTTCTCATAACAATTCAAGTCCATATTTTCATTAGCCTTTATATCCATACAGTTTCTCATATCTTCTGTTTAGGTTATGCCAAAATCACAATACACTGTGGGAGATTCGCAATATACAGCCTGCTCTTTTCTATATCTCATATAGAATATCAGAGCAACCTTCTCTCCCTTTCCACATATTTCACAACAAAGGGATGTGGGATGATTGATGCCATTTTTGCAGTCGTCAGCTTATAGAGAAACACCGAGAGAAGACCCAACCATAGCACATGGCATTTCTAGACCTGGAAAAGGCATTTGACCGTGTTCCACACCAATTGATTTGGTATGCCCTCCATGACCACGGGGTGCCTGAATTACTCATCGACTGGGTCAAAATGCTATATAAGAACACTAGTAGCCATGTACAATGTCCAACTGGCCTCTCTAACAGTTTTCCGGTGACGGTTGGAGTGCACCAAGGCTCCGTGCTGTCACTGCTCCTATTTATATTAGTTATGGATACCATCACATGGGACCTGCAGCGAAATGCGCCCTGGACCATACTCTACGCTGATGGTGTCATGCATGCTTCTACTACTAGGAATGAACTGCAGTGGCGAGTACAGGCATGGAACAACCATCTCAGCCATTTTGGACTTCGCCTGAACATAAAGAAAACTGAGTACCTAGAGACCATAACCACCCATGGAATGCTACAAATAAATGGAGAAAACTTAAAGAAGGTTGATATCTTCCAATATCTTGGCTCCCATCTCCAAGGCGACAGTGGCATCAGCGGTGACGTGCGAGCAAGGGTGAATGTGGCCTGGCTGCATTGGCGAGAACTCACTGGTGTGCTTTGTGACAAACAAATGCCAATCAATCTCAAATCTAAGATCTATAAGACAATTTGTGGCATTGTATGGCACCGAGTGTTGGGCAGCAACAAAGAGTGTAGAGAGCCGTCTCCATGTTATGGAAATGCATATGCTCCGTTGGATATCAGGCATCTCCCTACTCGACCATGTCACAAACGATGCCATTCAACAACAACTAGGCATGTCATTAATTACAGAGAAGATGAGAGAAAGCCAGATTTGTTGGTATGGACATGTCCTTAGAGTGGCACCTTCCACTGTCACCAAAATAGATTACCATATTAAAATCAATGGCCGACGGCTACGTGGGCAACCGAAACAGAGATGGAAGGACACCATCAATAAGGACATGCTGAAGATGCAGATGATCGGGCAAAGTGGTGTTTCAGGATCCAAAAAGCAGACCCCACGAAAATAGCGGGAAAACGCTAGGAAGAAGAACTTCTGTGAAAGTTGTTTGCTTCATCCCTTCAAGACTGTCTAGCTTGCCTGTTAAGTATCATTCTATTCTGAAAAAACAAAAATTATAAATGTTTCTATTTTTCTCCCATGCTAGTTCTGGAGTCTGGAGCTTTGTTTTCAGATCCCATTCTGGATCCAAAGATCTAACCAAACTGGGCCAGTTCTGGAGGGACAAGTACAAGATTGGGCTGCTTCTGGAGACGGGGGCCCAATATTTCATCAAGTTGTCTCTGTTGTCTCTGCTGATACAAAGTCTGTGCTTGCCTCATGGGCTCCCAAATGTCTCCCCCACCAGTTGTGGGTCTGAGAGTCCATTTCAGCAGCTCTATGTACCCCAATGGACGCAGCATGTTTCTTGTTTTCTCTTCCTGCACAGCTCTGTCAACAGAGCAGAGCTTCACAAAGTAAACATTTCATTGAGACCAGTCCATTTCTGGAAGGCAACTAAATGAATTCTACTGTGGAAAGAAAACTAAGCAATGAGGGGAGATGGGAAATTAAGCTTAAATAACTGACTCTGTATGAGTATTATCACTTCTTCTGTATTCTCAGGAAGAAAACTCAGAAGCCTTTGTGTTCAGGAGCACACCATTTCACCATGCTCATTTTATTTCTCAGCTATTCCCTCTAAGAAGTTTACGCTCCAGATTGTTTTGTTTTGTTTTGTTTTGTTTTACTAATAATGCAGAACCATTCATGTCAGGAACAAAAGAAGAAAATGCCAGTGTTGTGCTCAAGAATCCAAAGAATCCACATCTGTTGCTGTAAAAACTTCTTACATCTACTTCTTGTTTGTGGTGCATTATTCCAGGAATCATGTGATTCAGTGAAAACATTTGCTGCCTCTGTCCATTGCTTTGGCTGAAAATATGTGTAGCTTAGTTCAAGCTGACGGAACAGCTGAGAGGCGATCTCCACATACGATCAGGGCCATGCGTGCTTTGATTCAGGGCAGGACACAATAGGATCATTCAAAAAGTTGTCCTTCTCAAAGGCCTTTTGTCCACTCCCCCATATGCCTGGGATGTCCAAGTATGTAAAAATGCAGAGGCAAAGAATGGTGGAGTGGGGAAGAAAATTACTGAAAAGTCTCCTTAACAAAAATTTGCCTTTCTTGGCAAGCTGGGTGTAGGCTGTATTCAGGTCTACAGTATGAAGCTGCCTTTGTTGACTCATTAGTGAACCTGTAGGCCTATCCCACATTCAAAGGAATGTGCCAGTAAAACAAAACAAAACAAAACAAAACAAAAAACACTGAAAAGGCATTCTTGAAATAAAGCCTGGTGGGTGTTTTAAAATAAAATTATCTAGAAAATTGGCAACCTTTGGTTTCAAGAACATCAACTTCATCAGCAATCCTGTATCCAAATACAGCGGGTAAGACGCCAGGCTTGTCGATCGGAAGATCGTAAGTTCAGAGGTTCGAATCCGTAGCCCCGCATGACAGAGTGAGCTCCTGCACTAGACCCAGCTCTTGCCAACCTAGCAATTCGAAAGCATGCCAATGCAAGTAGATGAATAGGTACCACTTTGGTGGGGAGGTAACAGCGTTCTGCGCGCATCACGCCGGCCACATGACCGTGGAAGCGTCTTCGGACAACGCTAGCTCTTCGGCTAACAAATGGAGATGAGCACCGGCCCTCTAGAGTCGGACATGACTGCACAAATGTGCGGGGGGAACCTTTCCTTTACCTTAAGCTTCATTACATGGGTCTTACATTTGTGTAGCAGAAGCACAATTTAAAGCATCCTTACTAGCTTGCTTTCTGATCAGTTGGTGTTATGTGAGTGGCCTCATCCCCTCTAGCAGCCATTTTGTGAATAGGCAATCCCCACTCCATGACACTCATTCTCTTTGAACTCCCCTGATCTGTTCTCAAATCATCAAATGTGCCTTTTGAAGCTACAGTCTAGCCGATCTTTTGGTCCTGAAATGGGTTAAAGCTCCTGGCCCTGGTCAAAGATAAGTGCTGGGTCTGTAATGGAGTCCTTCAATGACCACTTTCTCTGCTCCGCAACCAGGATTACCATATAGCTCGTACAGAGCAACCCACTGGAATGCCATTGCATTTCACCCAGGTTAAGTAACCCCACCAGAACCATAACAGTTATTAAATCTAATGTGTCTTTTATAATAAAGAGTAGCTCTTACTTGCAATTTATTTATTTATTTATTTTATTTTTATTTAAATCTTATTTTTTATTTAAATCTTATTTACTCTCTCGGGGAAGAAGATCTATTTTTGTATTTGACAACTGTTTCAAATGTCCTATAGCTCAGTGGCAGAACCCATGTTTTCAAAACAAATGATGCTGAATTCAACCCCTGCACCTCCAGATATTAGCTGGGATAGATCTCAACCTGCCGTCCTGTAGAGTCACCTCCAGACAGTGCAGCAACAGATAATACTGAACTCTGTGGATCCCCAAAGTGACTTGGTATAATGCATTTCCTATCAGGCCATCCTAAGCAGCTGTTTGCTGACAGTAGAGCTCTCCTTGTTCCAGCTCCTTGGCTAGGAGGCCAAAGTAGAGGGAGGTTAACTGACTTGTTCCAAGACATACAGTCCAGGTCTTTCAGAGCCAAGGTTGAATTCCAGCTGTCTGCTTAAGCCACTGGAGCTCTTGTAAATGTTAGTGTGAGGTTTCCTGCCAGCTCTCAGCTTCACCCATCAGAATACAACAAGCAAGTGAGTCCAAAAGACTTTCGCCAAGTAGCTGTGGCAGAGTACAGATGGTCTAGTTTCAAAAAGCTGGTGAAGATAGAATGGTACAGAGATTTACTTATGTATCATGACGAACTGGTCCCCAAGTCTTGTAGTGCTATTCAACTACTGCCTTAGAAAAACACAAAACAATACATGTTGTTGTTGTTCAGTCGTTAAGTCGTGTCTGACTCTTCGTGACCCCATGGACCATAGCATGCCAGGCCTTCCTGTTAAAACAATACATAGAAAAGTGTAATTTGCAATAACACTGTGGATGTTATTTGCTTTATAAAAAAGAGAGAGATACAGAGAGAAAGATGGATGATAGATATTTCTTCAAAGTCAGAACAATATGTTAAATTGAACATCCAGATGTGGTTATAATATGCCAGTGAAGAGGTATGGTTCCAGGGCTTCTTCGATGGTTCAAAATTCACTCCTTTCTTGTGATGCCTTCCTCCAGGAATGGAGACCAGGGCAATTTGAAAACATGGATCTAGCTGAATCATGATGAGAGCCATTCTGGAGCCAGTTTGGTCTAGTGGTTAAGGTGCTGGGCTAGAAATCATGAGTCTGTGAGTTCTAGTCCCACCTTAGGCATGAAAGCTGGCTGGGTGACTTTGGGCCAGTCACTCTCTCTCTCAGCCCTAGGAAGGAGCCAATAGCAAACCAGGAGACTGAGAGTTCTAGTCCCGCCTTAGGCATGAAAGCTGGCTGGGTGACCTTGGGCCAGTCACTCTCTCTCAGCCCAACTCACCTCACAGGGTTGTTGTTGTGGGGAAAATAGGAGGAGGAAGGAGTATTAGGTATGTTCACCGCTTTGAGTTATTTATAAAAATAATAAAGGCGGGATAAAATTAAATAAATGAATGAATAAAAGCCTTCTTTTCCTTTAATTATTAAAACAACACCTAGACAACGTATGTCAGGGAAGGCTGTGTTATCTTGAGCAAACTCACCTCACAGGGTGGCTGTTGTGGGGAAAATAGGAGGAAGGAGTATTAGGTATGTTCCCCGCCTTGAGTTATTTATAAAAATAATAAAGGCGGGGTAGAAAATAAATAAATAAATACATAAATAAAATGCTCTCTTCAGCAATCCTTTGGTGTCTGCATATAACAGCTGTTCCCAACAATAGCAAACTCCAGAGGGACACAAGGCAATCCATGAGAAGGAGAAAGGGAGGAGAGGAAATTGTGCAAGAAACTCAGGGAATATTTCTGGCATCCAGGACACACACCCTGGATTGGCAGGACCCAGAAAACAGAGTAGCAGACACCAGACTCCTTTTTCCTCATCTACACTGGGCATGTAAAGAGTGCTCCCAGTCAGCTTGTTAACTGATTATATTGGGAAGCCTATGGATAGGGGTGTGTGTGTGTGAATGTTTTCAGAGCTTAGGTGTGAAAAGCTGCAGTAAGGTTATTTTTCATAGGGTCATTAATGCTTGGAGGGGTGTCCACAGGGGTGGTCAGCAACATCAAAATGGCAGGCATGACTTGGTGATCAAAGCCCTGCTACTTTTTAACATGCATCTTACACATACTGTATAAATAGGGCCAGAGTTTTGATCACCCCGTTGCACCCGCCATTTTGACATCATTGACCCTCTACTTCTGCATGCCATCAGGTGGTTGCGTTTACAAGAAGACGTCTCCAAGCTTGGTGGCTTGATGTTTGGTGGCTCTTGCAACCAACTAGTGCAGAGAGGTGTGTTCAGAGATTGCCAGGACTCTGACAGTGAGTTGTATAATAGAGACCTCAGCTTTTCCAGCCACTTCCTAATCCCACCTCTTTTTCTGAGAGAGCTGCTTAGATAGGCAGTTTGTTTATTTATTTATTTATTTATTAATCAAATTTATCACCGCCCATCTCTACCACGGTAGACTCTGGGCGGTTTACAACAAATGTTAAAATTAAAGTTAAAAATAAATAATCATTAAAATACAATAAACAGTACAATAAATAAGAATATAAAAATCCAGAGGATGGTAGGATCTTAAAAGGAGGTCATTATTAAACTAACCACCCCCAGGAGGAACTATCTCTACCTTTGTCCCACGCCAGGCGGCAGAACCAGGTTTTTAGGGACTTCCTAAAGGCCAAGAGGGAGGACGCCTGCCTCACCTCTGGGGGCAAGATGTTCCACAGGGCGGGCGCTATCGCAGAGAAGGCACGCCTCCTGGACCCCGCTAGATGGAATTCCTTTGTTGACGGGGTCTGCAGCATGCCCTCCCTGCATGACCGGGTGGGGCAGGTAGATGCAATTGGGATGAGACGGTCCCTCAGATAGCCTGGCCCCATGCCATGTAGGGCTTTAAAGGTGATAACCAACACCTTGAATTGGACCCGGAAGCAAACTGGTACCCAATGCAGCTCGCGGAGCAGTGGTGTTACATGTGCTGATCTTCTCGCACCCATAACCACTCGAGCGGCTGCATTTTGGACCAGCTGAAGCTTCCGGATACTCTTCAAGGGTAGCCCCATGTAGAGCGCATTGCAACAATCTATATGAGAGATGACAAGGGCATGAGTGACTATTCGGAGGGCCCCTCAATCCATAGAAGTTGCTATGCAATTGCCTCATTTTTGATTGGGTTATGGTGGCTCACAATAGAACTGACAAGGGAGGTCACTTTAACCCAGAATTAACCTGGGGAATGTTAAAACTGCCCCTCCATAACCCCACCGCTGACTGGGCTTAGGCATAACGCCATCACCTGGTTCATGATCCAGTTTCCACCGTTGCTTATTTTGTGGCTTGTATTACACTCATGCTTCATTGGCATTGGCATCCAAGTAATTCCAAGGCAGTGAATTTTTTTTCTTATCACTGATAAAGCCCTAAATGGGCATCAGAAAGTCTACTTCTTTTGACATGACCCTGTTTCGGTTATAATCATTTTTGGTGACCTTATTCTAGAAATGTGGCTGGTGGAATGCAAGATAAGGGAACAGCAGTTCACCATTGACTGAATCCTCTCCAGGAGAGATTAGACTGGCCTCTTCCTTAATTATTTCTAAGTGAATGAGTGAAATGTTTTCATTCAGTCATGTTACACATTTTCTACCTTGTTTTTATTCTAGACATTAGTTGATTTTTACCCAGGTTTACAAAACTGGCTGGTAATAATAAGATTATAGTTATCATATTAAGATTTTCTTTGTTCTTTGTAAACTGCCTCATAGGCCAACTAGTGTAGAAATTATTAGTAAGTAAATACGTTGCATATATCAGGTCACAAGCCCAAAGAGATTCCATTGTAAACTGCATATGGCAAATTGCACACCTTACAGAGCAGCAAACCAGACAAGGAAATGTGTGCCAATGCAGAGTTGCAATTAAAGGGCACTTTGCTCAAACAGCCTGTGTCCACAATTGTCAGCCTTGCAAAGTAGTCCAGACAAAAAATACACCCATATGAATTAATTCTACTTTATTGTAAGGTTACATTAAGAGAATCTTGCAAATCTGAAAGTACATTCCCCCACCCCTGTTGCCTTTACAGCCCAAGAAACTAGGGAAGGTCCCTTCTGAGATGTTTGCCCCACCCACATTCCTTCTAGGGGCTTAGCTGCCTCTTATCTGACTGTTGCCCTGGCTGCAGCTCTTTCCCCTGGCTCTCAAGGTCATGGTCACATACCATTACAATACAGGTAGTCCTCACTTAACAACCATTCTGTTAACATTCTATTTTCCCACTTCTTGGTTTCTTCAATCCCCTTTCCTTGAGTGTTTTTTATGTATCATAAACATGGGTGTTAACTGAATTTATGTAATTTATATAATGGTATATTTGGCGCTTAGTATGTGCCTTCCTATCAGGAAAGATAAAACTTTGAATGATTACTTAAGCAACTTCATCTAGATACGTTAATACGAATCTTAGGCAGCAAAAAGCAAATTCTGATTTCTAGAAAAATGTGAGTGTTTAACCCTTCTGTAAGCTGTTGTTGTTGTTGTTGTTATTGTTATTATTATTCAGCAGCAGCAGTCAGGGAGGGAGATCAAAAGGGTCAGGGCTTTGATCATATAGTTGTGGCCAGCATCTTGAATTTTTTTACCTATCCTGTGGACACCCATAATAGTAGAGGTGGTGGTGACAGTAGTAGTAGTTATACTGTAAATTGGGTTACCTTTTGTCCTCAAAAGCTTTCTGATGTTTTTCTGTTTTGGTGTTATTGACCATCATAAACATCATCCTACCAAGAGAGGCATTTTTATTCTTTCTTTGTCATGGAATGAAAACTGTACTTGTAAGAACCTTTATTGCAGTGATAGACGAGCATGTTTTGCCATGTATAATTGGGCCAACATGCCTACAATCGTGTAATTTAATTTTTAAAAAACCCTTTCTATTTTTCACCTAAAATAAACAAGAACAAAAAGTTAGTTGGGATGGATTTTTCTTTCTTTCCATCATCCTGAGATTATGTTTTCCTGAATAAATGTTTTGCTTCTAATGGTCTGGGACTGTAAATAGATGATCTGATTTGAATGTTTTGTTCAGCTATTCTTTGTCAGTGTTTTTAATCTGTCAAGTAGAATTTGAAAACTCTGTTAGGGCTGTTCCTGATTATTTATCATTCAACTGAAAAGCACAGTACAGCTCCTTAATATAATCAGCATAACACCGAAACATACACTGACAGTCCAATTGCATATGCAGAGAGGAGGCAAGAACCTGAAGACAGGCCAGAGGTATATTGAAGCTTCACATGCCTCACTGATCAACATAAACAAAATAAATAAATAAATAACTGTTGCTGTTTTCCTGGGGCAGAGTAGCTGCCTTTTGAATGGATAATAGCGTGTGTTGATTTATGAAAGGATGTGTTTCTCCAGTGACTTTTACTGTATCATCATAAAAGCTCAGTTCTAAGAAGTACATTAGGCTGAACCGTTCTGTTTGCTCCTGTCTTGAGTTCACTGCAATCTCCTTTGGTTGTTTGGCGCTGCTGATGAGACTGAAAAAGAAGTTATTGTCAACCAGCCATCAAACATCAGACAGCTGAAAATAGTCCAGAATAATTCTTCACTTCAGCTGGTAACAGAACTCAGCCCTGTGAATAGACAGGCAACTGATGTTGAAGCTTTTTCTATAATTCATTGTTACCAGTAATGTGGGGCTTCCAAACACGGACAAACCTGAAATTACTAACAGGTGCAATTTTCATAAAGGACCTGTAGGAATGAAAGCCCAGGTATTTGTACACCAGTGTCTCTATATCCCTCCGTTTCTATAATTATAGAAGAAGATTAATATTAAGCAAGCAAAACTGAGGCAAAAGGAAGCTAACATTATGAAATCCTAAAGGAAAGGCATTCTACAATTGCATAAATATTCTGTAAGCCGCCCGGAGTCACTGTGTGTGAGTTGGGTGGCCTTATAAATTTGTTTAATACATAAATAAAAATAAAATAAATAAATAAATGTCAGTAGATTTGAAGAAAAAGAGAGCTATATTGATCCATTAGGGGAAAAAAAGGAACAATGCATGGTTGAACAATGTCCTAAAGAGGATCAGCCAAAATATCACTACAAAATGAGCAAGCAGAGTAGCTAGAGGAACATCCTGCCCCCCCGCAAAATGGCAGTGAAAACAGGAAAGAAAAAAATAGACTAGAAGCTGTTGCCATAAAGTCTGCATTAGCTCCAGTTGCAAGCTGGTGAATGAAGAGTATGCAGCTCTAGCTATCAGTTTACATTTAGGGTTCTGGCAGGAAAAAACCAATGGTGGCCACCCTATTTCTGTAAAGTTAAAGTAGATATTTCTTTAAAGTAAACTAGACCACCTCTAGTCTACAGCAAAACACACAGATTCTTGGTTTTGAAGAGAGCAGAAGTTAAGGGAAGTATGGCCACCTTCGGGAAAGCCAAGCTAGAGATCCATATTCGTTTGTTCATATATTTAGATGAATTTCTGGAACGGTTTTCATGTCCCTTTTTCTTCTCTGCCCCTTTTACTTTTGTAAGTACAATATGAGGAGAAGGAGGGCAAGCATTACTAATGCTACTTTACCACACACTGTCAAGTACTTATAAACCCTATTTATAGCTATAGTTAAAAATTCAGATATGAAGTACTCCATTAAAAGACCACTTTAACGAGCCCTCAGAGAAAATATCTGACAAAGGCGTTTGAGCTCATAACTGCTTGCTTGTCCTGGGTTTCTTGCTTGTTAACATTCATAAAATATAGATACTGTGAATGAAAAGCAGCACTTTGTAGATTTCAATGTGCTATCAACAGATTGTGTTGTGTGGTTAAGAAATGCACCACTAGAGCTTAATTGCCATGTTGTCATTTATCTTTAGATGAGTGAAGAACACCTCTTTGGTTAGAGCTCTCCTCCCTAAGGCTTTTGTTTCTGGTGACTCACTGGGTCAGCATCTGGGAGGATAATCTCAGAGATATCATCCAAGTCTATTAGGTTAGAGTCACAGAGCAAAGCTTAGATGTAGTGCCAGGTTCAGGGTGGCTGAGGAGTGACCTGACAGCTGTAACAAACCTTTGGTGGGATTGAAAGCAATGAAAAAAGCTGCCCTTTGACTTATGGGATCCTACAGTATCATCGCAGGCAGTAGGACCGTCATGAGGGAGCTGGGGAATAAAAGAAATCCAGATAATAAAATTGGATTACTTATTCTCTATTCTCTTTCTTTTCTTCTTCATCTCATACTTTCAATAACTAATAGCTAACTGTGGATTTTGGTCTTTAGGATATCTATGCCAGAAGCTGCTTTGCACAGAATCAGCCTGTAGGTCCATCTATCCCGGGCCGTCAGGATGAACTGGCAGCAGTCCTTCTGGGATGCAGGCAGGGGTTCCTCTCAGACCAGCTGGAGAGACTGGAACTGGGGCTTTTGCATGTAAAGCAGGTGCTCTACACATAAGCTACGTTCTCCCTCTATGGGCTTTGTGAGCCTACCACTGCTCAAGGGAAACTCAAGGCCAGGAAAGATACTGTATACCTCGATGAAGGTTCTCAGTCATCCAGGTGGAACAGTCTGTGGCTTGAATCATGTCAACTGGATTTCTATTTTCTCAGTAGAAACGTTTCACTCCTTATCCAAGGAGCTTCTTCAGTCTGAAGAAGAAATAGAAATCCAGTTGAATAGAAATCCAGTTGACATGATTCAAGCCACATACTGTATACCTGTCTCAGAGAATCTGGGATCGATATCTGCCTGTGATCAAGGATCGCCTAGGCTGTTCAGGAGTCAATCCAGTAACCAGATCCTCTTGTTTGGGGCATAGAAGATATCCAAAGTCATCAATTGTAGATTTGAGAGAAATGAATCTGTATGCCCCACTTTTTTCCTTGGATTTGGTCACTCCTGTCTTGTTTGTGCAATCACATAAATAAACATAAGGAACACAAGATACAGCTTTGTGCTAATTCAGACTAGATCTGGCTTACACATCGCATCAGGTCATTGTTTGCTTAATCTTGATTTGTTGAATCAGTCACAAGCAGGCTGAGTTCAAACACATCAGACTGAGGCTTAATGACTAAGCTATAAACCAGAGTTTAGAAAGCACAATGACTGGGTTCCTGCAACATATTAAGCCACCAGGAAGCAAATGCCATTATACTTTAGTATGATGTGTGCGCCTGTCAAAATATCAATCTGGTTGAGAATTGATTGGCCTGGTAGTGATAATAACTTTCTCCAGGATCTCAGCCAGGAGTCTCTGCTACTGTCCTGCTATTTAACCCTTTTTCAAATGGAAGACTTTAGCCTAGGATTTCAGAACCTGGGATCTTCTGCATGGAATATTTTGCCACTACTGTACAGTATGTTCTACCTCTCAGGTATAGCTCCTCCCCCAAACAGTGCTACATTATTAGTGTAGGGCAGAGTACTTGCAGCTGACTAAACCCTTAACTCTGCCATGAATTCACTAAATGACCTGGGATGACCAAAAAAGATGCTAGGTTTGATAGGAGCTTGAGTAAAGTGGCTCTCCACTGCTACTTTTGGTGGGCCATCCCATAAAACGTGAGTAAGAGATGGGAGGATCCAAATATTGGGGATAGGAAAGCTGAGGTTTGCCTTCAAGAGTGCTGATGGCAGTACTAGAGGCAAGCTGTGTTTTCTCTATGCTGGATTCTGGACATTGACTACTCATAGAATGGACTCACATTTGTTTACTCAGAAATACATACAACTGCGTAGAGTGGGTTTTCTCCAAAAGAAGCACACATGAGATTGCAACTTTAGATTGCAGCTACCTTCAATATGGGGACGATATCCATGGCCAGATGGAGAGCTTCAAGGAGACATGGAAAAATGCAGTCGTGGATTCTCTCTCATATCTCCCTACCAGCTTGCATATCTCATGATATCTGATGTTCAGAATCATCAATGTTGGAAGGACCTATAGTGGGGTGGCTTGCCTTCTTTGTTCCAAACCTCACTGTCTTTGGACAACTGTACTTAACACAGTGCATGTGTCCAAGAAAACAAGTTGAAAGCTCTGTGCATCATATCTAATTCCTGATCATGAACATTTGCAATAGAATTTGACAGGTGCAGTGACAAAGACGAAGCATCTCATTGTTGCTTTATACAGTAGATCTACTTCCATTCTAAATTCTTGGTTATTTGATGGGTTGTGGATGGGACTTTTCTCCAAACAAATGTAGAGTGGATTGGAAGCCTTCAGACTCTGCAGGATGGACTTCTCCTGCCCTAACAGAACCAGCATGCAACACAGAGGAACCTTTTCTCAATCTATATCTTGCTAGGGACCCAAGCTTCTCCCAAGGAGATCTTTTCAGCCATTGTTCATCTTTCAGCCAATGAACAGTCAGTAGATCATTCCAAACTTGGGCCCAAAACAGACCACAATTCCCTGGAACTGCAACTTGAGAGTGATCACTAGAGGTCCCCTGAAAGTAAAATAAAGTGAATTGAAAAATTATTCTTGCCATTTCTGCTGGGATTTCCCCTATTCTGAGCAGACGTCGTCTTTTCTTGCTTTTATGAAGGATTGTTAAGAATAAGGTGATGATGGCAGTTCTATTCATAGCTGGCAGTGTGGGGAAAGCACCTCCAGAAAGCCAGCCTTGTACCCAACACTTACTGGCAGCACGGAAAGCAGGCCCTTACGTTTAGCAGTGAAACTCTCCTCCTCCTTCCACAGGAAGCAGTGCTCTTCCCAAGCAACAATAACACTCAAATGGGTAACTTTGGATACTGAACTTCAAGTAGCCAAAACCTCTGCAGTCATGGACCTTTTATGGACCCCAAGTGAAAACTTTAACATGATACTAAAAGAGTAGAATGAACAAATATGTCTCTGGGCGGTCACTGAAGCCTCATAATCATCTTTGCTTTCTCAGTGAGAAGATGCACAGGCCTTGTTTGATGCTTGTGTTATAATATATGGAATTACGGCTTTTCTTTTTCTTTTACAGCTGACATGAGAATTGCTTTAACTGCTATTGGTGTTCTTTGCTTCCACCGACAGTTCTCCTCCCATCACTGAAGTAAAACTCCAGCCCTTATTCTTAGGCATGTGCAAAAGGTTTTAAACATAAAACTTCTGATCTCAAAGCACCTGTTTGAACCGTTCCAAGCATGAAGCAAAACATGTGCAACTCTTCAAGATGCATGCTTGTGTGTCTGTACCGAGCACTGCAGTTGGACTGCTGTTTTGTGACTTGTGATTGGTCTGGTTTGCTTCCCTTTTTTTCTAGTCTAGCCAGGGCAGTAGAAGGGCCCAGACATGTCCATGCTCTGCTTAGTTTAGACTGAATGGGGTGTTCAGGCAGTTGGAGTGTTGAGGAAAGAAGCGATTAAGCAGATGGCTTGCTTATTTATTTATTTTATTATTTAAATTTGTATCACCGCCCATCTCCCCCCCACCGGGGGATGCTTTATTTATTTATTTATTTATTTATTTATTTATTTATTTATTGCTTTTAAAATAACAATTAAAGAAAAACACAAGAATAATTATAATGCAGATACGTACATTTTCAAAAAAACAGAAACGCTTAAAAATGCTTTAAAATGAATAACAGAAAAAAACAAAGTACTATATTGTTACAACAGTTACAGTTCTATATATACTTATCTAATGTGAATATTATTCAAGTGCATATATATTTATTTCTAATACATTTATGTAACTATCATTCATCTTTAACCTACTGTATTTTGTATAAATGAGTTGCATATTTCATTACACTTGTCCATACAATGTCTACGTCTATAGGCAATCCGCTCATAGGGGGCAAGAGTAATCAGGTCTTCAATCATTGCTGGACTTGAATCTGACAGGCTGCAAAAAAAGCAGGAGAAGAAGAAGAAGAAGAAGAAAAAATCCTAGAATAGGCTGAACTAAGGAGATTTAAAAAAATTAAAAATTAAGAAAGCCTTGTAGGATAGATATAGTAATTGAAAAGAATGTTAAATAGTTTAGTTCCTCTGTTTGTTTTATAATCTGTTGGCTGAGCAGCCTAAAAGATTTGGTTTTAAAATGTCTGTCCTTTCTCTTAAGGGGGCTTTTTTGATAACAGATGCTAACTGAAACATTTTTTTATTTTAGGTTGGTGAGAGCAGAGCTTTGTTCCCATTGCCTCTTATGGGGTTTTATTTTAATACTTTCAAAAATGTTTTAAAAAATCATGCCCTAGGCTGAATTTTCTGCAATCTCTGTGGTAGGTAGCGTTCAGCATACACTAAGGGTGAAAAATAAGAGAGCAACAGTTAATCCCAGGTTCCCTTTTTTTTCTTACAGCTGGAACACCCAACCTGTTTCAAGTTTTGTTCTGACAGAAAAAAGAAATAATAATGATGGAACGTTTTGAACAGGGTTATTTGTTCTAAACTCAAAATGAAACATGGGTTCTTTTTTGTGCATACCCCTACTTATTTCCACAGTTCTGGGTAACAGCACTTTAATAATGAGAGCACTTTGGTAAGAATTTGATAAACATTGTAATAATGGTGAGGAGGAGGCCAGTAGGGTACCACCAAGGTGGCTGTAGTTGCCAGATTATAGTAAATTTTATTAGGTTTCAAGAAAAGAATAAAAACTACAAAAACAAAAAACAAAAAACTACAAAGAAAGAAAAAAACTAAAAAAGTGCAGAAACACAAGAGAATTTTTTTTTAATTTACAAAAGATGTGGCTTCCGACTTTTAACAGCAAGGATATACAAAATTTCCATAATCAATCTCTTACTCTATATTAAACCAAAACACCACATTATTTCTATAAGTCATTCCACTTTATTACATAATAAAAATCAGTAAGTACAGTTACTCCTCCCCCTTATATTAAAATTAAAAAAAAATCATATAAACCTCCTAAACATCTTTCTCCCTTCCAAAAGATAAAACATATTTAATTATTCCCTTCCTACCATTATTCAATACATTTCTGTCTACTATAATAAGAATCAAATTAAAAAGCACATAAGTTGTCTGCTATTATACTTAATAGTACAACAATTTTAATAATCCCGATCTTAATAAACCCCAAAACAAAGACAATTCAAAACAGTAATTCCATATCTTTAAAAGGGAATAACATGAATCAAATCCTTAAAGCAAACCAAATAAACATTCTTTAACCCTAATACAACAGTTTTAATAATCTTAATCTTAATAAACCCAAAACACAAAGCCAATTCAAAACAGTAAATGCAAATCTTTAAAGGCAAATAGCATCAATCAAATCCTTAAAGCAAACCAGATGAACATTCTTCAACCCTTATCCCACTTCAAAATAAACCAAAGCAGTTACATATCCCCACAATGTGCACAAAGCTTTCCTCTTGAAAGAATCAAACGGCCAACTGCCCCCCTCAAAGATTCCAGGTTCTTTTCATGGCATTCCACCAGGAGATCGATTTTACTTATGGCTTGCAGATCACTCTCTCCAACTCCATTATCCAATCTTCATCCATCATCTCGATAAAAATCCCAATCTGAGTCTTAAAAAAAACCTTTCTATCGCTCTTAAATTCCTCAATTTCATCCACCACATCCCCAACCTGATGGCACATTTTAGATCTCATATTTTTCACAATGTCCTGGATATCTTGCATAAAAGTTTGATAGAAGTCAGAAGAAATCTGTTTAAAATCCTGGTGAAGGTCAGAAAAAATCTGTTTGAAATTCTCCATGTCTCACACAATAGATTATGGCGCCCCCTAGGAGCTTTACCAATGAAAGTCGAAGATATGGAAGAGTTCCAAAATGTGTTTACATAAAGCGAGATTGAGATAGCAGACTTTTCTCAAGGGAAAGTGAAAACAGAAAGCTGAAGGTTCAAATCAGCCGATTCAACATGTAGGAAAATGCTAATATCTTCAAATTTAATACAAAAATAATAACAGGAAGACAATTGTTTACTCTCAATCTTTGGAATTTCCTTTGGAAGGAAAATGAAATCCAAAACTTAAAACAATTTTTTTAAAAAAAAGTAATCCCAAAAATTACGTTAAGCACCAAGAGAACCAGCTTCTCCTCGCTGTAGAAAGCCTCTCTTGGGGTACATATACCATAAAAAAAATACAACTTGGTGATTTAGAAATGGGGTGGCCAGTCTTAGTGTCCCTTTAAGGCTACAGCGTGGCTTGGAAATGGTGACGTCCCAGCCTCCCAACTGCTCTTACTAGTCAAGTGCAAAATGCTGTTTGTGATCTTCTGGTTGCAAGCAGCTGTCCGGAGGACAGATGGGATGATTCCAGATATTCTCCTTGATCTGGAGAATGTTTCTGGGCTTCAGGAAAACCTGCCTGAGCCCGAAAAAAGTTACTGAATTGTCATCTCTGCCCACTGAACCAGCGGGCACAGCCGTTCAATCTGCCATTCCCACCAGAAGCCCCCTTTAAAACATTCTTGATTTCTTCAATTACCCTAGATATGTGGGACTCCCAATACCTTCACCCCAGTCAGTCTGGCCAGCAGTAAAAGACTTTAGGATCTGTAGCCTAACTTCAGCCAGAGACATCTAGTTTTCCACCCATGGTTTAAAATAATCTACTGTATATAGTTGAATGCATTTTATCCCATTCTTCATCATAAAAGATTCAGTTCAGAGCTGGTCGTAGAATCTACAGCTGCTATGGCTCCTGTCCTCTCCCCACAATCATTTTCTCATCCTCCTTTCTTCTACATCAGCTGTGGCCAACAAGAGTTTACTCCTAGAACCTACAGCAGTATTTCTCAACCTTGACAACTTGAAGGTGTGTGGACTTCAACATCCAGAATTCCCCAGCCAGCTTTGCTGGCTGGGGAATTCTGGGAGTTGAAGTCCGCACATCTTCAAGCTGCCAAGGTTTAGAAACACTGACCTACAAGGAAGAAATGTGGGACCCTGGAAGAAGGATAAGAATCGAACAGCAAGGTTGTTTGCATTCTGGTAACCCCACTATGCCCCAAGATACACTTGTGACAAAAGATACTTGAGAGATGTCATGATGCCAAGTCAGCCGGCCATTTTGGGTTTTTGAAAACTATGCATCTATTAAGGCGGCAATTTTGGTGGCCATCTCTACGCAAGGATGTGGCCAGTTGCCCAATGTGCGCTATGTCAAAAAGAGTGGGGGGCAAGCCCAGGGGACTGTTACAGAACATGGCAAGCCCCAACCAACCTTGGAAGCAGATAGCTATGGATTTTATAGTGGACTTACCAGAAAGTCAGAAGAAAACATGATTTGGGTGGTGATTGATTTGTTTTCAAAACAAGCTCATTTCATTCCTTGTACTAGTATACCTAATGCGGGGCAATTGGCCAGGATGTTTGTTCAGCACATCTATAGATTACATGGGACCCCCAAATGGATTATAAGTGACCGAGGGGTACAGTTCACCTCCAAATTTTTGAGAGCATTCCTGAAGCTGATTGGCGTGGAGCAAGGGCTAAGCTCTGCCCACCACCCTGAGACTGACGGAGCCTGTGAATGGGCTAACCAGGTGTTGGACCAGTACCTCAGGTGTTACATCAGCTACCAGCAGGATGATTGGGTGGACTTACTTCTGTTCGCAGAAGTAGTGTATAACAATTCAGTTCATCAAAGTACTGGTTTTTCTCCATTTCAGGTGGTGAATGGGCAAGAGTTTGTAGCCTTCCCAGAATTGCCCAAAGATCAAACTAAAATCATTCCTTTAGATGAATGGATGAAACACATAACTGATAGCTGGCCAGTGATAGAGAAAGCGCTGGCAGATGCTAAGGAAACCTACAAGAAATACGCTGATCAAAAAAGGGCACCAGAATGGCAATTAAAAGTGGGTGAGGTTCATTTGTCTACAAAGTTCCTAAGGACTTGGAAACCCTCGAAGAAGTTGGGTCCAAAGTATGTGGGACCTTTCCCTATCACCAAAGTAATCAATGATGTAACAGTACAATTACAGTTACCAAAAAATCTAAGGAAAATCCATCCGGTTTTCCATTGCAGCTTGTTGAAGTCAGTGAGGGACTCAGAACATTGGCATCCATAACAACCTACACCAGTCCCAGTGATGGTCAATGGGGAACAGCATTTTGAAGTGCAAGACATACTGGATTCTTGATGTCATTGTGGGGGGCTGCAATATTTAGTACAGTGGAAACATTTCCCTAAGGCTCATAGTGAGTGGGTAAACAGCCACCATGTGCAAGCACCCCAATTAGTGAAAACAATTCATAAGTTCCCAACAAAACCAAAGTAGGGGAGCCCTAAGAGGACAGGAAAGGAAGGCATGGGATATCCAGAATGTGGGATGGAATGTGTGCCTCAAATGTGTATATGTATTCTCTCAGTAAAATCTTCGAGTTGGGAGATTTATTTTAAGGGGGGCGGTATGTCAGGACGGAGCATCCTGCCAGCACAGTTATGGGGGATGGAAGTAGTCTGGCATTCCTGCAGGGTCGTTAGGAATGTTTTGTAACAGTAGTCTGATGTGACTGCAAAGCCTCCAGGAATGTTGATTAGTATTGTTTAGTCGAATGGGCTGGCGCCAAGATTGGCCCGGATGGGCTGTCAGCTCATTAGTGAAGGATTGGGGCTGAGTAGTATGGAACCGGGGAGAGCGTGGGGAGGAGATGTCACGGAGTGACTCCCCCAATGGGTGGGCTGGCACAAGGTAAAGAATGTAAAGGCCATTTAGCGCAACTGTCCCTCATTCTAGTCTTTGCATTGGAACGGATCACTTGCTTTAATAAAGAACTCTTTCATATCCTTGATGGCTTGTCATAAGAGTTTCTGAATTAACAGCTGACGGATCAGAACCATCACAAGAGGTTTAAAAAGGTAGTGATGAGGAGAAAGAAAATGTGTGGGAAGGAGACTAAAAAGGAACGGTGTCCCATTTAGGTGGTTTGGTGTTTTCATTCATAATATCCTTGCCTGCTCAAACTTAACCAAATCCCATTTTCCTAATTTCAAGGTACATCTAGACCAGTGTTTCTCAACCTTGACAACTTTAAGATGGGTGGACTTCAACTCCCACCTGGCTGGGGAATTCTGGGAGTTGAAGTTTACCCGTCTTAAAGTTGCTAAGGCTAAGAAACACTGATCTGGACCATGCCTTCTTGTGTTCCAAGATTAGCAAATGTAGAAAGCAACCGAAGAGACAAGGGCTTTGCATCAAAACCATAACATTAATCTTAATGTATTTATGCACTTAACCCACTCCCTCAGTTCTTATGGCTTCTGGTAGGACATGTGCTGATTGCAGTGACTGACTGCCAAACTAAATATAAAATGTAAAATTCATATTGGGCCACATTGCTGTCTTTATGGAATTGAAGAGTGGCCCTATCTGGGTCAGGATCATCACGCATGGGAAACAGGAGTCTTAATCCTGTCATTGATACAGCCTGAGACAACCCATTACAGAGCTGGAAATTCAGGTTGTAAGTGTCTGCTTTAAATATATACACCTAAATGGCTTCTTTTATTAGGCAAAAGCTTCTTTGGGGGAAAAAATCAGATGCAAGGCCTGTTTTGAAATAGATGGCAATTTTTACACGTGAATTTTTTAAATAGGAGAATGAAACGTGATACCCCTCCAGCCATCTCTTTCTTCAGTGCCAAATGTGTAATTCAAAGTGCATACACAGCTTTTTGAATAAAACCACACATTTAACACACAAAAGCTACCTATGTGGATCCTCTGTATTCAGAAATAGTACATTTATACCGATAACAAATAACAAAAGGAGACCATCAAGAGGCCCGCCTCTGGCTCTGCTTGCAATGTTCTTGTTCCCACGGGGTCATCTAGCTGGCCAGGAGACTGAATACAAGAGAGAGAATATAGGAGCAGGTTGATCTCAGGTAATGAGCAGCTGAGTGATCGATAGGAGCTGGGTCTCTCTGCCTGTAACCTACTGAACGATTTCAGAAATCCACCAGTGGTTAATCTGTGGTTAGGGATGCACCACAGCAAAAGCAGATGACTGGGTTTAACCTACCCACCTCATGATACTATTCAGCGGTATTCTCAAGCCAGAAATAGATTAATTCAACCACATAACTCAATATATAGATGAAGCATTTAATCTCCCTAATTGGGGGTACTGACAATACAAAATGGGAGCAGCAAGCACCTTGACCTTAGAATAGAGAGAAGCAAAACAAAAGAAGTTCCCCTCATATATTAAGACAGGATCCACTTTAAACTGTTAAAATAAGTGACACCACCACCACCCCGCTCCCAAGAACCCACGTTTGAGATATATGCTTTAACTTTCCCCCAGCAGACAGAAAGACACACAACATGAGAGCTTGCAAGATTCATTTCCCTTTTCTTCCTCCGAGGGACTGAGATGTCAACATCTCATTTCCCTAAAATGCATCTAGTGCCCTGTCAACAGTTTTTCCATGTCAGCTCATGTGATAAGGGAGGTTTGCTGCAAGCAGCTGCAAAAAACAGCTGGTCTTTCTTTCCATGAGACAGGAATTAGAGTCATGGGATTTTTCCCCCCCAAGTATTTTACAGGAAAGGCAGACAAGTTTGCAAGGAGAGGCCTACATGACATACTGCAAAGTTAAGGCGATGCAACTTTATTTCTCCTTGCTCCATCTCTAAGTGTGATGCCTTTGTGCAAAAGACAAGAAAGTTCCTAGGTAGTTTATGCTTATTTTTTTCCCCATGTTCAAGGGTGTAAATCCACCTTATTCTCCAAAACCTGGTTCTAGAATGTGGAGTGGCAGGCAGTTAAATTTGATGTACAAGAATGACTCTATCAACCCATCACCTCTCTTCAAGTTTACATCAGTTGACAGCCTCATTAGTGAGTACATTTACTGAGTACCGGGATCAGGTTCATTGGCTTGGTGACATTTTTTCAATCTTTAAGAAAGGACTCCAGGTTAGCAATACCCTCATGATATTGGATTGTTCGTGATCAAGAATACTTGGTCAGAAAGCACTTTGAAGGCAACTTATTCAAATGAATAAGAGAGTCTCTCTACTCATAGGCAGATAGATGTTAATGTATCAGATTATTTTCATTTGTTTCGTCATTCATTCATTCTTGACCCAAATCAATCTCCTGCAGGATGAAGACCTCTTCAGCTACTTTCCAGCTGCTTATATGAAGATAAATAGGGACTGTGAATAAATCTGCATTATTTACAGTCTTAATTTAATTCAGATTTACCTCTTCTGATGTAATCTTCAATAAACAGGAGCTACAGGATTGTCAGGTGTAACATTTGGTGGGGAGGGAGAGAAAAGCCTAGGGCTATTCCCTTACCACTTGAAATTTTGAAGTCAGTGCTAAACACGTCTGAGATTAACAGGTGTGTTTTTTGTAGTAAAGGAAATGAGTAGCCTCTGTTTTAGATATTTATGATTAGCTACAATTTGCTTTCCACTTGGTGTCAGTCCCCAACCACCACTTCTGGGTTTAACAGAGTTGGATTGTATATCAAGTACAGAAAATTAAAACACATTTCTTCAAATTGAGTGTTGCTGCTTTTAAAAAGCTGTGGATGCTATCATACTGAACAAATACAAAAAGGTATCCTGAGCAGGAACTCAACATATAGTCAATAGACCCTGAATACAAACCAGAGAAATGGGAAATGGGTCATAGGTATCACAGCTCTTGTGTAGACAGGTTATTGATTGCAGCCAAGGTAAATAGCTATTTATTGTTTATATAGGTCAAGGTAAAAGGTTTTCCCCTGCACAGTCGTGTCTGACTCTAGGGGGCGGTGCTCATCTCCGTTTCTTAGTCGAAGAGCCAGTGCTGTCCGAAGACACTTCCGTGGTCATGTGGCTGGCATGACGTGTGCAGAATGATGTTACCATCCCACCGAAGTGGTACCTATTTATCTACTTGTATTTGCATGCTTCCAAATTGCTAGGTTGGCAAGAGCTGGGGCGAGTGCGGGAGCTCACTCCGTCACGCGGCGCTATAGGTCAAATGATGGTCAATTATTCAAGAGTACGATTATTAGACTTCTTGGACAAGTGGGAGACTCTTAGTTCTGCCTCAAGACATTTCACTACTTGAACTGGAGTCTAAGTGGTACATATGGAGATGTGCACACACACTCATACATACACACAAATGTGCACACGTGTATGCTGCTGAAGGCAACAAAAGCTTTGCTGCATTATTTCTTGCATGCATAGTTCTCTTCTGTCACTGATACAGGCTGCCATCTGAAGTGAGTCACTTCCCCTTATCTCATGGCCAGCACTGGTGGATGTGTCTGTTATTGTAGAACTGGGTTTCCTGCCAAGCCACTATAAAGCAATTATTAGAGTGACATGGACTGGGTTCACACATCACACTGAACCACAATATGGCTTATTTGGTTTTGGCTTAGTGTTTTGTGTAAAATCTGCCCTTGTGGTCTGTTAACCACAGTTTATGCTTTAGCATCATGTGCAAACCCAACCACAAAAATCAACTCTCAAATTATTAAAGGAAGCATCAGTAATCCACGGATTACATGTGACATAGTGAGAACAAGGATTTATCAGTGGGATATGCTAATGAACTAGCATCCTGGCTAAAATGTTGATAGTTCTGAAGATTTACCAATCCTTTGATTAAATTTTTCAATTGTTCACAAAGCATATGACTAAACTGGCATGGAGGAAACTAAACTGCACCAGCTCTGAAGAGCTTACTCATATCCAGCTTGTTCAAGAAGTTGCTAGCCTATCTATCATCCATCCATCCATCTATCTATCCATCTATCTATCTATCATCTATCTATCTATCTATCTATCTATCTATCTATCTATCTATCTATCTATCTATCTATCTATCATCTATCTATCATCTATCTATCTATCTATCTATCTATCTATCTATCTATCATCTATCTATCTATCATCTATCTATCTATCTATCTATCTATCTATCTATCATCTATCTATCTATCTATCTATCTGATTTATCACCGCCCATCTTCCCCAAGGGGGACTCTGGGCGGTTTTCAAAGCACCTTTAGGTCTAAGCTACTTTTTCCCAACTAAAGATTCTTCCAGCATCTTGGACCAAAAGTCCAATAATCCCCAGTCAGCACAACCTTATGATGGAAGTTAATGTAATGTAATGATAATGTAAGCATTTGGAAAATCACCCCAGTCTCCCACAGTAGAGGAGTCTGATGTATCCAGTACTTTGAAAAAACAACAGCTAAAAGGATTATATGCCCATCCATTTCTAACTCCCATGCCCTGATAATATAAGACAGCCTAATACAAGTACTTAACTTATTTATGAGTAAGAGACAGACAGACAGACACACAGAGATACATGTATGTGCACACACACATATTCATATAATAAGAACCACCAATAAGAAGCACTCTTCTAGCTTTTATAACTTTTGCAAACTCATGAAATGGAGTAATGGCGTTTGTTTGTTTCTACCAATGCTTACTTTCCAAAGAAGGCAGATGACAAAGAATGAAATATCCAGCACTTTGGTCTGAGAGCATATGCTTGTGTCTTAGATTATATCCTCCCTTTCTTCCAGGAGCTCAATATGACATTCATAATATTCCGTTCTCAAAGGAATATTCAACCTAGGCTTCCCTACTACATTGTTCTGGCTTTTCAATGTATAACACTACATGTTACTGTTACAACACTGCTACTATTAAGTATTTCTTGGCCTGGGAGGCTTGGAAGGGGAGCAAAGGGTGGTGTTGAGATTTGGAATGGGGGGAATGCAAAAGAACAATTTGAGGTTGTTCCTTCCATAGGATCCTTGCACAATTGAGAACCCCACTCACAGTTGTAGTTGCATGGACCATTATTTATTTATTTATTTGTCATATTTGTCTACCTCCCATCTCGCATGCAATGACTCTGGGCAGCTTACAGATAATAAAATGACAAAACACTAAAAACACTACAATATAAATATAAGTATAAATACATAAAAATACAGATAAAAACATAAAAATATGAAATATGAAATATAAAAAATATAAAATTCTGAAGGCAATAAGATCTTATCCTTGGCACCATCATGGTGCCAACCACCCCCATGAATGGCTATCCCCCCTCCCACCCCAAGCAAGGTGGCATAACCATGTATTAAGCCCCTTCCGGAAGGCCGGGAGAGTGGGTGCCTGTCTTACCTCCGGGGGTAACTTGTTCCAAAGGGTGGGTGCCACGGCAGAGAAGGCCCTCCTCCTGGACCCTGCCAATCGGCAATTCCTCATGGACAGGGTCCTTAACATGCCGTCTCTGCCTGACTGGGTGGGACGGGTCAATGTAACATGGGTGAGGCGGTTCCTCAGGTAACCTGGACCCATGCCATGTAGGACTTTAAAGGTAATAACCAACACCTTGAATTGGACCCGGAAGCAAACTGGCACCCAATGCAGCTTGCGTAGCAATGGTGTTATATGTGCCCTCCTTGGGGCTCCCAAAACTGCTTGCGTAGCCGCGTTCTGCAGCAGCTGTAGCTTCCAGATATTTTTCAAGGGTAGCCCCATGTAGAGTGCATTGCAGTAGTCTATGCGGGAGATGACCAGGGCATGAGTGACTGTTCGGAGGGACTTGTTCAAGAAGTTGCTAGTCTCTCCTTTTCAAAGCACCTCTAGGTCTAAGCTACTTTTTCCCAACTAAAGATTCTTCCAGCATCTTGGACCAAAAGTCCAATAATCCCCAGTCAGCACAACACAGCACATAATGCCTAAATGGGTCTCTTAATACTCACCCATAGCAAAGTAGTTCTTCAGATTTCAGACTTGTATACTTCTAGGATATATGTTTGTTGTTTATTCGTTCAGTCGTTTCCGACTCTTCGTGACTTCATGGACCAGTCCACGCCAGAGCTTTCTGTCGGCCGTCACCATCCCCAGCTCCCCAATGGTTGAGTCCGTCACCTCCAGAATACCATCCATCCATCTTGCCCTTGGTCTGCCCCTCTTCCTTTTGCCTTCCACTTTCCCTAGCATCAGCTTCTTCTCCAGGGTATCCTGTCTTCTCATTATGTGGCCAAAGTACTTCAGTTTTGCCTTTAATATCATTCCCTCAAGTGAGCAGTCTGCCTTGATTTCCTGGAGTATGGACTGGTTTGATCTTCTTGCAGTCCAAGGCACTCTCAGAATTTTCCTCCAACACCACAGTTCAAAAGCATCTATCTTCCTTCGCTCAGCCTTCCTTATGGTCCAGCTCTCGCAGCCATAGGTTACTACAGGGAATACCATTGCTTTAACTATGCGGACCTTTGTTGTCAGTGTGATGTCTCTGCTCTTAACTATTTTATCAAGATTTGCCATTGCTCTCCTCCCAAGAAGTAGACGTCTTCTGATTTCCTGGCTGCAGTCAGCGTCTGCAGTAATCTTTGCGCCTAGAAATACAAAGTCTGTCACTGCCTCCACTTTTTCTCCCTCTATTTGCCAGTCATCAATCAAGCTCGTTGCCATAATCTTGGTTTTTTTGAGGTTTAACTGCAACCCAGCTTTTGCACTTTCTTCTTTCACCTTCGTCATAAGGCTCCTCAACTCCTCCTCGCTTTCAGCCATCAAAGTGGTATCATCTGCATATCTGAGATTGTTAATGTTTCTTCCAGCGATTTTAACTCCAGCCTTGGATTCCTCAAGCCCAGCATGTCGCATGATGTGTTCTGCATACAGGTTGAATAGGTAGGGTGAGAGTATACAGCCCTGCCGTACTCCTTTCCCAATCTTAAACCAGTCCGTTGTTCCATGCTCTGTTACCGTTGCTACTTGGTCGTTATACAGATTCCTCAGGAGGCAGACAAGATGACTTGGTATCCCCATACCACCAAGAACTTGCCACAATTTGTTATGATCCACACAGTCAAAGGCTTTAGAATAGTCAATAAAACAGAAATAGATGTTTTTCTGAAATTCCCTGGCTTTCTCCATTATCCAGCGGATATTGGCAATTTGGTCTCTAGTTCCTCTGCCTTTTCTAAACCCAGCTTGTACATCTGGCAATTCTCGCTCCATGAATTGCTGGAGTCTACCTTGCAAGATCTTGAGCATTACCTTACTGGCATGTGAAATAAGTGCCACTGTTCGATAGTTTGAACATTCTTTAGTGCTTCCCTTTTTTGGTATGGGGATATAAGTTGATTTTTTCCAATCTGATGGCCATTCTTGTGTTTTCCAAATTTCCTGGCATATGGCATGCATCACCTTGACAGCATCATCTTGCAAGATTTTAAACAGTTCAGCTGGGATACCATCGTCTCCTGCTGCCTTGTTATTAGCAATGCTTCTTAAGGCCCATTCAACCTCACTCTTCAGGATGTCTGGCTCTAACTCACTGACCACACCGTCAAAGCTATCTCCAATATTATTATCCTTCCTATACAGATCTTCCGTATATTCTTGCCACCTTTTCTTGATCTCTTCTGCTTCTGTTAGGTCCTTACCATCTTTGTTTTTGATCATACCCATTTTTGCCTGGAATTTACCTCCGATGTTTCTAATTTTCTGGAAGAGGTCTCTTGTCCTTCCTATTCTATTGTCTTCTTCCACTTCTGCACATTGCTTGTTTAAAAATAATTCCTTATCTCTTCTGGCTAACCTCTGGAATTTTGCATTTAATTGGGCATATCTCCCCCTATCACTGTTGCCTTTTGCTTTCCTTCTTTCTTGGGCTACTTCCAGTGTTTCAGCAGACAGCCATCTTGCCTTCTTGGTTTTCTTTTTCTTTGGGACGTTTTTTGTTGCCGCCTCCTGAACAATGTTGCGAACTTCTGTCCATAGTTCTTCTGGGACCCTATCTACTAAATCTAGTCCCTTAAATCTATTCTTCACCTCCACTGCATATTCCTTAGGAATATTAGTGAGCTCATATCTAACTGATCTGTGGGTCTTCCCTATTCTCTTTAGTCTGATTCTAAATTTTGCAATAAGAAGTTCGTGATCTGAACTACAGTCAGCTCCAGGTCTTGTTTTTACCGACTGTATAGATGTCCGCCACCTTTGGCTGCAAAGGATGTAGTCAATCTGATTTCGGTGTCGACCATCTGGTGAAGTCCATGTATAAAGTCGTCTTTTAGGTTGTTGGAAGAGAGTGTTTGTTATGCACAGTGAGTTGTCTTGGCAAAATTCGATCAGCCTATGTCCTGCTTCATTTTGTTCTCCCAGACCATGCTTGCCTGTAATTCCAGGTGTCGTCTGACTACCCACCTTAGCATTCCAGTCTCCTGTAATGAAAATAACATCTCTTTTTGGTGTATTATACAGTAGGTGCTGCAGATCCTCATAGAACTGATCTACTTCTGCTTCTTCGGCATCTGTGGTTGGGGCGTATATTTGGATCACTGTGATGTTAAATGGCTTACCCTGAATTCGAATTGAGATCATTCTATCATTTTTTGGATTGTATCCAAGCACTGCTTTAGCCACTTTATTATTAATTATGAAGGCTACTCCATTTCTTCTGTGGTCCTCTTGTCCACAGTAGTAGATCTGGTGGTCATCTGATGTGAAGTGGCCCATCCCAGTCCATTTCAGTTCACTGACACCTAAAATGTCTATATTTAATCTTGACATCTCACCAATAACCACATCCAATTTGCCCTGGCTCATAGATCTTACATTCCAGGTTCCTATGGTGTGTTGATCTTTAGAACATCGGATTCGTCGTTCACCACCAGCACCGTCGGCCGCTAGCCGTCCTTTCGGCTTTGAGCTAGCTGCGTCATCACGTCTGGGGCTAGTTGAACGTATCCTCTGTTCCTCCCCAGTAGCATTTTGACCATCTTCCGACCTGGGAGTCCCATCTTCCGATGGTATACTGACATATCTTTGGTTGTACTGATCCATTTAGTTTTCATGGCAAGAATACTGGGGTGGGTTGCCATTACCTTCCCCAGGGATCGTATTTAGTCTGACCTCTCTGCCACGACCTTCCCGTCTTGGGTGTCCCTTCACGGTTTAGCTCATGGTTTCATTGAGGTGCTCAAGGTCCAGCACCACGACAAGGTAATGATCTCCTTTGCTGGAGCTCTAGGATATATACCCATTTAAATTGGTTGTAACAACAGACACAGACTGGGCTGTCGTAGCATAATAAATATAGTTTATTTAATCAGTTCATATTGAATAAACCACAGTTGGCTGAATTCACACATCAAGTTAAGCCTAAACCAAACATTTAGTGCCATATGTTAACTTTGCCATATACTGCAGTAGCTAGAAATATATGTGTTCTGGAGGAATATTCTCAGCAGTGTATTTGAACCTTCTATGAGCCAAGGGGCGATGCTCTTGTTCTTGTGTGTTGTTTGGCTTCTGCCTGACAACCCAATGAAAAGGTACTATGGAGCAGGCGAAAAGTATAGTAATTAACAAATGATGGTTCCTTAGAAGCCATTCCATGCCCCTGGAGGTCCTTGTCCTTGGTCTGAGATACAGTTAGCTAGCACTAGTTATTCAGCAGGATAGACAACTCTTGAACTTTATATGTTCAACGATTGAGCTCAAGTCTGGAGAAAAGTTCTTTCTTATTGCTTTTCACAGACATAGGTTGAATCTTGACACTGACAAATGGTTCTTGGGCTGAATGAATCTTTTTTATTATTATTTCTCTAAGGAAACCAATACCCCCCCTGAAAACAGACTCTTGAAAATACAATTTTTAGTAATTTTTTTCTCCCATTTCTCCCTGGCTGGCTGTACATCTGATGGGGAAAGTGTAGGAAACCTCACTTTCATTGTGTGCTCCGGCTGCAATCAACAGACTAACACTGAATCATTTTTTAGTTTTTCTTTTTCTTTTGAGCCCTCCCAACCTGCAGTCACATGCCATAGTGTTTTTGCTGTTTGTTTATGGCATCTGGATCATGAGATTTCATCTGTAGAGAATACAGTGGGAATGATGAGTAATGTGGCTATCATTACATGGAAATGGAATTCTGGCTTAAATTAGACGAAACACAGATCACTACCAGGGTTGTTATTATTATAACTACCTTCCATGACCATGGGAGACTGAAATGGGACAGAAGTGATCAAGAAACTCTTTGCTCCAGGATAAATTGTCTCCATTATTCCAGTATCATGGAAGTGCCCATTTACCCAGATTCCATTTCTTTCCTGCTCCTTAGCTCAGTCTCCCCAAACTGGTACCCACCAAACAAGGAGCCAAAGAAATCCACCCTGGATCTTGTTGGGAGTAGATTGGTACAACCTGGTCACGATGGACTTGAAACTAGAATTAATCATAGGTCCACTAGAGACAATCTACTTATGAACAACAATCTACAAAAACACAACTGAGAAACAATATACTTTTCTAAAAGATGCTGGATATAAATAGCAGCATTGTGCAGAAAAGAAAAAAATTACATGGGGAAATATATGTTTAAAATTTCTACATCCGGGAAATTAATGTAAGTGTCTCATCCAGGAAATAGGCATTTTAAAAAAGGCAGTTTATGTTAACAGCAACATGAATTGGGGAAGAGAACAACTCTGTATGTTAAACAATTAAAGAAGTTATCAGATACAGATTTTACTATTAATTAAAAAAAATTAAAACACTGACAATCTGGAATTCTGCTTTATTGACATGGCTATCAAAGGGAAATGAGCTTTGGAGTCCTTGGTGCTCTCTGAGCCTTGTTGTTTTCTTGCAGACATTTCATTGCCAGGCTAGGCAACATCTTCAGTGGAAATGAGCTTCTTTCGATCTGCACATCCTTAGCTATAGATGTTGCAGAGACAGTTACTGAGAAAATCTGGGCTATCCCACTCTTTTTTTTTATTTTATTTTCCATTGCACTACTCAGCCTTCCAGGACTGAGACTGGAACATTTCTCTTCTCCCATGCGAATGAATGAACAGCTATGACTTCAATGGGTGAAATCTCTACTACTTATTTAAATTAATGTCCAGAGTGATTTTGGGAGAAATGCTGCCTCAACTTCAACAAGGTCCTCACTTGAAGTCTTTTCATTTTCTCCACAGATATGTAGATGTATATCAAACTATAATCAAACTAGCAATCAAACCTATGAAGACAGAAGGGATGGGAAGCTAGGGGCTGTGGTACACTAGACAGAGATCTGAACCACCACATTTACCCATATAAGGAAAGAATGCAAGAACATACAATAATTTGAAATATAGAAAGCGAGGAAAGGGCAAGGATTAATTTGAACTAGACCCATGATGATTTTGGGTAAAAATCCTTTTGAACATGCTAAGTCATAATGGAGATAAGACTGATCATGAATGTGAAGAACACTGTTGTTTCCAGCCAGATTTTTTTTAAAAAAATATTCATCTCACCCCATTTGGATTAGACAGTTTAACTCAAGATTTGGGTCCTCCATTTTTATTTAATCAAGCATAGAGCCCGGGGATGGAGCAGTGGATAGAAAATTCCTCCATGGGCATATGTGAACATTTTGTGGAAAACTAAATTGCAGTTAGTAAAACAAATCTGAATGGCTTGTGTCGAAGGATATACAGCACTCACCTTCCTGTCTTTCAGCAAGTAAACGAATAAGAGACACTTGACCCTTTTAAGTATCATCTCATGGCAATAATAATCTTTCATGCATATTTATGTACAGTACTTTGCTTTTATAATGGCCACTTGAAATGGAGTTATGCGAAGTGTGGCAAAAATATTCCTAGGACCAAATATCTAAAACGACTCTGGTGTTTCTTGCATATCAATGAAACCTGCCCCACAAAATCTGTAGGACAGAGCACACATCCATCCCTTCTACATTTTTCCACATAGCACTCTTATACCAACCTAGTAACCTGGGGTTTTGTGGCAGGAAGTGTTTCCCCCCCCCCCTAAGCCTCTTTTCCTGACATGGAACTTTATGTCATTAATTATGCACCCAAAAGCAAAATCATATGACTCCCATGACCTCAGTAACATAATTATCTTACTGACACTTACAAGGGGAAACACTGCTTTATTGTTAATTAATACTGCCAAATCTGGTTATGCAAATCTGGAGACAGGCATTCCATCTAGTTAAATGTGTGTAAGAGGGAATGGCTGTCCATGTCACTTCTACATTTTTATATGTGGTTTACTATTGGAAATCTTTGTTTCCTACAGAGGACAAGGATGTGGTCAAAAACTACATGGAAAAATATATCTGTATATGTCTGTGAGTCTATCATCTATCAATCTATCCTGAAAGAGTTTTGCAGAAAAAGAACCCCAAGAAAAAAGAAAAACCCCACACGCACACAAAAAAAGGGATAAAACTAAAGAAGGAGCAGATGTCCTTTTGGAGCAAGAAACACAATCTTCTAAAAAATTTGGTGGGTGGTAAAATATGAAGCGTATCTGGACTTTCGGTAGCTATTTTTAATGGTTTCTGTAAAAGGCAACAGTGAGGAAAGTAGAAGAAACCTCGGAGTTCCACATTTTGCTTCTATCTCCAGGCAAAGGAAGATTCATCAAAGTATTACTTCTTGATTCTTGCAGTTGTTGCCAGAGCTGTAATGAATTTCAAACCTGCTATATCTGCCATACCTCACTGTTAATTAGTTTTCTATTTGTTTAGCAGATCTAGAAGTGAAAAGCAATCTATTGCAAGTGAATTGTTTGACTTTCATGCTAAATAGGCCACATTCCAATCCTCTGATGTTAAAACTAGCAGGAGACCAACTTTCATCTTGTTGCCGAGTTGAATTAGCACCCAGCAGACTCTGGATACAAAAGCTCCTCTCTCCCACCTCCTCCTTTGCTGGCCTGAAAAAGACCGGCATGTTCTTATGAGGCAATATAAACAGACACTAGGAAGTAATTTGCTGTTCCTATTTCACCCTTCTCTCTTTTCCCTCCTAAATTGAGAGGTTCACTTAAAATTAGAATTCATGAGGCACAAGCACTGGACAATAGCTACGGTTTCTATACATTCAAACTACATTTGCTTTATCACATAAATTTTAAAGAGAAAAATAGAATAAGAGATATAGAATAAGTGCTGGGTGAATAGAAGAAAAACCGTAAGTAGCTAAAAGAGCTTTCCCTGATGGTCCCATACATGCTGGGGCTCTCAGAACTGCAGACCCACCACATGTGGAAGTCACCTGGTTAAGGAAGGTTGAGCTAAAGCAGGTACCTCATGGTTCAGGGCTGTGACTGACATCACATTGAGTTTAATGGGGCTTATTTCTACGTCATTTGGGTATATAAAGACAGAGGTGGCAGATTAAAGATGTGATAGGATTACAAAATGGAAGTCATGGTTGACTGCATTTCTTTATTAGGTATATACCCCACCTTTGATTGTATAAAAAAGGTAAAGGTTCCCCCCGCACATTTGTGCAGTCGTGTCCGACTCTAGGGGCCGGTGCTCATCTCCGTTTGTTAGCCGAAGAGTCAGCGTTGTCCGAAGACGCTTCCACGGTCATGTGGCCGCATGACACGCGTGGAATGCTGTTACTCCTAGTAACATGTAACTAGTAAAATGGTACCTATTCATCTACTTGCATTTGCATGCTTTCGAATTGCTAGGTTGGCAAGAGCTGGGGCGAGTGCGGGAGCTCACTCTGCACGCAGGGCTAGGGATTCGAACCTCTGAACTTGCGATCTTCCGATTGACAAGCCTGGCGTCTTACCCGCTGAGCCACCATGCCCTTTTGATTGTATAATACATACCCTATCTTAAAAGTTACATGGACTGTCTCTTCAGAAAGCTTCTAAAGAGGTCACTTAATGATACGTAATGACTAAATGATCTACCGTGAATTTTGCTGGTACTATGAACTTACTAGATAACTGTGAGAGATCAAGGAGAGGCTGAGAAAGCACTGGGAAGAAGTTTAGACATAAACGACTAATGGTTAGGAGTTTCTTAGCAGTTTATCTCATAAAAGGCAACTCTGTCTTGGTTACAAAAAGCCAAGGAAGGAAAGATTCAGAATGTTAAGAGAGTCTCTGCCTGAATGAACTCACTAATAAAGGAGGGCTGGAAGTTCCTACCACAGTTTTTAAGATTCTGTACTTTACTCCAAATCCTTGAATTAAAATATCTTATTGAAATCAGTGAACTCTTGCTTCCTTGATTATGCCCTGCTTTGGGGGCTTGATGTAAAGACGTCAGTCTAAAAACAAAGGTGCGTCTGACTCACGCTATGGTTTTCTCAATTGCCACATATACCTGTGAAACTTGGACATTAAAAAAGGAAGATAGAAGAAGAATTGATGTGTTTGAATTGTGGTGCTGGCGAAGTACCACGGACTGCCAGAAGAACAAACAAATCAGTTTCAGAAGAAATAAAACCAAAATGTTCACTAGAGGCGAGGATAACTAGGCTTAGACTCTCATACTTTGGGCACATTGTCAGGAAAGACCGATCGCTTGAAAAGGATATCATGTTTGGTAACGTCGAGGGCCAGCGGAAAAGAGGAAGACCTTCAATGCGATGGATTGACACAATTACTGCAACAATGGATGCAAACATTGGAACAGTCCGGCAATTGCCACAAGACCGTTTAGCATTTCGTTCTATTACACATAGGGTCGCTATGAGTTGTAAATGACTCAACGGCAACTAACAACAACATGGCGGCTTGAGAGTAAGCTTAGACGAGCAACTCTTTTTCAGCCTCTGTTCCCCCTCCACCCCCCAACCTTCATGCTCTTGAGCTAAAAACATTTGTCTTCAACAGAGGTCAGCAAGTTTTTCAGGAACGGAGTGTCATAGATTAAAATTTTAAATTAAGAAAATGGCCCAAAACCTGCCCTTAAGAACCCACAGAATCTCATGTAATAATACTAAGTTCTCCCCTGAAATCTCACAAGATTTCTGTCAATTTCTCTACTTCATTTTTGGGTTACATGGACACCATCTGTCCATGGAGGATGTCATGGGCTCCTTGACACATGCAGATACTATAATGCCAACTAAGAATTGCAGTTAGAGAATGCAGAGAGATTGCAAGTAACGGAGAGCTATTAGCATGCTAAAGATTAGAAGAAGGACCTAAATTATCCTTTCTGTGTCATCCAAGTAAGGCAGAATTTGAGGTTCATTAGCTTAATCCAGAAGTACACCAACTGGCACCTTCCAGTTATTTTGGGCTAAAACTCCTTGTCATGGGCCATGAGGATTAGGGCAAAAGGAATTTATCTAAAACTTCTGAAGAGATGGGTTTTGTTGTAGTGTGTATCTTCAGAAAGCGATTAGCTTCAGAGACCATTAAATGATGCCAGTCGTTGTAGTAACTTGGTTGCAGTTGTATTAGTTACTCATATAAACAGATACTATTTACAGTTTTCTTCCAGATCCCTGGAAGTGTTACAAAATCCACATACCAAGTAGTAGAAACAAACAGAAAGCAGTGAGCAGAAGCAGTAAGGAGTGAGGCAGGGCAGGCAGGCTCTTTTATACTCTTCAGCCTGGATCATGTGCTGCCTGACCTTTTAAAGTTTGCAGGTGTTTACCTAATAAGCCTTTATTGCTGAGACTTACTCCTCAAAAGAATAATACACCAACAGGTTTGTCTACTTCTGCTTAACATACCCTCATTTATCTGCACTGAATCTCAAATTGGGGGACTAGAATGGAGACAGCTGTAAACATCAAACACACACACACTAACTTACGTACATATATATAAATATTATTGTTCTTTATTTTAGATATGCATCTGTATTCTATCATACACTGATGTTTTTAAAAAAGGAAAGTTTTCCTCCATATGCAGCAAACAGATGCCAGAGACTGGGGACCTCACATAATCAATGAATGATAACATATAATATCTGTAAAACTGCAGGAAGAAATCTGAATTTCAGCAAATTTCCATCTTGCCTGGCTTTCCAGTTTGATCAACTAGAAAAAAAGCCAGCTGAGCATAAAACTCCATCTGTTATTATAGCCACGATGAACATGTGCCTGGCAAAAGAATATTCAGAGGAACATTTGAGAAGTGTCATTGAGAAGGGGGTTTGAAAGCTCTGAAAATTAGAAATGGCATCAGCTGAGGAACAGTCAAGGCTACAATAATCAGTTAGAATTCAACTTTTTGCAGATGTCCTGAAGCAGTCAAACAGTATGTGGGATGAGAGAAGTACTTGGCAAATGATTTATACACCTGTTTAGATGGCATTACATCAGGTAACTTTGGATTGTTCTCTGGGTGAATGCTGTTTAAATTATGCCTCCCTTTTGCAACAGTAATTAATCTGATTATATCAACATTGGTTATGAAGATGTTCCACCAAAATACTCAACCCAATGACCGGCAGATACAGCCTGCTGAATTGCAAGGGCTACAGAACCTTAGAAACAACATAATATGGTCTCAAATTAACCTGTGTGAGAAAGATTATTTATATGTATCCACCATTGTACACCCGATCATTCAGAGAGGGCCTGCTACGAGCCCCATCAATCAAAGAATGTCATCTGATGGGGTCTAGGAGACGGGCCTTCTCTGTGGTAGCACCTACATTATGGAACACCTTGCCCCCAAAGTTGAGACAGATCCCCTCCCTCCCGAACTTTAGGAAAGAACTGAAGACCTGGTTCTGCCGCCTGGCATGGGAAGGAGGAAATGATAGTTCCTCCTGGGGGTGGTTAATCCCTTAAGTCTATAATGTCCTTTCTGTTATTAATACTACTTCCCATCTGGATTTTATAACTATTTATTTATCATATTGATTGTATAAATTGTTGTTTATCTTTTATATTTCCTTTTAATCTATTTTATTGTGAACCGCCCAGAGTTCCCCGTTGGGGGAGATGGGCGGTCATATAAATGAAACAAACAAACAAACAAACAAACAAACAAATATGCAAAGGTCCAAAGGGGGTATTGTTTAATTTTTAATAATATGCAGTGTTGCTGTTGGAACATTTTAGATTTAGGCATACTGTTTTTACAGATAATTAGCGTTCCGCGCGCGTCATGCCGGCCACATGACCGCGGAAGTGTCTTCGGACAGCACTGGCTCTTCGGCTAAGAAACGGAGATGAGCACGGCCCCTAGAGTCGGACACGACTGCAGGGGAAAACCTTTACCTTTTACCATCTTTAGAGGGTAATATGCAGGATTTATACTAAGATTTTTCTGGACCAACTCACTCTTCAGCATCACCCTTCCAAATATTTTTACAGTGCTAGTTTGGTTCTTCCTCCCACCCCCACTGCTTCATTCTCTGTGCTGAGCAGAACCCTAGACTACCACCTGTTAGCAGCCTGATGGTACCACTGACTCAAATTCCAATGTAGATTCTTTATCTAACAAAAAGATACAGTGAATTGCTTAAGACATCATAAAAGGCCCGAGTCAAAATAATTTTTGAAAAGAGCTTTGATTTTAGGACTATCTCATATTGGGTAGAATGAAGGTGAAACATAGAATGCATATTATCTTCAGTACATTTAACTTGGAAAAGAATGCAAGCATAATTATTTATCTCACTTTTGCCCTGAGATGAAAACTTGGAACAGCTATCAGAACCCCATGGATTTTGAAAAGATTCATGGTAGGACTGGGCATCTTTTGAAATGGTTTGGGAAAAGGTGCTTTGGAACATATGGGAGCAGTAGTACAGACCTCATTAAAGCAGCTACATTTTTAAAAGGCTTCCATGCATGCCTGAAAACAGACATGGTTGCTTTGAGGAGTCTTATCAAAGATTCCTATACATATATGGCCTTAGCCAGCCATCTCTAGCTATATAACCTTTTTTCAAATAAGAATCAGGGATGCTGCAGTGAGATGCTGACACCAGGCCTACAGTATATATTCTAAGCCCCATCTTTTGCTACTCTCTGGGTGTCCTTTGTTCTGAGGGGAACTGGGCTTCAGTCGTGAGCTCCACGTCTACTTGTTGGGGCTATGGAAATCTTCAAAGAGCACTTCCTTGAGGTTTCCTCATGAAGGAATGTGGCCTCCTGGCTTCTACAAATGAAGTGGAATGGCCATGTTGCTTCTCTTTCTTCTGCTTCAGAGCAGCTCTCAACAAGGCCGCTCCATTGAAGAGCATATTGCACAGCTCCTTCTGCTTTGGCAAATGCTAAGGGAGGACATGCTGCTCACCTTTCATGGCATGTCCTTGCCAAAGCAGGAAGATGTTTCTGCTCAGGTATAGCATCTGCCCAGAAGCCACTTTTGGCTTACACAAATGACAGACAGGAGACAAGAAGACAAAGCAAAAGGTTTTATTGAAGCAAATTGCATTGTGTCTTTGCTTTGGTGAAGAGAACCACGTCTCCACTGTGTGAACACATAGTAGCACAGCACCAGTCTCAAATTGATGCAGTCCTTACTTGTGGAAAGAGCTAAAGGCTCCCATCAATGGCATGGACAAATGAAGGATTAATTATAGACTCTGGAGTGATTTACCAAGTAAAAACTTGAATCATAAAATCATAATGTCTGCCCCCCACCAAACACAGCTCCAATCACTCTAGCTTCAAGAACAAAGCCCTCAGTAGCCACCCAGTCAACGTCAGATTAGCCTGCAGAAAAAGAAGCATCTTCAGGGCCGTTCCGAATGCCAGGGTGAGGAGGCCAAGTACATCTCCTTGGACAGCATAGTCCACACTCTTGGGGCTTTCACTGAAAAGGCCTGCCTTCCGGTCCACACTTTCCTCACCTCTCAATGCATGGGACTGAAAGCAGGCCCTGCTTATTATCACTGAAACTGTCCAGGAGAGCTGAGCAGTGGCAAGCAGAAATGGCATTTTGAAATTCTCCATCAAACTGGAGAACTGGGTAATTTATTTGAATTTCTCCAGAGGAATAGGAAATACTCCCAAAATTTTTTCAAGGGTGGGATTCTTCTTTAATAGTGACAGTAAAATGCCACCAAAAATAAAAATAAAAGAATTCACTTTAGTCCCCTTGTTATTAAATCACATTCTGCTACATCTCTCCTGTAAAAGAATGTCTATAGTAAATTTACATCAAACTGGATTAGAAATGTTTTAAAAAATCAGGGAAATTTCTTTCTCTGACATTAGTTCAAAACACTATAACCTTATGAACCCCTTCCCAGTCTGGTGTCCTCCAGGTGGTTCTCTGTACTGCATTACAATTCCCATCACCTCCAACCCACAAACTGCTGATAGTTTTCTGCCCAATAAGGTGCCATTTCAGATTTTAATGAGAGGAAGTCTGGATGAAGAAGTTTGAGAGAATAGGTTGGTTCATTGCAAGGCTTAAAGGCCTGTGCTTGGATACAGTCAGAAGATTGAAAAACAGAACAGAACAAAACAAAACAAAAATGCAATACCCTTTAAGAGCAGATGTTAGACATTTTTTACTCCAGACTAAATAGATCACATGTCTGTTGGCATACACATGTAGTGCTTAGGTCCATTTAATAGTCTTTCTGTATGCAGAACAACTAGGCTAAACATTCTGAATGAACTGTTCCTCTGCCATCCCAAAATGTCATCCTGAATTTGGATTAATTAACAAAAAATATTTGGAGTGAAACAATTTTTCTTCTATGCTAAATGTCAGATCAGCTGTTGATAGGTCCTAGATGAACATGCTGATGTGGCATTTGTCTGGGAGATCTGAGAGTCTGCAGGGCTACTCTGTGGTACATCAAGCTAGGGCTGGACATTATGGTGGTTGAGTGACATAAATCCAGAAAGATTCCATTTTCCTGACCAATTACATCACCCAACAATCTGCCAGTTTTGAGTATGTGCTGCTGCATTTGGATGACCAGGGGGAAAAAAAGAATTCTGCTAATGTACTCTCCAACCCAGTGCCTATCACTATATTTATGCCCTCCTTGGTATCAACACCCATCACCCTTGGATTTTATATTTATTTATTGATGATGATTTTGTATTGTGTTTTTAACCTTGTTTTTATAGTGAACCGCCCAGGGTCCCCCGACTGGGGGAGATGGGCAGGAATATAAGTTTAAATAATAAATAAATAAATATTTTGCTGAGCTACCTGGGGTGATCTCAGGCATGGCATTGACTTACTCTAGGATTCTTGTCCTGGGGAATTTTAGTGTCCATGTGAAGATCACATATCCTCCATGACATGATCATGGACCTGTTCCAATTGGTATAGGGTGTCCCACGTGCAGCAGGGCATACACTGGATTTGGTATGCTGGTTGGAGGAAGCTGGTGATCTAAAAGTGGGGACGTTCTATATGACTCATTTAACATGGACAGAACACTTCCTGGTCACGGTGTAGATGACAGCCTATATAAATCTCTACAAGGATGGAGGGCCAATTAAAATGACCCAACTGAGGTGTCCGGTGGTTCCAGATGGTTTCCTGAATGAGCTTAGGGACTTTCTCACTCCATCTGCTGGTGACACTGTTGAAGCCTTGAGTGATATAGTGGAATATAGATATTTATTTATTTATTTATTAATCAAATTTATCACCGCCCATCTCTACCGTAGACTCTGGGCGGTTTACAATAAATATTAAAATTAAAAAACCTATAAATCATTAAAATACAATATCATAATAAATAGAAATATAAAAAATTCAGAGGATGGTAAGATCATAAAAGGAGGTTATTACTAAGCTAACCACCCCCAGGAGTAACTATCACTTCCTTTGTCCCAAGCCAGGCGGCAGAACCAGGTTTTTAAAGACTTCCGGAAAGCCAGGAGGGAGGGCACCTGCCTCACCTCCGGGGGCAAGATATTCCACAGGGCGGGCGCTATCGCAGAGAAGGCACGCCTCCTGGACCCCGCTAGATGGAATTCTTTTATTGACGGGGTCCGTAGCATGCCCTCCTTGCATGACCGGGTGGGGCGGGTAGATGTAATCGGGATGAGACGGTCCCTCAGATATCCTGGTCCCATGCCATGTAGGGCTTTAAAGGTGATGACCAACACCTTGAATTGGACCCGGAAGCAAACTGGTACCCAATGCAGCTCACGGAGCAGTGGTATTACATGGCCCAGATAGATAACATCATGATTTCCTAAGCACTTCCTTCTGTCATCCAGAGCTAGATAAGCCTGTTGGTTTACCAGGGAGCTGAGTGTGATGAAGTGGAAAGCACAACAGTTGGAGTGCAAGTGAAGTAAGGATCAGATTGAGCACTGATTGAGTCCCACTTGGAGGTTTATTTGAAGTCTACTCAGCAGCAAGGGATGAGTGGAAACAGCAAAAAATACTTACTTCCCTCTATCCATTGCATCTATACAGAACAGGATGGCCTCTTTTTCACTAGGATGTTGGAGTGAGAATATAGAAGAGTCAGCAGTTTCCACTGGGAATGCTGTTGAAGCACAGCAACTACACGTGCACCTACCTGTAGAGACAATTTGGGAATGGTGGCCCCAGCTGGAATTTTAGCAGTAGGTTTTTCATTGCACAGCATCCTTCCTAGCAAAATATTAAAGAAGAAAGGGAAAAAAACCAACTTTCTGCCACTCTCTGTTGAACTCAGGAAGGGAAGAGAGAGGAATGGCAAGGGCCCCGTGGGGAAGAGAAAGATTGCAGACCGGACTGGGAAGCAGAGTGGCATCATGGCATAGCGAAGACCAGGATGATGGCTGACAGAGGTGCTACCCAGAAGGCATCTTGCGAGAGATCTCTGCGCTGTGTGGCACCCAAGGAATCTTTTGTTTTATGGATTAGATACTCTCCAGGAAGTTACATGGAGCCCATATAGATTCCATTATTTATTCTGCAATGGCAGCATAGGTAAAAATGAATTAGGAAAAATAAGCTGCTCAAAAAAATAAAGGGAACACTGAAATAAGACATCCTAGATCTGAATGAATGAAATATTCGTATTAATTACTTTGTTCATTACATAGTTGAATGTGCTGACAACAAAATCACACAAAAAGCAATGGAAATCAAATGTAAGCAACCCCTGGAGGTCTGGATGTGGAGTTACACTCAAAATTAAAGTGGAAAAGAACACTACAGGCTGATCCAACGTTGATGTAATGTCCTTAAAACAAGTCAAAATGAGGCTCAGTAGTGTGTGTGGCCTCCACGTGCCTGTATGACCTCCCTACAACGCCTGGGCATGCTCCTGATGAGGTGGCGGATGGTCTCCTGAGGGATCTCCTCCCACACCTGGACTAAAGCATCCCCCAACTCCTGGACAGTCTGTGGTGCAACGTGGCGTTGGTGGATGGAGCGAGACATGATGTCCCAGATGTGCTCAATTGGATTCAGGTCTGGGGAACGGGCGGGCCAGTCCATAGCATCAATGCCTTCGTCTTGCAGGAACTGCTGGCACACTCCAGCCACATGAGGTCTAGCATTGTCTTGCATTAGGAGGAACCCAGGGCCAACCGCACCAGCATATGGTCTCACAAGGGGTCTGAGGATCTCATCTCGGTACCTAATGGCAGTCAGGCTACCTCTGGCGAGCACATGGAGGGCTGTGCGGCCCCCTAAAGAAATGCCACCCCACACCATTACTGACCCACTGCCAAACCGGTCATGCTGGAGGATGTTGCAGGCAGCAGAACGTTCTCCACGGCATCTCCAGACCCTGTCACGTCTGTCACATGTGCACAGTGTGAACCTGCTTTCATCTGTGAAGAGCACAGGGCGCCAGTGGCGAAGTTGCCAATCTTGTGTTCTCTGGCAAATGCCAAACGTCCTGCACGGTGTTGGGCTGTAAGCACAACCCCCACCTGTGGACGTCGGGCCCTCATACCACCCTCATGGAGTCTGTTTCTGACCGTTTGAGCAGCCACACGCACATTTGTGGGGCGCGGTAGCTCAGCGGGTTAAACCGCTGAGCTGGTAGTCTGCCGATCATAAGGTCGGCAGTTCGAACCCGCGTGGCGAGGTGAGCTCTCGTCACTAGCCCCAGCTCTCTGCCAACCCAGCGATTCGAAAGCTAAATAAGCAAGTAGATAAATGGGTACCACTCTCGTGGGGCAATATGCTGGCATCCTGTCGGGGAGTCGCCTCGTAGCCGAAGACGGAGACGGAGATCTGGAGAAGCCGGAATGGCGGCTGAGGACGGCGGCAGAGGACGACGGATCCCAGCTCAACTTCCGGGATGTCAGCAGCCGGCTCCGAAAGCGAAGAATTCTGGGACCTGTAGTTCCGATGCCTGGAAAGAAGAGCCGGTTCCCTCACCCCCTCCCTAATCGCGCGGGTATAATATGATTGTATAAATGAAAGTACATGATTGTAAGCCGCCTAGAGCCCTCCATTAGGGAGGGGATAGGCGGGGTATAAATAAGATAAATAAAATAAATAAATAAAATAAATTTGTGGTCCACTGGAGGTCATTTTGCAGGGCTCTGGCAGTGCTCCTCCTGTCCCTCCTTGCACAAAGGCAGAGGTAGCGGTCCTGCTGCTGGGTTGTTGCCCTCCTACGGCCTCCTCCACGTCTCCTGATGTACTGACCTGTCTCCTGGTAGCGCCTCCATGCTCTGGACACTACGCTGACAGACACAGCAAACCTTCTTGCCACAGCTCGCATTGATGTGCCATCCTGGATGAGCTGCACTACCTGAGCCACTTGTGTGGGTTGTAGACTCCGCCTCATGCTACCACTAGAGTGGAAGCACCGCCAGCATTCAAAAGTGACCAAACCATCAGCCAGAAAGCATAGGAACTGAGAAGTGGTCTGTGGTCACCACCTGCAGATCCACTCCTTTATTGGGGATGTCTTGCTAACTGCCTGTTGTCTATTCCATGTGCACAACAGCATGTGAAATTGATTGTCAATCAGTGTTGCTACCTAAGTGGATTTCACAGAAGTGTGATTGACTTGGACTTACATTGTGTTGTTTCAGTGTTCCCTTTATTTTTTTGAGCAGTGTATAACACAATATATGTCTATGAAAAAAAGATGGAAGAGCAACAGTATTTCTGTAATTGACAACACTGCAGGACAAGATAGCAGGCAGGGTTCAAACAAAGTTAAATTCAAAGTTAAATTAATTACCATTAATTTGATCACAACACATGTATTTAATGATTATGTCATATTAGAAATTATTTAGTGGCAATTATAATTACAACTCCATTTGTGGGCTGCTACTGCTTTAAATGTTTATATGTCTTATATAGCCCAAGGCCACAGCATTTACAGCTATTCACTTTCTATTATTTTCAAATTATAACCATAATTAAGGTCTGATCTTGCCACCATATACATTTCCTTTATATGTCTTCATTTACCATATTTTAGCCTGTCAAATTATATTCTATAAAACTGGGGGAATGGTAGTTGTAGCATATGAGAACATATCATTTGATCCTTCTAAAGGAGTTGGGGCAGAATCTTCCCCATCCCTCTTGCACCAAATGCAGTTACCTAAAATTTAGTCATTTCATTAAATAAACTGATTCTAACTGGCGTTGAGGTTTACATATTTGTGTCTGATAATTTAATCTCTACTAAATTAGGTTTCAGAAGCATTCATTCTTTTGCTGTTACATTTTATTATGCTGGACTTATTAAAAAAGGAAACATTTATTGATATCTTGAAGACTTGCATGACTAATTAAGGATGGGTTTGCTCTGTATATTTTATAGCAAAGCAAATGTTGTTCTACTGTCTTGAACCTAACTATGTCTGAAGGACTTAATGAGGGTCTAGCACCTCTATCTTAGATGAGATTTTACTCACATAATATGTACCCATTTAAGATACTCTCCCTCCAAGATAAATATTTATCAAGGCAAAATGGTAGCTGTGCATTTTAAAATGATCCTTAAATGTTACTTATTTTTATGTGACCCTCTAACAATATTAGTCAAACTATCTGTGCTGACATGCCTTACACAATTTATCAAGCAAACATTTCTGCCCAAAGGACAATTTGAGCATAAACTAAAACCCCCTTGTATGCTTCCTATTACTTTTAGAAATAACTGCTGTAAATTCCTATAAGCCAGTATGGTCAGGTACAGCACACAGGAGTATTACTATCTTAAATTTGGAATTTTAGGGGAAAAAAAGTAACAATTTCAGATGTAAAAGGCAGCAAGGGAAGCACAATGAGCATATTGCACTAAGCCATGGTTTAATCACAATTTACAGACTAGACAACTATCTGGGCTCACAGAATTCATTAAGCTATAAATGCTGGTTTGTATGTTTTATAAGGCACAGTAAGTGATTAGCATACAGTAACATGCTAACTCAAAACTAAATCAATTATCATCTATCTGGGTGTATGAATTTTCTTAGGACCTCTGAGAGGAAGCCCCAACTTAGGTATGTGGAGACCAGTTGCAGTTGCTCAGTTAAGGCTGTGCATATTGAGATGCTTTACATTTCTTTAAAACAGGAGCGGCCAACCTGCGTTCCACCCAAGGCTCTTGGACTCTCAGGTTACCTGGCTAAGACGCACACACACACAACGAAAGGTGGGATTTAACTATAAATAAATAAAACACAAGGGCAACTGTGTCCAACCTATGGACCTTCTTTCTACATGAATTTTAGTGAGCCCATTTTTAATCTTTAGAATTCAGTTAATATTTTTGTTTAGATGCATTTCCAATAATACATTCCTGACGTGATATTTGCTATAATGAATGCTGCTGCACGTTTTATCTTTTTGTAATTTTTATAGCATTTATTGGGTTATTTGATTCAGATTGGGAGATGTCTTAGAAAAGGATGATATAATGTTAAATAAACACATAAAGCATTAAAAAATAGAAAAATGCTTGATTCTTGATATTAACGTTCCTTTACAACCCCCCCCAAACACAAAATTAGATCATGTAATTAGCACTCAGCTTCTCAGCACTGACATTTGTAGAACTACATTATGCAAACAAATTCCACTTGTGTTATTTGTAAGGTTGAACTGTCTTTTGATAGAGAAATAATACTGAAGTATGAGGGTGGTGCAAACTTCCAAGATTAAGGAAAAAGCATTTTATTTCAAATTTATGGAAAAGGCTAATAAAAAGCTTTGTCCAAAATGAAACTGGGAAAGCTACAGTGTGGCTTAAATAAATTAAGATTATTAATTAACAATCTTAAGTCAGGAGTGAGCCAACCAATTCTACACGATTTAGTGAAGAGAAAGAAGAATCTCAGTATGCTTTAAATATATAAATTAAAAGTGTCTATTACTCTAAACAATAGGGGTGTGGTGGCTCATTGGGTAAGACGCCAGGCTTGTCGATTGGAAGATTGCAAGTTCGGAGGTTCGAATCCCTAGCCCTGCATGCGGAGTGAGCTCCCGTACTAGCTCCAGCTCTTGCCAACCTAGCAATTCGAAAGCATGCAAATGCAAGTAGATTAATAGGTACCACTTTGGTGGGTAGGTAACAGCGTTCCACACGCGTCATGCGGCCACATGACCGTGGAAGCGTCTTCAGACAACGCTGGCTCTTTGGCTAACAAACGGAGATGAGCACCGGCCCCTAGAGTTGGACACGACTGCACAAATGTGCGGGGGGAACCTTTACCTTTATTACTCTAAACAATGAACATATGGCAAATGTATTTTAAATGAATTAAGTATTGTATAACAAAGAGTAGCGTAACCTAACTTGGCTCTCTTCTATAAATATATGTGGACTTCAACTCCCAACATTCCCAACCAGTGTGATTGTTGCTGAGAATTCTGGGAGTTGAAGTCACTCATGTGGAAGCTGCCCAGGTTGAGGAAAGCTGAAGCAGAGAATCTCCAAAAACAACTTGCTGATTTCTTGTAACAACCCTGAAGGTTCCAACCACGAAAATTCTGTACTTGATCATTATATGTCATCTGGGGGTCTTTTATTCTTTACTTTCATTCATCAGGAAGCTAGCTTTTTGTTGCTCTTGCTGCAAACCCCCTGAGTGCCACATTATACTGAAACTTAATCTAGCTTGAAGTGATTTTTCATTCAGGAAAGTCCTTAGCATGGTAAATGAAAATGGTAATGTCAATATTGAGACTGATGTAAATGATAGGCTTTGAATAAATGAAATGTAGATCACTTTAGTGGATCCAACTACATATGAAATTAGACAACTTGAAAACAAACTACAATGAAAACTGGTACATATTTATTAGGGTAACAGTCTTTGAAATCCCCAAAGACGTAAATATAAACAGGAGGAGTTAGTTAAAACCCTACTGCATTTCAAGAGGCAGTGAACGTTCTGCCATGCCTAACAAGTGTTTAAATGGTAACACAGAATGCATGTTTTAAAATTTCATGTCCTTGCGTGAAGGAAACAGTAAAATTCCTCAGCTTCCTGCTACTGGAAGGAAAAAAAAGAAATGGGTTGGTGGGTAGGGCAGTGATGATAAAAGATAGACAAGATTAATCATGAACAATTGATTAAGCACTATTTCAGTTCCACTGCTTTAATGCAATGTGTTCAACCTATCTGTACAACTCAGGTTTTGCACTGGTCAAAAGGTTTACATCCAAATATGTATCTGCAAAAAACATTATTCAATGGATAATTATATTAAAATAGGAAACATGTTGCAAACTCCCAAAATAAATACAAAGAACTTCTGTATGCATAGTTCCTTATCTGTCTAAGAATGTGCCCTGTGAAAGAATTCACACTAGATATAAATGAGTGAGAAGGCAATGAAGATAAACCACAGTGTCACCTAATCTGATTGACAAGTTAGGCTATCCTCAGCCACCAAATGGAGTTTTGAATGGAGTGGAGAGGCCTGAGATATATGAAGTGAAGAACACAGAGAAGCTGGAACATTCAAGTAGGAGATGAGGACAGCAGACATATCTACTCAGAAATGAGGCCCTTGGAAAGTTTTTTAGGTAAGCTTGACTGGAATTGCTGTAGCTTTAATCTATGGGCCAGATTCTCACATTACATGAGGAAGGGAGGAGTTATATGATTACACTTGTCCAGCAATATTAATGTATATACCATCTTTAAAGGCAACTAAGATATTCTACAAGCTAAACAAACCAAAAGATCTATATCAATGACTCCTTAAGTAAAGGTTCCCCCTGCACATTTGTGCAGTCGTGTCCGACTCTAGGGGCCGGTGCTCATCTCCGTTTGTTAGCCGAAGAGCCAGCGTTGTCTGGAGACGCTTCCACGGTCATGTGGCCGCATGACGCGTGTGGAACGCTGTTACCTACCCACCAAAGTGGTACCTATTAATCTACTTGCATTTGCATGTTTTCGAATTGCTAGGTTGGCAAGAGCTGGAGCTAGTGCGGGAGCTCACTCCGCACGCAGGGCTAGGGATTCGAACCTCCGAACTTGCAATCTTCCGATCGACAAGCCTGGTGTCTTACCCGATGAGCCACCACACCCCATCAATGACTCCTTACTTTTAAGTATATATTTTTTCATGCACGATTGGACTTTTCTCTCATTATTGGACAAAGCAAACCAGAGACAGCTTTACTAGAATTTTTATATTAACAGGTTGTACTTTTTTTCCTGAACAGATTCAAGGTGCATTTGCAATGGAGGACATTTTCAGCTTTTATATTTGCCGGACAATCTTTTCTCTTAGCAAAAGATTTTAAATTTGTTTGCCTCTCTTTTTCCATGGGAACTGTTTGGTAAGTGCAGACATTAGAGCTGACAAAGCTTTGTCTGTGTTTTCCCCCTTTGCTTGGTTTCTGTGTCTGTGTGTGCAGGCATGCATTCATTAACGTAATTCTTCAACCTTCAACAACAGTGCATCATAAATGAGGGGGAGGGGAGGACCTCATAAATATTTAGATTCTCCTGTCTACCTTCCAAAGCTAAGGTGGGGGAAGAGTATTGGTAGGATCTTAGTCAGAGTTAATCTGCATGTGAACCAAAAGAAGATACAAAGGGATGAAAAGATGCTGGAAACTAGTATGCAAACCCACTGTCTCTAGAGGGTTATTCATCTTATTCTTGTCAGCCCAGTCCCACTCTCACTGCCTAGTTGGATTCTGGACATGACCAACAGCTTTGAAAAGAGAATGTGGCAAGAGAAACGCATATTTTGTCCCTTCATGTGAGGCACCCTTTCCTAACCTGGTGCCCTCCAGATGAATTGAAACTGGGACTCACTGATGATGGAGGATCTAGGTTGTTTAAGGAAGATACTTTACAATTTGGATATAGGCAGCAGTTTTACTGTATACATCCTTTCTAACAAGTACCCTTACCTAGTAATGTTACCCCCCCAAAAAAATCAAAATTCATAAATGTTAATATCCACTAAAGATTGTAAAGGAACTTACAATCTTACTTTAAGCAACTTAGAATGTTGCTTTGAATACAATTTACAGATGCCTATCATTTTACTATTTTACAGAATGAAAAAAAAATGAATAAAGTTCTCATGGTATCTAAATAAAAGTGAAATGAAAATTTGCCCATGATAGAAACCTTAGTTATTTTTTATAATTTACCCAGAACAATGAACTAATATTTACATATTGTCTTGAAAATGAAAATTTTCTAGAAATGAAGTAAATGAAGGTATGCTTGAAGAATGTTTTTTCCTGCAACACTATTAAAAATGCTCTTTAAATAGATGGTTTACTTTATCAAGTCAATTGATGGAAAAATTATTTATCCAGGAAGTCCTATTGTTCTCTCTATAAAAAACTGGATTTGTTTTCCAGATTTTTCCATGCCAGCAGAAGTATTGGTACAAGAACCTCTGATTCATGAGGGGAAACAAAGGTGCTGTTGATTCCCCATCTGTCTGCTGCCCTCAGTGCCATCTTCTAGGCTGTCCTTCTGATTGTTGGAGCATTTCTGGAAAACTTAGAGAGACTGTAAAAATAAAGGAAAAAGAAATTGTTGACAATCACTTCCTTTCTACCCTCCCAACCCTGGACTCTCAGGGATAATTGCTTGTTGCATTAGAAGCCTTCTGCAGAAAGAAAGAAAGAAAAAATCCATCTACAAGGGGAAGGCTCTAGATTAAAGCCATAGCTTTAGTTTTTTTTGTCTTTTAAAATACCTGTTTCTAATGGGGAGCAAAAGGTTATCCTTGCACTTTTTGTTTATGTGATTGAAACAAAAAATTGAACCTCAATGCTTGGGATATTGTCTGTTTTTAATGGATGGCATATAGTATTTTTTAAAAAGTTTACTTTTGTTTAAAATAGAACTTGTTTTTGTTCTAGCCAGAGTCCTTCACAGAGAGAAGCCTTTAGAGATTAACTTTATGTTGCAGCATAGCTACAGTTGTCACAACTTTTTGAAACTTCATGAAATACCTTTACCCAGCACAGGTCCCACAGCTTTTCCCAGGAAAATCAATGCGTGTAGAAAAGAGAAAGAGAGTGTTAATTACTGGATTCTGAACACAACACTTTATTACATAGTTTGGAAAAATCTTGTTTGTATGCTTGCATTTTCATTTTCATGCACAGAGATGAATATTTTAAAAGATCCAAAGGAGGGCAATTGACTAATTGATTGATGGTCTTTTATATTGCAACAATCTATACTGACTCCTGTTAGTTTACTTTAATAACAACATTAAAATGTATACAACATTAAAATAAAATCCAGACCATAAAAAATGCAATAATGCAACATGTGTAAATGAGCAGGATGATGATGTTATTCAATCTCCAAATGCCCTCTAGAACAATTCAATTTTCAACCATTTCCATAAAGCCAATAACGAGGGTGCTGACTGGACTTTGAAAGGGAGGCCGTTACAAAATATGGGTTCTCTGCCTCCTTCACTTCAGGAGCCTTGAGGATCATTATGAGATTTTTTTCAGGGTACGTGCTGGGTGGGTATGACAGGTCACTTTACATGGAGAAGACAGTCCTATAACTCTCAAGCTATTCGAGTTAAAACCAGCACTTCGAATTATACTTGGCAACCTATTATTAACCAATGCAGTCACCACATTAGTGGTCATTTAGGATTATGACAATTCTGATTCACAGTATGGGCCACTGCATTTTGGACCAACTGCAGTTTCCAGATAGTCTTCAAAGGCAGCCGAATGTAGAGCTGTAATTCAAATGGCCAATAAGTTCATGAGTCACTATTATTAGGACTTCCTGCTCTAGGTAGAGCCACAAGTGGCACACCTGCTGAAACAGGGCAAAGACCCACCTGCCCATGGCCTTCCACCTACAGTATCTAGCAGTAGCTGTGAGTTCATGAGATCCCCCAACTTGTGGACCTGCTTTTTCAAGAATACTACCCTATTCTGACTTATCATCCGAGCTGACAGAGAGACATTTAGACAAACAATAACTGCATCTAATTTAAGTCCAGACTTCAACAGCTTGTAGACCTCTAGACTTCTACAACATGGATATCCACGCAACTTTATCAAAAAGTGCCTGACCACTCAACCCACCACAGCAAAACCAACAGAAGCTATGAAAAGGATTACACTGCCATACATCAGAAACATCTCAGAAACTACTAATAGACTGTTACAACCACACGGCATCACCGTAGCACACAAACCAACCAAAACCCTTCAGAACATCGTAAGTAAACCAAAAGACCCAGTAACTGCCAAAGAAGAAAAAACAGGAGTTATCTACAACATAGTGTAAGGACTGTAATAGCCACTATGTAGGACAGACTGGCAGAAGATTAGCAGAACGCATCCATGAACACCAACTAGCAGTCAGAAGACATGATGAAAACTCCTTAATCTCACAACACATGGACTTAACCATAATTTCAATTAGGAAACTGTGAGCATCTTAAATCCAAAAATGCTAGAGAATTCCTGGAAGCTTGGCACTCAGACAAAGCAGCCATCAACAGACACATAGAGGTAAACAACATTTACGTACCATTCATAAGAGACAATAGAAAAGCCAGAAGACCAGAACACCTCTTTGCCAGCAATCAACAACAAGATAGGCAAAGATTAACAGCAAGATTAGCAGCAGAGGAGCAATCAAACAACACAATAGACCATAATCAAGGAACTATTAACTCAGTCATTCAACCAAGCAGCAAACAACAACCCAATCAAGGTACTACCAAGGAGAGTACAACACCCCCACCAACACAGGCAGGACAAGCCATGGTATATAAACAGAGAGCAAGTTCCACTCCCTTTTCGCACTGAAGATGTTGCCTAGCCTGGCAATGAAAACTACTATTGAAATTGAAATTGAAATGAAATTTCAATTGAAATTGAAATGAAAAGAAAACAATGAAAACAATGAAAACAGCTTTCTAGTCTGCAAGAAAACAACAAGGCTCAGAGAGCACCATGGACTCCACACTTCTACAACATCTCCAGTCTCACTCTACTCCAACACTTGCAAGAACATCCATCTCTTCAAGGCCTTCTGGAAGGCTAGGAGGGTGGGGGGCTGCCAGATCTCAGAGGGAAGGATGTTCCCAATGCCACAGAGAAGGCATGCTTCCTAGGTCTGTGAGATGACAGCATTTAAGGGAAGGGACCTGGAGCGCATCCACCTTATCAGACCTTGTGGAATGGGCAGATACCCTACAGGAGAGTCAAATAACCTGGCTCTGTGCCATTCAGGGCCTCAAAGATGATAACCAGCAGCTTGAATTGCACCTGGAAGGAGACTGGAAGCCAGGGGAACTCGCACAGCAGCAACTTAATATGGGCAAACTATAGAACACTCAGAACTGCATGCGCCGCTGCATTCTGAACCAGTTGTAATTTCCAGATGCTCTTCAAAGGCAGCCTCATGTACTGAAAAGTGCATTACAGTAACCCAACCAGGAAGTGAACCAAAGCGTTACTGTGAGCAAGGCCTCCTGGTCCAGGAATGGGCGCAACTGGTACACAAGATGGATCTCTGTGAATGCCCCCTTGGCCATGGCTGCCATCTGCTCCTTGAGCAGAAGCCACGAGTCCAAGAGAACCCAAAAGTTGTGCACCAGGTCTGTCCAGGGGAGTGCTACTACCCTGGCCAGAGTCAGAAATGACATTTCACCAGAACCAGGGGGACCAAAACCCCAAAGCTACTTTGTCTTGCTAGGGTCGAGTCCAAGTTGGTTCCTCCACATCCAGGCCCTTGCAGCCTCCAACCACTGGGCCAACACCAGGACAGCATTGCTTGGTTGACCAGGGGTGGAGATGTATAACTGCGTATCATAAGCATACCAATGATAGTGCAACCTGTGCCACTTGGATGACCTACCGCAGCAGCCTCATGTAGATGTTGAAAAGGAGGGGCGAGAGACCCAAGTCCTGAGGCACGCCATGTTTCAGGGCTTAGGGCTTGACCCACCCAACCAAAACTGAATGGAACTCACCACAGAGGGAGGAGAACCACTGCAAAACAGTGCCCCCTCAGCTGGTCAAGGAGGATACCATGGTTGATGGTATTGAGATCCAGGAGGGATGGACATGCCACTCCCGCTGTGAGCCCTCCACAGATCATCCACAAATGCAACCAATGCTGTCTCAGTGCTGAAGCCGAGCCTGAACCCTGACTGAAAACAGTCCAAATAATCCGCTTCATCCAGGACTCTCTCAAGATGAGTGGCTACCATCTTCTCAACAATATTCCTTAAAAAGTGAAGGTTGGAGACTGGACAAAAGTTGTTGAACATGGTTGGGACTAAGGATGGCCTCTTGAGTAGAGGATGTAAACCGTGAAGCATAGGACTCCCAACTTCCAATGCTTGCAGGCAGTCTAGCAGGATCGATAACATGGGTTAGGATAACAAATGTCACTGAGAGTCTGAAAGAACTAGGAGGGATGCACTTCTCCTCTCCAGGTCCTTATATGTAAGGTCATCAATTAGAGCAACCAAAGCTGTTTCCATACAATTTCCATGTCTGAATCCAGGCTCAAAGGGACCCCAATAACTTTATTTGATGGTAATCTTTAGCTGGCTCCCCACATTTTTAGAAGGTTGGAGACCAGGTAATAGTTGCCAAAAATTGTTAGATCCAAAGGGACTTCTTGCAAAGGGGGCATATGAATGTTTCCTCCAAGGCAGGTAGCAGCATCCTGCCTCTCAAATAAGTGTTGACCACTTCTGTCCTAGTAGTCCATCACATCCCTCTAAGAATCTACAACCCCCGTGTTCTCTATACAACACTTTGAAGAGCTGTCTTACACTGATGCCAAGTACCTGGAAGAACTGAAAACTACTGTGATATGTTTATTATCTGAACACAACTAAGAAGGCAAAAGAGTAAAGTGAAAAGTTTTCTTAACTTAGGGTGAGTATACTAAATACATTGTAACTGTTGTCACTCCGAATTGAGGATACTTTCCTTCAGCCAAGATCCAAGATAACAGGGTTTTTTGGTGGGGTTTTGATTCATTCAGTTTTCAAACCCCAACAAGAATCCTACCTATGAATAAAGGCATGTTAGCAGATCTCTCTTGAGATGTTACACTGAAACAATTTTTAAAAATCATCACCAGAAGACTTTTGAATGAAAGATCACAGAGATGAAAGGCAATGAAGGTCTTACTACCTTTAGTATTCTCTAGCCTTGAAAAGTTCAAGAAACATTGTTCTAGAGCAGCAGTACTCTAAGTGTCTTCTGGGAACCCCTGGGGGTCCCTGAGATCCTTTCACGGGATCCGCAAAGTCAAATAAATATTTTAAATTTTCTCAATTTTAATTTCTAATGCAGTAAATATTGATAGATATAACCCACATAAACCAAAGCTCTTTGGGGTCCTCAATCATTTTTAAGAATGTAATGGGGTCGAGTCCAAAATGTTTGAGAACCGCTGTTCTAGAGTATCTTTAAGATACCCATGTAGTAGAAATCATTATTTTAAAAAAGGAAACTAGCAGATGAGGGCTTACTTGAAGGCCTAGGAAAATAAAATTGGCATTCTGTAATACACTTGAGTGATCAGATTTTTAGCAACATAGAAAATCACATCAACATTTATAGTGTTGATCATTTTACCTACCAAATGCCAGTAGATTTCCACAATATACTGACTTTTGGTAGGCAAAATGATCAAAATGAAGTCAGACAATACATGTCTCTGCCCTTTTTTAAACTCTATATGAATTGATCCATAAAGAAAGAACTGGTTGAAAAATACTTAAAAGAAAGTAGAGTATGATAACTCAGAACATGAA